>QXEO01002112.1:1657594-2257594 GCA_007115705.1 Dactylis glomerata | reverse complement strand
GACGCCTACGTCTTCGCTGGCCCTATCTTCAATGACTACAGCTCTGTTGGTTACTCTTTCCTCCTCAAGAAGGACAAGGCCATCATCGTGCAGCCTGACCGTGTCATTGTTGGGAACGGGCCGGCATTCGGCTGCATCATGATGAAGGAATACTTGTCTGAACTGGCGAAGCGGGTCAAGAAGAATACCACTGCCTACGAGAACTACAAGAGGATCTTTGTGCCTGAGGTCCAACTGCTGCAGTGTGAAGCGAATGAACCGCTGCGTGTCAATGTGCTCTTCAAGCACATCCAGCAGATGCTTACAGGTGACAATGCTGTGATTGCAGAGACTGGTGACTCCTGGTTCAACTGCCAGAAGCTGAAGCTGCCTGAGGGCTGTGGGTGAGTCTTCTTTTATACTGACTCCACACTTTGTAATTGTGTATGTTTCCAGGTTCTGAGCAGCGTCGTCTGCACATTTCAGGTATGAATTCCAGATGCAGTATGGTTCAATTGGATGGTCAGTGGGTGCATTGCTTGGATATGCTCAGGGGGCGAATGACAAGCATGTGATCGCCTGCATTGGTGATGGGAGTTTCCAGGTGAAATTTCTTGTCGTTCACTCGTACCTGATATGTTGCTATCTTCTGCAAACTAGTGTGTGTTTAATCTGATCTTGTGGCAACTATGTGCAGGTGACAGCCCAGGATGTGTCGACGATGCTGCGGTGTGCACAAAGCAGCATAATCTTCCTGATCAACAATGGCGGGTACACCATCGAGGTGGAGATCCACGACGGACCTTACAATGTCATCAAGAACTGGAACTACACCGGCCTTGTGGACGCCATCCACAATGGGGAGGGCAAGTGCTGGACCACCAAGGTAAGCAACTGTTCATGGCCAAAGGTCACAAGAACGGCCTGAGTTCGTGGAATTGCTGCTGATGGGTGTTGTGATACGTTCAGGTAAAGTGCGAGGAGGAGTTGACGGCAGCTATTGAGACGGCTCTGGGGGAGAAAAAGGATTCTCTGTGTTTCATCGAGGTGATCGCGCACAAGGACGACACCAGCAAAGAGCTGCTGGAATGGGGCTCCAGGGTCTCTGCGGCCAACTCCAGGCTACCCAACCCTCAGTAGATCAAGCTTAATTAGTTGCCTCATCTTCCTCACTAGTGGCATGCACCTGGCACGTTGGCCGCCCTCAAATGATTGTGTACTCTTCGTCTTTGCCCTTTCGTGATGTCTTCCAGATGCTCGGTACGAGTAGTAGTTATGTTTGTGTCTACGTTATATGCACATTACCTGCTTCTATGAGATTTGTTAGCGTTTCGAGGAAAAATATGTCAGATAATATTAGCTTCGCCTTACATTTGAACCACCTTCAGTCCGATCCTTCTTTTTTATGTAAGTGCCGTGAGATGTCAATGAGCACATCTTGTGGAGTTCATACTAGAAACATCCAATACGTTAACACTGAAGCATCCTGATCAACGTATTTCAATCCTACTAATAATCAACATATTTAAATGACCTCTTTAAATTATCGGAGTCATGCTAAATTTAGTTTCGGTGTTCGGCTGAGAAATCGGAGGAAACGAGGTGGTTTGAGAACATTCCCTCTAGATTTGGAATTTTCAACCGCCCGAACCCTTATCCAAGCCCTTGTATACCCTCGTATATGTATATTAGTTAGAGCAGTATAATACACGTACTCTCCTCTCTCGGTCTTACATCCGGTAATCGCGCGGTCCACGTCGCAATCAGTTAAGAGGTGCCGGTGATCACGTATGCCTTCCAATCGTGAACCCTAGGTAGTATCGCCATCCCTACCGTGGTGATCGATGACCCGGCGACATCACCCATGTCGGAGCCACCTAAGATCGGGGACAATCTGTGCCGCGTCGGAGGAGATGTGAATCCCGCGCCGGAGGAGATCTGGTTCCCACGTGAGAGAGAGGTCGCCTGGTAGGTTGAATCGCCGCCACTAGGGTTTAAGGCGTGGCTGGTCTGTCGTCCTCCATTGTTGGTGTGTGCTCAAAGGTAAACTCCCCTCCCTTATCTTTTGTCGCCGCAAATTATCCGTACGTATAGCAATTGAGTTCGTCTAATGAATTGTTGTGGTGTAGGTAATGTCAGACGCTAGTTCTAGTAGGATGGAAGAAGATACCGGGTACACGGATGATGAAGATTCTAGTTCAGACCTCGGTAATCTGTCAGTTTATGAGAATTTAGCTCCGGATAATGTATGCATAAACAAGGAAGAAGCGGATGATGGGCCCGTCGATGGGGACGACGATGATGATGCGGTCAAAGAAAATGTAAGTGAATTTACAATGTATACAGTGCACATGTTTTTATTGCATGCACGAAATGTTGCAATTAATGTGTATTGGTTTCAAAATTGTGTAGCCAGGTACTAATGTTGACAATCAGGAGAACAATGGCGATATATTGGATGAGGAATTCATTAGTGAGGTATATATGTCTTGTGTTATAGCTTTGTGATATGAAATCATGTTTCTGCCGTGACTGTTGATGTCGACGAGAAACATCAAAATATTTAAGTATATGTAATATGTTGTTTTGGGTTATGTTTCATTTAGGTACTAGTTGGCTCAGATGGTGAGTATGATTATTATGGTGATTCGGACTTGGAGAGTGTTGAAGATTGTGTTGAATCACACTCGGTAAACATGAGTGCTGTATGTGTCTGATATTTATTGTTTATGTCAAGCCATGAATTGATGCAGTATGCATTTGGATCACATGTGTTTATTTTATATGCGTAGGTCACATCAGACGAGAATGATCAATCAATGGCGGAATGTGCTGATGATATTAGGGATTCTGGAGATAAGAAGGATTCCTTGTACTGGACAAAAATGGACATGACTTTCATTTCTGAATCTGCGGCTTATGATTTCTATAACAACTATGCTAAAGAGCAGGGATTCAATATTAGATTGTCAAAGACCAAGAAAACCAAAGGTGCTATTAAAGAAGTACGTAGGAGGAGGATGGTATGTTCTAGGCAAGGAAAACGTGATAGCAAGAGGTTGACAATGGAGAACCGCACCTGACGAGGGTTAACTCGGCAAATGTCCTAGATGAAGGACTTAGGATCGGGGGAAGAGGGCGCCGGATGAACTCGAAGGTAAAGATCAGTCAAACAAGGTGTGATTATGCGTGTATCGAGAATAAGCGTGGTACTCAATTGGCCCAATCCCAATCTGTTCCTGGCCGGCCTCTCTTGGCCCGTATATATAGGTGGCGAGGTCTCAAGGATCCGGTCGGGTTTAATACAAATTACAGTGTCTATATACGATATCATCTCATATTTCGACTATGCCTATGACTGGGCCTAGCTTAACGGGCCTCAGGGTACAAAGATAACAGGCTCTATTAGCTATACCCTTGTCACTTAATATCATGGATTATGAATTAAGCTAGCTAGCTAGAAAAACTAGTTACACATAAGTATACTACCGATCGATCCGAAAATAAATGCAGGTTTGGCATGCCTCCTCATCTGATGGCGGCAGGGCCCACTGCATGTATGATACATCACAAACGTATCTATAATTTTTGATGCTTCATGCTTATTTTACACCAATTGCTTTGTATTTTGATTACACTTCGTGGCATTTTTATGCATTTTCTGGAACTAACCTATTAACAAGATGCCACCGTGCCAGTTCCTGTTTTCTGTTGTTTTTGTGTTTCAGAAAAGTTACACAGGAAATATTCTCAAAATTGGACGAAACAAAAGTCGAAGTTCCTATTTACCTCACACGAAGACGGAGTCCAAAGGAGAGACGGAGAGGGGCCAAAGGGCAGCCACACCATAGGGTGGCGCGGGCCACCCCCTGGTTGCGCCGCCAGGTGGTGTGGACGCCTGGTCCACCCTCTGACATCGCCCTTCCGCCTATATATTCCCTTCGTCGAGAAAACCCTATGGGACAGAACACTTTTCCATGAAACATACTGTAAGCCGCCGCCGTCGTCGACTCAAGATCGGGAGGGTCCAGAAGCTCTTCTCGACACCCTGCCTAAGAGGGAAATCATCAGCGAAGGCCTTCTTCATCACCATGCCTGCCTCGGGAGTGATGCGTGAGTAGTCTACCTTGGACTATGGGTCCATAGCAGTAGCTAGATGGATGTCTTCTCCTTCATGTGCTTCATATTTAGATCTTGTGAGCTGCCTATCATGATCAAGACCATCGTTATGTAATTCGACATGTTGTGTTTGTTCGGATCCGATGAATATTGAGTACTATATGAAGTTGATTTGTGATTTATCATGTCTATGTTATTTATGATCTTGCATGCAATCCGTTGCTAGTAGATATCTTGGCCGAGTAGATGCTAGTGACTCCAAGAGGGAGTATTTATGCTCGATAGTGGGTTCATGCCTCTAGTAATCTGGGAGAGTGACAATAACTTCTAAGGTTGTAGATGTGCGTTTGCTACTAGGGAGAAAACAACAATCTTTTGTTCAAGGATAATTGCATTGTTTACATTACACTTTGCTTAAGGCGATAATCGGTTGCTTGCAACTTAATACCCCAACGGTTATTCGGATGATATCCCGAGGGTGGATTATTAGTCATAGATGCAGTTGGATTACGGTCTATGTATTATGTTGTAATGCCCAAGTGAATCTCATAGTGATCTTCATGACATATACATGCATTGTTATGCATTCTTTATTTTGTCAATTGCCCAACTGTAAGTTGTTTACCTAGCATGTTATTTATCTTTATGGAGAGACACCTCTAGTGAACTGTGGACCATGGTTCATTCTTTTATATATATTACCATCTACTATAAGCACTATTTACTTTCCGCAAGCATTATTTATTTACTTACTGCAAACAAATATCATTTTCCACACGATACATTTAATCCTTTGTTTACGGTGATTGATAACCTCACTGCAAGTTGGGGCAAAGTACTTTGGTTGTGTTGTGTGCAGGTTCCACGTTGCTGCTGGCGTTGGTAGTGCGCCCTGCCAAAAGCCAGTTAGCATTAACCTTCAGAATTGGTTTCTTTCTCCTACTGGTCGATTAAATTTTGGTTTTATACTGAGGGAAAGACTTACTGCTGTGCTCATCACACTTTCCTCTTGGGGTTCCTGATACGTCTCCAACGTATCCATAATTTTTGATGCTCCATGCTTGTTTTTACACCATTTGTTTAGTGTTTCGGTACACTTCATGGCATTTTTATGCATTTTCTGGAACTAACCTATTAACGAGATGCCACAGTGCCAGTTCTCCGTTTTCTACTGTTTTTGTGTTTCAGAAAAGTTACACATGAAATATTCTCGGAATTGGACGAAACCAAAGCCAGTCATTCAGATATTTCACGGAGCTTCCAGAAGACCGAAGAGGAGCCGAAGGAGAGCCACTGGTGGGCCACACCACCAGGGGGCGCGGCCTGGGGCTGGCCTGCGCCCCCCTATGGTGAGCCCCACCAGGGCCACTTCTGACGATGCCCCTTCGCCTATAAAGACCCCCCGATGGGAAAAACCTAAATACCCGATCACTTTTCCAGAACACATCGCGATCCGCCGCCACCGTCGACCCGAAGATTGGGAGGGTCCAGAAGCTCTTCCCGGCACCCTACCGGAGAGGGGAATCGCCACCGGAGGTCTTCTTCATCGCCATGCTTGCCTCCGGAGCGATGAGTGAGTAGTCTACCTTGGACTATGGGTCCATAGCAGTAGCTAGATGGTTGTCTTCTCCACCATGTGCTTCATGTTTAGGTCTCATGAGCTGCTTTATATGATCGAGACTACCTTTATGTAATTCTACATGTTGTGTTTATTGGGATCTGATGAATATTGGTGTTATGATTGAGTTGAAGTACTGAATTTTATCTTATGTTATCTCTATGTTGTTTATGATCTTGCATGCTCTCTGTTGTTAGTAGCTATCTTGGCCGAGTAGTTGCTAGTGACTCCAAGAGGGGGTATTTATGCTTGATAGTGGGTTCGTGCCTCTATTTAATCTGGAGGAGTGACAGAAACCTCTAAGGTTGTAGATGTGTTGTTGCTACTAAGGGGAAAACAACATTCATATGCTCAAGGGCATATGCTTTGTTTATATTACACACTTTGCTTAATACAATTATCTGTTGTTCGCAACTTAATACTTGTAGAGTTCTCAGATTGATTCGCCACAAGTGGGTTATTAGTCATAGATGCAGTTGGATGGCGGTCTATATATCTTGTTGTAATGCCCAGAGTAAATCTCATAGTGATCTTCTCGACATATGCACGTTGTCTTTATTCTATCAATTGCCCAACTGTAATTTGTTTACCCAGCATGTATTATTTTATCTTATGGAGAGACACCACTAGTGAACTGTGGACCCCAGTCCTATTTCCTTTATATTGCCATCACCTGCTTACTTTACTCGCACTTTTTACTTTACTCGCATACTATTATCACTTTCCACTCGATACGCTCATACCCTTTGTTTCAAGCAAACCAGTGAGATTGACAACCTCATCGTAAGTTGGGAACAAAGTATTTGGTTATATTGTGTGGAGGTTCCACGTTGCCACTGGTTGAAGACGCGCTAACAAGTAATCGTTAACGGCGCCCTTGTTAGAGCATCACGCAGCTAGTAGGCATCACCTTCGGTCGTTTGTCTCCCTCCTACTGGATTGACTACCTTGATTTCATAACCGAGGGAAAACTTGCTGCTATATTCATCAAACCTTCTCTTGGGGTTTCCAACTGGCCGGTCATTTTTACTTCATCAACAAACGCCAACAAGTTTTCTGGCACCATCATCACCGCGCCATCAACAAGTTTTCTGGCGCCGTTGCCGGGGAGGAAGAAGACTTCTGCAAGGGGAGTTTTTGCACGCACATCCTTTACTTTGTTTTAAGTTTTGCTTTACTTTATTTTTACTTGCATCGTTTTATCAAAAACCCAAAAAAATTAGAATCCTTTGTAGTTGTTTTTACTTGTCTGCTTTTAGTTTGCTAGAATGGCTACTCCTGAGAACACCAAGTTGTGTGATTTTACTAGCACGAATAATAGTGATTTTATCTACACTCCTATTGCGCCACCTGCTCCTGTTGCAAATGTTTATGAGATTAAGCCTGCTCTGTTGAACCTTGTTATGAAAGAGAAATTTTCTGGTGCTAGTACTGATGATGCTGCAGCTCATCTCAACAATTTTGTTGAGATATGTGAGATGCAGAAATAAAAGGATGTAGAGAGTGATATTATTAAGCTTAAGTTGCTTCCTTTTTCTTTAAGAGGAAAAGCTAAGGATTGGTTGCTGTCTTTGCCTAAAAATAGTATTGATTCATGGGCTAAGTGTAAGGATGCTTTTATTGGTAGATACTATCCTCATGCTAAGATTATAGCTTTGCGTAGCAATATTATGAAGTTTAGTCAGTTTGATAATGAACATGTTGCTCAAGCTTGGGAAAGAATGAAATCTATGATAAAGAATTGTCCGACTCATGGACTGACTACTTGGATGATTGTTCAAACTTTTTATGCAGGACTGAATATTTCTTTGAGGAACCTACTTGATTTAGCTGCTGGAGGCACTTTTATGTCCCTTAACTTGGGCGCCGCAACGAAGCTTCTCGACAATATGATGGTTAATTACTCTGAATGGCACACCGAGAGAGCTCCACAAGGTAAGAAGGTAAATTTTGTTGAGGAAATCTCTTCCTTGAGTGATAAGATTGATGCTATTATGCTTATGCTTTCTAATGATAGGACTCATGTAGATCCTAATAATGTTCCTTTGGCCTCTTTGGTTGCTCAAGAAGAGCATGTTGATGTAAACTTCATTAGAAATAATAATTTCAATAGCAATGCTTATAGGAACAATTTTGCTAGTAACAATTATAGGCCGTATCCTTCTACCAATGGTAATGGTTATGGTAATTCTTATGGTAATTCCTCCAACAACACTAGGGCCGCGCCCTCCGAGCTTGAGGTAATGCTCAAGGACTTCATCGGTAAGCAAAATGCTTTTAACAAGTCTGTTGAGGAAAAGTTAGGCAAAATTGATATTCTTGCTTCTAAGGTTGATAGCCTTGCTCATGATGTTGAACTTCTAAAATTAAAAGTGTTGCCTAATGATGTGAAGGAGAACAATATTTTTGCTACTGCTAATGCCATCCAAGTTAGAATTGATGAAAATGTTAGGATGCTAGCAGAATTGCATGCCAGGTGGGAAAGAGAAGATGAGATGGCTAGAAAGATGAAGGTATGTACCATTACTACCTCTAATGATGTTATTCCTAATGCTAGCAATCCTCTTACTTTGATTGGTTTAGAGAAAACTCCCACTCCTTGTGTTAAAATGCCTAAAACTGCCAAAACTTTTTCTCAAAAGAGTGCTGAATTTTTTTGGAGTGTAGGAGATGATAGCTCTATTTCCTTTAATGATTTTGATGTTGATGGCTGCAATATATCTGAAGTTATTTTGTTCTTGCAAAAGCTTGCTTTGACTCTCAATGCTAGTTCTTTAAATGTTGCTTTTACTAAGCATATTACCAATGCTCTTATGAAAATTAGGGATGAAAAGTTAAAGAAAAAAGCCTCTGTTCCCAAGAAGTTAGAAGATGGTTGGGAACCAATCATTGATATGAATGTTAATGGTTTTGATTGCCATGCTTTATGTGATCTAGGTGCTAGTATTTCTATCATGCCTAGAAAGATTTATGACATGCTTGATTTACCACCGCTTGAAAAGTATTATTATGATGTTCCTATTGCTAATGTTGCTAAGAAGAAACCTTTAGGAAGGATTAATGATGTTATTATTATGGTTAACAATAACCTTGTTCCTGTTGATTTTCTTGTCATGAATGTTGAATGCAATACTTCATGTCCTATTATTCTGGGAAGACCCTTTCTTCGAACTGTAGGTGCCATCATTGATATGAGGGAAGGCACTATCAAATATCAATTTACACTCAAGAAAGGTATGGAACACTTCCCTAGAAAGAGAAAGAAATTGCTTTTTGACTCTATTCTTAGAGCAAATTATGAGCTTGATGCTTCATCACTTGATATTACTTGATTCGCACTTTCTGCGCCTAGCTCAAAGGCGTTAAAGAAAAGCACTCTTGGGAGATAACCCAATGTTTTTATATTCAGTTCTTTTTCTTTTATTTGAGTCTTGTAAGTTATTACTACTGTAATGACCTCTCCTTATCCTTTTTATTTCGTTTTTGTGCCAAGAGAAGCCTCTAATTTGAGCGAGGTAAGATTTGGGGATGTTGCTGTCCTAAAACTATTTTCGGTGTTGCACCGTAAAAATTTATGAAAATTCTCTGTATATCTTTTGGACCTGCGATTTCTTGTGCATATGCCCCAGGTTATATCCAAACTTTCATTAGTTGAATACTTTTTGATTTGAGCAACAGAAAACCCTCTAAAAATTCGACCTTTGTCACCTGTTCTGTTTTAACAGATTTCTGCCAATATTTGTGTTTGCCGCTTTATCGCCTTCTTTTTGAGTTCTTTTGATCACGGAACTTTTGGGGAAGTTGCTACAGTAGTATATGCTTTATATGTGATAGTTTTGAGTTGAAACCTGAAGCAAAAAGGGTTGATTCATTATTATGCTTACACTAATGTTGCTAATAGATTTGTGTTTAGTTTTATATGAAGAAAGTTTTCAAGTGTAGGGATTGGAGAATGATGAGATGAGTTGAAGAATGGACAAAAGCTCAAGCTTGGAGATGCCCATATCACCCCAAAAAATATCCAAGAAGTACAAGCGTCAAAGCTTGGGGATGCCCCCGAGGCACCCCTTCTTCATCGGCAAAAATCAGGTCACCTTTCAAAACACTATATTTTTATTGCTTCATGCATTATTCGTTTTTCTTGGAGCGTTAGTTGTTTTTAGTTTTCAGTTTTGTTTGCTGCAATAAATGGTTGGACCCCAACAAATTCCTTTTGGAGAAGTTGCCTTGCTTTTCATTTACCAAGAACACTCCGTTTTTCACTTTCATCGTTTCAACGAGTGTTCTCTTTTTCTAGAACTGCGTTTAGCTTTCGTTTTTTGCCTTGATTTGTGTTCAGATCTTGTTATATCTTTTTATCAAGGTGTATTTTTGCCTCTGGTCTATATTGGTTTTCATCAAAAAGATTTGGTTATAAAAAGTTTGAATGGTGTTGGAAAAGAGAAAAAGCTTTATGCAAAAAAATGGTACAAGAAGGAGCTTGTGTAGACTGCGGCCTAGGCTTTTGCATGTCGTGCTTGATGTCTTTTTGATAGTATGCTTAGTGGTTTTGCTGTAGCATGACTTGTCTCAAATGACTGAGATTGCTTAATGAGCCTTTGAAAAAATCATGCGTTGTTTTAATTATTTGGAAGCATTATTTTGGTTTTCTCCTTGATGCTTTATTTGGGTTGACTTGGCGCATGCTCACACATGTTAGACTCATACAAAGTCGCCATAAGCCTCTATGATCATTTAGTTTTTTACTTTTGATGGCATCTTATGCTTCTTTTAATGTCGCTTTGCATGATTATGGCCGTTATTGCTCTCTTAGTTGGTCGCTCCCAGTCTTTTGCTAGCCCTCATTTTGTACTG
Organism: Dactylis glomerata; assembly: GCA_007115705.1. Classification (NCBI taxonomy): domain Eukaryota; kingdom Viridiplantae; phylum Streptophyta; class Magnoliopsida; order Poales; family Poaceae; genus Dactylis; species Dactylis glomerata. The sequence continues at coordinate 2,247,024 of QXEO01002112.1, read as the reverse complement.
AGTATGAGCTCTACTCGTGCATCCAACTCCTAAAAACCAAGTTTGCCATTGTGTCCACCATACATACCTATTAGCAATTTGCTATTCCAAAGTACATTTGACTTGCTTTTATCTATCCTTCAAATTAAACTCTTTTTGGTGTTATGCGAAAATTGGTCAGTAAAGCTCTCACGAACCGGATGGCACACTTTACTTTTCTCGCTTTAAAATTTTGACATTGCGGTCTCTTATGTTGAGTTGTTATGCTTGCAAGTTGTAAGTTGGGAATTAGCCCAGCCATACCGTCATGGGGCAAGCTTTCAACATTGCACTATCTTTCATTTGAGTTGATATCGTGATCTTTTGTTTATGGATACTCGCGGTGTGAAATGAATTGGGAATCTTGCGGGATCATGGAGTTTGTATACGTGTTAGAGAAACACCTGGGCCGCTAATCTAAGCCATGCATAGTTCATGGTGGAAATTTACAGCATGCCCATATTGAACATTCGACGACACATCTCGCAATAAAAAGCTATACCAATGGTAAATAAAAGAGATGCTGAGGTGTTCATTGTGTATTTGTCCTGTCATTTTGATGTGGGCTTGTTCCATGTCATCGGGCACGGAGGTACCCCGTTGGCGGTTCTCGATGATACGTGTATACTTACAACGACAAGAGCTTGCTTGGGACTCTAAGTAAATTAGCATGAGGTTTGGGTATTCGTACTTCACGGGACATGAGGTTTTCAACTTATGATTTGTCAAGCATATGCAACATAAGTGTTCTCGCATTAGCTTTAACCATTCAAGATGATTATGATGGGGGCAATGCGAGCTCAAAGCCGATAAGTACCATAATTTTTGAAGGTTTATAAAACTTGCAATCATTGCTTCCCTCCGCAAAGGGCCTTTCTTCTACTTTTATGTTGAGTCACCACCTTCTATCTTTATGCACCATTAAGAGAGCATAGTTGTCATTCTGAGTATAATGTGCATTGTTCTAAAGTTTTCATTGATTGATTCATATTGTTGGTTTCACTTGTTCTTAAATTATTTGTATCTAGTCGCCCTCTTAAACTTGAAGGTGTCCTATGCATTTATGTTTGGGATTTCTATTTTTGTGCCCTCAGGTCGTTAGTTGTACTCAGTTTTCCCCAGCCGCTTAACTTTTCCTCAGTTTTCCCCTCGCTCTAGTTTGAAACCCCTCGCAGACGGGAGGAATCCCGTTAAGTTGACCGTTGGTTGGTGCTGGCAAGTGGGGCCGCTGTTGGTGCCCCGCAGTGGACACGCCTCCACTTATCCAGATCATCGTGGGACCCGTAACTTGTCCACGTTAGCGCGCCGGACCCACAGCTTACCCAGGTGCCCGTTGCAAAATGGGAGCCCGAGCCAGCCCCGCGCCCGTGCCCGTGCCCGTGCCATTGCTTCCCCCTTCTTTCCCCGCGCCCCATTGTTCTTCTTCCCCGGCAGCGGCAGCCCTTCCCCGGCAGGCGGGTGATGTCTAGTTTCTCTTCGACCTCCCGTTCTTCATGGCCACAGTATGGACCCGTGCCTTTGACAAGATGCCCTGACTGCCCATGCCAAGAGCCTCTGAAGCGGTCGATCTGTAAGACGAACGACAACGGCAACCGTGGATGTGAGTTCCTTGCATGCGAGAGCTTGCCATATAGAGAGGGGGATAAGGTTAGATCTCGCTCCAATTGCTCTGTTTTCTCTCGATTTTCTTGTTTTTCCCTCGAATTTGGGATTTAGGGTTCACGTTGTTGTTTTCAGATCCTGAAGAAATGCAGGTATTTCGAGTAGATCGATGTGTACGTTCAAAGGCTTAAATTGCAGGAATCAATTGGCGGTATTGGGGAGCGCAATTTGGGAGGGGCGGTACTTGCTGTAGAGAATGCGGTGGAGAGAGGGGCCGTCCCGATTATGCCTAATGCTCCCAATGCAGAACTGGTGGAAGTGAAGGGAGAACTGAAGAAAATGAACAAGCAGTTAAAGCAGCTGATCGAGTTGAAGAAGCAAGCTAATCTGATGGCTGGTTGTTTTTTTTGTTGTATAATTGCGATCAGATTCTTATCATTGCTCGTCAAGCGCTAGAAGTTGTTACAAGGGATCCCTTGTTACAAATCCATTATTCAGTTACATGTACTTGTAGTTGTTTTCAAAGTTAGTGTGTGCATTCACCGAAATTACCAAAAAAATAGGAATGCTAAAGATAGTTGATAATTGTTAGAGGGGTGACAAATATGTATGTCTCATGTTTATACCAAAATTATACCACTTTTGGGACGTTTCAAATAACCAAAACTATATCCCAGACTATATTCCCTAAAAGAAAAGGAATGCTAAAGAAAGTTGATAATTGTTAGAGGGGTGATAAATAATCCATTCACCAAAATCCCACAAATATGCCAAATATGTATGTCTCATGTTTCTACCAGAATTATACCATTTTTGGGCCGTTTCAAATTGCCAAAACTATATTCCCTAAAAGAAAAGGAATGCTAAAGATAGTTGATAATTGTTAGAGGGGTGATAAATAATCCATTTACCAAAATCCCACAAATATGCCAAATATGTATGTCTCATGTTTCTACCAGAATTATACCATTTTTGGGCCGTTTCAAATTGCCAAAACTATTTTCCCTAAAAGAAAAGGAATGCTAAAGAAAGTTGATAATTGTTAGGGGGTGATAAATAATTCATTCACCGAAATGCCCGAAATATGCCAAACATGTATGTCTCATGTTTCTACCAAAATTATACCACTTTTGGGCCGTTTCAAATTACCAAAACTAAATTCCCTAAAAGAAAAGGAATGCTAAAGATAGTTGATAATAGGGGTGATAAATATGTATGTCTCTTGTTTACCACTTTTTAGTTTAACATTTTTAAATCGTGGAAAATAATGCATAAATAGAGGGAATATAGTTACGTGGTAAAATAATCCATAAATGCACACGGATCGACTCCACCAACCGTTGATCCACCGACAGAGAGAGAGGGGTGGCCACGAAGAGAGAGAGAGGGGTGGCCACGAAGAGACGGATAGGGGTATACTGCCCGTTAGATCAGTGGATCAACGGTTGGTGGAGTCGATCCGTGTAACAACTGCTCAACCAATCAGGATAAGTTTGGGTTTCTGTGAGCATTTGTGACAGTACTTGAGAGCAAAACTGAGTAGTACTAAGAAACCAAGGGCACGTAAATAGTAAATAGACTAAGGGATTCAAACAAAATAATTACAAAATGAAAAATGCGTGTTTTGTACAATATAATTCATATTGGGCTACATCAAATTATTTGCAATTCAAATATACATGAGTGTGACAATTATGGCCTCATTTAGACAAACTATGTTTTGGGGAAGATGTTTTGCAAAGGGGTTTTAGTGGAAAACCATGCATCTTCATAGCTACTAGTGATTATGAGAAGTGGCAATTTGTGGTAAAACATGATTTATCTATGTTGGTTAAGGTGGCAGGTTGCGTAGGAAGACTCCATGAGTAGGTGCCACTATGTTTTTATTTTTTTGGATTTTTTTGCGCATGAAATGACTCAATTAGCTATGTTAATCTCATTTGTTGACTCTCTGTTGACCAGCTACTTGAGGGTAGAACTGAGTATATTGCACTTGTCAGTCTAGTACTCGAGGGGAAAACTGAGTGCATATAAAATTTCTGAATAAGGCCCGAGGGTAGAACTGAGTACACCAAACGTCGAAGGGTTAGCCTCGTGTCGCGGTGCACGCTGCAGCCGTGCATAGCGGACGCGTGTTGCGGTACACCAAATGCCACCTTCGTCTTTATAGAGCCCCTCTTTCTCTCTCTCGACGCTTGCCCACTCTCTCATTCTCAATGCAACCGCCTCTCCTGTCCCATCATCTTCTCCACTTCACGTCGAAAAAACCCCTAAGAAAAAACCCCGGCGATGGAGAAGCATGAGATGTCCATTGCCGACGTAGCCGCCGGCGCATCGGCCGCCGGCGCATCGGCCGCCGGCCCCGTCCAGGCCCCCGTCGCTGCTTCCGACGTAGGCGCCGGCGCATCAGCCGCCGGCGCAATGGCCGCCGCCCCCGTCCAGACACCCGTCCAGGCACCCGTCCAGGCACCCGTCGATTGGGACCTGTATGAAGACCCGTACGAACCAGTGCCGTACGTCGCGCCGGCGAACCCCTACGACACCAGCATCGTCGATGACTACCCGGAGGTAACCCTTTGTTCCCTTGTTCTTATGCCATTTCAATCCTTTTGTGTTAGATCTAGTGATATTATTGTTTGTCTGTTCCTAGTTCAATCCTTTTATGATAGATCTAGCGTTATTAGGGTTCGTCTGTTCCTAGTTCAATCCTTTTATGATAGATCTAGCGTTATTTTGATAGATCTAGCATTATTAGTGTTTGTGATTTGCTTTTGTTTACGATTCGGTTAACTTATGTGAGTAATCAATCCCATCCCGTTAATTTGTGCCGATGATGATGAATATTTGGGCACAAATTGATTCAGGGTTTGGTCTGTGAACAATTGGTGTGTACAAATTTGTTGTGCATGATCTTTGGTTCACTGACCCAAATCCTGGATATAAGTGTGTCCAATGTAACTGAGGCTTCTTTTTTTCGTGCCCATATTATCATCATGATCTTTTGTTCACTCTCTGTTCCATCATCGCTGCAATTGACTCCGTGTTTTTCGATCTTTGGTGCTACATGACAGGTGCAGAGTAGCGACGTCGACAGCGACGACGAGTCCTTCCACACCAAGACTCGTCACGTCCTCAGGAGGCTGCAGTCCGGCCATTACGATCGCCACTTTGCTCGAGGCGTTTACAGGTGCCCCTTCTGCAACAGGAGGCTCCGCGCCACCGACTTCAACTGCCTGGTGAACCATGCCGAATCCCTTGGCAGTACCACTGGCGGCGCTAGAGTTGGAACGACAGTGAACGTGCATGCGTTCATGGCCAAACACAAAGCACTTGGGATTCACCTGCACAGCCTCCAAGCTTAATCCCATGTAAAATGTAGCTTATGTTGGATCTAGGGATCGGTAGTACTGCTAGATCTGTCCTGAATATATATATATATATGCTATGTTGGCTGCTGTATGCAGCTTTTCCTATATTTTCTCGATTTATTATGCTGCTGTGAATTTATCCTCTACTAGCTTCTAGATTTGCTACTAGATTTGTTAACATATTGGGCAAAAAACGAGGGCCAAAAGGCAACAATCATTAAAGAAAGACAGAGATAGAAGCTTCTCTAGATTTGATACTAATTTGGTGAAAAGAGAGAGAACTGTAACAGAGAGGGAGAGAGGGGAAAAAGGCGCTCTGAAAAACGCCAATTTGGGCCGAGAGAGACAAAACCGAGCTCTCACGTACAACCAAACGCGGTCTCGTCCTGTCCCACGCGGTCCCGTTCTACCAGCCCCACGCGACGCGGCCCCACACGATGCGGCCCCACACGTCAGCACGGAACGGTCAACTAAACGGCAAACCTCCCGTCCGAGCGTCTGCGAGGGGTTTCAAACTAGAGCGAGGGGAAAACTGAGGAAAAACTAAGCGGCTGGGGAAAACTGAGTACAACTAACGACCCAGGGGCACGAAAATAGAAATCCCTTTATGTTTTGCTCTCCATGAGGGACAAGCTGAAAACCATTTGTATGTTTTTCCTTATGATTTGAACACATGTTTGACTTTCATTATTTCATTTTCATGATCTTTTGTTTGGACGAAACCAAAGCCAGTCGTCCAGATATTTCACGGAGCTTCCAGAAGACCGAAGAGGAGCCGGAGGAGAGCCACTGGTGGGACACACCACCAGGGGGCGTGGCCTGGGGCTGGCCCGCGCCCCCCTATGATGAGCCCCACCAGGGCCACTTCTGACGATGCCCCTTTGCCTATAAAGACCCCTCGACGGGAAAAACCTAAATACCCGATCACTTTTCCAGAACACATCGCGATTCGCCGCCGCCATCGACCCGAAGATCGGGAGGGTCCAGAAGCTCTTCCCGGCACCCTACCGGAGAGGGGAATCGCCACCGGAGGTCTTCTTCATCGCCATGCTTGCCTCCGGAGCGATGAGTGAGTAGTCTACCTTGGACTATGGGTCCATAGAAGTAGCTAGATGGTTGTCTTCTCCACCATGTGCTTCATGTTTAGGTCTCGTGAGCTGCTTTACATGATCGAGACTACCTTTATGTAATTCTACATATTGTGTTTCTTGGGATCCGATGAATATTGGTATTATGATTGAATTGAAGTACTGAATTTTATCTTATGTTATTGATACGTCTCCAACGTATCTATAATTTTTGATGCTCCATGCTTGTTTTTACACCATTTACCCGATGTTTCATTACACTTCGTGGCACTTTTATGCATTTTCTGGAACTAACCTATTAACAAGTCGCCACAGTGCCAGTTCCCTGTTTTCTGCTATTTTTGTGTTTCAGAAAAGCTACACAGGAAATATTCTCGGAATTGGACGGAACAAGTTCTAGAAGTCTTATTTTTCCCGGAAGCTTCTCGAAGACCGAAAGAGAGCCGGAGGGGGGCCAGAGGCCGCCCTCACACATAGGTGGCGCGGCCCAGGCCCTGGCCGCGCCACCCTGGTGTGAGGAGCCCCTGGCTACCCCCTGACGACGCCCCTTCGCCTATAAGAAGCCTCGGGACGGAAAACCCTAAGGGAGTCGATGTTTTTCCCCGAACAATTCCGCAGCTCCGCCGCCGTCGAAGACAAATTTCGGGGGACAAAAGTCTCTGTTCCGGCACCCTGCCGGGACGGGGAAGTGCCCCCGGAGCCATCTCCATTGGTCTCCATCACCGTATCCGCCGTCTCCATCGACCTCACCGCCATCTCCATCAACCTTGCTGTCTCCTATGATGAGGAGGGAGTAGTTCATCCCCGGGGCTGAGGGCTCTATCGGTAGCTATGTGGTTCACCTCTCTCTCCCATGATGTGATCTTTATGTGATCGTGAGCTTTGTATCATGTTGAACAAGTAGATGTTATTATTCAGATATTATGTGTACTCTAGTGATGTTATTAAAGTAATCTATTCCTCCTGCCATGGTGTAACGGTGACAGTGCGTGCATCATGGTGGTACTTGGTCTAGGCTACGATTGTGATCTTTTATGGATTATGAGAATAATTATTGCTATGATAGTATTGAAGTGATCTATTCCTCCTTTCATGGTGTAATGTTGACAGTGTGTGCACCGTGTTAGTACTTGGTCTAAGTTGCAATAATATTATCTTGAGTTATGATTTGATTTGGATATCTCTATGAGTGGTGTTTGTCAAGTACTTGATGAACTTTGAGGAGTGCTTCGTAGCCCTACGCAATGATTAGTGTTGTTCAATAGGAGAGTAATTCAGAGTACCATAGTGAAGAGAAGTTGTTTATTTGTTCAATCATGTTATATTTGTTGGGAGTGTGTCCACTAGTGAAAGTATGATCCCTAGGCCTTGTTTCCAAGCATTGCACACCGTTTACTTGCTGTTTTGTTACATGTTTGCTCGCAGCGATATTTATTTCATACCACAGTTACTACTTATAATCATCACTACTACTTGTATTTCACTATCTCTTCGCCGAACTAGTGCACCTATACATCTGACAAGTGTATTGGGTGTGTTGGGGACACAAGAGACTTTCTGTATCGTAATTGCAGGGTTGCTTGAGAGGGATAGCTTTGACATCTTCCTCCCTGAGTTCGATAAACCTTGGGTGATCCACTTAAGGGAAACTTGCTGCTGTTCTACAAACCTCTGCACTTGGAGGCCCAACACTGTCTACAAGAACAGACGCGTGCGTAGACATCAAGCTCTTTTCTGGCGCCGTTGCCGGGGAGATAAGGTAAAAGGTACTCGCATCCTCCTGTGTGAGTGCTCGGAGTTATTTCCTTTAGATTTTGCAATTATATCTTTTTGTTTCCTGTTTTTATTTTCACTAGTTAGGCTTAATGGAAAATAAAGAGTTCTTTAGTCTTTTTTCTGAGTTTAGATATGATGTGTTTGAAGAGAAAATTGAAAAACCTTTGGAGCTTTATTCGCATGCTAATAGTGTTGTTAGTATGAATACTTTGAATACTGTTATTGCTAATGCTATAGAAAAGTCTAAGCTTGGGGAAGCTGGTTTTGTTAAGCATGATATTTTTAGTTCCCCAGCTTTAGTGGAGAAAGTTTGCTATGATGATATGTTTGAAGAATATGCTTTGCGAAATAGTTGCTCTCTAGCTTGTGATGATACTGAACCTCTAGTCTATGATGGTTACAATGATGAGTATAATATTTTTAATTCACCTACTTTTGAGGAGAAAATTAGTTATGATTACAATATTCCTCCTGTTTTTGATGATTATGGTGATGAGAATAATTATTCTTTTGAATCTGCTCCTACTACTACTATTCCTGTGGTGAGTATTAATTCTTTTATGCATGTGGCTCATGATAGGGATGTTTTATGTGATAGTTATATTGTTAGTTCTATTCATGATGCTACTGAAAGTTATTATGAGAGAGGAAAACATGGTTTGATGGATCTCAACAATATTAAGTTTCCCCTCTTTATGTTGCAAATCTTGAAGTGGCACTTGTTTTATCTACCCATGCTTGCTACTATGTGTCTCGTTGATTTATTTTCTTACAAGATTCCTATGCATAGGAAGTGGTTCAGATATAAATGTCTTTCACATTTTCTTTTTGATGCTCTCTATTGCTTTAAGTTCCTATATGGCGCCTTTGCCTCAAGCTCTTATATGGCGCCCACATGAGCATCTTTGCAAATTACTGCGCCTAGCTCAAAGGCGTTAAAGAAAAGCACTCTTGGGAGATAACCCATTGTTTATTTTTAGTACTTTTTCTTTTATTTGAGTCTTGGAAGTTATTACTACTGTAATAACCACTCCTTATACTTTTTATTTTGTTGTTGTGCCAAGAGAAGCCTCTAATTTGAGTGAGGTAAGATTCGGGGATGTTGCTGTCCTGAAACAGTTTTCGGTGCTGCACCGTAAAAATTCATATAAATTCTCTGTATATCTTTTGGACCTGCCATTTCTTGTGCATATGCCCCAGGTTATATCCAAACTTTCGTTAGTTGAACACTTTTTGATTTGAGCAACAGAAAACACCTCAAAAATTCAATCTTTATCAGCTGTTCTGTTTTGACAGATTTCTGCCAGTATTTGTGTTTGCCGCTTTATCGCTTTCTTTTTGAGTTCTTTTGATCACGGAACTTTTGGGGAAGTTGCTACAGTAGTATATGCTTTATATGTGGTGGTTTTAGGTTGAAACCTGAAGCAAAAAGGGTTGATTATATGTTATGCTACACTAATGTTGCTAATAGATTTGTGTTTAGTTTTGTATGAAGGAAGTTTTAAAGTGTAGGGATTGGAGAATGATGAGATGAGTTGAAGAATGGACAAAAGCTCAAGCTTGGGGATGCCCATGCATCACCCCAAGAAATATCCAAGAAGTACACGCGTCAAAGCTTGGGGATGCCCCCGAGGCACCCCTTCTTCATCGGCAAAAATCAGGTCACCTTTCAAAACACTATATTTTTATTGCTTCATGCATTATGCGTTTTTCTTGGAGCGTCAGTTGTTTTAGTTTTCATAGTTAGTTTAGTTTTGTTTGCTGTAATAAATGGTTAGATCACATCATGTGTTTGTAGAGAGACATGCTCCGTTTTTCATTTGCCAAGAACACTCTAGTTTTCACTCTTATCGTTAAATGAGTGTTCTCTTTTTTTGCTACTGCGTTTAGCTTGCATTTTTTTGCCTTGATTTTTGTTCAGATCTTGTTTTATCTTTCCATCAAGGTGTATTTTTGCCTCTGATCTTTATTGGTTTTTATCAAAAGAGGTGTCTTTAAAAATTCCAAATGGTGTTGGAAAAGAGAAAAAGCTTTGTGCAAAAAAGTGGTACAAGAAGGAGCTTGTGTAGACTGCGGCCTAGGCTTTTGCATGTCATGCTTGATGTCTTTTTGATAGTATGCTTAGTGGTTTTGCTGTAGCATGACTTGTCTCAAATAACTGAGATTGCTTAATGAGCCTTTGAAAAAATCATGCATTATTTTAATTATTTGGAAGCATTATTTTGGTTTTCTCCTTTGATGCTTTATTTGGGTTGACTTGGCACATGCTTACACCATGTTGACTACAAAATAAGTCGCCTATAGCCTCTATGATGATTTAGTTTTTGACTTTTGATGCCATCTTATGCTTCTTTTAATGTTGCTTTGTCGCTTTGCATGATTATGGCCGTTATTGCTCTCTTAGTTGGTCGCTCCCAGTCTTTTGCTAGCCCTCATTTTGTACTGAGTATGAGCTCTACTCGTGCATCCAACTCCCAAAAACCAAGTTTGCCATTGTGTCCACTATAAATTCCTATGCATGGTATTTGTAAGCCATTGTAAGTAAATTTTCATGTGCTACCTTTCAAAAACCTTCAAAACACTTCTCGCTTTGTGACACTGTTTTCAGCTCATGGGGACGTAGTGGTCGGATTTGCTATCTTCCATATTGCATATTCCAAAAAGAAAAAAAAGGGAAAAAAGAAAAGAAAAAAAGGCACTCCTCCATGGAATATGAATGTTGGTGGGCACCCGATGGAATCGGTTAGCCATGGTTTGTGAAAGAAAAAAAGTGGGGAGGAGTGCCAAGCTTTATAAAAGAGCACAAAAGTGCCAATCTCTCTCTCAAAAACTTGCTTCATTTTTGTATGGAAGATAGTAAGAACCCCATTGCCAGTCGTTGACAAAGACAACCACCTCTCAAAACCAATTTTTATCTCTCTGTTTTATAAATGAAAAGCTCTAGCACATGTTTAATCCCTGCTTCCCTCCGCGAAGGGCCTTACTTTTACTTTTATGTTGAGTCACCACCTTCTACCTTTATGCACTATTAAGAGAGCATAGTTGCCATTCTGAGTATAATGTGCATTGTCCCAAAGTTTATCATTGATTGATTCATGACTATGGTTTCACTTGTTCTTAAATTATTTGTATCTAGTCGCCCTCTTAAACTTGAAGGTGTCCTATGCATTTATGTTTTGCTCTCCATGAAGGACAAGCTGAAAACCATTTGTATGTTTTTCCTTATGATTTGAACACACGTTTGACTTTCATTGTTTCATTTTCATGATCTTTTGTTTGTGTTCATTTTCATGTTTACAACATGGTTGCTAAGTTTCTATTATCAAGATTATATCTTTCATGCCCATGTTTTAAGTTATTATGATCCCAGCTCACAATGTTTACATATATGATCAAGATTGTGTAGGTGCATGTCACCTCAAAAATTATTTCTTTTGTTATCACTTACCTACTCGAGGACGAGCAGGAGTTAAGTTTGGGGATGCTGATACGTCTCCAACGTATCTATAATTTTTGATGCTCCATGCTTGTTTTTACACCATTTACCCGATGTTTCGTTACACTTCGTGGCACTTTTATGCATTTTCCAGAACTAACCTATTAACAAGTCGCCAGAGTGCCAGTTCCCTGTTTTCTGCTGTTTTTGTGTTTCAGAAAAGCTACACAGGAAATATTCTCGGAATTGGACGAAACAAGTTCTAGAAGTCTTATTTTTCCCGGAAGCTTCCTGGAGACCGAAAGAGAGCCGGAGGGGGGCCAGAGGCTGCCCTCACACATAGGTGGCGCGGCCCAGGCCCTGGCCGCGCCACCCTGGTGTGAGGAGCCCCTGGCTGCCCCCTGACGACGCCCCTTCGCCTATAAGAAGCCTCGGGACGGAAAACCCTAAGGGAGTCGACATTTTTCCCAGAACAGTTCTGCAGCTCCACCGCCGTCGAAGATAAATTTTGGGGGACAGAAGTCTCTGTTCCGGCACCCTGCCGGGACGGGGAAGTGCCCCCGAAGCCATCTCCATCGGTCTCCATCGCCGTCTCCGCCGTCTCCATCGACCTCACCGCCATCTCCATCAACCTTGCTGTCTCCTATGATGAGGAGAGAGTAGTTCATCCCCGAGGCTGAGGGCTCTACCGGTAGCTATGTGGTTCACCTCTCTCTCCCATGATGTGATCTTTATGTGATCGTGAGCTTTGTATCATGTTGAACAAGTAGATGTTATTATTCAGATATTATGTATACTCTAGTGATGTTATTAAAGTAATCTATTCCTCCTGCCATGGTGTAACGGTGACAGTGCGTGCATCATGGTGGTACTTGGTCTAGGCTACGATTGTGATCTTTTATGGATTATGAGAATAATTATCGCTATGATAGTATTGAAGTGATCTATTCCTCCTTTCATGGTGTAATGTTGACAGTGTGTGCACCGTGTTAGTACTTGGTCTAAGTTGCAATAATATTATCTTGAGTTATGATTTGATTTGGATATCTCTATGAGTGGTGTTTGTCAAGTACTTGATGAACTTTGAGGAGTGCTTCGTAGCCCTACGCAATGATTAGTGTTGTTCAATAGGAGAGTAATTCAGAGTACCATAGTGAAGAGAAGTTGTTTATTTGTTCAATCATGTTATATTTGTTGGGAGTGTGACCACTAGTGAAAGTATGATCCCTAGGCCTTGTTTCCAAGCATTGCACACCGTTTACTTGCTGTTTTGTTACATGTTTGCTCGCAGCGATATTTATTTCATACCACAGTTACTACTTATAATCATCACTACTACTTGTATTTCACTATCTCTTCGCCGAACTAGTGCACCTATACATCTGACAAGTGTATTGGGTGTGTTGGGGACACAAGAAACTTTATGTATCGTAATTGCAGGGTTGCTTGAGAGGGATAGCTTTGACCTCTTCCTCCCTGAGTTCGATAAACCTTGGGTGATCCACTGAAGGGAAACTTGCTGCTGTTCTACAAACCTCTGCACTTGGAGGCCCAACACTGTCTACAAGAACAGACGCGTGCGTAGACATCAGTTATCTCTATGTTGTTTATGATCTTGCATGCTCTCCGTTGTTAGTAGCTATCTTGGCTGAGTAGTTGCTAGTGACTCCAAGAGGGGGTATTTATGCTCGATAGTGGGTTCATGCCTCTATTTAATCTGGGGGAGTGACAGAAACCTCTAAGGTTGTAGATGTGATGTTGCTACTAGGAGAAAAACAACATTCATATGCTCAAGGGCATATGCTTTGTTTACATTACAGACTTTGCTTAATGCAATTATCTGTTATTCGCAACTTAATACTTGTGGAGTTCTCGGATTGATTCGCCACAAGTGGATTATTAGTCATAGATGCAGTTGGATGGCGGTCTATGTATCTTCTTGTAATGCCCAGAGTAAATCTCATAGTGATCCTCTCGACATATGCACGTTGTCTTTATTCTATCAATTGCCCAACTGTAATTTGTTTACCCAGCATGTATTATTTTATCTTATGGAGAGACACCACTAGTGAACTGTGGACCCCGGTCTTATTTCCTTTATATTGCCATCACCTGTTTACTTTACTCGCACTTTTTACTTTACTCGCATACTATTATCACTTTCCACTCGATACACTCATACCCTTTGTTTTAAGCAAACCGGTGAGATTGACAACCTTATCGTAAGTTGGGAACAAAGTATTTGGTTGTGTTGTGTGCAGGTTCCATGTTGCTACTGGTTGAAGATGCGCTAACAAGTAATCGTTAACGGCACCCTTGTTAGAGCATCACACAGCTAGTGGGCATCACCTTCGGTCGTTTGTCTCCCTCCTACTGGATTGACTACCTTGGTTACATAACTGAGGGAAAACTTGCTGCTATATTCATCAAACCTTCTCTTGGGGTTTCCAACTGGCCGGTCATTTTTAATTCATCAACAAACGCCAACAAGTTTTCTGGCACCATCATCAGAAAAGCTACGCAGGAAATATTCTTGGAATTGGATGAAACAAAAGCCGAACCTCCTATTTTTACCGAAGCTTCATGAAGACCGAAGATGAGACGGAGGGGGGCCAGGGGCCAGCCACACTATGGGGTGGCATGGCCCAGCCCCTAGCCACGCCACGAGGTGGTGAGGCCACCTAGCCCAGCTCCTAACGTTGCCCTTTCGCCTATAAATTCCCCTCGACGGGAAAAACCAAAGGGACAGATCGCTTTTCCTCGAAACATACTGCAAGCTGCCGTCATCGAAGCGAGATTGGGAGGATCCAGGAGCTCTTCCCGACACCCTGCCGGAGAGGGGAATCCCTGCCGGAAGCCTTCTCCACCACCATGGTCACCTCCGGAGTGATGTGTGAGTAGTCTACCTTGGACTACAGGTCCATAGCAGTAGCTAGATGGTTGTCTTCTCCACCATGTGCTTCATGTTTAGATCTTGTGAGCTGCCCTACATGATCAAGATCATCTTTATGTAATTATACATGTTGTATTTGTTGGGATCCGATGAGTATTGGTACTATGTCAAGTTGATGTGCTGAATTATATATCTTTATGTTATCTCTATGTTGTTTATGATCTTGCATGCTCTCCGTTGCTAGTAGATATCTTGACCGAGCAGATGCTAGTGACTCCAAGAGGGAGTATTTATGCTCGATAGTTGGGTTCATGCCTCTAGTAATCTAGGGGAGTGACAGAAACCTCTAAGGTTGTAGATGTGCTATTGCCACTAGGGAGAAAACAACATTCTTGTGTCCAAGGACATTTGCTTTGTTTACTTTATGCACTTTGCTTAATGCAGTTATCCGTTGTTCGCAACTTAATACCCGATGGTTGCTCGGACGACATCCGGATGGTGGATTATTAGTCATAGATGCAGTTGGATTACGGTCTATGTATTTTTTCGTAATGCCCAAAGTGAATCTCATAGTGATCCTCATGACATATGTACGCTATCTTTATTCTATCAATTGCCCAACTGTAATTTGTTTACCCAGCATATTGTTATTTATCTTGTGGAGAGACACCACTAGTAAACTGTGGATCCCGGACCAATTTCCTTTACATTGCTATAATATTTACTTTTACTTGCACTATTTACTTTTACTTGCATACTATTACCCTTTTACCACTCGATACGCTCAATCCTTTGTTTACAGGAAACCGGTGAGATTGACAACCTCATCGTAAGTTGGGGCAAAGTTCTTGGTTGTGTTGTGTGCAGGTTCCACGTTGCTGCTGGTGCAAAGCAAAGCCCTGGATGAGGCGCCTTATAAATTGTCTAGAGCTATCGCGAAGCTAGCAAGCATCACCTTCTGAAGTTTGGCTTTCTCCTACTGGTTTGATAAACCTTGGTTTCACAACTGAGGGAAGACTTGTTGCTGTGCTCATCATACCTTCCTCTTGGGGTTCCCAACGGGGTGTTACTTACACGCCATCAATATTTCTACTACCTTTGATAGTTCATGATTATGGTATTTCTTGTTCTCAAATTATTTGTATCTAGTCACCCTCTTGAACTTGAAGGTGTCCTATGCATTTATGTTTTTCTACTCCATGAGGGACAAGCTGAATATCACTTTGTTATGTTTTCTCTATGGCCAAAACAAACAGTTGACTTTCAATGCATTATTATTCATGATCCTTTGTTTGTGTTACTTTTCATGTTGTAACACGGTTGCTAAGTTCTATTGTCAAGATTATATCTCGTATGCCCATGTTTAGAGTACTTTGATCTCAACATGCAATGCTTTACATTGTTTTGATCAAGTTTGTGTTGGTGCATGTCACCTCAAAAATCATTGTTTTGTTATCACTTACCTACTTGAGGACGAGCAGGAGTTAAGCTTGGGGATGCTTGATACATCACAAACGTATCTATAATTTTTGATGCTCCATGCTTTTTTTACACCAATTGCTTTGTGTTTTGATTACACTTTGTGGCATTTTTATGTATTTTCTGGAACTAACCTATTAACAAGATGCCACAGTGCCAGTTCCTGTTTTCTGCTATTTTTGTGTTTCAGAAAAGTTACACAGGAAATTTTCTCAAAATTGGACAAAACAAAAGCCGAAGTTCCTATTTACCTGACATGAAGACAGAGTCTAAAGGAGAGACGGAGAGGGGCCAAGGGGCAGCCGCACCATAGGTTGGCGCGGGCCACCCCCTGGCATCTCCACCAGGTGGTGTGGGCGCCTGGTCCACCCCCTGACATCGCCCTTCCGCCTATAAATTCCCTTCATCGGGAAAACCCTAAGGGACGAAACACTTTTCCTGAAAACATACTGTAACCTGCCGCCGTTGTCGACCAGAGATCGGGAGGGTCCAGAAGCTCTTCCCGACACCCTGCCGGAGAGGGGAATCATGACCGGTGGCCTTCTTCATCACCATGACTGCCTCCAGAGTGATGTGTGAGTAGTCTATCTTGGAGTATGGGTCCATAGCAGTAGCTAGATAGATGTCTTCTCCTCCATGTGCTTCATGTTTAGATCTTGTGAGCTGCCTATCATGATCAAGATCATTGTTATGTAATTCTACATGTTGTGTTTGTTGGGATCCGATGAATATTGAGTACTATGTCAAGTTGATTTGTGATTTATCATTTCTATGTTATTTATGATCTTGCATGCTCTCCGTTGCTAGTAGATATCTTGGCCGAGTAGATGCTAGTGACTCCAAGAGGGAGTATTTATGCTCGATAATGGGTTCATGCCTCTAGTAATCTGGGAGAGTGACAATAACTTCTAAGGTTGTAGATGTGTTGTTGCTACTAGGAAGAAAACCACAATCTTTTGTTCAAGGAGAATTGTATTGTTTACATTACACACTTTGCTTAAGGTGATAATCTGTTGCTTGCAACTTAATGCTCAATGGTTGTTCGGATGATATTCGAAGGGTGGATTATTAGTCATAGATGCAGTTGGATTACGGTCTATGCATTATGTTGTATTGCCCAAGTGAATCTCATAGTGATCTTCATGACATGTACATGCATTGTTTATTTTGTCAATTGCCCAACTGTAATTTGTTTACCCAGCATGTTATCTATCTTTATGGAGAGACACCTCTAGTGAACTGTGGACCCCGGTCCATTCTTTTACATATATTACCATCTACTGCAAGCACCATTTACTTTCCGCAAGCATTATTTATTTACTTACTACAAATAAATATCATTTTCTACACCATACGTTTAATCCTTTGTTTACAGCAAACCAGTGAGATTGACAACCTCACTACAAGTTGGGGCAAAGTACTTTGGTTGTGTTGTGTGCAGGTTCCACGTTGCTGCTGGCGCCGGTAGTGCGCCCTGCCAAAAGCCAGTTAGCATTAACCTTCAGAAGTGGTTTCTTTCTCCTACTGGTCTATTAAACTTTGGTTTCATACTGAGGGAAAAACTTACTGTTGTGCTCATCACACCTTCCTCTTGGGGTTCCCAAGTGGTCTGTCAACACCGCACCGTCAACAATGTATGGCCATAAACAACTCTTCATGGAAAGTAGGGTGCCGCCTCCACCTGATGCGGCAGGTGCCTGCCTCCTCGGCCTGTGGCAGCATGTGACACGTGTTGTCTGGCAGGCCCTACCGCCATCGAGAAGTGGTCTTTTTTGTCATTTTTTTGAAGATGGTCTTTTCTAGCAAATCACTGGTACAGGTGTTTTTTTTGTCAAAAATTTGTTGTTGTGATGGAGTGCTTCTTTGCAATCAATGATTGCCAAGCACCACGAAAACAGGGAGACACATTTGAACAACTAAATAGTGAACACCTCTATGTTGTGCAAAACAAATTTAAAAGGACGCGGCTATATGTCGACTAGTCGAATCAAGCACTCGGATGCCGATTAGTCGAATCAAGCACTCAGATGCCTGTTTGCTCAAACGAGCAAGCGCGTTAGGCCGTATTCGCCCGATAGAGACTTCTTCTTCCCTGGTGAGACAGTCGTTCCAAGGAACATGTAGGGACGCGGCCGCCGCCGTCTTCTACTCTGACCGAGGCCGGCTGTCTCCCACGCCGCCATTCCCCGGTGAATCCCGCACGCCTGAGCTCGAGGGGGCGGCCGTGGGTGAGAACAAGGCCCTCGGGCACTCGGCACCCGGCGAAGCAGAGCTCGGGATGATCTACTAGGGAGGATTGGGATCTAGAGGAGGGGCGACGGAGTCGTGGGATGTCGGGGGAGGCTCACCGGTAGTGCGGGATGGTGGCGCAGCGTGGCAGCGCGATTTGTGAGGCACGGCGGCGGGGAAATATGTGGGGCTCGCTATGATGGCGCTGCAGCGGAGGAAGCTGGAGGGCAGCGGCAGGCGAACCAGGGGTGACGATGCTGGCAGGTGGCTGAGGAGGGCGGGGGGTTGAGGCACTGAGCACAGAGGAGAAGGCAAGGCCGTGGTCGTGGCTGGCCACAACTGTTTCTATTTCGTGGTGAATCTAGTCAGGAGAGAGATAAGAGATCTTATCTCTTTGTTTCTTTTGCAATTTAGTCCTCTGGCTTTAAGGATTTTGGTAGTAGTATTCCCGTTTAGTCTTTTTAAGGTTTAGATAAATGTTGTTTTTTAGTTCTTCCACAAAATATTGTTCTCGCGATCTCGCAACCCTTTTTTATCTCGCACTATTCCTTCTTTTGATGATCTACGCCAAGCAGGACGGTTCACCCGCCACCATGCCCTCCCTATTGTCCTAGGGCTTTGTGCCATTCGAGGTGAAGTTATAACTCATGGTTGCGGCTTCTTTGAAGACAATAAATTGTTTTTTATGCATGGCTAAGTTGTATTTTTCACACACAATAAACTGGTATCTCACATTATGTTAAATCGTCTTTTGTAGATAGTAATTTTTTGCATCATATATGTTCTAAGTTACATGGTTAACAACTTGTTTAATTGTTTTCCACTCTGTGGCTGATAGCCGAACTGTTACCTGGCTTCGACGGTTTCATCCGTGTCTCCTTTAACTTTGTATTTGGTGCCTCTTTCGAGGTTTTGCGGATTATGACTGGGTTCTTGTTGTTATCAAATTCCCCTCAAGTTTCGTTAATTATCACGCACACTTGGTTTTGATTGCTGGTGTTGTAGTTGGGTTCCGAAAAAATTGTCGGCTCATCATCATAAAGTTCTAAGCCTGCCATCCACTCATCTTCAGATCCACAAGAGACACTACTGTAACGGGCGATGAAATCCTCTTCTGAATAGTTTCTGATGTTATTGGAATTTTCTTCCAATCCATAGTCTGAAAGAGACTGACCTAGCGATTCCTTGAAGTCAAAATTCATGATATCATCGAGTGGATCGACAATGATTTTCTTGATTTTTGCAGGTTTGATGCTAACCAGCGAGTTTGCCTCACTGGAGGAGCCAACGGAAGTTTCCGAAGGTGCCGCTGCTGCGGTATTATGAGCCGGCGAACCCGAAGAAATCGGATCTGAAAGGCAAAGAGTTCCCAAGGACCCAACATGAAATTCGAAGCTTTCTATCGCCAGATTCATCTCTTGACTGAGGTTTCCGAAGATCAGAATTAGGATGGGTGGGTTTGGTCAAAAGTCAACGGAAACCAAATAGAGATCTGGCTTGCGTCAACTATCGAGTTGCTTCGTGATGCAGATGAAAATGTTGTCAAATCCATGTATCCAGCGTCCAAGGTCCCCACGGTTGGTGCCAATTGATGTGGGTGAATCTCGACAATGTCCTAGATGAAGGACTTTAGATCGGGGGAAGAGGATGTCAGATGAACTCAAAGGTAAAGATCGGACAAACAAGGCAGAACTTGTGATATTATTGAGATAAAACTCAGGTTACAAGCTAAATCTTGATGTGTCCTTGGCCAGCCTCTCCTGGCCCCTCTTTATAGGTGGCCAGGTCTCGAGTTCCTGGTCGTGCTCTATACAAATTCACCACCTATGGCGGTTTACATATTAGTTTCCTTATTCGAATACAATATACATCGGCTCCTATCTTGGGCCTTACTTTCTATGGGCCTTAACCCGAATATATCCCAATGGTACAATGCCATGGGTCCTGAAAGGTATACCCATGTCACCCTATATTTATGCTCTGGGGATTACCCCCACATATATACATCAAATCAAGCACCCACTGTTTGAGGCGCAGCATGTAATTTTTTTGATTGCGGCAAACGCACTATACAAATCATGTCTTGATTCGAGTAGCTCATACAGCCGCAAAGGCATCAGGCTAACGAAAGATTCTCACGTGCAGATCATACATTGATAAAACTTGAAGTTATCTTATAATAAAAATTATCATACATATTTTACATAGGGTTTTTCCCCTTATAGGTTCTGATAGCATTAGCTCTAAGTAATGATGATCGTCAAAGTAACCTCAATCAGCTTCCAGCAGCCGGTTAATTATCCTTTTCGCGGGTTCTAGTGTTGCTTCCAGATGTTTCTTTAGGCGAATTTCCTTCCCCTCGCGAGGCGGAAATCCTTTCGATATGCCATCAAAATCAAGCTTTCGTTTCAAAATATGTACCGAAGCAAGAGCAAACTGGGCACCCACGACTAGCTGAAGTTTTACCAGCCGATGAATATTCCTAGTGGACTTAAATTCATCCAGCAACTGTGCAAATTCTCGGGTGAATGATTTCTTGGAAGCATAACTGACGAGGGGTTAACTCGACAAATGTCCTAGATGAAGGACTTAGGATCGGGGAGATAGGGCGTCGGATGAACTCGAAGGTAAAGTTAGTCGAAAGTAAACTTGGGTGTTCAACCAGGCTTGCTTTCAATCTGGCCTACACCGTCCCCTCCTGGCCCCTATATATAGGTGGCCAGGTCTCGAGGATCGGGTAGGGTCCGATACAGATTACAATATCGACATACGGTAAAGACTCGTATTCGACTATCATTATAATTGGGCCTAGCTTAACGGGCCTCAGGGGTACTATACCCTTGTCAGTAGCCCCTGAGATTCTACCAGAATTGTAGATTCGGGTTGAATCTCCAATCTTTAGATCTTCGACTTGATCAATTCTTCGTCTTCTTCTTATCTTCAAATCTTTGACTTGGTCGTTCGACTTATTTTTTATGATAATATTTCGCAAGGGGTTTTGATGAACAAGCCTGACATCTCTGATGGATCAAGAGGTCAGTTAACTGCCGAACATATACTTGTCACCTACTTCAAATTCAATCCCCTTGGACTTGAATTCGGGATACCGGTCAAACCCATTCTTTTGCCGCATTTAGGACTTACAAAGAATGAATCCCAGTGATTCTCACGGTACCCAGTGCGTCCACCAAGATTTTCTTCGCGTCGTAGACATGGATACATTCCAGCAGAGCGCATCCATGTGCGTAGACCAGGCCATACGGGATGGATCCCGGGGTATTACCTTCGTGACAGGTCACGGCATTCGAGTTGCGTTGCGATAACGTAACTCGAGAATCTTATGTCGCAGTCAAATTTTGACTGAAAATATTCGGGTTTCTACAACCATATAATTCGCTCCCGATGGGAGTAATCTTTTTGCATTTTGTCGACTATATAGTCGAAATTTGTATGATATACTTCCTTCATCCTTGATATTGATCATCTCATCCTCTATCGGGTGCGCGCTCAGCGCTCCCGATGGGAGTAGCCCCCGAGGCTATGTTTGAATACTTGTAGACAAGCATAGGCTCAAAAATTCTCTTCGTCTTCTTTCTTGTAATTTTTCCTTTTTACAAGCCCCCGAGTCCAAGGCGAGGTCTTTTATATCGTGCTACCACACTCTCCTCTTCTGATTTGTTCTCCTTTGGAGTTTATCATCTGCTACGTGCAGGATTTAACTTTTTTTGTAGAATACGTTGATGGGCTTTGCTTATCACGGAGCCCCAATAATACGTGCTTATAAATAAAGCACCTTCTGGCAAGGGTAAAAACCCTAATCAGATTCTTCCTCCGCCGCATCATCTTCTCTTTCTCATCTAGGGTTTTCTAGCCTTTTCCCTTGTCCATATGGCGGACGCAGATGGTTCCCGTCTGAACCTTGGTTCTCCGGTGGCGCCGCGAGGTCGGGGTCGCCCTCGTGGAAGCAAGAACAAGAGCAACACAACTCCGGCTGCCACAGGAGCATCATCAGTCGCTCCGGTGAAGCGTCGTCTCGGCCGCCCACCTGGTAGCAAAAACAAGCCCAAGGTGACTGGAGCTACCCCAGGTCCGAGCGCTCCTCCTCCTGCTGCTCCTGCTGTTCTTCCCAGGATCTTCTCTTTCTTCTGCATTGCCATGGCGCAGTGCCGCGAGATTCAGCGTCTGCCACTGAATTTCACAAAGTTCATGGATGGGCGCGAACTGCGAGAAGCAGTTCTTCGCGAGCAATCTGGCAGCAGGACTCCATATGAAGTGGAGGTTTGGTATGATGGCAACGGCGAACAGTACTCTAAGGGTGGCTGGTCGCAGTTTGCAGAAGACCACGACATCCACCAAGGCTTCTTCATGGCCTTCGACTTCCACATCGGCACGTCGAAGTTCGACGTGAAGATCTATGACGGCACCCAGTGCCAGAAGAAATATGAAGCTGAAGTCCACTTCCATTAGGATCTGTTTTTTTTATGTAATTTCGTTTGATAATGTCCTTGCTGCCATGTTATCTGTAATGAATACTCGTACTCTATTTTGATGTTATTAATAGTACCATAAAAACAAGTCACTTGTTCTAAGGTATGCTTGAGATATATCGGGTTCTTTGCGAACCAATTGGTATGAAGAATATCGGGTTCTTTTGTGAACCAAATTGTTTGAGTATTATTGGGTTGTCTGCACAACCTTTATAATAAAAAAGGTCTCCATGTCGTGATAGAAATTTCGTTCATACGACCCGAGGGTTGAAGCCCCCGAGCGGAGAAAGGAAAATACTTGTACAATTTTGTCGAGTTCAACCCAAAGAACCCGACCTGTGGCCTTATATTCTGGGTTCAGAAGGGTAAACTCAAGTTTAATTGCACCACTAGATGTAGTCTACGCGTAGAAACGTCGTAGCTGCTCTGCGTTCCACGGATTGCTCTCATCTTTTCCTATTTTCTTGTCTTGTAGTCGATATGCTCCCCCTGGTATTACTTCTGTGACGATGTAGGGTCCCACCCAAGGGGACTCCAATTTGCCATGGCTGTCTTGCCTGAGTCGCAAAACTAGGTCTCCCACCACGAAGGATCGTGGACGAACTCGACTGATGTGGTAGTTTCGTAGGCTCTGTTGATACTGCGTGGCTCTTTCTAATGCTTTATCCCTTGCTTTATCTAGTGCATCGACATCGTTTTGCAGTGCTTCTATCGACGTTGTCTCGTCATATGCCGTCACTCTTGGGGCTTCGTGTGTAACCTCAGCTGGAAGTACAGCTTCTGCGCCATGGACCAGGAAGAAAGGAGTTTCTTGAGTTGCTGCGTTAGGCGTAGTTCTTAGGCTCTAAAGAACGGAGGGCAATTCTTCTACCCAAGCGCTCTTGGCTTTCTCGAGAGGTGCTAAGAGCCTCTTTTTTATCCCACTATATATCAGGCCGTTGGCTTTTTCGACTTGCCCATTTGTCTTCGGGTGCGCCACAGATGCGAATTTGAGCTTGCTCCCTAGTCCTTCGCAATAACTCTTGAATTCCTTTGAAGTGAAGTTTGTCCCGTTGTCTGTGATGATGCTATATGGTACACCAAAACGGAATACTATCGACTTGATGAAGCTGATTGCTGCTGTCGAATCCTGAGTTGTTACCGGGGCCGCTTCCACCCACTTGGTAAATTTATCGACTGCCACTAGCATGTAAACATGCCCTCTTGGCCAAGATTTGTGCAGCTTTCCCACCATATCGAGGCCCCATTGTGCAAAGGGCCAGGACAATGGTATTGTTTGTAGCTCTGCTGCTGGTGCATGCGGTCTAGATGCAAATCTTTGACACGCTTCACACTTTTGAACTATATCTTTTGCGTCTTCGATGGCTGTTAGCCAATAAAATCCTGCTCAGAAAGCCTTTGCCGCTATTGCTCTGCTGCTAGCATGATGGCCGCACACTCCACCGTGTATGTCTTGTAGTATTGTTTGTCCTTCCTGGGGTGTTACACAACGCTGCAAAACTCCGGTAATACTCTTCTTGTATAATTTCCCCTGCAACACGACAAACGCCTTCGATCTTCGAGTTATCCTCTTGGCCTCCACTGCATCTTCTGGTAATTGTTTATTTATCATGTACGCAAGATATGGCTGCATCCATGTTTCATCTATCATCATAACCTCCTCTGGCTCCGATGGAGCCCCCGAGTCTGCTGCTGACGAGGGTTAACTCGACAAATGTCCTAGATGAAGGACTTAGGATCGGGGAGATAGGGCGTTGGATGAACTCGAAGGTAAAGTTAGTCGAAATAGGTGTATATCGAAAGTAAACTTGGGTGTTCAACCTGGCTTGCTTTCAATCTGCCCTCCCCCGTCCTCTCCTGGCCCCTATATATAGGTGGCTAGGTCTCGAGGATCGGGTCGGGTTCGATACAGATTACAAATATCGACATACGGTAGTAACTCGTATTCGACTATCATTACAATTGGGCCTAACTCAACGGGCCTCAGGGGTACTCAACTAACGGGCTCTATTAGCTATACCCTTGTCAGTAGCCCCTGAGATTCTACCAGAATTGTAGATTCAGGTTGAATCTCTAATCTTCGACTTGATCAATTCTTCGACTTCATCTTCAAATCTTCGACTTGGTCTTTCGACTTGTATTGATGATAATTTGCTCGCAAGGGGTCTCGATGAACAAGCCTGACAACTCTGACGGATCAAGAGGTCAGTTAACTGCCGGAACAGATACTTGTCACCTACTTCAAATTCAATCCCCTTGGACTTGAATTCGGGATACCGGTCAAACTCACTCTTTTGCCTCATTTAGGACTTACAAAAAATGAGTCCCAGTGGTTCTCAGGGTACCCAGTGCGTCCACCAGGATTTTCTTCGCGTCGTAGACACGGATACATACCAGCAGAGCGCATCCATGTGCGTATACCAGGCCACACAGGACGGATCCCGGGGTCTTACCTTCGTGATAAATCACGGCATTCGAGTGTTGTTGCGATAACACAACTCGAGAATCTTATGTCGCAGTCAAATTTTGACTGAAAATATTCGGGTTTCTGCAACCAAAGAAAAACTCGCTCCCGATGGGAGTAATCTCCAATTTTCGATTTGTCGACTACATAGTCGAAGTTTTGTATGCTTACCCTTTTCTATCTTCAATATTGATCACCTCATCTTTATCGGGTGCGCGCTCAGCGCTCCCGATGGGAGTAGCCCCCGAGGCTATGTTTGGCAACTTGTAGTCAAGCATAGGATCAAAGTTCAGTTCCTCTTTCTTCTGTAAATATCTTACTGTAGACAAGCCCCCGCGTCTAAGTCGCGGTTTCTATATCGCATAATCCTCCCCCTTCTTCCTTTTTTTTCTTTTCTTCATTGATATTATCGTCTGCTGTGCGCAGAATTTAACTCCCATTGTAAATTGTGTTTCACGGACTTTGATGCAGCCCGAAAGCCCAATAGTATGCGCTTATAAATAAAAGCGCCTGGTGATTAAGGTAGGAAACCCTAATTAAACTTCTCCTCCGCCGCATCCTCTTCTTCCTCCATCTAGGGCTTTTGCGAGGTTTTTCTGTCGCGCTTCATGGCTGACGCTGGAGGTTCTCGTCTGAACCTTGGATCTCAGATGGCCCCACGAGGTAGGGGTCGCCCTCGTGGCAGTAAGAATAAACCCAAGGTTGCTAGTGCCGCGGGAACTTCTTCAGATGCTCCGGCGAAGCGCCGTCCCGGCCGCCCACCTGGTAGCAAGAACAAACCGAAGGTGACCAGCGCCACTCCAGGTCCTGCCTCTCCTCCTCCTGTTGCGCCTGCTGCTCCTGCTGCACCCCCCCCCCCGCATCTTTTCCTTTCTTTGCATTGCCATGGCGCAGTGCCGTGAAATTCAGCGCTTGCCGCTGGATTTCACGAAGTTCATGGATGGCCGCGAACTACGAGAGGCGGTTCTTCGTGAACAATCTGGTGGTGGCATCCCCTATGAGGTGGAGGTGTGGTATGACGGTAACGGCGAGCAGTACTTCAGAGGTGGCTGGGTGCAATTTGCTGAGGACCACGACATCCATCAAGGTTTCATCATGGCGCTCGACTTCCACGTCGGTACGTCGAAGTTTGACGTGAAGATCTACAATGGCACTCTTTGCCAGAAGGAGTACGAGGCTTGAAGCCCTCTTTTATTTGGATCTGTTATCCATGTAATCTCGTTTGACAATGTCCTTCCTGCAATGATATCAATAAAGATTCGTACTTTGTGTCGATTAATTTTTACTAGTATCATGAGAACAAGTCATGTTCTGAGATATGCTTTCCATATGTCGGGTTCTTTGCGAACCAATAAATGTGAAGATGATATCGGGTTCTTTTTGTGAACCAAGTTTTTTTTTGTATTTATCGGGTTGTGAAAACAACCTTATAGCGAAGAAAAAATCCCTCCATCTTGTCATAATAACTTTTCGTACGACCCAGAGGTCGAAGCCCCCGAGCGGAGAAGTAACTCGAGAGTCGTACAATTTTGTCGAGTTCAACCCAAAGAACCCGACCTATGGCCTCATGTTCTGGGTCCAGAAGGTTAACTCGAATATGCTGATATCTATACTTAGTCTACGCGTAAAAACGCCGTAGCTGTTCTGCATTCCACGGGTTGCTTTCGTCCTTCCCGGTTTTCTTGTCTCGTAATCGATATGCTCCTCCTGGTATTACTTCCGTGACGATGTAAGGTCCCACCCAAGGGGACTCCAATTTGCCATGGCTGTCTTGCCTAAGTCGCAAAACAAGATCTCCGACCACGAAGGATCGTGGACGAACTCGACTACTATGGTAGTTTCGTAGACTTTGTTGATACTGTGTAGCCCTTTCTAATGCTTTGTCTCTTGCTTCATCTAACGCATCGACGTTATCTTGTAATGCTTCTGTTGATGTCGCCTCGTCATATGCTGTCACTCTTGGAGCTTCGTGTGTAACTTCGACTGGAAGCACGGCTTCTGCGCCATGGACCAGGAAGAAAGGAGTTTCTTGAGTTGCTGCATTGGGCGTAGTTCTTAGGCTCCAAAGAACGGAGGGCAACTCTTCTACCCAAGCGCTCTTGGCTTTCTCGAGAGGTGCTAAAAGCCTCTTTTTTATTCCACTACTTATCAAGCCATTAGCTTTTTCGACTTGCCCATTTGTCTTCGGGTGCGCCACCGATGCGAATTTAAGCTTGATTCCCAATCCTTCGCAATAACTTCTGAATTCTTTTGAAGTAAAATTTGTCCCGTTGTCTGTGATGATGCTATGTGGTACACCAAAACGAAAAACTATCGACTTGATGAAACTGATTGCTACTGTAGAATCTTGAGTTGTCACTGGGGCCGCTTCCACCCATTAGGTGAATTTATCGACTGCTACTAGCATGTAGACATGCCCTCCTGGCCAAGATTTGTGCAGCTTTCCCACCATGTCAAGACCCCATTGTGCGAAGGGCCAGGATAATGGTATTGTTTGCAGCTCTGCTGCTGGTGCATGCGGTCTGGATGCAAACCTTTGACATGCTTCACACTTTCGAACTATATCTTTTGCGTCTTCGATGGCTGTTAGCCAATAGAATCCCGCTCGAAAAGCTTTTGCTGCTATTGCTCTGCTGCTTGCATGATGGCCACATACTCCACCATGTATGTCTTTCAATATTGTTTGCCCTTCTTGGGGTGTAACACAGCGTTGTAAAACGCCTGTAATACTTCTCTTGTATAGTTTCCCTTCAATCACGACAAACGCTTTCGCTCTTCGAGTTATCCTTTTAGCCTCCACTGCATCTTCTGGTAGCTTCTTATTTATCATGTACGCAATATATGGCTGCATCCATGTTTCTTCTATCATCATGACCTCCTCTGGCTCTGTCATAGCCCCCGAGCTTGTCGTAGTAGTCGAACTTTTAGCACTTTTTATTGACCTTTCCGCTATTTCTTCCCAAAACACTCCAGATGGCACAGGTAAGCATTGTGATCCGATATTTGCTAAAGTGTCGGCTTCTTCATTGCTGCTCCTGCTAACGTGGGAGACTTCACATCCGTCGAATGTTCCTTCTAGATAATGGTACAAATTCTTGTAGGCCATCATGTTGTCATTAATTGTGTCACACCTGTTCATAACTTGCTGGACAACAAGGTTAGAGTCTCCAAATATCTTTAGGCGAGTTGCTCCACAAGCTTTAGCCATCTTCATTCCGTGCAGCAAAGCCTCGTACTCTGCCTCATTGTTAGAAGCCTGTGGAAAACTCATCCTTAGGACATACTTTAGTTTGTCGCCATGAGGCGATATCAATACTACTCCTGCGCCTGCGCCTTGGACTCGCTTAGAACCGTCGAAATACATTGTCCAGGTACTCGATAAATCTGGTGGTCCGGTACTTTGCAGCTCGAGCCACTCTGCTGTAAAATCTGGCAGGATTTGCGACTTGATCGCCTTCCTCTTCTCGTACGTGATGTCCATGGGAGATAGCTCTATTCCCCACAAAGAGACACGTCCCGTCGCTAAAGGATTGTTCAATATGTTCGATAGTGGTGCTTCGTGAACCACTATAATTGGGTGCACCGTAAAATACTGTCATAGTTTTCGTGCAGTTGTGAAGACACTGTATGCCAACTTCTGATAATGCGGGTACCTCTGCTTGGTTGGAGATAGCACTTCGCTGATGAAATATACTGGTCTCTGGACGCCATGAGCTTTGCCTTCTTCACTTCTTTCGACTACTAGGACTGTACTTACCACCTGATGGGTTGCGGCGATGTACAGTAGTAGTGGCTCTTTTTCTTTAGGTGCGACCAGCACTGGCGGCGTGGAAAGCACTTTCTTCAACTGCGCAAACGCTGTGTCTGCTTCTTCTGTCCACTCAAATTTGTCGTCTGACTTCTTCATAAGTGCGTAAAAAGGTAGCGCCTTTTCCCCTAGTCGAGCAACGAAACGACTTAATGCCACGACTCGTCCTGCTAACTTCTGTACGTCGTGGAGTTTCGTGGGTTTCCCCATTGTTAGAATTGCTTGAATCTTCTCTGGATTTGCTTCTATTCCTCGCGCAGATACCAAGAACCCCAAAAGTTGCCCTGCTGAAACTCCGAAGGAGCACTTTGTCGGGTTCAGCTTGAGCTTAAACTTGTTCAGGTTGTCGAAGGTTTCTGCCAAGTCGCCGATTATAGACTTCTCCTCTCTTGTGGTGATGACTACATCATCAATGTAGACTTGTATGTTGCGCCCTATTTGGCTCCCGAGGCAACTCTGCATCATCCTTTGATAAGTTGCTCCTGCATTTTTTAGGCCGAATGGCATCACTTGGTAGCAAAACACCCCATATGGTGTAATAAAGGCCGTTTTTTCCTCGTCCTCCTTCTTCAGCTTGATCTGGTTATAGCCAGAATATGCATCCAAAAAGGAAAGCCTTGCACAGCCCGCTGTTGAATCGATTATTTGATCGATGCGGGGTAAAGGGAAGGGATCCTTTGGACAATGCTTATTGAGAGATGTGTAGTCGACACATACTCTTTGTACGTCTGTGTTCTTCTTGGGTACTATTACTGGGTTCGACACCCAACTCGAAGTTTTGATTTCCCTGATGAATCCAGCACTTTCTAATCTGTGCAATTCTGACGCTATTGCCTTCCTCTTGGGTTCATCGAATCGTCGCAGTGGTTGCTTGACTGGTTTCGCCTTGGGATCTACATTTAATGCGTGCTCGACGAGTTCCCTGGGAACCCCTGGCATGTCCGATGGACACCAGGCGAAGATTTCCCAGTGCTCATGGAGGAACTCGACGAGCGTGCCTTCCTATGCGGGATCCAAGTTCACCGCAATTGATGTCGTCTTGTTTGGATCCGTAGGGTGGACCTGAATTTTCTTTGAGTCCTGCGTTGTGTCGAAAGCCTTGTCTGGCAGGGATCGTCCAACGTCGGGTAGCACATTATGATCTGTTTCTCCTTTTAGCCTCTCGTATTCTGCTGTCATGCCGAAGGTTTGCGCCATCTTATTGAATTCTCTATCACATGTGTTGGCTACCTCAAAGCTCCCTTGCACTGTGATTGTTCCTTTGGGTCCTGGAATTTTTAGCATGAGATACGCGTAGTGCGGTACTGCCATGAATTTTGCAAATGCTGGGCGCCCCAGGATTGCATGATATTGTGACGGCCAATCCATGACTTCGAACTCCAGTTTCTCTCTTCTATAGTTTGCGCTGCTACCAAAGCAGACATCGAGTTCTATTCTTCCCAAAGGGTAGTTTGCTGCTCCTGGTACTATCCCGTGGAAAGAGCAGTCTGTTGGCTTTAGACTTGTTGGTGAGATGCACATAGCCTTCAGTGTTTTAGCATATATTAAGTTTATGCCACTCCCTGCATCCATGAACACTCTTCCGATGTCGTATCCTCCTATTTGCGCTTTTAGAACCATAGGCGAGTGGCCCGGTCGAGGAACTTTCCGTGGGTGGTCTGCTTTACTGAACTTGACTGGTTGCTCTGACCATCGTAGGTACTCTGTGGTGGCTGGTGGTGATGATATTGCTAGGTTTATTTGCCTGGTTATGCTCTTCCGTTCTTTTTTCGACTTGGGCACCGGTTGAATCATAGCTGATATGTATACTTTTGACTCTAGGTGTCTTGACAATTTTTGAGTTTGATATCCTTGACTTCTCCGCTTTTCTCCTTGCCTTCCTTGTTGGCTTGAGCTCATTGCACCTTGCAACCTTAGGAATGTTCTGCAATCCTTCATCTGGTGATTTGAGACCCTTTTCCCGTCGAGGTACGCATAGTGGATTCGACAAGGTCCGTACAACATATCCTCAGCCGAAGGACCGGAGTACCTTGATTTTTCTGTTCCTTTTGCTTGAACCCTCCTGCTTTCGTATCCTTCCTCTTCTTCTAATATATATCCTGCGGCTACCTGATTTCGCCTTCCTTGGTTGCCTCCGCTGCGGTATCTTCTCCTTTGTCGACTTATTCTGTCGACTTCTGGCGAACGTCCTCTTTTGTTGTTGTACGCGTCCTCTCCATCAGCGAATTTGTTGGCTTGTTCCATTAGCTCAGTTACTGTTGTGGGTCTTGTTCTTCCTATTTCTTCCACAAGATCTGAGCGACGAAGTCCTTCTGAAAAAGCATCTATTGCTCGTTCATCGGAGACGTCCTCTGCTGAGTTTTTAATTATACTCCAGCGTTGTATGTAAGATCTTAGCGTTTCGCCTTTTTTCTGCACACATGCTTTAACTTCTTCCAGTGATGCTGGGCGCTTGTAGGTGGAACGGAAATTTCTTGCGAATTGACTTTCAAGTTCCCCCCAGCTTCCAATGGATTCGCCGGGTAGGGTGTTCAACCAAGACCGGGCGGCTCCGGTGAGGTGTAGCTGCAAACTTTGCATTGCAGTCGCCTTTGTTCCTCCTAATATCTGCACTGCTTGTAAATAATCTGATAGCCATAAGGTGGGTTCCTGCGACCCGTCATACTTGCTCTGATCATGGGGTAATTTAAATCCTTTTGGTACTCGTGTTTTGCGAACCCTACGGGTAAAGCATAACGCACCCATATCTTTATCATTGTCTTCGTAGTTTTCTTCCCTCCATGCGTGCCGTGATTTATCTACTCGAGCTTGTGCTATTATACTTCTTGCGTCCTCCTTCCTTTTCCGTCGCTTTTCCTCTTCTGATGACTCACTATAATCATCATCTGAGCCATTATATCTGAACTTTTCCTTGTGTCTTCCCTTGTAGCTTGTCGACTTCTGCTTTGGGCCTTGATCCCTGATCTTTCCTTCTACTATTCCGAGGCTTCGTATCGCGGCTCGGTGCATATCTTCTCGCAGGTCTCCATGCTCTGGTCTTGTGGCTAGTAGATACGCTTGTGCCGCTGCTAATGCTGCTTCTGGCGTTTTTTGTATCAGATCGTCTTCCTCCTCCTCTGGTTGCGGGGTCGGGCTCCTTGAGTACCCTTCTTCTCTGTCGTATGCTGACACCCCCCTGTTATGCTTTGGATCTCCACGCCTACCTCTGCTGTATTCTGAATCTTCACTATAATCTTCCCAATATTCTTCCCTTGATTCATTATTATTGTCTCGAAACATCATGTCTCTTTCCTCCCTTAATTTCTTCTTGTGTTGGTATGGCGCATATTGATATCCCATTAGAACTTCTCTTCGCGACCCCTCGGGTACTTCTGTGCCATGATCAATGGCTGATGTAATTATCCTCCATTCACCAGCCGAGACATGGACTTTCTCTTTTTCCTTTTTGTTGTGATTTTTCACTTTGTCGACTTGCCTGTCGAATTTTTTGCTTCCTTCGCTATTGTTTCCATCTTCTGCTTCAGTGATAATGACGCATAACTGATGTACTTTGTAGACGCCATTGCTTCTTCCGGCGAAGTCCTTTGTGTTGTTGTGTGTCTGATACGCTTTCTCTTCTGAGTCGGAATTTTCTTCGATTTCGTCGCCTTCTGTGATTGACGCTTTCTCTAAGCTGACCAGCGAGTTTACCTCATTGGAAGAGCCTGATGACTCCAACGCTTCCTTTGTTTCGGGCTTTCTTGCCAGTGAATCTGGTTTCGTTGAATCTGAAAGGCGGGATGAACCTGACGGCCCGATGAAGATGCTCAAGCTTCCGATGGATAACTCTACTTCTTGACTTCCGTCGACTTCTGGATTGCTGTTGGCTAAAAGCGAAAAAGCCGTCGAATTCATGACTCCAACGCCCAGAGTCCCCACGGTCGGCGCCAATTGACGAGGGTTAACTCGACAAATGTCCTAGATGAAGGACTTAGGATCGGGGAGATAGGGCGTTGGATGAACTCGAAGGTAAAGTTAGTCGAAATAGGTGTATATCGAAAGTAAACTTGGGTGTTCAACCTGGCTTGCTTTCAATCTGCCCTCCCCCGTCCTCTCCTGGCCCCTATATATAGGTGGCTAGGTCTCGAGGATCGGGTCGGGTTCGATACAGATTACAAATATCGACATACGGTAGTAACTCGTATTCGACTATCATTACAATTGGGCCTAACTCAACGGGCCTCAGGGGTACTCAACTAACGGGCTCTATTAGCTATACCCTTGTCAGCTGCAGTACTCGAGCTTTTCCCACTTTTTATTGATCTTTCTACTATTTCTTCCCAAAATACCCCGGACGGCACGGGTAAACATTGTGACCCGATATTTGCTAAATTGTCGGCTTCTTCATTACTATTCCTGCTTATGTGCGAGACTTCGCATCCATCGAATGTTCCTTCGAGATAATGATATAAATTCTTGTAGGCCATCATGTTGTCATTGATTGTGTCACATCTGTTCATAACTTGCTGGACAACAAGGTTGGAATCTCCAAATATTTTTAGGCGAGTTGCTCCACATGCTTTGGCCATCTTCATTCCGTGCAACAAAGCCTCGTATTCTACTTCGTTATTAGAGGCCTGTGGAAAGCTCATCCTTAAGACATACTTCAATTTGTCGCCGTGAGGCGATATCAAGACCACTCCTGCGCCTGCGCCTTGAATTCTCTTAGAACCATCGAAGTACATTGTCCAAACACTGGATAAGTCTGGTGGTCCCGTGCTTTGGAGCTCCAGCCACTCTGCCGTGAAGTCTGGCAAGACTTGTGACTTGATCGCCTTCCTTTTTTCATACGTGATGTCCATGGGAGATAACTCGATTCCCCACAAAGAGACACGTCCTGTTGCTGAAGGGTTGTTCAATATGTTTGATAATTGGATGCACCGCAAAGTACTGTCGCAATTTTTGTGCAGTTGTGAAAACACTATATGCAAGTTTCTGATAATGCGGGTACCTCTTTTTTGTCGGAGATAACACTTCACTGATGAAATATACCGGCCTCTGGATGCCGTGGGCTTTTCCTTCTTCGCTTCTTTCGACTACTAATACTGTACTCACCACCTGATGAGTTGCGGCGATGTAAAGTAGCAGTGGTTCTTTTTCTTTTGGTGCGACCAGCACTGGCGGCGTGGAAAGCACTTTTTTCAACTGTGCAAAAGCTACGTCTGCTTCTTCCGTCCATTCAAATTTATCATCTGACTTCTTCATAAGTGCATAGAAAGGAAGCGCCTTTTCTCCCAATTGAGCAACGAAACAACTTAAAGCCGCGACGCGCCCTGCAAGTTTCTGTACGTCGTGTAGTTTCGTGGGTTTCCCCATTGTCAAAATTGCTTGAATCTTCTCTGGGTTCGCCTCTATTCCTCATGCTGATACTAGGAAACCTAAAAGTTGTCCTGCTGATACGCCGAAGGAACACTTTGTCGGGTTAAGCTTAAGCTTGTACCTGCTCAGGTTGTCAAAGGTTTCTGCCAAGTCGCTGATTAGAGATTTCTCCTCTCTTGTGGTGATTACTACATCATCAATGTAGACTTGGATGTTGCGCCCTATTTGGCTTCCGAGGCAATTTTGCATCATCCGTTGATAAGTTGCTCTTGCATTTTTTAGGCCGAACGGCATCACTTGGTAGCAAAACACTCCATATGGTGTGATGAAGGCCGTTTTTTCTTCGTCTTCTTTCTTCAATTTGATCTGATTGTAACAGAATATGCGTCCAAAAATGAAAGCCTCGTGCATCCCGCTGTTGAATCGATTATCTGATCGATGCGGGGTAGAGGGAAGGGATCCTTTGGACAATGCTTATTGAGAGATGTGTAGTCGACACATACTCTTTGTACGTCTGTGTTCTTTTTGGGTACTATGACTGGGTTCGACACCCAACTCGAGGTTTTGATTTCTCTGATAAATCCGGCATTTTCTAGCCTGTGCAACTCTGATGCTATCGCCTTCCTTTTGGGTTCATCAAATCGTCGCAATGGCTGCTTGACAGGCTTGGCCTTGGGATCTACATTTAATGCGTGCTCGACGAGTTCCCTGGGAATCCCTGGCATGTCTGATGGACACCAGGCGAAGATTTCCCAGCACTCACGGATGAACTCGACGAGCGCGCTTTCCTATGCGGGATCCAAGTTCACCGCAATTGATGTCGTCTTGTTTGCATATGTAGGGTGGACCTGGATTTTCTTCGAGTCCTGAGTTGTGTCGAAAGCCTGATCTGGCAGGGATCGTCCAACATCGGGTAGTACATTATGATCTGTTTCTCCTTTTAACCTTTCATATTCTGCTGTCATACCGAAGGTTTGCGCCATCCTGTTGAATTCTCTGTCGCATGTGTTGGCTACTTCAAAGCTTCCTTGTACTGTAATTGTTCCTTTGAGTCCTGGAATTTTCAACGTAAGATACGCGTAGTGTGGTACTGCCATGAATTTTGCAAATGCTGGGCGCCCCAGGATTGCATGATATTGTGACGGCCAGTCCATAACTTCGAATTCCAGCTTCTCTCTTTGGTAGTTGCCGCTACTGCCAAAGCAGACATCGAGTTCTATTCTTCCCAAAGGGTAGTTTGCGGCTCCTGGTACTATTCCGTGGAAGGAGCAATCTGTTGGCTTCAGACTCGATAGCGAGATGCACATTGCCTTTAGGGCTCTAGCATATATTAAGTTTATGCCACTCCCTGCATCCATAAATACTCTTCCGATGTCCTACCCTCCTATTTGCGCCTTTAAAACCATAGGCGAGTGGCCTGGCCTGGGAACTTTCTTCGGGTGGTCTGCTCTACTGAACTTAACTGGTTGGTCTGACCACCGTAGATACTCTGTGGTAGCTGGTGGTGATGATATTGCTAGGTTTATTTGCCTGGATATGCTTTTTCGCTCCTTCTTTGACCTGGGCACCGGTTGAATCATGGCTGATATGTAAACTTTTGACTCTAGGTGCCTTTCTAGCCTTTGCATTTGATATCCTTGACTTCTGTGTTATTCTCCTTGCCTCCCTCCTTGGCTTGAGCCCATGGCGCTTTGCAGCCTTAGGAATGTTCTACAATCCTTCATTTGATGATTTGAGACTCTTTTCCCGTCGAGATATGCGTAGTGGATTCGACAAGGTCCGTATAGCATATCCTCGGCCGAAGGACCGGAGTATCTCGACTTTTCTACTCTTTTTGCTTGAAACCTCCTACTATCATATCCTTCCTCTTCTTCTACTACGTAGCCCGTGGCTACCTGACTTCGCCTTTCTTGGTTACCCCTGCTGCGGTATCGTCTCCTCTGTCTGCTTATTCTGTCGACTTCTGGTGAACGTCCTCTTTTGTTATTGTATGCGTCTTCTCCATCAGCGAATTTGTTGACTTGTTCCATTAACTCGGCTACTGTCGTAGGTCTTGTTCTTCCTATTTCTTCCACGAGATCTGAGCGACGAAGTCCGGCCGTAAAGGCGTCTATTGCTCGTTCGTCGGAGATGTCCTCTGCTGAGTTTTTGATTATGCTCCAGCGTTGTATATAAGAACGTAGGGTTTCGCCTTTCCTCTGTACGCACGCCTTAACTTCCTCCAGTGATGCTAGGCGCTTATATGTTGAACGAAAATTTCGTGCGAATTGACTTTCGAGTTCCCCCAACTTCCGATGGATTCGTTGGGCAGGGTATTCAACCAGGACCGTGCTGCGCCGGTGAGGTGTAGCTGCAAACTTTGCATTGCAGTCGCCTTTGTTCCCCCCAATATCTGTACTGCCTGTAGATAGTCTGATAACCATAGGCTAGGTTCTTGCGACCCGTCATACTTATGCTGGTCGTGTGGTAGTTTGAATCCTTTGGGTACCCGCGTTTTGCGAACCCTGCGGGTAAAGCATAACGCCCCCATCTCTTTATCATCGTCTTCATAATTCTCTTCCCTCCAAGCATGACGCGATTTGTTTACTCGAGCTTGCGCTATTATGTTTCTTGCGTCCTCTTTCCTCTTCTGTCGCCTTTCCTCTTCTGATGACTCGCTATACTCATTATTTGCGAAGTTGTATCTGAACTTCTCCTTTTGATTTTCCTTGCAGCTTGTCGATTTTATCTCTGGGCCTTTTCCCTGATCTTGCTTTCCACTATTCCAAGGCTTCGTATCGCGGCTCGGTGCATATCTTCTCGCGGGTCCCCAGGTTCTGGCCTTGTAGTTAGTAAATACGCTTGTGCTGCTACCAATGATGCTTCTGGCGTTTCTTGTATGAAGTCGTCTTCCTCCTCTTCTAGCTGTGGGGTAGGGCTCCTTGAGTACCTTTCTTCTCTGCTACGCGCCGTCACCTCTCTATTGTGCTTTGGGTCTCCGTGCTTTTCTCTGCTGTACTCTGAATCTTCGCTATGGTCTTCCCAGTACTTCTCCCTTGATATACTGTTATTGTCTTGAAAAACCATGTCTCTTTCCTCCCTTAGTTTCTTCCTGTGTTGGTATAATGCATACTGATAGCCCATTAGAACTTCTCTTCTCGATCCTTCGGGTACTTCTGTACCATGATTGATAGCTGATTTGATCATTCTCCATTCGCCAGCCAAAACGTGGACTTTCTCCTTCTCCTTTTTGTTGTGTTCTTTCATTTTGTCGACTAGCCTGTCGACCTTTTTACTTCCTTTGGTGTTGTTTTCCTCTTCTACTTTGGTGATAATAACGCATAACTGATGTACTTTGGAGATGCCGCTGCTTCCCACGGCGAAGTCCTTTGCGTTGTTGTGCGTCTGGCATGTTCTTTCTTCTGAGTCGAAATTTTCCCGAATTTTGTCACCTTCTGCGATTGGTACTTTGTCGAAGCTGACCGGCGAGTTTACCTCGCTGGAAGAGTCTTCTGATGATTCCCACGTTTCCTCTGTTTCGGGCTTGTTTGCCGACGGATCTGATTTTGCCAAATCCGAGAGGCGG
Source organism: Dactylis glomerata (assembly GCA_007115705.1). NCBI lineage: Eukaryota > Viridiplantae > Streptophyta > Magnoliopsida > Poales > Poaceae > Dactylis > Dactylis glomerata. The sequence goes on along the minus strand of QXEO01002112.1, from coordinate 2,209,453 downwards.
GATGAACCCGATGGCCCGATAATGATGCTCAAACTTTCAATGGTTAACTCCATCTCTTGATTTCCGTCGAGTTCTGGACTGCTGTTGGCTAAAAGCGAAAAGCCGTCGAATTCATGATTCCAACGCCCCATTCCCCACGGTCGGCGCCAATTGACGAGGGGTTAACTCGACAAATGTCCTAGATGAAGGACTTAGGATCGGGGAGATAGGGCGTCGGATGAACTCGAAGGTAAAGTTAGTCAAAATAGGTGTGCGTCGAAAGTAAACTTGGGTGTTCAACCTGGCTTGCTTTCAATCTAGCCTACACCGTCCCCTCCTGGCCCCTATATATAGGTGGCCAGGTCTCGAGGATCGGGTAGGGTCCGATACAGATTACAATATCGACATACGGTAAAGACTCGTATTCGACTATCATTACAATTGGGCCTAGCTTAACGGGCCTCAGGGGTACTCAACATATGGGCTCTATTAACTATACCCTTGTCAATAACATTCAAGGTCGTCATAAGAGCGCTTTGGCAGGATTCCATGATTCCTTCCACTTGATCAACACGGTCTTGTAGCAGCACTATAGCTTGGTGCCTCCACGTGTCAGACCAAAAAGTATGAGTGCCAGCCGCAACTTTCTCCAGGGCTACTACTCGTGCGCCAACTCAAAGTTTCTCAGCGGCATTATCTAAACAAGAACCTGCATCAGGAGTAACTACATCAGCATGTAACTTAGTGGAAAAATGCTCAGGGGCTCCGAGGAACTTACATTCTAGCTGCTCGCCTGCCCTCTTGAGATGTTCATTCATATAGTGGTCGCCCTCAGTCATATGAGTTATTCTAGATCATTGCATCAACACTTGTTCTTCCAAGGATAATATCTTCGACTCAAGCTCAGCAGATTTTGACCTTGTCCAGTGTAGTGATTACTTGCTGTTTCAAGATCTTCACATGATTCTCCAAATCTGTAATTCACTGAGCATCTTCATCGCTTGATACTGGCTCAATTGTTGGATACACAGCCTCGGAATGGTAGGTTCCTGTGGTTGTGGGATGGAACCTTTTTCTAGTATATCGTGTTCAGCTATCATGGGCTAATAGAAAAGCAAAGGAACAACTTCAACATATATGGCAAACAAACCAATTTCATTCACAAAGGTAGATAGTTATAAAGCATAGGCAGATCGCCGAAACTAAAGGGAAAGTTCATTACATCAAAATGCTGGAAATACTTTACAAAGGAAAAGAAAGGAAGCCTACGACACCTCGGTATGGGTGGTGACAGTTGTTGGCATAGCACTGGAGGAGGGCAGAACACTAGCTGAAGGAGCACCATCTGGCAAAATGAAGGCCATCATCTTGGACGAGTATTTCTTGGCCTCCTCCAGAAAAACTTTGATTCTCATAGTCTTTCACCACAGTTGTCCTTGGCCAGTGAGGATCTGTCCTTGTCACAGTCAACCTTTTCACCATGAGACATAGCTAGTGCCATGGTTAATTTGGCGCCGATTTCGGTGGACGACCTCTTCAGAGACAATGTTGAGTCCTCAAGAGTGTCGAAAATTTTGACCGGCTTCCCTAGGTTCTTCGACATCTCCTTTTTCTTCTTCACGAAGAACATTCCAAAGAGGTATCTAGAGATGTTGCGCATATGAGAAAGTATATCTTTGGCCAGCGCCCAATTGGCCTCCAGCACTACCACTGCGTCAAACATTAGGTTATTTTCTTTGCCCTCCTTAATAGAGAAGATTTCGTCAATCCTGTTTGTGGATTCATTGCAATGTGGTAGTACAAGGGAAAATTTGTGCAACCAAGCATATCAAAAATATTAGTTACATTTACCTTCAAAGAAGTTTGACAGTTTTTCTAGGGCTAGTCGAACTTGCTCCTCTCGGGTGGCTTGGTCTGCTTCTTTCTTCGACATCATTTCTTTGGCCTTGCTTGCTTGAGCCTTCGCATGAGTCACCGCTTGTTTAGAGGATTTGACAGCGGCTTCAATTTCCTATTGTTGTTTGGGTTTGAATTCAGAGAGTTGAGCTTGGGCCTCCTCAAAAGCTTGGGTACTAGCCCTGAGTTTGGTATCAAGATTTCCAACTTGAAATTTGGTGGTAGCCAAGGAAGCTACAGGGCAAATGGACATGTCAAAAAATTAACACATATGTCAGTATAAAGTTTTGTGAGTGAGAAAAGGAGCTATGATACTTACTCCGGAGCTGGTCTGCTTCAGTGAGGAACCCAATAATTTGCATATTAATTGCCATACAAGATTTGATGGCTGGCTATGAAAGATATGAACACACAGATTTCAAATAGTTGAAAGAAGGAATGTCAGAATATCATAGAATATCAACAAAATTACGTCATCTGTCAAACGCCCTGGTGTGTGCCTCCCGATTGTAACACTAGGTAACACCTTGCCTTGGGTGACACATTTTCTCTTGGCTTGTGCCTTGTAGATTTTCTTTTTAGTGGCTGGTTTCATCAAGTCCTCTAGCTCTTGGAGTGGGCTCTCCGTCCTAGCTACTGATGATGCTAAAGGTGATTGCGGAGGTATCACGGTGTTGGGTTCTTGCCGCTCTTCACTGGTAAGCATATGGAGGGATATGAGTAAGGTCGAAGGTTGAAGAAGAAAGAAAGGAATAATGCAACATATGGAACTTACGAGTCTGATTGAGCCAGTTCATATAAACTTATGGCTAGAGGCCCAGCAGCTGAGGTGGATGCTTTTGTCGGGGGCACATCCGCAGATCTAGATGTACCTGAGGATGCTAAATTATCCTCCTCACATTTTCTTTTTCCCCGCTGATCTGCTCCTTTCGAGCTTGCAGAGGGGGGTGTCAGGCTAGGTGATCCAGTTTGTTTAGAACCCTTAGTTTCATCCTCGTCCCGCCCTTCTGAAGGAAATATGCCCTATAGGCAATAATAATATTGTTATTCTTATTCATGATAATGTTTATATTCCATGCTAGAATTGTATTAAGCGGAAACATTAATACATGTGTGATTTATGAACAACACTGTGTCCCTAGTATGCCTCTACTAGACTAGCTCATTGATTAATGATGGTTAAGGTTTTCTAACCATAGACATGAGTTGTCAATTAATAATAAGGTCATGTCATTGGGAGAATGATGTGATGGATAGAACCAAATTAAGCACAGTAATTAGATCATGTCATTGTGTCTACAATTGCGTATCTTTTCCTGTGTAAGTATCCTATTCCTTAGACCATGAGATAATGCCACTCCCTGGTACCAGAAGAGAGCTTTGAGGTCATCAAACATCACACTATGAGAAAGTGATCATAAAGGTGTCTCTTAGGTAATCAGAAAGTACTTGTTGAGTTACATGTATCGAGATTGAGATTTGTCCCTCCCATGCCAAAGAGATATACTCCGGGCCCACTTGGTAATAAATATCATACACCGTTTGCAAACATGTGATTAATGAGTTCAATCACATGGTGATATCGGATTGCGGAACGAGTAAAGAGTACTTGCTGCGAACGAGATTGAACTAGGTATGATGATACCGATGATCGAATCTCGGAAAGTAAAACACCGCGAGACAAAGGAATTCGTATACGGAATTAATGAATCCTAACATCGTGGTTCACCGATAATGATCTTCGTTTAATATGTGGGAGTCAATATGGATTTCCAAATCCCGCTATTGATTATTGATGATGATCATATCCACACATTCTCGAACCTGTGGGGTCACACACTTAACGCTCATCGACGCTAGGGTAGTTTTAGGATTTATGGAAATTGTTTCGGAGAGCTACAGAATTATTCTGGGAAGATGATTAATGATTTATTAATTAATTGAATTAATAAATGTTAATACATATATTTATTTATTGAAAATAAATAGGACTAAAAAGTAGTCCATAGAAAGTTTTACTAATGGACTAATTTTGTAGCCTATCTCAAACTGCTAGAGGTAAAAAGGCAAAAAGGCAAAAAAGAAAAAGATAAAAAAGGAAGGCGGTGGCTAGCTGGGCCGGCCATCCCGCACCTCGCCAGGGAGCCCACTCGGGCCTTCCTGGGCCTCACGCCTGGGTAGGCCACTACGCCTCTGGGCCGCTAGGTCGGACCCGCTGGCTGGGCCAGCAGCCTGGGCTGCATGCGCGGAAAGGTTCCCGGTCAAGGCCGCTTCGCTCGGTCCGAGCGGAGGAGATCATGACAGAAAAATTGTTTCGCTATGGGGATGGGACACGTTCGGCCATGTTCGACGGGAGATTAAGCTGCTCAAGTCTGATCTTGAAAGGCTTCGAGCCCAAACCGATCGTGTGGGACCGTCGTATTTAGAAGTGAAAATTGTGGAACGACTGATGGAGCTTAATCATTGGGAAGAGGTTATGTGGCGCTAGAGGTCGCGTATACAGTGGCTTGCAGAAGTTGATCGCAATACTCGCTTCTTTCATCTCAGAGCGAGCAAAAGGAAGAAGCAAAACTGCATCAACAGGCTGAAACGCCCTGATGGTTCCTTCACGGAGGACGGTCAGGAGATGAGCAGCATGACGCAAGAGTTTTACAACAATCTGTACTCTTCGGAGGGAACTACTGGCATGGAGGAGGTGCTGGATTCTGTCCCCATTTCGGTGACTCACGATATGAATGAGAAGCTAGTTGCTCCTTTCACGGAGTCTAAAGTTAAATTGGCATTGTTTTAGATGTACCCTCTGAAGGCGCCAGGCCCAGATGGTTACCCCGCACATTTCTTCCAGAAACATTGGGATTTGTGTGGAGAGGAGGTGACAAGGGCAGTGCTACGAATTCTAAGAGGTGAAGATAGCCCAGCTGGGATCAATAAAACTTTCGTGGTGTTGATTCCAAAAGTGGCAAGCCCGGAGGAGCTTGGTCAGTTCCAACCCATAAGCTTATGTAATGTAATCTACAAAATTGCTTCCAAGGTCCTTGCCAATAGGTTAAAAGTTATCCTTCTAGAGATCATCTCGGAGGAGCAGTCGGCCTTTGTCCCGGGGCGGTTGATCACGGATAATATCATTGCAGCATATGAGTGTTTGCACTTCATGAAGAGGAACAGTTCCAAGAAACATCAACATTGTGCGCTTAAGCTGGATATGCGGAAGGCGTATGACAGAGTTGAGTGGAACTATCTTCGAGCCATCATGTTACGGATGGGCTTTCACATCCGGTGGGTAAATTTGATCATGAGCCTGGTTTCCTCGGTCTCATTTTTGGTCTTGTTCAATGGTACTCCTTTGGAGGAATTTCATCCATCAAGAGGTCTCCGTCAAGGGGATCCAATATCCCCCTATTTATTTTTGCTTGCCGCAGAGGGCCTCTCAGGCCTCCTCAAACAGAGCCATCAATCATCACATCTTCATGGGATCAAGGTGGCCCCTACAGCTCCCGCTGTGAACCACCTCCTGTTTGCTGATGATAGCCTGCTATTCGTCAAAGCTACGATGGAGGGAGCTACGGAAGTTAATGACCTGCTTGAGAAATATTGCAATGCATCAGGTCAGCGTATTAATCTGGAAAAGTCCTCTGTATACTTCAGCAAGGGCTGTCCAGAGGAGAGGAGAAATCTTGTCAAAATGGCTCTAAATGTGTTTACTGAGACTTTGAATGAAAAGTATCTTGGAATGCCATCTAATGTGGGTAGATCCAAGAGTGGGGCTTTCAAATACTTGAAAGACAGTATCTGGAAAAAGATTCAGGGGTGGCTCCAGCAGCTACTTGCTGTGGGAGGGAAGGAAGTTCTGATAAAGTCGGTGGCTCAGGCAATTCCTACCTTTTCCATGTCATGCTTTCGGCTGACGAGAGGGCTATGTCAAGCTATCAACTCTATGCTCCGGAAATTCTGGTGGGGGAGTAAAGAGGGTAAGCGCAAGACAGCTTGGGTGTCGTGGGAGACTATGTGCACACCGAAGTATGCAGGGGGTCTTGGTTTCCGCGATATCAAGCTCTTCAATCTGGCTATGTTGGCTCGCCAAGCTTGGCGAATTCTTCAGAATCAAAACTCCTTGAGTGCCAGAATTTTGAAGGCGGTGTATTATCCTAACGATGAGTTCTTGGATGCGGCCCTGGGTTCGTCTCCATCTCAGGTTTGGAGAGCTTTGGTTGAGGGACGCGATGTGATGAAGCAAGGCCTAATCAGGCGAATTGGTACTGGGGAAACTACCCACGCCTAGAACCACAACTGGTTACCTCGAGATTTTATGCTTCGTCCACTGGTTTGTCGTAAAGAAGATCCTCCTATCATGGTTTCCTCTTTTATCGACAATACCACATGTACATGGAAGATTAGCCTCCTAGAAGAATGCTTCCTTCCAATGGATTGCAAGATTATCCGCTCGATCCCGCTGAGTTCTAGGCGGTTTGACGACACCTGGGCTTGGCATTATGAGCGAAAGGGTGTTCTTACGGTTCGCTCTGTGTATAGACTCCTTGTCGATACACAGAAGCGAAGGGAGGCCTGGCTTGAGGGGCGAGCCGAAGGATCGAGCTCCAGGTCTGAAGGGAAGCTGTGGCAGCGATTTTGGAGTGTAAAGGTCCCTTCTAAGCTGCAAATTTTCCTATGGCGTTTGGCGCAGCACTCACTTCCAACTGGTGACGTCCGTCACCACAGAAATATGGCCATGTCGAGTTCGTGTTCGATCTGTGGCATGCAGGACTCATGGCGGCATTCTCTCCTTGACTGCACTGTTGCCCGCTGCGTCTGGGCTCTAGCTAACAAGGAGATGGTAGAACATATGATTTCATCAGTGGAACCGTCTGCAAAACAGTGGTTTTTCATGATGATGGAGTCTCTTGCTCAGGAGGAGTTCGTGTCTATGGCAGTGACCCTCTGGGCCATTTGGTATACGGGGAGGAAAATCATATTCGAGGATGAGTACCAGAGCTCGTTGTCGACGCACGGGTTTGTTCAGAATTACGTGAGAGACCTTGCTATCTCTCTACCGAGGAAGCTGGTGTCCGGGAGAAACAAGGTGGCTCATCCGAAGTGGATTCCCCCAAGCTCGGGGTTTATGAAAATAAACGTTGACGCGGCTGTGTCCAAAATGGAGAAGAAAGGTGCCGTGGGAGTTGTCTGTCGAGACTCTGAAGGGGCTTTTGTTGGTGCCTCTGCTGTGGTCGTTGATGGAATTTCAGACCCTGGGCAATGGCCTGCCGGGAGGCGATGGCACTTGCCACTGATTTCAATCTACAGAGCTTTGTCGTGGCATCAAACTGTGCCATGGTGGTAAACAATCTCCAGGAGAATTATGGTGGGAGCTATAGCATGATCACTGATGAGATCAAAGGCTGGATGAAAGATTTTTCTAGTGTAGTTTTTAAGCATGAGAATAGAGCTTCAAACTCAGAAGCTCATAGAGTAGCTCGTAGTTTTGTTTCAGTTAGTACTGGCTGGCAGGTTTGGCTACTCCAGCCCCCGGCAGGACTTTGTATCCCTGTTTTGATTAATCAATAAAGACCACTGGTTTCGCTCAAAAAAATGTGAATATTTCATTTTTTGAAATTAATATTCCATCACTGATTATAACAAAAATATTTAATTGAATGTATTTTTCAATATTAAAAAAACTAAACCTTCTTTAATCGGCCGGATCATAGCCGCGCACACATGGGCGCGGCAGGTGACCGCCCCTAGCGCTTGCAAGGCTAGTCTCCGGCGAAAATGCAACTTTACGTATATGTAGCCGTTCTGGGCTTATCTGAGACGTCCAATCGTGTTTTGAGATCCGCGCTACCTCTTTTGCATATTGCAGAAAATAAATTGGTCTATATCTTTTCCTGTTAATAAGCCCCACCAGTTTTACATAACACGGGTCCTCGCCAGCCTGATACCCAAGAAACAGAAACGAATCCAGTTCTTGTCGCTTAGCTCGTCCCTCCTCGTCGATCAACCGCCAGGAAGCGTCCTGAACCCATCTATATGTCCCCTGCACCTCAGCTGGATACATGCATGTATGATGCATGTGTACTGGCTTGCTTGCAAGTTGTAAACTGTAAACCGACTGATGTGAATATGTGTCGACGTCGATGGAACATTTCTGGCCTGGGGCGCGCATACATTTCCCCGCTCGTCACTCGGTCAGGGTGTCCTGTTCTCAATTCAGTGAGGGGGTTAGCTAAGTTATCTGGGTTAATGCTTATCATTACATGCTTACGGTTTGCGTGGTAGTGTGGCTTGGGTTATGACGGCATCACCGTGCCTTCGGAAACAAGTTCATGACGTCGATCGCCATGGCAGCTGGCCCATTGATCAGAACCTTCTTGAAGCATCGGCCGGGCACCGTTTGTCTGTGTATATATAAACATGCGCAGTCCATGCATGCTGTATCCATCATTCAGCCTTCCTTTGCTATCGCTTCGTCTTGGTCCAAAGTCCAAACACGTACTAGCTCACTCACCCGTCGAGTTTGCGCCGGCCATGGAGAGCGAGCAGGCGCACCACGACGACTACGGTGTGATCAGCCTCAACCTCAACCTCAACCTCGAGCCGCCGTCATCGCTTCCGCGCCTCGTCGTCTCCATCGGTGGAAACCACCGCGTCGGCCGGGACCGGGACGGGAACCTGGAGGAAGCGCAGGCGACCTTCGCGTGCAGATACTGCGTTCGCAAGTTCTTCACCAAGCAGGCGCTCGGCGGCCACCAGAACGCGCACAGGCTCGAGCGCGAAGCCGGCAAGCGCAAGCGCAGGCGCCCAGTCGCCCCATCCTCCTCCTCGGTGCCGGCGCCGGCCGTCCACTGGCTCCACGCTGGTGGAGAGCTCTTCGAGGCGTACGACCCTGCTTCCGTAGCGGCCCCGCCTGTGGTGGACTGGACCTTGGCCTGGGGTGGTGACAATGTAGAGGCGGCAGCCGTAAAGGAGCTGGAATTGTCGCTGAAGCTCTGGTCTGGCTGAACATGGAAACACGGTACGGGGTCCGCAGTCTGCCTAGCTACGTCTTAGTCGCCTTTGAGTTGCTTTACAAATTTATTTGTATGCGTGTAAAAATTAAATAATTTGTGTTGTAAAAATTTGTTCGTGTACTTACGATAAATATAAGATTTGTTCTTTAAATTCTAAGAAGTCAAGTAAATATAGAAGGGTTTTATAATTCCTCACTAGACATTTAACAAACGGTTTTGCTAATTCTTAGTAAACTGATAATTAGCTTAGGGCTCAGTAAGATCTTCTATCGTAGATTAATGCGTTAAGATTCGTACAATCTTATTCCCATCTCCACCTCTTCTTTCTGGCGAGGGTGCACTCCGGAACCACCGATGCGCTCCGGAACCGCCGACGGCGCGGCTGGCCACGACGGAGGCGGTGGATGAAGCAAAGGAATATAAGGTTGGGGGTAAGGGGCGTGCCGGCGGTGGAGAAGGTGCAGCCACTCACCGAAGTTAGAGGGATGGCTGGGGCGGTGCAGGACCGGTGGAGGCAGAGTTTGAGGCAGGTCGGGGCGGTGAGGTTCTGCTAGCCGCATGTAGGATGTACGGCGGTTCGGCAGGCGATGGTTGCGAGGAGCAACAGTCGCCGAAAGTGGAGAAAAGATGTCTACTGAGCCCTAAACTAATGCTTAGTAAATTGAGCCCTAGTGACACCCATTAACAAAAGCGAATGAAATGTACCAAAATCAACAATATTAGCAAAACGACCAGCGACCATGATTAGGTGGACATGCTATTTTAAAGTTTCAAAAAATTGAAATAATTCATGCTTGTATAAGCCTTGCTCAACTGGTTGGGGAAGTGGATGTACAAATCCAACACCTAGGCTCATATCCCCACAGAGGCGAATTTAGGTGCCGATTTATACTTGAGGACCGGGCTTTCTGGGACTCATACAATTTATCTTGAGGACCAGGTTTTTTCTTTATCCAAGATTACAAATCATGGTACACATGCTTAATGGTTGTGTGCATTTCTAGTTAGTGCAGAGGCCGGGAAGTGAAATTCTCCTCCAAATTTTTGGGAAAGTGAGCCTAGCTCAACTGGTTGGGGGAGTGGATGTACAAACCCAGCACCTGAGTTCAAATATTCATGGACGCAAATTAAGGTTCCTATTTATACTTGAGGACCTAGGTTTCCTAGGACTCATGCAATTTATCTCGGGGATCATATTTCTTGTTTGTTCAAGATTAAAAATCCGGTACTCATGCTTAATGGTTGTATGCATCCCTAGTTGGTGCAGAAGTCGGAGAAGTGAAATTCTCCGCCCATTTAAAGGGAAAGTGAGCCTAGCTCAACTGGTTGGGGGAGTGGGTGTACAAACCCAGCACCTGAGTTCAAATCCTCACGGACGCGAATTAAGGTTCTATTTATACTTGAGGACCTAGGTTTTCTAGGACTCATGCAATTTATCTTGAGGGCCAGGTTTCTTGTTTATTCAAGATTAAAAATCCTAGTACTCATTCTTAATGGTTGTATGCATCCCTAGTTGGTGCAGAGGCCAGAGAAGTGAAATTATCCCCCCATTTATACTATTCCACGGTATGTCGCTCGACTAGTGCTAAGCGGGACTATCTCCCGACTCCCGCCGCCCTCTGCTCTCCCAACTCCATCCGCCCTCTTCTCCCGTGCGGCCCCATCAGGCCGCACCGGGCGGCCACCGTCCCCTCCCTCCCATCCCGCCTCCACGCTCCCTCCCTCCCGCCGCCGCCACCAGAATCGTTGCCGGGCAAAGCCCATGTGGCATGGCAGCGGCGGATCACCTTGATGTTTTGGTGGGCCATGGCGGTGGCGGCGGCCTGCCCCTGACTTCCACCGGTGGTGCTCGTAGGGCAGCGGCGTACTAGTGTTGTTCCGCGTGCGCACGCAGGCGGATCCAGGCGGCAACGCTGTCGGTTGGTTAATCCGATCTAGCCTTGGCCGGTCGGATTTTCTTCTCGCAGTGTGACACCTACTCCCATCGGTGCTGGCGACGCTCAACGTTACTGGTATCCGACTTGTAGTACGAGGACCCTGAGGCTAAGGCCCAGGGACTGGTGGTCTGGTGGTGATCCCCTCCTTCGCCGGAGGTGGTTGGCCGATGAGGTGTGGCGAATCAAAATCACACATCTAGTCTCGGCTTCGATTTGTGGAGGCGAAGGTGCCGGTTAAAACCGAGCTCTGACCACAGTCATTGCAGAAGATGGCGGTGTCCGAGCGCCCTTCTCCTTATCTCTATCATCTACTGGAATGCCAAACATTTTGGCCATCTCAGTGTCAGCCATTGGTGCAATGAACAAATCAGTATGTTCATGTAATTCTACTGAATTCCAATCAATACAAATACCATCTGCTCCCTTCAGCTAATACTGTCACTTCGGTCCGTATCGGCACTACCTGACTATGTGAAGGCCAAGCATCATCTTACATCTGCGAAGCCCATTTTGAGGGCACATATCCAACCATAGAATCCGATTTAATATCAACGAGCTCCGCATTAAAAGTAGCCTCTTTTGTTGTCCAGCCATCTTGTCGATCAATTTCATCTACCATCTCTTCCCCACTTTCAATTCTCATATACTCGCCCTTCTAATTTTCAAAACGTAATAATGAAACTTCTTGTCCTGGACCCCAAATAACACTCTCCCCAAGTTTCTCTACCACATTCCTCACTGCCTGCTCTTCCATGTTGTTGAGCTCTTGTGGATCAATCTCTCCAAATTCTACCCCCATCTCACAATTGTATCTCTATCGATATTCTGCACGCTACCATCACCAGGCAAGGCCTTAGATGGAAAGAAGTGAATAGTGAACTAAAAATTTCTCCACGCAGCATCACCCCTGTTTTGAATGGTGTCGTGCATTGTGAGGTTTTGGTAGCATACGAGGAACATTTCTCATTCAAATTCAGACAAAAATAGATGGATTTACCTATTAGAAGGTGGCTCCATCTTGTTGCCCCTCGTTTAGACCCCACCCACTGGAAATCTAGGTCACAAATTGGCCGATGAGACTAGGATCTAGATTCAATCAAAAAGCAGGGGCTAGGGTTCAGAAATCACTCACCAGTCACCATGTAACCCGCTGCCACCTAGAATGAACTGGCTGCCGCCACAGAGAACAAACTGGCCGACGCCGGAGAAGAAGAAGGGGGGCGTTGGGGAACGGTCGGGAATGGGCGGCGCGTGGGAAGTTTCACTAAAAATGTCGGATGGCAAATAAATGGGACCCATATGAATAAGGAATGTCTTAATCTAACCTCACACCTCCTTAAAAAACGTCACACCAGAGCGTTAAGAGATTAAACCACCTGTGTCGCGTCGAGGCTATTTGAGACGTGCAAAATGGCAAGAACCATTACAGCGACGACGTATTCCGGACAATACCAATGAAATATGTCTCATAGGAGCTATCAGCCCATGTCCATCAGCCCCAACATAAGCCTACCAAAGGCATCTGTTGTTACACAACGACGGCATGGACTCTACAACCATAATGTTCACATCATGATTCGTATGGCATGGGAGTTGCAACTAGGTTGCAAGCGAGTATTTATTATAAGTGAGAACTGAGAAAAGGTGTTTCTTCCCATTTGATTTGCCTCGTGATTCATGCCGATTAGAAGTTGGAGTGGGTTGAGAGAACTAGTCGCTACCAGAAAATAAACATAGTTGGTTTATGTAATTCTCTACTAGACATGGAGAACCGTCGACTGTCGACTGCACATGCATGAATTGAGGTGCACACGCAAGATTGGTTTTAAAATATTCAGATTTTGAGAGAAGATGTTGCATTTTATTTTTGCAACAAACATTACAACATCGTGAAAAGTTTCAGAAGGGTGACTGGAACATACGAGTTCCTGACACACGACCCCCGCGTCGCCCTCCTCTGGCGACACGGGGGAACCCTAGCCGCCGCCACCTCTAGAAGCTCTCCACCGCCCTCCTCCGCATCGCCGCCGCCGGAGGGGCCGCCAGCGAAGCTGTGCGCGCACCAGGGAAGGTGGCGGCGGGGCACCTTTTCGTCTCCCGGCGCGGAGAGCTCTGATGGCGGCCGGCCATGGCGGTGACTGAAGGCGGCGGGGCAGTGGGAGTCCGTGGCGGCCGTGGCCTGCGGCAGGCAGGCGGGGCGTTCTGCCGGAGCTGGGCCAGGAGGGCGCGGCGCGGTGGCTGTGCAAGGCGGCGTGGGTGCGGATGGGCCCAATCTGGGCCGCGAGGGCTTGTTCTAGGCTCCATCTCGCCGGCGCGGAAGAGTGGGCGTCGTGGGCGCCGTGGGCTTCGCCGGCATCGAGGAGGTTCCTGGGCGTGGTGGTCTCGGCGCCGGCTCCAGGAGGGCGCGCGGTGGCTGTGCTTGGCGGCGTGGGCACGGATGGGCCCGAGCATCGCCGGCAACGAGGATGCCCTGGGCGTGGTGGTCTGGGTGCGGACTCCAGGAGGGTGCTGGGGAGGCGTGTGGAGCAGCAGTCCTCTCGCTGGAGGCGTGCTGTGGCGCCGCGGCTGTCCAGGGAGGTGCTGCGATGGATGCAGCACGCAGTGGTCGCAAGGAGGTTGCGGGTCGAGGATGCGTCGAAGCTAGGCCAAGGCTGCCAGCGGCGCGGTGGTGGCGAGGCTTCGTCGGCAGGTAGGTTTTGTTGGTGGCTGGTGGGCTTGTCGTCACCGGTGCAGGTTGTTGTGAGGCTGTGGGTGTGTTGCGAGCTTGGGGGTGTAAGACCCTATCCCGGTTCTCTGCCGGACTAGCGGTGGCGGCGGCTGCGGCCGTCGTTGACCTTCTTGGAGGCATCGCTGCATTGCTGCCGCACCCCTCCCGCACACATCTGGTTGGTGGTGTAGCTCCGGGGGAAACCCTTGATCACTGTGATCGGACGATGGCGGCACCCTCGTGTCGTATTCCCTCTTGAGGGCTTCGTCTTTGGAGTTGGACATCGGCAAGCGGGACTAGTGGAAGGCAAGGTGTTTGCGTCAAGGCTTCTGTGGCAATGATGATGGTGTTGACCGATGTTGGAGACGCGGCTTTGGTTGCGGTAGTCGACTCTTCTTCGGCGTGTCTGTGGGTTTGCCTCGGTTTGTTTGTTGTTGCGAAGTCGAAGCTGCGGTGGCGAGGCCCCGGTGGCGTACGATGACGGGCGACACGTGGGCCGTTCGGTGATCTTCCGCAGCGCCAACCTTGCCAGGTTCTCCTTTTGTTCTACATCAAAGTCGGAGCTGCGTTGTCTTGTCGTAAGAGGTTGAGTTTTGGCACAGATCTTCATGTGGCCCCATGGCCTCTACAATGTTGGTTGGTTCGACTAGTCTATGGTGAAGTCGGAGTCGTTGCTCGAGGGTTGGAGGTCGCCTCCTAGGGGAGCAGTGATGACGATGACGCTCATGTGCTGTCTCGACGAGACTCTCTTTGTAGAGGTGTGTGGGGTATCCTTTGTGTGCCGCTCAGCGGTTGTGATGGTTTTCGCCCGGTTTTCCATTAATTAACCGGATATTCTCTTCTGCTTAATTAATAGATGAGGCAAATCTTTTGCCTCCGTTTAAAAAAAAAAACAACATCGTGAATATACTTTTAGATGCGTAGGAACATATATTTGTAAAATAATTCAACACGACTCATAAGAGCAGGTAGGCAGACCCTCCACATACGCATGTTCTGCCGGATCAGAGCTTAAGCGACAAGTCCACCTCCGGCGCAGCAGCAGCAATTTCGCCGTCATGATCCCAGGCCCCGGCCCAATCGAGTCTACGCTTGCGCGTGCCGGCGGTGCCCTCGAGCTCGTGTGTGTTCTGGTGGCTGCCGAACGGCTGCTTGCTGAGGAACTTGCCGTTGCAGCAGCTGCACGCGTAGGCCGCATCCTCTTCCCGGCCGATACTGAGGCGGAGGTCGAGAGTGATGAGACCGTAGCCATGGGGCGGCAGCTTGCTGAAGAACCTGCGGTTGCAGTAGCTGCACGCGTAGGGCGCCTCCTCCTCCCGGCCAATGCTGAGGCGGAGATCCAGGCTGATCTCACCGTAGTCGCCGTGCGACTGCTTGCTCTCCATGCCCGGCGCAAACGCGACGGATGAGTGAGCTAGTGTTTGGTTGAAAGATGAATGATGGTTATAGGATGCATGGACATTACATGTATATATACTAACTAGTGCAACTAATGGCGATGGATGTCATATCATATGGATTGTTCTTTAAGGCGAGGTGATGCCATTGTCACCCAAGCTACACTACCACGCAAAGCCTGAACCTGCATGATCACTAGGGCCTTGTAACAATATCAGAATCTAGCAAGTTAGCCACCCCTGAACTGATCACAGAACAGGCTGGCCTGAAGAACGCGAGTACGAAAATGTACGCGGGCTCCAGACTAGAAATGTCCTGTCCACATCGACACACGTACATATATGCACATCATGTCCGTTTAGAGTTTACAACTTGGAAGCAAGCTACGTGTGTGCACCAAACACACCTGCATGCATGGAGATATTCGTATGTGTTGTGGCCTAGACAGATGGCGATCCATAAGGAGGGACAAGAACTTCACGTCCGCGCGATATTTACATAAATATCTTTTTTGGCTGTCCAATTCTGATTAGTGCTAGACAATTTGAACTTGGTTCTACATACTTTCAGGCCCAATATTTATGTTATGGGTGTCACGTGTAAATGGAAGCATTTTTTAGGAGTTTTCTAAAGAGCGAACGTACGTGACAAATGACGTTGCAGAGCGTGATTAGCTATTGGAGTCCTCTTGTTATGTTGTGGCTATGGTCCCCTCTTGTGGTTGGAGGCTGCTTGTGATCTGACGGTCATGTGTGTGTATATGGCTGCGGTGACCCCTGGATGTTGGACCGCCGCGGCGCGGCCATGCATCCGATAGTGGTGGATGGTGATCTTTTCCACTCGCTCCGTTCCAAAATATAAGATATTTCAGCCTATCATTGCCATATATGTATTTAAATATTTTTTAGTATATAGGTTCACTCCTTTTGCTTCTAACCTACACAGTACACACTAAAAGATATTTACATACAAGCATGGCAATAATGGGCTAAAACATCTTATATTTTGGAACGGAGGGAGTATGTGGAGCAAAGGGGATGTCAGCTAGGTGTCAGACAGGTTGTCTGGGATGCTTGTCATGGCAACAGATGCCCTAAGCAGATGGCGGCATAGGATTTTGGGAACAAGGGTGGTGGCCGTGTTTCGTGTGTACGACACGGCAGCCAGATCTTCATATGGTGATGGTCCTTCAACTTTGTATTCCTTTTGAGTCAATAGTGGTATGCGATGCTCTCTCCTTTGACCATGGAGCTTCCAAAGATAATTACAATTTTTGAAAAAAAGTTAATTACCGGTGCTATGAGAGGCCAGCCCCCATCACCAACAAATCGGGTGTCTGGCTCGGCAGGTGCTACACACAGCATCTCATGTAGATGTGTCAGTCATATTTGTTGCGAGTTCTAATGGGAAGGTGTTCCTTTACCATCATAGTATGTGGATCGAAGGTGGTTCAACAATAAGCGGGACGGAAGGTGATATGGCACATGTCCTGCTTCTAGTATCTCCTCCGATGGTATTTGGCTGGCAAGATGTCGTTAGTAGGTAGATTAACGATGATAGTGGCGGATTCATGCGCAATTTAATGGAAACCCAACCCTGATTAGGCAATATCAAGGTGTGCCTACGACATGCCATTGTTAAAGGTGGTGGCTTGAATCTCATCCTTAGGGATGCAAATCTCTTCATCGGCCTACCGTAGGTGTGATGATCCTTTTTTGAACTTTCAACATAAAAGTTGTGTGCTTTCATTTATTTCTCTTGTTAACCATAGGGTGTAAAGGTTGCTACAGGTAGGGTCAGGAGACTGTCTTCATTTTTTTTATTTCTAGGGCAACTTGTTCGACATCTATATCTAGCTTTGACATACTTTTTAAATATTGAAAAATTAATACTCCCTCCATTCCTATTTATAAGGTGTGCACTTTTTCAACATTTCTGTTTGCCAAGAATTAGGACAAGTAGCTGAGAATTATTTGACAAATAATATATATCGTTAAAGTATTTTTCAATATAAATCTAATAATATCAATATTGTACCCAAAAAATGGATATATTGTTCCTCAAATTTTCTAGTTCAACTTCGTCTCGAATCGTGTGCACCTTGGAAGGAGTATGTGGTTGTGAGACCGGGAATATTCCTACTTTGGGACAAAAATGAAACCTCGTGTCCACACTTAAAATTTTACTCAAAATCAACACTAGCTGGATCAATGTTTCGACGTGAGGCGGAGTTGAGCTTGTTGACAGGCCAAACCAGGCGAATGACTATTTTTATGCTCCACTGGTCATACCTGATCTTCTAAGAGCACTAAGCTCCCTATGTTTGAAGCGATGTACGTAATTCCGTTTTGATTTTCGCTCTTGCTATCGTGTGGTGCCACGCAAGGGGCTACGTGCCGAGCTATCTTCAGTTTTACAGAATTTTAGAATCGGTTCGTTGGGCTTTGGGTAAAAAGAATAAAGAACGTGTGGGGCCCTTTAAGAGACAAAGAGAGCATACAGAGGTTGCTCTAGGTCGCCCTGCTGTGTCGACGCCGGCCCATCAATACGCGGCTACGCGTCTCTTCCTGGGTTCCTTCCTTGAGGTTCTTGCGTGGGGAGGCGATGGCCGGCGGAAATACTGCGAGATGGACGCCGACCGGCAAAAATACGGCGGCGTCGGGTGCACTCCGCCTCCTCCAAACCAGCCACCATTCATCGCGTCAGGTGGCAAATTAAGCTCACCTCCTCGGTCTCCGGTGCCGTCGCCGCCGCCGTTGTCGCCATTGAAGGCGGAAAGGAGCTCGAGAGGAGCACAGGGGGAGCGGCGCCATGGATGCACGGCTCGTGGGGACGCTGGATCTGATGGTCAACATCGCCATCACCGTCGTCCGTTCTCCTTTCCGTGAGGTCAACTCCATCGGTGGCCCTCCCCTGTCCCTTTCCTCTACTCAAATGAGGCAGAGCAGCGTGGTGCGAGCCGCAGGTTCCCAGGTCGACCATGGCGTCGACAACCCCAGGTCGTCCCAGGTCGTCCGCCCACTGTAGCATCCACAGATTAGGCTGTGACAAGCTTTGGCAATATCAGGTCCCCTCTCCATCCCCCTAATTATTGCATTCGTATATTCCTTGGAATGATTAGAGGATTTTCTGTAATACACAAATGCTCAGATTGAGGTAAGAAGATTTAATTAGTTGATGATCAAGACTTCAAAAACCGCCCGGTTCTCAGAGGGATAAAATGGCAGATGGTTGCAGCACCCCTCCTACCCCAACTTTCTCTATTTGGCTGTACTAATGTGCCCTCTTATGAGACTATATACTTAGCTTCCCTAACCTTCTTCACCAGTCAAGTCAGTTACTGGCAAGTTATTTGTGTTTTCCTGTCAGACTACTATTCAGTATATTATTAGACTTTCTGAAATTCCCACTTATAAACATATAGGGTGTTTTATAGACTTCATAGTCCAATCAGTGTGGATGTCATAGCTGCAATGTAATCAGACCGATTTGCTTCAGTCCATACATGCCTCTCTGCATAGAATCTTAATATTTGCTCAGCAGAAGGTTGTACATATAAAAATCCCATCTTAATTTCTCCTTTTTTTGTTCCAAGTTAATCACGTATAACCTGAACGTGTCCTTGTTATATGGTACATGCAGAGGGAGAGGTCATTTGTGTGATTCATACCCCTTGATATGATTCTGCACTTGAGTAAATAGGAAAGGAAACACGATCTAGCTTGATTAATCAACAAAAGCTGCAACATTGATTGCATGCTATCTATGCAGATCCAATTACACCAACACAGTGAATAAGAAGCACATGCCAAGCCTGAAAATGTTAATGTCTTCTTAAAATCCAGTCATGAAATATTTGCCTTGCAATAATCATACATTTCAGATTAATTGGCTGCATGATTTTTTTCATGCCAAACTTCTGATTAGTTTCCTCTAGACAAGATGAACCTCATCGTGACTCTTTCTTTTGTGCTCTTCTCCTGTGCTTCCAAGAAATCTGTCAAGAATGGCGGAAAGGTTTTCGCTCCTGACTTCTTAGACTTTAAGGCAAAGTGAGTTCTTATGGAAAATTATTTGACCACTATGCATTTTTCCTGTTAAAAAAAAGCCTTTTTGTGTGTGCGGGAGGTGCTCTTCCATTCCTGAAAATATGCAGGTTTAAAAAGTGATGTCAAGTATGTGTTATTATTTTGCCCTTCGGTATTAAAATCGCCTCTTTCGGTCATAAGTTAGATCTTCACAATTTACTATTTTAATGTTGTCTATTTTATTTACAGCGGAAAACTACATAGTACCTGGTTTTCCATTACCTTGCCGACATGTGTAAATCTGTTGTTAGATAGTGTCAATTCTATAAATAGGATATCTATACTTGTTGCTTCATGTTGATATCTTATAGCTCAAATAGAAAGTTACAGATTTTCATACATTTACTTTATGATTTCAAGGCTGCAATTCATCAATGTCTCCTCGATTTATCATTGTAGTAAGTCTGAAGCCCCCTGCTGTTTTCAGATGGAAATAGTTTTTTTTTTTTGAGAAAACGCAAAAGGATTGCGTCTCGTTTCATTGAATAGGAGAGAGAGTATTTACAAGCCTAAGTAGGCTGGGTACAACACACTTAGAAAGAAAGTCAGTGTACATCCCAATTCTCTGGCAAGTATACCCGCAAGCCTAATGCTCCTGCTCTAGCCCATAGAATGGCCTCTGCCTTTATCCTGCTCATCGTAGAGGTGTGATTAGGGCACGCGTTATCGAATGTGCATTCGTTGCGCTGTTTCCAAATCATCCATGTGGTGAGCAGCGTCATCGTCGCAAGGCCCTTGCGCAGTTGCTTGGGTGTGGCTTGCTTGGCTTGCAGCCACCAATCCTCAATCTTGGTGCCCTGAAATAGTTTGGAGGGGATAAACTATTCGTTCAAGGTATTTTGATTCCTTTATTTGGTTGTCTTCATTGGCATGGATGCGTCCTCATGTCCTAGAGAACCGAGATTAATTATGCCAACGGAAATAAATCATTTTGTTTAGGTTGAAGCTATGGATCATAATAACCATGTTTGTTTCTGAAGTTTTCTGATATTTCCATGTCCACGTGCTTTTTACAAAGTTCCATTGAACATCAAAACAATTGTTCCTTATTTTTTATGAGTGTTTCCTATGAATTATTTTAATCCAAAGTTCACGGATCACATCGCTAAATAGGTTTTGATATTATTTGTCCTAGATGATATAAACTTCCCATTTCTCTTCTATGAGTGCCAAATTAATAGGAATAACAATCTTTTGTAGTTGATTGAGTGCTGTAAACAATTCATCATTGTGCAATCAGTGTGTATGTCAATTATTGCTATTTTTTAAGATTAATTATGGGTCTCAATAGTATCACTTTGGTGTCATACATAAGCATTCTACAACTTTTAGTCCAGCGACGCATCGCACAACCCTTCCTTTTTTCATTGTTTCATCTGTCCGATCTGCTCATGTGCATGTTCTTTTGTAATTAATCTCTTATAAGGAGATATATTCCACCAATCGTGTATAGAGATGAATATTTACATTTCATCTCTGAGTAAGTTTGCTAAGGGTATACCAATAGGCTCACCTTAGAAAATAACTTCTGTTTTCTAGGTTGGTACATTCGTCTGCTAATGAATATGGCTTATTTTAGCGATGTGCAACTTAGGGCCGTTTAGGGGCACCTTTGGTAATTATTGTGATTGTGAGTCGACATGTGTTTATGGTAGGAGCTAGGGTTCTACCGTGTCGAGGCCGTAGGTTGTAGGGAAAGGAAGGAGTTGGGCGTGCGCGGGAGCGAGGTGGCCGGCGGCTGGGCGCCGTCGTGCTCGAGGAGGAAGGCGGCGCAGCAGGAGGCGGCGGCTAGGGCTGGAGAAGTCCGGCTCCTCTGGGAGCCGGCAATAATATATTAATTATTGCTGCTTAATTCTCAAAATCCAATTACAACTCCTTTTATAATAAAACTAGGATAACTGTTGGGCTAAGCCCCTAACTAAGCCTGCCCATTGGGCCTACGCCGGGTATAGGTAACCCCGGTCATAACATCTCTCCCCGCCTGCGCAAACAGCTCGTCCTCGAGCTGGTAGTCGGGGTAATGCTGCTGGAACTCCTCACGCTTCTCCCATGTCGCCTCCTCCGCTGGAAGGCCTTCCCACTGGATTAACAGGTACCACTCTCCACGACGAAGCTGAGCACGCAAAGCCTTCGCCGGGCTGGGAAGAAGGCGCCCATCTGCGGTCGGTCGCAGGAGGCTCCCCACGGTATGGCTTCAGCAGCCCCACATGAAAGACGTCGTGAATGCGAGCCCCTGCCGGAAGCTGAAGACGGTACGCCATGGACCCCACCCGCTCCAAGACGGCAAATGGGCCAGCATAGCGCGGTCCCAACTTGCGCTTGGCACGTGGATCCAGGGACTGCGTGGAACGGTGAAGAAGACGAAGCCACACCCAATCACCCACCGCGAACTCCAGGGCGCGATGGTGGCCGTCGTAGTAGTGCTTGGCCAGCTGCTGGGCCTGCAGGAGACGCTGCCGCACCTCGGCAAGCATCTCGTCGCGGCTGCGGATAAGCTCGCCAGCCGCCTCGGTCCGCGCCGTCGCCGGATCCACCGGCAGGATCGGCGGTGGCGGACGTCCGTAGACCACCTCGAATGGCGTGGCGCGCAGGGCGGAGTGATAAGAGGTGTTGTAGCAGTACTCCGCCCATGCAAGCCAATCCACCCACGCACGAGGACGATCACCTGTAACACACCGCAAATACATGGCAATTACTTTGTTAACCACCTCCGACTGGCCATCCGTCTGTGGGTGGAAAGCCGTGCTGAAACGGAGCTTCACCCCAGCCATCCGGAAGAGATCACGCCAGACGTGGCCCGTGAATACCGGATCCCGATCACTGACGATCAAGGCCGGAAATCCATGCAGACGGACGATGCCCTCAAAGAAGGCGCGAGCGACGGACGCGGCGGTGTAGGGGTGGCCGAGCGCGATGAAGTGCGCGTACTTGGAGAAGCGGTCGACCACCGTGAGGATGACGGACTTGCCGCCCACCTTGGGGAGGCCCTCGATGAAGTCCATGGAGATGTCAGCCCAGACCTGCGACGGCACCTCCAGGGGCTACAGCATCCCAGCCGGACGGAGGGTCTCCGTCTTGTTGCGTTGGCACGTCTCGCACGTGCGCACCCAATCCTGGACCAGCGCGCGATCGCCGGGAATGTAGAAGTCGGCGCGGAGGCGATGGAAGGTCTTTTGAACCCCCTCGTGTCCCGCCGAGTGCGCCACCAATAGCGCCTGGTGCCGTAAGTCGTCGTGATCCGGCACGAAGACCCGACGGCCATGCAGAAGCAAGCCGTCCGCCAAGCGCCACGGCTCGTCCAAGTCACCAGCCTCCAAGCGCTGTCGAAGGAGCTGGGCGTCGGCAGCCACCGCCGTGGCCCGACGGATGTCGTCGAAGAACGCGAACGAGGGCCCCGAGCGGATGCAAAGCATCGTCCCCTCGGTCCCCTCGGTCTCCTGGTCGGCGTCACGGCGAGAGAGAGCGTCGGCCGCCGTGTTCAGCCGACCCAGACGGTACTCCACCGTGAAGTCGAAGCCGAATAGCTTGCTGAGCCACTGGTGTTGCGGCACCGTTGACAGCCGCTGATCCAATAGAAACTTCAGGCTGTAGTGGTCCGTGCGGATCCGGAACGAGCGCCCCCACAAATACGGTCGCCAATGGCGCACTGCTTGGACCAGCCCAATGAGCTCCTGCTCGTAAGCGGCGAGCTTAAGGTGGCGTGTGGCGAAGGGCCTGCTGAAGTAGGCGAGCGGCCCGTCGCCCTGGTGAAGAACGGCGCCGAAGCCCGTCCCCGACGCGTCACAGTCGACGATGAAGGGCCTGGTGAAGTCCGGCATCTGCAGCACGGGGCCCGTCGTGAGCGCCCCTTTCAGGGCCTCAAACGCCGCCGTGGCCTCGTCATCCCACGCGAACGCGTCGCGGCGAAGGAGGCGCGTGAGCGGGGCGGCGATGATGTCGTAGTCCCGGATGAACTTCCGGTAATACCCCGCGAGTCCCAGGAATCCGCGCAGGGCTCGCGGCGAGTGTGGCAGCGGCCAGGCGGCGACGGCAGCCACCTTATCCGCATCCATAGCGACTCCTTCGGCGGAGATGACGTGCCCGAGGTAAGCGACCGAGGGCGTCCCGAACGAGCACTTCGAGCGCTTGAGGTGAAGCTGATGCGCGCGAAGCTCGTTGAAGACGACGGCGATGTGTTGAAGGTGCTCGGCCCACGTCGTGCTGTAAATGAGGATGTCGTCGAAGAAGACCAGCACGAACCGCCGCAAGTAGGGGCGGAGGACATCGTTCATCAGGGCCTGGAAGGTTGCCGGCGCATTGGTGAGGCCGAACGGCATCACGACAAACTCGAAGTGACCGTGATGAGTCCGGAACGCCGTCTTGGCGATGTCGTCGGGGTGCATGCGCACCTGGTGGTAGCCCGACCGAAGGTCCAGCTTTGTGAAGAAGCGCGCCCCATGGAGCTCATCAAAAAGCTCCTCGACCACCGGGATAGGGAACTTGTCCTTCAGCGTCAGGGTGTTGAGGGCGCGGTAGTCGATGCAGAACCGCCACGTGCCGTCCGACTTGCGGACCAGGAGCACCGGCGCCGAGAAGGGCGACGTGGATATGCGGATGATGCCCGCAGCGAGCATGACCTCGACCTGACATTCCAGCTCGTCCTTCTGCAGCTGGGGGTAGCGGTAGGGGCGGACAGCCACCGGCGGCGTGTCCGGCGGCAGATGGATGTGGTGGTCATATGCCCGGACCGGGGGCAACCCCTGCAGCTCGGTAAACAAGTCGCCGTGCTGCTCCAGAAGGCGGGTCAGCAGGGGGTGCTCGGCGTCACTGTCCATCGTGGCCAGCTGAAGGTGAGGTGCCGGAGCGGTGCCGCCAACGCCCCTCCACTGAACTTGGCGGCCCTACCGCCAAAACGACATCGTCAAGGCGTCGAAATCCCAAAGTATGGGCCCAAGGGTCCGCAGGAAATCGACCCCGAGTATGAAGTCGAAGCAGCCCAAGTCGATGCCGGCGCATGTGATGACGAAGTGCTCATCGCCGATGGTGAGGGGCACGTGCTGCGCCAGCCCATGGCACTGTAGGCGGTCGCCGTTGGCCACCGTGACCCGGAGATTGTCGCCGCCCGACGGTTGTAGGGCGAGGCGGCGCATAGTGGACGCGGGCAAGAAGTTGTGTGTAGAGCCCGAGTCCAGGAGGGCCACCAGCCGCTCGCCGCGGATCGTCACCGGCAAGAGCATGGTGCGCTCGTGGCGGATGCCCGCCAGCGCATGCAATGACACCACAAAGGCCGCGGCAGGGCCAGTCACCGCGGCATGCTCAGACGGGGCAGGGGGTGGCACGGCACCAGGCTCCTCGGCCGGGTCGTCTGTCTCGCCGTCGAGCACCGTCTCCAGGTAGAAGAGGCGCGGGCACACATGGCCCGGCGTGAAGGGCTCATCACAGTTGAAGCAAAGGCCGAGTCGGCAGCGCTCGAGCTGCTCGGCCGTAGTAAGGCGGCGGAACGTCCGCGTCGGTGCGGGGCTCGCCGTGGCTGCTGGTGCGGGGCGACCAGGGGCCGGCGCGGGCGGTTGTGGGCGGGTGGTCTGGCGGCCCCCGCGACTCGGCTGTGGCGGCTGCATGGCGTGGGCGCGACGCTCGTATGCGCGGGCGTAGTGTATCGCCGTTTGGAGGTCGGTGGGGGCCTGCAGCTCGACGTCCACCCGTATGGTGTCCGGGAGGCCGCCCACGAAGAGGTCGGCGCGCTGCTGCCCCGTCACCCCTGGGGCGTGGCACGCGAGGGCCTGGAAGCGGTCGGCGTAGTCTTGGACCGTGGTGAGGAAGGGGAGGCGGCCGAGTTCCGCCAGACGGCTCCCGCGCACTGGCGGTCCGAAACGCAGGAGGCAGAGCTCGCGGAAACGCTCCCAGGAAGGCATGCCGCCCTCGTCTTGCTCGAGGGAGTAGTACCACGTTTGGGCGTTGCCCCGGAGGTGGTAGGACGCAAGCCACGTGCGGTCCGACGCGAGGGTGCGCTACCCGCGAAAGAATTGCTCGCACTGGTTTAGCCAGTTGAGTGGGTCCTCCGTGCCGTCGTAGGTGGCGAAGTCGATCTTGGCGAACCGCGGCGGGGTCGGTCCCCCTGGGACGGTGTGGCCGATGCGGCCGTCGTAGGGTGCCGCGAAGCGCGCTGGTGGGGCATCCGTGATGGTTGGCAGCGGCGGTTCCCCGGCGACCGTGTAGACGGGCGCGGGGGACGACGTCGACACCCACGCCGGAAGTGGCGACGGCGACGGGGGCCAGGAGATCTGGTGGATGGGCACCCCGCCCTGGATGGTTGCTGGGGGCGCGGTGGAGGCAGCCGGCGGCTGCCACGGCTGCCAGGGCGTGGGCGGTGCTGGCGGCTGCCACGGCTGCCACGGTGAGGGCGGCGGCGCGGTAGGAGCCGGCGGCTGCGGTGACGGCGGGGGTCCCTGGGAACCGAGCAGGCAGAGTTGAATCCCCTGGACGGCGAGGGCGAGGTCGTTGAGGAGGCCGGTCACCTGCACCGGCGTGTAGACGGCCGTGGCCGTGGCCGACGCTGTAGGGCCCGGGGAGGTCGCCGCGACCTCGGACGATGGCGGCTGTTGTGTGGAGGCGGTGGTGGACACGGGCAGCGGTGGGAGCGGTGCGGTGGTGGCGGGGATGGTGGTGGTTGGCGGTGATGACGACATGATCGAACGAGAGATCTCTGATACCAAGGTGGTAGGAGCTAGGGTTCTACCGTGTCGAGGCCGTAGGTTGTAGGGAAAGGAAGGAGTTGGGCGTGCGCGGGAGCGAGGTGGCCGGCGGCTGGGCGCCGTCGTGCTCGAGGAGGAAGGCGGCGCAGCAGGAGGCGGCGGCTAGGGCTGGAGAAGTCCGGCTCCTCTGGGAGCCGGCAATAATATATTAATTATTGCTGCTTAATTCTCAAAATCCAATTACAACTCCTTTTATAATAAAACTAGGATAACTGTTGAGCTAAGCCCCTAACTAAGCCTGCCCATTGGGCCTACGCCGGGTATAGGTAACCCCGGTCATAACAGTTTATCAATGGAAAACTTATAACTAATAAGTTGAGTATCAACCCAGGCACACAGTCACAACTTAGGAGTGTATTACTTATGCCAAGATTGGCATCCAGAAAAAGTCACGGTAAGAGGAATACCTTGATGATGGAAATAAAATCATATGTCTGTGTATGTTCCTAGATTTTGGTATTTGATCCTTCAAATAAATGATTTATTTATTTGTGGCGATAAATCCATCATCCTATCACTTATAATATGCTCTATTCTGTGTTAAGAGTACAGACAAAAACATGTGACGGTAAGAGGAATACCTTGATGATGAAAAATGCTTAGCTATTTTTTCCTTTGTATGACTACCTGTTTTCTTTGTCAAGAGGATTAATGACATTCCTTGGTAACACATGGTCGGATCTCCTCCTTTGTGTGTGACATGTAGGGTTGGTAGGTTGAGCATGGAAGATTTGCCTAGGCGTCAAAGCGCTGGACCTCCGCCTTGCAAAACTGCCCGCCTTGGGCGCCTAGGCGTCTAAGGCGTCCGCCTAGGCGTCGCCTAGGCGTCGCCTAGGCGTCGCCTAGGCGTCAGAGCGCCCCCCCTGGACGCCTTGACGCCTTTAAAACCATGCCAACGTATGACAGTGATGAAGAGGCACTCTTAATGAAAAGCTGTGACTCCAGCATACAGTGTATTATTATTTTATTTCAAATCTCAGTATTAGTATATACCGTATTCAAACTGAATATCACTTTTAGGACGTGGATTTGGAAATAAGCCTTAGAATTTTTTTTGTATACGGAAATTGATGTTCCCTTCTAAGATGGCCCATGAAAGCTGGTGTAGGTTTTTTTTTCTAAACTCCTAAGTTCACTTCTTCTAATCGTCTAAATGGATTATTAGCTTTCTTAATAACATTAACACTGGCATCACACTTCTTTCATGCCTACACATGATAGTTAGGGGTGCTTAAATCTCCATGGATTGAACTTGCTGTTGCCTGCCTGCCTGCGTATCATGTGATTTTTCTCATATTTGGTTTATTCAATTTTCCTATAGGTTCTACTTTAAGCATATGCGCTTAACCTGATAACCTGAAATGTGCTGCAAGAGATCAGCTCATATATTGTTGTTCAGTAGGCTGTAAGCAGTAGAAGACGGTAAATGAAGACTAAGAGCAAATGCCTGACAGGAAAGCATAGTAGCTGTTGTGAGTGTAAATTTGCGGAAGGTTGAGAACATTGTCGCCCAGTTTGGAAAGATTGAAGAGGTGTCAAATCCTGCACGCCGGTCATGAAAAGCACTGTTGTGTGCAACCTACATTTGCACCGCACTAACTAGAATGGAGAATATAAGTGCAAACACTGAAAACGGGCGCGGCAGAGCGCGCCGGGTCCTTCTAGTACGCTTGTATTGTACATACCCTGATGAAGAGAGCTAATACTCGATTGACGTGGACAACACAGTGGACCCGGCGTTGAGGACAGGTCCGTACTGATAGAAATATTACAGTTGCTTTTTTACCCATAGGAGCATTGCCACACGGTCAATGTACTGGTTTTGAACAGTATATACAGTATATTATATTTTTGAAGAAGTGCGGTTTTACATATTACAGTACGTAGTTACGTTCAAACAAATACGTGCACATAAACCAACACGACCGAGACGTAGACTGACCCGCCATATATATGCATGTTCATATGCTGCACTGGACTAGAGCTTGAGCGACAAGTCCACCTCCGGTGCGGCGGTGGCCGCCTCTCCGCCGTGATGACCCAAGGTGGGCCAGGTCCAGTTCACCGCCGCGGAAGCAAGGTACGCCCTCCAGAGCTCTCGGCGTCGGCGGGCGTGGAGCCAGTAGACGAAGGGCGGCAGCGGCGCCGAGGTGGCGGCCGCCGCGGCGGCGTAGCGCTTCCCGAAGGCGCGGCCGAGCCTGTGCGCGTTCTGGTGGCCACCCAGCGCCTTCCTGCTGAAGAACCTGCGGTTGCAGTAGTCGCACGCGAAGGACGCCTCCTCCCGGCCGGCGTCGCCGACGGGGAGCGACGGCGTCCGGAGGCAGAGGTCGAGGCTGATCCCTGTCTCGCCGTCGTGGTACGCCTTGCTCTCCATCTATCGGGCCAAATGCACTGAGCGAGTGGGGCTAGCTAGAGTAAAGCGAGTGGCGCCCCAAGAAGAGAACAAGAAACCAAGGATGGACGACGGACTTGCTAGTGCTGCCATGCTGCATGGAATGCGAGACGGTATATATACGCAAATGAAAGGAAGGTGGCCGGCCGGTCGATGGATCGAGAAGGTTCCAACGGTCGACCAGCCGGCCTGTCATGGCGATGGCATGAACGGCTTCTGATGGCACGATGACCAAAGACAGAAACGGCACCACGCAACGCACTCTAGTACTCAACCTCGACCCCCGACCAGTCGGTTTACAGTTTACAGCTAGGAAGCACGCCACACATAAATCCAGGACGTAATGGAGACTGGTCTTCTCTGGACCCTTCCAGGTGAGTCGACGGCCCGGCGGGAGACGGGGCACGGCAGGCATCCACATGATATAATGACCTTAAAAGAGCACAGTGATCGCCGCACAAACCATCATCGGATAAAGGTTGCACGTTACCTATCTTCTCTTGTTATAAACTTCATCGAGGTCTACACTGATCGGCGAGACTCAAGACGCAAGAGGGCTGCACCACGTGTCATGTTATCTGCGCTCATGAATCAGCCGGCAGTGCGGCGCCCATGAATCGTAAGCTAGGGACGTAGCCCTCCACAGGACGAGTTCGGGCTGTTGACGATGGAGAGGAGAGAAGGTTCGGCACCATGGATGTTATCGGGAGAGAGAGACAAGAGAAACATACAGTACCATTTGTTTACTTTGTTAGATGTATATGTTGCCCCTACACCCTGGTTACTCACACACACACGCGAAGTTCTGGAGATCGATTCTAAGGAAGAACGATGAACACGAGAGAGTTTTTTTTTGTGCAGCGCTCAACATCTGCTGCTTTTCTGTTTTTCCCTTTTATTCACTGATGAGGAAACAAACATGCCGTGGCGATCGCCACGCCCCTACAAAATCGCGCCATCCCACGACTCGGACGTGCCCACGGAGATCCTACAAACCTGGAGCAGATCGTGCTAGCCAACGACTCTGTCCAAACTGAAGAAAACGACTACAACTATCGTGACAGAACTGACAGACCAGTTCAGCACGTTGAAATTCAGAAACTAATCCTAACAGCTAGATTATTCCAACAAACTCCCCCTAAGCTAGCTGTGATTCTTCTTGATGCTCACCATGCCAATGCGAGTGCGGAATTCCAGAAAACGAACACGAGCAAGCGGCTTGGTGAGGATGTCCGCGAGCTGCTCGCCGGTCCTGATGTGCTCGACGCAGATCGTCCCGGTGTCGACGCACTCTCGGATGAAGTGGTAGCGAACTTCGATGTGCTTACTTCGATCATGAAAGACCGGGTTTTTGCACAACTGAATCGCTGATTTGTTGTCGATGTAGATGGTGGTCGCGCTGCTCCTTTTGCCGATCATGTCGTTGAGCAGCCGACGGAGCCAGACGCCTTGGCAGGCCGCGATCGCTCCCGCCACATATTCCGCTTCGCAGGATGAGAGAGCGACAATCTTCTGCTTCTGTGACTGCCATGAGATCGGACAGCCACCGAGAGAGAAGAGAGTGCCACTCGTGCTCTTGCGATCATCCACATCACCCGCCATGTCGGAGTCACTGAACCCAACCAGTTCACCATCACCTCCGCGTTTGTACCTGCAGCCAAGGGAGAGCGTGCCGGCAATGTAGCGGAGGAGGTGTTTGACGGCAGCCAGATGCTCCGTCGTTGGTGTCTCCATGAAACGGCTCACATAGCCCACGGCGAACGTGATGTCTGGGCGGGTGTGCACAAGGTAGCGCAGACACCCGACCACACTGCGGTAGAACGTCGCGTCAGTAGCTGGAGCTTTGCTATCCTTGCTCAGCTTAAGCCGCGGCTCCATCGGCACAAGTGCAGAATTGCACTCTGCCATGCCCGCGCGCTCGAGCAGCTTGCTGGCGTAGCCTTCCTGTGTCAGCACGATCCCGCTCCCGTCCTGATGCACCTCGATGCCGAGGTAGAAGTGCAGAAGCCTGAGATCGCTCATGCGAAACTTGTCCATCATCTCGCGCTTGAATTTTGTGATCTCCTCTGCGTCAGCGCCAGTGACGATCAAGTCATCCACGTACACTCCAAGGATGATCCTGGTTCGCGCCTTGCCACGCGTGTACAGGGCGTGCTCAGAGAGGCTGCTTTCGAAGCCGAGTTGCTTGAGGGTGGCGTCGAGCTTCACGTTCCAGGCGCGTGGTGCCTGGCGAAGGCCATACAACGCCTTGCGCAGGCGAAACACCTTTGCCTTCTCCTTGGTGCTCGTGAAGCCTGGTGGCTGCTCAACATACACCTCCTCCTTCAGGTCACCGTTCAGAAACGCCGATTTGACATCGAGGTGGTGCACTTGCCAGCCCATGTGTGCAGCCACGGCAATCAGAGCCCGCACGGAGTCCAGACGAGCGACAGGTGCGAACACCTCGTCGAAGTCTACGCCCTCCCGTTGCACGTACCCTTTTGCCACCAGCCTGGCCTTGTATCTGACGACGGCGCCGCCGGCATCCCGCTTTGTCTTGAACACCCATTTCAGACCAATCGGGGAATGCCCAGGTGGGAGGTCGGTGAGTGTCCAAGTCCCGTTCTCTTCAATCGACGCCAGTTCCTCGAGCATCGCCGTGCGCCAGCATTCATGCGGCTCGGCCTCGTCGAAGTTGGATGGCTCGCCGATGAAGTACAGGTTCTCCTCCTCATCTGCCTCACCCGCAGCCTCATCAAGCAGCTCAGAGACGAGACGGAAACGGTGAGGT
Source organism: Dactylis glomerata (assembly GCA_007115705.1). Lineage (NCBI taxonomy): Eukaryota > Viridiplantae > Streptophyta > Magnoliopsida > Poales > Poaceae > Dactylis > Dactylis glomerata. Next base: position 2,178,551 of record QXEO01002112.1, on the reverse strand, counting down.
GCGGCCGAATCATCCTCAGCATCCAGCGTGGCCCCAGCACTGCTTGGCGGCGTGAAGAACTTGGTGCCGCTCGCAAACCGAGCTGGGGACGTCCCTTGTGCGGCTGGAGATCCTCCTGGACCGGCCATAGAAGCAGGCTCCGACGTGCCACTCACTTGGCCACGTGAGGTGGACGCCGCGTTCCCCAGAGGAACTCCCCCGTGCGCCATGTACTCGACGGTGAGGGGTTCGTCGTCGACGCCGCGGTGCTCGCCACTCCAGTCCCACGCCGTGGCCTCGTCAAAGACCACGTCTCGTGAGATGATCACCCGATCGGCCACCGGATCGTACAGCCTGTAAGCCTTGGAACCAGGCTCGTAGCCGATGAAGACGGTCTTGACGCTGCGGTCGTCGAGCTTCTTCAGGCCTGGCTTGGTGATCTTGGCGTGCGCGACGCACCCGAACGCCCGCAGGTGCTCCACCGCCGGCCTGTGCCCATGCCACGCCTCGTATGGGGTCTTCCCGTCCAGCGCACGTGTCAGCGATCGATTGAGGATGTAGACCGCTGTCAGTACCGCCTCGCCCCAGAAGCGATTTGGCATGCCCTTGGCCTTCAACATGCACCGAGCCATGCCCACGACGGTCTGATTGCGGCGCTCGACGACACCATTCTGCTGCGGGGAGTACGGTGCCGTCAGGTGCCGTTGAACGCCGTGATCGGAGAAGAACTTGCCCAGCGCCGTGGAGGTGAACTCTCCCCCGCGATCCGTGCGGAAAGCGCGGAGAGAATGCTTGGACTCCAGCTCGGCGGACACTTTGAAGCGTTTGATGGCATCCGCCGCGGCGTTCTTGGAGGGGAGTAGCACTGCCCACATGTACCTGCTGCTATCGTCGACGAGCAGCATGAAGAACCTTTTCCCCCCCGGAGTGGGCGGCGAGATAGGGCCACATAGGTCTGCGTGGACCAGGTCGAGCACCTCCGTCGCTCGATACTTGGCAGTTTGAGGGAATGCAGCTCGCCGCTGCTTGCCAATGACGCAGGCTTCACACACCTGCTCGACGTGGCCGATGGAGGGAAGGCCACGCACCATGCCAGTCCGCGCCATGGTCTGAAGGGAGCCAAAGCTTTGGTGCCCCAGACGCTCATGCCACCGCCATGCGCCGTCAGTCCGGTGCGCCGCCAGACATACCGGCTTTGCGATCTGCAGGGCCACCTTGTACAGCCGATTGGGCAGACGGGGAACCTTTGCCAGGAGACGATCATCCCGGTCCCAGACCGACATGAAACCACCTCGGATTGCGGAGGGACAGCCAGACTCGTCCAGTTGGCCCAAACTGACGATACTGGTCTTCAGCTTGGGGATGTAGTACACGTCCGTGAACGCGCGATGCTCACCGCTTCGCAGCTTCATCAGAACCACGCCCCTGCCCTTGATCTCGACGATGGAGTTGTCCCCAAACCGGACAGAGCCAGTGACAGCCGTGTCGAGCTCCGCGAACACGATCTTGTTGCCTGTCATATGATTGGAGGCCCCTGTATCCAGGTACCAGGACTCCTCCACCGGCTCGGCCTCATCGCCAAGCCTGATGTGGGCGCGCTCCTCGTTGAGGAAAACGCTGCCACCGACGTGCTCCGGCTCTTCACCGGTGAGGTGGATTTGGGCCATGTGCAGGGCGGGCTGCTCGTCGCCGTCGTCGGCCCCCTCCTGCACAAGATGTGCCTCCTCCCTCTTCTTCTTGCGGCAGTCACGGGCCCAGTGACCCAGCTTGCCGCAGTAGCGGCACTCGTCGTCGCGAGACGCGCTGCCGCCGGTGTTCTTGCCCTTGTCAGGGCCGTTCTTACGGCCTTTGCCCCGGCCTTGCTTGCCAGGACCGCTTCCCCCGCTTCCGCCAGAGGAGCCATCGCCCTTCATGCGGGCAAGCCACTGCTCTGTCGTGAGTAGCAGCTTGTCGCCGCTGGCCTCGCCAGCTGCCTCATCTTCATCGTCGTCGTCCTCCTCGCACACCTTCAGGCGTCCAATGAGTTCCTCGATCGACATTGTCTTGGTGTCGAGAAGGCTCTCGATGAACCGAGCCATTTGCTTGTACATCTTGGGGACGGCGCGGAGAAACTTGTAGATGACCATGGCGTCGTCGATCGGATCACCCAGCACCTCCAGCTGGTGAACGATCTCCTACAGGCGCATCCCGAACTCGTCGACGGTCTCCCCCGCCTTGAAGCGGATCCCTTCATACTCCTTGCGCAGGTTCTGCGCCTTAGAGACGCGCACCCGGTCGGCCCCGACGCGCATCGTGGCGATCGCGTCCCAAGCCTCTTTCGCCGTCTTCTTGATGGCGAGCGAAGGAATCATCTCCTGCGGCACCGCGCGGAGAATTCCCTCCCGGGCTGCACGGTCGTCGCCGTACTCGCCCTCTCCGGTCTCGATCACGTCCCACAGGTGCCTAGCCTGCAGGATCACGCGCATGAGGAGGGACCAGGTGTTGTAGTTTGATCGAGTCAGCTGCGGCCAGGTGGTTCCTGACATGCCGCCCGCCTCGCGCCCGGAGCGCGGTACGACGAGCGCCTTCTCCTTCGACGCCGTTGGCGGCGACCCGAGATTCATCTTGTCAGCATCCGTATCCGACGTCTCGCCGGCCTTCTTGGATGGATCTTGATTCTTCGGCATCCCGCCCTTAGGCATCACCAAACGCGGCTCTGATACCACGTGTTGCCCCTACACCCTGGTTACTCACACACACACGCGAAGTTCTGGAGATCGATTCTAAGGAAGAACGATGAACACGAGAGAGTTTTTTTTTGTGCAGCGCTCAACATCTGCTGCTTTTCTGTTTTTCCCTTTTATTCACTGATGAGGAAACAAACATGCCGTGGCGATCGCCACGCCCCTACAGAATCGCGCCATCCCACGACTCGGACGTGCCCACGGAGATCCTACAAACCTGGAGCAGATCGTGCTAGCCAACGACTCTGTCCAAACTGAAGAAAATGACTACAGCTATCGTGACAGAACTGACAGACCAGTTCAGCACGTTGAAATTCAGAAACTAATCCTAACAGCTAGATTATTCCAACAGTATATTTGTATATGTGTATTTTCCCCACATGTTAGGGGGTTTCCTGCATATTCTCACATGTACATGTAACTATATGTTATGGCCTTTGGCCCCTAGGGAATACAACTTATCTATTCCTAACATGGTATCAGAGCAATAGGTTTTGCTCCTCTCCTCTTCTCGCAGCCGCCGCCGCCGCCCGCCCCGGCCTCCTGCCGCCGCGTCCGGCCGCCGCCCGCCCCGGCCTCCTGCCGCCGCGTCCGGCCGCCGCCTCTTCCTCGCCGCCGGCGAGCTCCGGCCGCCCCCGCCGCTCCCCGCTCCTCTCCCTTCCCGCCCATCTCCCCGTCGTCAAAATCAGCCGCCCCTGCGTGTCCGGCCGTCCGCCCCCGTCCGGCCTCGCCTCGTCCTCGGAAAAATCATCCGGCCTCGCCTCGTCCTCGGAAAAATCCCGCCTCGTCCCAGGTCCGCCAGCACTCCCGTCGATCGGAGCCTCGTCCTCGATCGGATCGCCAGCTCACCAGCTCGCCCCGCCTCCTGCTCGTTCCTGCTGGAGCCACGCCCGCCCGCCCACCGGCCGGGGCCTCCCGCGATCGGCCGCTCCTACTGCCGAGATCGGGGATCGATCCCGCTGCTCCCGCTCGTGGCCTCCAGGGCCTCCTCCAGCCAGCCGGACTCCTCCAGCTGGGCCGGACTGCCTCACCGCCGGGCCGGACTGCCTCACCGCCGGGCCAGGGCCTCCAGCCGCCGTGATTTACCTGCTGTCGTGGGTTGATTAGATTCCAAAAAAAAAAAGAGAGATGTCTTCCTCATCGGGCTATGTTGCGATTCCTCGCTGCCCGGTGATCTTTGATGGCGCGAATTACCCTGATTTCGCTGCCTTTATGCGCGTCCACATGCACGGTCTTCGTCTTTAGGGTGTGCTTTCCGGCGAGGTCCCCTGTCCGCCGCGCTCCACTGCTCCTACGGCGCCTATTCCACCGACGCCCGTTGCCCTTGCCCCCGATGCTACTCAGGAGGCCAAGGATGCAGCCAAGAGTGCTGATGATGCTGCTCTGGCTGAGTATGACCGGCTGGTCCAGGAGTATTCTGACGCTCTTGCGACCTACCGGCTGGGTCTGACTGACTACACTCAGTGGATAGATGAGGATGCTCGTGCTGCTGCTGTTCTTACTTCCAGTGTTCTGCCTCAGTATGCTACTGAGTTCATGGGTCTTCCTACTGTTGCTGCTCAGTGGGCTTTTCTACGTCAGCGCTATCAGCCGTCTGGGGATGCTCTTTACCTGTCTGTGGTTCGCCAGGAGCATGCTCTTCAGTAGGGTGATTCTACTATTGATGAGTTCTACACTCAGAGTGCTGCTATCTGGCGCCATCTTGATTCTCTTCGTACAGCTGTGTGTGCCACTTGTCCCTGCTGTCTGACTGTGCGCGCTGACCTGGAGTTTCAGCGTGTATATGTGTTCTTGTCTCGGCTCCGCAAGGAGTTCGAGCCTCGTCGCGCCTAGCTCCTTGGTCGTGGTCGTGTCCCGCTCTCTGAGGTGCTGTCTGAGCTTCGTGCTGAGGAGACTCGTCTTCGTGGTGCTGGTCTTCTTGAGGTTCCCTCTGTCCTTGCTGCTCGTGGTCCTCCTATGCCGTCGGCTCCGTTGCGTTCTCCAGTACCGCCGATACTCTCTACTCCTCCGGTCCAGGGCTAGAGTCAGCCTCAGCAGCCTCGCGGTCAGAACCGTCATCCTCGTCCTCCCTGCTCCTACTGTGGCAAGTCTGGCCATAATTTCTCTAGCTGCTGGAGGAGGGATCCCAGTTTACGTCAGCAGTTCCACGCTCGTCAGCAGGCTGGTTCTTCAGGATCTTCTGCAGTTGCACTCTCTGAGCAGGATATTATTCGGGGTATTCGTGGTCTGCTAGCTGCTATAGGCTCTTCCTCATCAGGCACTGCTGGTCTTGTGTCTACCTCTTCTGGCACCGCGCGACCACCACCTTCTGCACAGTCAGGTATGTCCCCGTGGTATCTGGATTCTGGAGCTTCCTTTCATATGACTTCTGCGTCTTCTATTCTTTCTGCTTTTCGTTCTCTTGTTTCTCCTGTCCGTGTTATCACGGCTGATGGTACATCTCTTCCTGTTTTCAGTCGAGGCACCCTCTCTACTTCCTCTTTCTCTGTTCCTGATGTTTCTCATGTTCCTAGCCTTAAGATGAATCTTTTTTCTGCTAGTCAGCTTACTGATTCTGGTTGTCGCGTCATTCTTGACGCTGATTCTTGTGCTGTTCAGGACCGCCTGATACGTCCAATTTGCATCACTATTTTGTATCATAATTTACTGTTATTCATTGATATATTTCATATTTAGATAAGATACTTATGTTATTTCATTTGCTTTCACATGTTTGATGATCATCGGAGGAGTTGCTGCCGGAGTCAGGATTCTGCTGGAAAAAGGACCATCAAGAGACCATATTTTGAAGATCAGGAAAATTCCAGAAAAATACCCAGAAATTATATTTTCCCAGAAGACTCAGGAAGCCAGAAGGAAGAGTCGAGAGGAACCAGGGGGGCCCCACATGCCAGGGTGGCGCGGCCAGCCCCCTGGCCGCGCCAGCCCTGCGTGAGGCCACCCTGGCCCACGTCTGGTCTCGCCCCTCCGCGTACATCATCGTCCCCGAAAACCTAAGTCAAGGGAGGGGCTCAGAGTTAGACACCGCCGCCTCTACGGGGCGGAAAACACCAGAGAGAGAAATGCTCTCCGGCAGGCAGAAATCTCCCGGGGGAATTCCTTCTCAGAGAGGGGAGATCGTCGCCATCGTCATCACCATCGCACCGGACTTCATCGGGATCATCATCATCATCATCTCCATCACCAGCACCTTCATCTCCACCATCACCACGCTATCCCGCTGTAACATCTTGAGTTGGATCTTGTTATATTCATAGGGGAAACTTTCCCGGTGTTGATTACTCTTGTAGTTGATGCTATTGAGTGGAACCGTTGACTTAAGATTTATGTTCAGATTGTTATTTATCATTATTTCACCTCTGATCTTGATCCATATGATGTCTTGTGAGTAGTTCGTTTAGTTCTTGAGGACATGGGAGAAGTCAAGATGTTAGTAGTGAATTATTGTTGAGAAATATTTAATGGTTTGATATTGTTGTGGTGCTATTTCACTAGTGGTGTCATGTGAACGTCGACTACATGATACTTCACCATTTATGGGCCTAGTGAGATGCATTGTGTATTTGGCTACCGATTGTGGGGTTGCTGGAGTGACAGAAACATAAACCTCCGTTGGGAAACCATTGCACCAGGGAGCGTAGGATCTTAGAGTTTAAGGCTGTGGTTAGATTTATCTTAATTACTTTCTTGTATTTGCGGATGCTTGCAAGGGGTATAATCACAAGTGTGTATTTATCCTAGTAAGGGTAGTGCGCTAGCACAGGTTCACCCCCATAACACCTATCAAACCAATAAATACTATTGGCTCTATGAAGCGAAAGCTCTTGACAGAAACTCCCGTGTGTCCTCGAGAACGTTTGGTTATTATAAGTACACAACCGGCTTGTCCTTTGCTAAAGAAAGGATTGGGCCACTTGCTGCAATTGTTACTACTGTCTTTTATTTACTCGCACTTTATTTACTCGTATTACCAAATACCCCTGAAAACCTGTTTGCTAGTATTTACAGTGATTCCTTGATCAAAACCGCTCATCAACACCTTCTGCTCCTCGTTGGGTTCGACACTCTTATTTCTGAAAGTACTACGATACACCCCCTATACTTGTGGGTCATCAAGACTATTTTCTGGCGCCGTTGCCGGGGAGTGTAGCGCTATTGAAGAGTGGAATTGGTACAGGTAACCGTCGCTGTGAGTATTGTTTTTATTTTGTCTTTTATTTTTATTTTACTCTGCTATGGAGAACTCTCCATTTGGTTTCCTATTTGGAAACACATCTACTACTACTACTGCTGCACATGCGGAGGAATCACCACCGCCACCGCCTGCTGAAATTGATCCTTTTAAAATACCTATGAAAATTGTTGGGCGTATTATGGATAACTACTATTCAGGAGATGGAACTGTCCATCCGGGTGATCACTTATTATTTATACATGAATTATACGAGTTGTTCAGATGTGCAGGTATTTCACCAAGCCAAGTTAAGAAGAAATTATTCTCATTATCATTGAAAGGCAAAGCTGAGGAGTGGTATCGACTACTCCAAGATGGTCCATCTATGGCATGGGAGGATATTGTACCTCTCTTTTATTCCAAGTTTTATCCTCCAAGTGAAATTCATAAAGACCGTAACCGGATATATAATTTTTGGCCTCATGATGGAGAGAGTATTGCCCAAGCGTGGGGGAGATTGAAGTTACTAATGCTCAAATGCCCCGTTCATGAGCTCCCCAATAATATTGTTATTGATAATTTTTAGGGATTTCTATTTTCGTGCCCCTGGGTCGTTAGTTGTACTCAGTTTTCCCCAGCCGCTTAACTTTTCCTCAATTTTCCCCTCGCTCTAGTTTGAAACCCCTCGCAGACGGTCAGACGGGAGGGTTGCCGTTTAGTTGACCGTTCCGTGCTGACGTGTGGGGCCGCGTCATGTGGGGCCACGTCACGTGGGGCTGGTAGAACGGGACCGCGTGGGATAGGACGAGACCGCGTTTGGTTGTACGTGAGAGCTCGGTTTTGTCTCTCTCGGCCCAAATTGGCATTTTTCAGAGCGCATTTTTCCCCTCTCTCTCTCTGTAACAGTTCTCTCTCTTTTCACCAAATTAGTATCAAATCTAGAGAAGCTTCTATTTCTGTCTTTCTTTAATGATTGTTGCCTTTTGGCCCTCGTTTTTTGCCCAATATGTTAACAAATCTAGTAGCAAATCTAGAAGCTAGTAGAGGATAAATTCACAGCAGCATAATAAATCGAGAAAATATAGGATAAGCTGCATACAGCAGCCAACATAGCATATATATATATATATATTCAGGACAGATCCAACAGTACTACCGATCCCTAGATCCAACATAAGCTACATTTTACAAGGGATTAAGCTTGGAGGCTACGCAGGTGAATCCTAAGTGCTTTGTGTTTGGCCATGAACGCATGCACGTTCACGGTCGTTCCAACTCTAGCGCCACCAGGGGCACTGCCATGGGATTCGGCATGGTTCACCAGGCAGTTGAAGTCGGTGGCGCGGAGCCTCCTGTTACAGAAGGGGCACCTGTAAACGCCTCGAGCAAAGTGGCGATCGTAATGGTCGGACTGCAGCCTCCTGAGGACGTGACGAGTCTTGGTGTGGAAGGACTCGTCGTCGCTGTCGACGTCGCTGCTCTGCACCTGTCACGTAGCACCAAAGATCGAAAAACACGGAGTCAATTGCAGTGATGATGGAACAGAGAGTGAACAAAAGATCATGCATGATAATATGGGCACGAAAAAAAGAAGCCTCAGTTACATTGGACACACTTATATCCAGGATTTGGGTCAGTGAACCAAAGATCATGCACAACAAATTTGTACACACCAATTGTTCACAGACCAAACCCTGAATCAATTTGTGCCCAAATATTCATCATCATCGGCACAAATTAATGGGATGGGATTGATTACTCACATAAGTTAACCGAATCTTAAACAAAAGCAAATCACAAACACTAATAACGCCAGATCTATCATAATAACGCTAGATCTATCATAAAAGGATTGAACTAGGAACAGACTAACCCTAATAATGCTAGATCTATCATAAAAGGATTGAACTAGGAACAGACGAACACTAATAACGCTAGATCTAACACAAAAGGATTGAAATGGCATAAGAACAAGGGAACAAAGGGTTACCTCCGGGTAGTCGTCGACGATGCTGGTGTCGTAGGGGTTCGCCGGCGCGACGTACGGCACTGGTTCATACGGGTCTTCGTACAGGTCCCAATCGACGGGGGCCTGGACGGGTGCCTGGACGGGTGCCTGGACGGGGGCCTGGACGGGGGCGGCGGCCATTGCGCCGGCGGCTGCTGCGCCGGCGCCTACGTCGGAAGCAGCGACTGGGGCCTGGACGGCGGCGGCGGCCGATGCGCCGGCGGCCGATGCGCCGGCGGCTACGTCGGATATGGGCATCTCATGCTTCTCCATCGCCGGGGTTTTTTCTTAGGGGGTTTTTCGACGCGAAGTGGAGAAGATGATGGGACAGGAGAGGCGGTTGCAGTGAGAATGAGATAGTGGGCAAGCGTCGAGAGAGAGAGAGGGGCTCTATAAAGACGAAGGTGGCGTTTGGTGTACCGCAACACGCATCCGCTATGCACGGCTGCAGCGTGCACCGCGACACGAGGCTAACCCGTCGACGTTTGGTGTACTCAGTTCTACCCTCGGGCCTTATTCAGAAATTTTATATGTACTCAGTTTTCCCCTCGGGTACTTAGACTGGCAAGTGCAATATACTCAGTTCTACCCTCAAGTAGCTGGTCAACAGAGAGTCAACAAATGAGAATAACATAGCTAATTGAGTCATTTCATGCGCAAAAAAATCCAAAAAAATAAAAACATAGTGGCACCTACTCATGGAATCTTCCTACGCAACCTGCCACCTTAACAAACATAGATAAATCATGTTTTACCACAAATTGCCACTTCTCATAATCACTAGTAGCTATGAAGATGCATGGTTTTCCACTCAAACCCCTTTGCAAAACATCTTCCCCAAAACATAGTTTGTCTAAATGAGGCCATAATTATCACACTCATGTATATTTGAATTGCAAATAATTTGATGTAGCCCAATATGAATTATATTGTACAAAACATGCATTTTTCATTTTGTAATTATTTTGTTTGAATCCCTTAGTCTATTTACTATTAACGTGCCCTTGGTTTCTTAGTACTACTCAGTTTTGCCCTCAAGTACTGTCACAAATGCTCACAGAAACCCAAACTTATCCTGATTGGTTGAGCAGTTGTCACACGGATCGACTCCACCAACCGTTGATCCACTGATCTAACGGGCAGTATACCCCTATCCGTCTCTTCGTGGCCACCCCTCTCTCTCTGTCAGTGGATCAACGGTTGGTGGAGTCGATCCGTGTGCATTTATGGATTATTTTGCTACGTAACTATATTCCCTCTATTTATGCATTATTTTCCATGATTTAAAAATGTTAAACTAAAAAGTGGTAAACAAGAGACATACATATTTATCACCCCTCTAACAATTATCAACTATCTTTAGCATTCCTTTTCTTTTAGGGAATTTAGTTTTGGTAATTTGAAATGGCCCAAAAGTGGTATAATTTTGGTAGAAACATGAGACATACATGTTTGGCATATTTGGGGCATTTCGGTGAATGAATTATTTATCATCCCTCTAACAATTATCAACTATCTTTAGCATTCCTTTTCTTTTAGGGAATTTAGTTTTGGTAATTTGAAACGGCCCAAAAGTGGTATAATTTTGGTAGAAACATGAGACATACATGTTTGGCATATTTGGGGCATTTCGGTGAATGAATTATTTGTCATCCCTCTAACAATTATCAACTATCTTTAGCATTCCTTTTCTTTTAGGGAATATAGTTTTGGCAATTTGAAACGGCCCAAAAATGGTATAATTTTGGTAGAAACATGAGACATACATATTTGGCATATTTGTGGGATATCGGTGAATGGATTATTTATCACCCCTCTAACAATTATCAACTTTCTTTAGCATTCCTTTTCTTTTAGGGAATATAGTTTGGGATATAGTTTTGGTTATTTGAAACGTCCCAAAAGTGGTATAATTTTGGTATAAACATGAGACATACATATTTGTGGGATTTCGGTGAATGCATTATTTGTCACCCCTCTAACAATTATCAACTATCTTTAGCATTCCTATATTCCCTAACACTTATTTTTTTTGGTAATTTCGGTGAATGCACACACTAACTTTGAAAACAACTACAAGTACATGTAACTGAATAATGGATTTGTAATAAGGGATCCTTTGTAACAACTTCTAGCGCTTGACGAGCAATGATAAGAATCCGATCGCAATTATACAACAAAAAAAACAACCAGCCATCAGATTAGCTTGCTTCTTCAACTCGATCAGCTGCTTTAACTGCTTGTTCATTTTCTTTAGTTCTCCACCGCATTAGGCATAATCGGGATGGCCTCTCTCTCCACCGCATTCTCTACAGCAAGTACCCCCCCACCCAAATTGCGCTCCCCAATACCGCCAATTGATTCCTGTAATTTAAGCCTCTGAACGTACACATCGATCCACTCGAAATACCTGCATTTCTTCAGGATCTGACGTGAACCCTAAATCCCAAATTCGAGGGAATAACAAGAAAATCGAGAGAAAACAGAGCAATTGGAGCGAGATCTAACCTTATCCCCCTCTCTATATGGCAAGCTCTCGCATGCAAGGAACTCACGTCCACGGTTGCCGTTGTCGTTCGTCTTACAGATCGACCGCTTCAGAGGCTCTTGGCGTGGGCAGTCAGGGCATCTTGTCAAAGGCACGGGTCCATACTGCGGCCATGAAGAACGGGAGGTCGAAGAGAAACTAGACATCACCCGCCTGCCGGGGAAGGGCTGCCGCTGCCGGAGAAGAAGAACAATGGGGCGCGGGGAAAGAAGGGGGAAGCAATGGCACGGGCACGGGCGTGGGGCTGGCTCGGGCTCCCATTTTGCAACGGGCACCTGGGTAAGCTGTGGGTCCGGCGCGCTAATGTGGACAAGTTGCGGGTCCCACAATGATCTGGATAAGTGGAGGCGTGTCCACTGCGGGGCAGAAACAGCGGCCCCACTTGCCAGCACCAACAAACGGTCAACTTAACGGGATTCCTCCCGTCCGAGCTCCTTGTGAGAGTTTCGGACAAGGGCTTGGGTAAAACTGAGGAAAAACTAAGCGGCTGGGGAAAACTGAGCACAACTAAGGACCCGAGGGCACGAAAATAGAAATCCCTAATTTTTATGCGCGGCTTACTCTTCCTGATAAGGATTATTTGGATGCTTCTTGCTTTGGATCATTTACTCATATGAAAGAAGATGCTAAGTGGAAACTTCTTGACCGTATACAAGAAAATGCTGAAGGTTGGGAAAACGACAAAGGTAGGAAGTCAGGTATAAACTATGATTATGAATGCATTAAATCTTTTATGGGGACCGATGACTTTCATAGTGTTAGCGCTGCTTATGGTCTTGATTCTCAAATACTTGCTAATTGTCTTAAGGCCTTTGCCTCTTATATTGATGTTCCAAAGAAAGATTGGAACAAATATCATGCGCCTTATAAAGATTCTATTAGTCATATTCCTGCTGCAGCTACTGAAGTTTGTACTGTTGATAGCATTGTGCCTGAACCTTATTTTGAGAAGACACCTTTCCCTGCTAAGGTAAAGAAGTATTCTACTTTGGTAAGTGTGTCTAATAAAAGTACTAAGAAAGCTGCAGAACCTGATGAGCAAATTACTATTAAGTCTCCTGTAGCTATATTGAAGGATCTTGTTACTAAAGATGTTGGGGATGAATATATTCTTTTTTGTGAAGATGCTTCTAACATTCTTTCACATCCTAAAAAGCATAGGAAAGCAAGTGTTCCTGTTATTTCTGTCAGGATTGGAGATCATTGCTATTATGGTTTATGTGATATTGCTGCTAGTGCAAGTGCTATTCCCTTAGAGCTTTACAAAGAAATTATGCACGAGATAGGTGCTTGTGAACTTGAAGATATTGATGTGGTTGTTCAGCTTGCTAACAGAGAGACTGTTTGGCCTCTTGGTATTGTTTGAGATGTGGAAGTTCTTTGTGGTAAGACTAAATACCCTACTGATTTTCTAGTACTTGGTAAGGAGGCTAGTAAAACTTGTCCTATTATTTTTGGTAGACCATTTTTGAACACTTGTGGCGCCGTGATAGATTGTAAGAAGGAGAAATTTTTTACTAAGTTTAATGGAGAGTATTATGAGTTTAATTTTTCCAAGTTTGCTAAGACTTCTTATGAAAAGGACACGCCTAATGAAAAATTTCGAGTTGAACAGCTTGCTTCTATTGCTCTTGCCCCTAATAATGCCTTGCAGCAATTCATGGAAGATCACGAAAGTGATGTTTTTAGCAAGGAAAGAGAAGAGATTGACGACATTCTTCTTCGTCAACCACCGTTACTCAAGCATAATCTACCTGTGGAGGATCTTGGTACCACTTTGCCGCCTAAAGAAGATCATGTGTTTGAATTAAAGCCTTTGCCTGATAATCTTAAATATGCTTATATTGATGATAAGAAAATATATCCTGTTATTATTAGTTCTAAACTTTCAGGGAAGGAAGAAGAAAGATTATTGGAGATATTGAGGAAATACCGAGGAGCTATGGGATATACTCTGGATGATTTAAAAGGGATTTCTCCCACTTTATGTCAGCATGCCATTAATATGGAGAAAGACGCAAAGCCAGTTGTGGAGCATCAACGCCGCCTAATTCCCAAGATGAAGGATGTGGTAAGAAATGAGGTATTAAAACTCCTTGATGCTGGTATCATTTATCCTATTGCTGATAGTAGATGGGTTAGTCCTGTTCATTGTGTTCCTAAGAATGGAGGTATGACTGTCGTGCCTAATGAGAATAATGAGCTTATTCCTCAAAGGGTAGTAGTTGGTTATAGAATGTGCATTGATTATAGGAAGGTAAACAAAGTTACTAAGAAAGATCATTACCCTTTACCGTTTATAGATCAAATGCTAGAAAGGTTGTCTAAGAAGACTCATTTTTGTTTCCTTGATGGTTATTCTGGTTTTTCTCAAATTGCTGTTAAGAAGGATGATCAAGAGAAAACCACTTTTACTTGTCCTTATGGAACTTATGCTTATAGACGTATGCCGTTTGGTTTATGCAATGCTCCTGCTACTTTTCAAAGATGCATGTCTGCTATTTTTCATGGCTTTTGTGAAGAAATTGTGGAGGTCTTCATGGACGATTTCTCCGTCTATGGAACTTCTTTTGATAATTGTTTGCACAACCTTGATAAAGTTTTGCAGAGGTGTGAAGAAACTAACCTTGTTCTTAATTGGGAGAAATGCCACTTTATGGTGAATGAAGGAATTGTCCTTAGACATAAAATTTCTGAAAGAGGTATTGAAGTTGACAGAGCAAAAGTGGAGGCAATTGAGAAAATGCCCTGTCCCAGAGATGTTAAAGGTATTCGTAGTATTCTTGGTCATGCTGGTTTCTATAGGAGGTTTATTAAAGATTTCTCTAAGATTTCAAAGCCTCTTACTAATCTTCTTCAAAAAGATGTACCATTTGTCTTTGATGATAATTGTAAGGAAGCTTTTGAAACTCTTAAGAAGGCTTTAACTACTGCTCCTATTGTTCAACCACCTGATTGGAATTTACCTTTTGAAAATATGTGCGATGCTAGTGATTTTGCTGTTGGTGCTGTTCTTGGACAGCGCGTTGATAATAAGTTGAATGTTATTCATTATGCTAGTAAGACTCTTGATGCTGCTCATAAGAATTATGCTACTACTGAGAAAGAGTTTCTTGCTGTTGTTTTTGCATGTGATAAGTTTAGATCTTATATTGTTGATTCTAAAGTTACTATTCATACTGATCAAGCTGCTATTAGATATCTTATGACTAAGAAGGATGCTAAGCCCAGGCTTATTAGATGGGTGTTGCTTTTACAAGAGTTTGATTTGCATATCGTAGATAGGAAAGGTGCTGAAAATCTTGTGGCTGACAACTTGTCTAGATTGGAAAACATTTCCTTTGATCCTATTCCTGTTAATGATAGTTTTCCAAATGAACAGTTGGCTGCAATTAATATAACTTCGCGAGACCTTCCTTGGTATGATGATTATGCTAACTTTATTGTTTCCAAGTATTTGCCTCCGACCTTTATAGCTCAGCAAAGAAGAAAATTCTTTTATGATTTGAGGCATTATTTTTGGGATGACCCACATTTATATAAAGAAGGAGTTGATGGTATTATGAGAAGATGCGTACCGGAATATCAGCAACAAGAGATATTAAGGAAATGCCATAGCAGCGCCTATGGAGGGCATCATGCTGGAGACAGAACCGCACAAAAGGTTCTACAGTCACGTTTTTATTGGCCAACCCTCTTTAAAGATGCCAGAAGGTATGTTTTATCTTGCGATGAATGTCAAAGAGTTGGTAATATTTCTAGACGCAATGAGATGCCTATGAATTACACTCTTGTTATTGAACCATTTGATTGTTGGGGATTTGACTTTATGGGTCCTTTTCCTCCTTCAAAAGGCTATACCCATATACTTGTTGCTATTGATTATGTTACTAAATGGGTAGAAGCCATACCTACAAAGAGTGCCGATGGTGAGACTTCGTTAAAAATGCTTAAGGATGTTATTTTTCCTAGGTTCGGAGTGCCTAGATATCTTATGACTGACGGAGGTTCTCATTTTATTCACGGTGGTTTTAGAAAAACTCTTGCTAAATATGATGTCAATCATAGGATTGCTTCTGCTTATCATCCCCAAACTAGTGGGCAGGTAGAGCTGTCAAATAGGGAGATCAAGTCTATCTTGCAGAAGACTGTCAATAGATCTAGGAAAAACTGGGCTAGTAAGTTAAACGACGCTTTATGGGCTTATAGAACTGCTTATAAGAATCCCATGGGTATGTCTCCTTATAAGATGGTTTACGGAAAAGCATGTCACTTGCCCTTAGAATTAGAACACAAAGCTTTTTGGGCAGTGAGAGAGCTTAATAGAGATTTTAAACTAGCCAGTAAGAAAAGGTTGTTAGATTTGAGTTCTCTAGATGAGTGGAGAAACGAAGCGTATGAGAATGCCAGACTTTTCAAAGAGAAAGTCAAGCAATGGCATGATAAGAGAATTCTTAAGAGAGAGTTTCATGTTGGTGAGAAAGTTCTATTGTATAGGTCTCGTCTCAGATTTTTTGCAGGAAAATTACTTTCGAAATGGGAAGGACCATATGTTATTGTGGAAGTGTACCGCTCAAGTGCTATTAAGATTGCTTCATTGAAAGATGATTCTACACAAGTGGTGAATGGGCAAAGACTCAAGCATTATATTTCTGGAGATTCTTATAATGAAGATGTTGATGTTATTGAAACAGTTTCTCTGGAAGATTACATCCAAGACAAATTGCAGGTACCTGCAGAGTTCGCTTTCGAATAGGTAACAGTTCTAGTCAGAAAAGTTTCGCGAAAAGTTTTTCTTTTAATATTTTTGCTGTTTTTACTAAATATGAAAAATCATGAGACAAAAACGGGCAGGAAAAAGAGTCCGTGTGTGTCTCACACACAGGTGGCGCGGGCCCACCCCTGGCCGCGCCACCCATGTGAGAACACCCCGGAACTCGTTTCCGTCCCGGTTTCCTCCTGTGATTTCATTTCGATGTATAATTTTCGCCTATTTAACCCCCCGGAGTCCCCGAGGTCTGTATATCATTTTCTCGTCGTGTTTTGTTTCGAGCTATTTCTTTCAGGAGTTGATCTTAAGTTTGGGGGAGTCATGGCCTCTTCAAGCGGTGACAAGGAGAAGACACCTCCGGAAGATGACACCAAAGATTTCCGGACGGAAGAAGAGGTTGAAAGCGAAGACGAAGAGGAGGATCAAAGTCCAAGGCCGAACACCGTGATTGCCAGCATAGGGGTGGTGACAGATCAGGACAAGTTCAAGAAGAGTGCTCGCATAAGGACCGGAGGGGGTGTGCCGCATCATACCTTAGCTCCACGGACATCTCCGCCAAGCCAAAATCCTTTCCATACTCTAATTCATGAACGTCAGTTCCAAAAGGTGCCCAAATCACGATTACCCTCTAGCTGGGATTTAGATCGTTCTAACAATGCAGGGATAGAAAGCTCCAAGAGTGAAGAAGGATGGGGAAATAGTTCCAAAAGCTGGGATTCTCTTGCCGACAGGTTCATGAATCGTGTTGAGCACAATTCTGAGATGATTCGCAACCTTGAGTATGATGCTCCAAGTGAATGTCGCTACAGACTGTCCTTGTGCGTGGTGAATAACCAGCCCGTTGGGAACCCCAAGAGGAAGGTATGATGAGTGCAGCAGCAAGTTTTCCCTCAGTTTAAGAAACCAAGGTTTATCGAACAGGAGAGGAGAGACAATGACGACTGAAGGTGTTGTGGAACCTGCACACACACAAACAAATACTTTGTTCCCAACTTGCGATGAGGTTGACAATAATGTGATATGTCAAGAAGATCACTATGAGATTTACTCTGGGCATTACAACAAAATACATAGACCGCCATCCAACTGCATCTATGACTAATAATCCACTCCCGGGGATATCAATCCGAACACCCTAGAAGTATTAAGTTGCGAACAACAGATAATTGCATTAAGCAAAGTGTGTAATGTAAACAAAGCATATGCCCTTGAGCATATGAATGTTGTTTTCTCCCTAGTAGCAACAACACATCTACCACCTTAGAGGTTTCTGTCACTCCCCCAGGTGAAATAGAGACATGAACCCACTATCGAGCATAAATACCCCCTCTTGGAGTCACTAGCAACTACTCGGCCAAGATAGCTACTAACAACGGAGAGCATGCAAGATCATAAACAACATAGAGATAACAAAAGATATAATTCAGTACAGCAACTTAATCATAAACACCAATATTCATCGGATCCCAACAAACCAACATCATAGAATTACATAACGGTGATCTCAATCATGTAGGGCAGCTCATGAGATCTAAACATGAAGCACATGGTGGAGAAGACAACCATCTAGCTACTGCTATGGACCCATAGTCTAAGGTAGACTACTCACTCATCGCTCCGGAGACAAGCATGGCGATGAAGAAGACCTCCGGTGGCGATTCCCCTCTCCGGTAGGGTGCTGGGAAGAGCTTCTGGACCCTCCCGATCTTCGGGTCGACGGCGGCGGCGTATCGCGATGTATTCTGGAAATCTGATCGGGTCCTTAGGTTTTTCTCGTCGGGGGGTCTTTATAGGCGAAGGGGCGTCGTCAGAGGTGGAGCCAGGCTCCCTCACACAGGGGTGGCGCGGCCAGGGGCCAGGCCGCGCTGGCCCTGTGTGTGGGGCCCTGGTGGCCCCTCTCCGTCTCTCCTTCGGATGTCTGGAAGCTTTCGGGAAAAATAAGACTTCAGGAACTTGTTTTGTCCAATTCTGAGAATATTTCCTGTGTATCACTTCTGAAACACAAAAACAGCAGAAAACAGGAAACTGGCACTGTGGCACTTCGTTAATAGGTTAGTTCCGGAAAATGCATAAAAATGCCACTAAGTGTAACGAAACAAATAGGCAAATGGTGTAAAAACAAGCATGGAGCATCAAAAATTATAGATACGTTTGAGACGTATCAAGCATCCCCAAGCTTAACTCCTGCTCGTCCTCGAGTAGGTAAGTGATAACAAAAGAATAATTTTTGAGGTGACATGCACCTACACAATCTTGATCATATATGTAAGCATTGGTGAGCTGGGATCAATAGAACTTAAAACATGGGCATGAAGATATAATCATGACAATAAGAACTCAGCAACCATGTTGTAAACATGCAAATGAACACAAACAAAATATCATGATAATGAAACAATGAAAATCAAACGTGTGTTCAAATCATAAGGAAAAACATACAAAAGGTTTTCAGCTTGTCCTTCAAAGAGAGCAAAACATAAATGCATAGGACACCTCAAAGTTTAAGAGGGCGACTAGATACAAATAATTTAAGAACAAGTGAAACCAATCATCATGAGTCAATCAATGAACTTTGGGACAATGCATATCAAACTAAGAATGATAACTACGCTCTCTTAATGGTGCATAAAGAAAGAAGGTGGTGACTCAACATAAAAGTAAAAGAAAGGCCCTTCGCAGAGGGAAGCAGTGATTGCTCATGTGCTAGAGCTTTTCATTTGTAAAACAGAGAGATAAAAATTGGTTTTGAGAGGTGGTTGTCTTTGTCAACGACTGGCAATGGGGTTCTTACTATCTTCCATACAAAAATGAAGCAAGTTTTTGAGAGAGAGATTGGCACTTTTGTGCTCTTTTTATAAAACTTGGCACTCCTCCCCACCTTTTTCCTTTCACATACCATGCCTAACCGATTCCATCGGGTGCCCACCAACATTCACATTCATTGGAGGAGTGCCTTTTTTCTCTTTTTTCCCTTTTTTTCTTTTTGGAATAAGCAATATGGAAGATAGCAAATCCGACCACTACGTCCCCATGAGCTGAAAACAGTGTCACAAAACAAGAAGTATTTTGAAGGTTTTGAAAGGTAGCACATGGAAATTTTACTTTGGAATGGCTTACAAATACCATGTATAGGAATTTATAGTGGACACTTTGAAAAACTTTGGCTTTTAGGAGTTGGATGCACGAGTAGAGCTCATACTCAGTACAAGGCGAGGGCTAGCAAAAGACTGGGAGCGACTAACTAAGAGAGCAATAATGGCCATAATCATGCAAAGCGACAAAGCGATATTAAAAGAAGCATAAGATGGCATCAAAAGTCAAAAACTAAATGATCATGAAGGCTAATGGCGACTTTGTAAGAGTCTAACATGTGTGAGCATGCGCCAAGTCAACCCAAATAAAGCATCAAGGAGAAAACTAAAATAATGCTTCCATACAATAAAAACAACGTATGATTTTTTCAAAGGCTCATTAAGCAATCTCAGTTATTTGAGACAAGTCGTGCTACAGCAAAACCACTAAGCATACTATCAAAAAGACATCAAGCATGACATGAAAAAGCCTAAGCCGCAGTCTACACAAGCTCCTTCTTGTACCACTATTTTGTACAAAGCTTTTTCTCTTTTCCAACACCATTTGAAATTTTTATAAACACCTCTTTTTATGAAAACCAATAAAGATCAGAGGCAAAAATACACCTTGATGAAAAGATATGGCAAGATCTGAACGCATATCAAGGCGAAAACGAAAACCAAAAGCAGTAGCAGAAAAAGTAGAACGCTAGATTTTTAATAAGAGTGAAAACTAGAGCGTTCTTTGCAAATGAAAACGAGGCAACTTCTCCAAAGGAAATTTGTTGGGGTCCAACCATTTATTGCAGCAAACAAACAAACTAAACCAACTAAGAAAACTAAAACAACTGACGCTCCAAGAAAAACACATAGTGCATGAAGCAATAAAAATATAGTGTTTTGAAAGGTGACCTGATTTTTGCCGATGAAGAAGGGGTGCCTCGGGGGCATCCCCAAGCTTTGACGCTTGTACTTCTTGGATATTTCTTGGGGTGATGCATGGGCATCCACAAGCTTGAGCTTTTGTCCATTCTTCAACTCATCTCATCATTCTCCAATCCCTACACTTGAAAACTTACTTCATACAAAACGAAAAACAATTCTATTAGCAACATTAGTGTAAGCATAAAATATATTCAACCTCTTTTAGCTTCAGGTTTCAACCCAAAACCACCACATATAAAGTATATACTACTGTAGCAACTTCCACAAGAGTTCCATGATCAAAAAGAACTCAAAAGAAAGCGATAAAGTGGCAAAAACAAATATTGGCAGAAATCTGTCAAAACTGAACAGCTGACAAAGGACGAATTTTTGAGGGATTTTCTGTTGCTCAAATCAAAAAGTGTTCAACTAAGAAAAGTTTTGATATAACCTGGGGCATATGCACAAGAAATCGCAGGTCCAAAAGATAAACAGAGAATTTATACGAATTTTTACGGTGCAGCACCGAAAACAGTTTCAGGACAGCAACATCCCCAAATCTTTACCTCACTCAAATTAGAGGATTCTCTTGGCACAAAAACGAAATAAACAAGATAAGGAGCGGTCATTATAGTAGTAATGACTTCCAAGACTCAAATAAAAGAAAAAGTACTGAAAAGAAAACATTGGGTTATCTCCCAAGAGTGCTTTTCTTTAACGCCTTTGAGCTAGGCGCAGAAAAGTGCGAATCAAGTAATATCAATAGATGAAACACCAAGATCAACAGCAGAGATCTTTTCAACAATGAAGGAAAATGTGTTCAGCTGAGTTTTTGAAACTCCTTTACGATCACGCTTAGGCACACTACTTTCATCGAAAAGATTTTTAGGACAAATCCAACTGGAATTCTTTTCCCAAGCATCATGAATTCCTATAAGTTCATAAGGTATTGGTACCTTAAAATCATCGGGCGTACCAACCTTAATAGGCGAGCCAAGCTTATTAAACTTCTTAAAAACTTTCCTAGCCTCAATTGCAACATCTCTAAATTCTGTGCGCAAGGTTTCTAAGATAAAAGCTTTTTTTTCGGGATCCTCCATTTCATGAAGCTTAAGGAACATGTATTGCATAGAAGAATTAAGACTAGCAAACCTAGCTTCTAACATGTGAACTAAATGAGCAGAAGCAACTTCATAGCTAGGAGCTAACTCAACCAAAGACTTTTCCTCATCTTCCTCATGCATACTAATGTGATTAAAGAACTCCTCAATGTTACTTTTGCCAATAATCGAACCACTACCTACTGAGAGGTCCTCCAGAACGAACTTAGGGAACAACATGATAAAATAAAGTAAAGAAATAACAACTACCAAGGATTCTAATTTTTTTTGGGTTTTTGATAAAAAGCAATGCAGGTAAAATAAATAAAGTAAAGCAAAACAATAACAAAGTAAAGAATGTGTGTGCGAAGAACTCCCCTCGCAGAAGTCTTCTCTTCCTCCCCGGCAACGGCGCCAGAAAAGTAGCTGATGCTCCAAGTGAATGTCGCTACAGACTGTCCTTGTGCGTGGTGAATAACCAGCCCGTTGGGAACCCCAAGAGGAAGGTATGATGAGTGCAGCAGCAAGTTTTTCCTCAGTTTAAGAAACCAAGGTTTATCGAACAGGAGAGGAGAGACAATGATGACTGAAGGTGTTGTGGAACCTGCACACACACAAACAAATACTTTGTTCCCAACTTGCGATGAGGTTGTCAATCTCACCGGTTTGCTTGAAACAAAGGTTATGAGTGTATCGAGTGGAAAACAGTAGAGTATGCGAGTAAAGTAAACAGTGCGGGAAAAGTAAACAGGTGATTGCAATATGATTAAAATAGGACCGGGGTCCACAGTTCACTAGTGGTGTCTCTCCATAGATAAAATAACATGCTGGGTAAACAAATTACAGTTGGGCAATTGATAGAATAAAGATAACGTGATATGTCAAGAAGATCACTATGAGATTTACTCTGGGCATTACAACAAAATACATAGACCGCCATCCAACTGCATCTATGACTAATAATCCACCCCCGGGGATATCAATCCGAACACCCTGGAAGTATTAAGTTGCGAACAACAGATAATTGCATTAAGCAAAGTGTGTAATGTAAACAAAGCATATGCCCTTGAGCATATGAATGTTGTTTTCTCCCTAGTAGCAACAACACATCTACCACCTTAGAGGTTTCTGTCACTCCCCCAGGTGAAATAGAGACATGAACCCACTATCGAGCATAAATACCCCCTCTTGGAGTCACTAGCAACTACTCGGCCAAGATAGCTACTAACAACGGAGAGCATGCAAGATCATAAACAACATAGAGATAACAAAAGATATAATTCAGTACAGCAACTTAATCATAAACACCAATATTCATCGGATCCCAACAAACCAACATCATAGAATTACATAACGGTGATCTCAATCATGTAGGGCAGCTCATGAGATCTAAACATGAAGCACATGGTGGAGAAGACAACCATCTAGCTACTGCTATGGACCCATAGTCCAAGGTAGACTACTCACTCATCGCTCCGGAGGCAAGCATGGCGATGAAGAAGACCTCCGGTGGCGATTCCCCTCTCCGGCAGGGTGCTGGGAAGAGCTTCTGGACCCTCCCGATCTTCGGGTCGACGGCGACGGCGGATCGCGATGTATTCTGGAAATCTGATCGGGTCCTTAGGTTGTTCTCGTCGGGGGGTCTTTATAGGCGAAGGGGCGTCGTCAGAGGTGGAGCCAGGCTCCCTCACACAGGGGTGGCGCGGCCAGGGGCCAGGCCGCGCTGGCCCTGTGTGTGGGGCCCTGGTGGCCCCTCTCCGTCTCTCCTTCGGATGTCTGGAAGCTTCCGGGAAAAATAAGACTTCAGGAACTTGTTTTGTCCAATTCTGAGAATATTTCCTGTGTATCACTTCTGAAACACAAAAACAGCAGAAAACAGGAAACTGGCACTGTGGCACTTCGTTAATAGGTTAGTTCCGGAAAATGCATAAAAATCCCACTAAGTGTAACGAAACAAATAGGCAAATGGTGTAAAAACAAGCATGGAGCATCAAAAATTATAGATACGTTTGAGACGTATCAAGCATCCCTAAGCTTAACTCCTGCTCGTCCTCGAGTAGGTAAGTGATAACAAAAGAATAATTTTTGAGGTGACATGCACCTACACAATCTTGATCATATATGTAAGCATTGGTGAGCTGGGATCAATATAACTTAAAACATGGGCATGAAGATATAATCATGACAATAAGAACTCAGCAACCATGTTGTAAACATGCAAATGAACACAAACAAAATATCATGATAATGAAACAATGAAAATCAAACGTGTGTTCAAATCATAAGGAAAAACATACAAAAGGTTTTCAGCTTGTCCTTCAAAGAGAGCAAAACATAAATGCATAGGACACCTCAAAGTTTAAGAGGGCGACTAGATACAAATAATTTAAGAACAAGTGAAACCAATCATCATGAGTCAATCAATGAACTTTGGGACAATGCATATCACACTAAGAATGATAACTACGCTCTCTTAATGGTGCATAAAGAAAGAAGGTGGTGACTCAACATAAAAGTAAAAGAAAGGCCCTTCGCAGAGGGAAGCAGTGATTGCTCATGTGCTAGAGCTTTTCATTTGTAAAACAGAGAGATAAAAATTGGTTTTGAGAGGTGGTTGTCTTTGTCAACGACTGGCAATGGGGTTCTTACTATCTTCCATACAAAAATGAAGCAAGTTTTTGAGAGAGAGATTGGCACTTTTGTGCTCTTTTTATAAAACTTGGCACTCCTCCCCACCTTTTTCCTTTCACATACCATGCCTAACCGATTCCATCGGGTGCCCACCAACATTCACATTCATTGGAGGAGTGCCTTTTTTCTCTTTTTTCCCTTTTTTTCTTTTTGGAATAAGCAATATGGAAGATAGCAAATCCGACCACTACGTCCCCATGAGCTGAAAACAGTGTCACAAAACAAGAAGTATTTTGAAGGTTTTGAAAGGTAGCACATGGAAATTTTACTTTGGAATGGCTTACAAATACCATGTATAGGAATTTATAGTGGACACTTTGAAAAACTTTGGCTTTTAGGAGTTGGATGCACGAGTAGAGCTCATACTCAGTACAAGGCGAGGGCTAGCAAAAGACTGGGAGCGACTAACTAAGAGAGCAATAATGGCCATAATCATGCAAAGCGACAAAGCGACATTAAAAGAAGCATAAGATGGCATCAAAAGTCAAAAACTAAATGATCATGAAGGCTAATGGCGACTTTGTAAGAGTCTAACATGTGTGATCATGCGCCAAGTCAACCCAAATAAAGCATCAAGGAGAAAACTAAAATAATGCTTCCATACAATAAAAACAACGTATGATTTTTTCAAAGGCTCATTAAGCAATCTCAGTTATTTGAGACAAGTCGTGCTACAGCAAAACCACTAAGCATACTATCAAAAAGACATCAAGCATGACATGAAAAAGCCTAAGCCGCAGTCTACACAAGCTCCTTCTTGTACCACTATTTTGTACAAAGCTTTTTCTCTTTTCCAACACCATTTGAAATTTTTATAAACACCTCTTTTTATGAAAACCAATAAAGATCAGAGGCAAAAATACACCTTGATGAAAAGATATGGCAAGATCTGAACGCATATCAAGGCGAAAACGAAAACCAAAAGCAGTAGCAGAAAAAGTAG
Source organism: Dactylis glomerata (assembly GCA_007115705.1). Lineage (NCBI taxonomy): Eukaryota > Viridiplantae > Streptophyta > Magnoliopsida > Poales > Poaceae > Dactylis > Dactylis glomerata. The sequence continues at coordinate 2,153,619 of QXEO01002112.1, read as the reverse complement.
AACGCTAGATTTTTAATAAGAGTGAAAACTAGAGCGTTCTTTGCAAATGAAAACGAGGCAACTTCTCCAAAGGAAATTTGTTGGGGTCCAACCATTTATTGCAGCAAACAAACAAACTAAACCAACTAAGAAAACTAAAACAACTGACGCTCCAAGAAAAACACATAGTACATGAAGCAATAAAAATATAGTGTTTTGAAAGGTGACCTGATTTTTGCCGATGAAGAAGGGGTGCCTCGGGGGCATCCCCAAGCTTTGACGCTTGTACTTCTTGGATATTTCTTGGGGTGATGCATGGGCATCCACAAGCTTGAGCTTTTGTCCATTCTTCAACTCATCTCATCATTCTCCAATCCCTACACTTGAAAACTTCCTTCATACAAAACTAAAAACAATTCTATTAGCAACATTAGTGTAAGCATAAAATATATTCAACCTCTTTTAGCTTCAGGTTTCAACCCAAAACCACCACATATAAAGTATATACTACTGTAGAAACTTCCACAAGAGTTCCATGATCAAAAAGAACTCAAAAGAAAGCGATAAAGTGGCAAAAACAAATATTGGCAGAAATCTGTCAAAACTGAACAGCTGACAAAGGACGAATTTTTGAGGGATTTTCTGTTGCTCAAATCAAAAAGTGTTCAACTAAGAAAAGTTTTGATATAACCTGGGGCATATGCACAAGAAATCGCAGGTCCAAAAGATAAACAGAGAATTTATACGAATTTTTACGGTGCAGCACCGAAAACAGTTTCAGGACAGCAACATCCCCAAATCTTTACCTCACTCAAATTAGAGGCTTCTCTTGGCACAAAAACGAAATAAACAAGATAAGGAGCGGTCATTACAGTAGTAATGACTTCCAAGACTCAAATAAAAGAAAAAGTACTGAAAAGAAAACATTGGGTTATCTCCCAAGAGTGCTTTTCTTTAACGCCTTTGAGCTAGGCGCAGAAAAGTGCGAATCAAGTAATATCAATAGATGAAACATCAAGATCAACAGCAGAGATCTTTTCAACAATGAAGGAAAATGTGTTCAGCTGAGTTTTTGAAACTCCTTTACGATCACGCTTAGGCACACTACTTTCATCGAAAAGATTTTCAGGACAAATCCAACTGGAATTCTTTTCCCAAGCATCATGAATTCCTATAAGTTCATAAGGTATTGGTACCTTAAAATCATCGGGCGTACCAACCTTAACAGGCGAGCCAAGCTTATTAAACTTCTTAAAAACTTTTCTAGCCTCAATTGCAACATCTCTAAATTCTGTGCGCAAGGTTTCTAAGATAAAAGCTTTCTTTTCGGGATCCTCCATTTCATGAAGCTTAAGGAACATGTATTGCATAGAAGAATTAAGACTAGCAAACCTAGCTTCTAACATGTGAACTAAATGAGCAGAAGCAACTTCATAGCTAGGAGCTAACTCAACCAAAGACTTTTCCTCATCTTCCTCATGCATACTAATGTGATTAAAGAACTCCTCAATGTTACTTTTGCCAATAATCGAACCACTACCTACTGAGAGGTCCTCCAGGACGAACTTAGGGAACAACATGATAAACTAAAGTAAAGAAATAACAACTACCAAGGATTCTAATTTTTTTTGGGTTTTTGATAAAAAGCAATGCAGGTAAAATAAATAAAGTAAAGCAAAACAATAACAAAGTAAAGAATGTGTGTGCGAAGAACTCCCCTCGCAGAAGTCTTCTCTTCCTCCCCGGCAATGGCGCCAGAAAAGTAGCTGATGCTCCAAGTGAATGTCGCTACAGACTGTCCTTGTGCGTGGTGAATAACCAGCCCGTTGGGAACCCCAAGAGGAAGGTATGATGAGTGTAGCAGCAAGTTTTTCCTCAGTTTAAGAAACCAAGGTTTATCGAACAGGAGAGGAGAGACAATGATGACTGAAGGTGTTGTGGAACCTGCACACACACAAACAAATACTTTGTTCCCAACTTGCGATGAGGTTGTCAATCTCACCGGTTTGCTTGAAACAAAGGTTATGAGTGTATCGAGTGGAAAACAGTAGAGTATGCGAGTAAAGTAAACAGTGCGGGAAAAGTAAACAGGTGATTGCAATATGATTAAAATAGGACCAGGGTCCACAGTTCACTAGTGGTGTCTCTCCATAGATAAAATAACATGCTGGGTAAACAAATTACAGTTGGGCAATTGATAGAATAAAGATAACGTGATATGTCAAGAAGATCACTATGAGATTTACTCTGGGCATTACAACAAAATACATAGACCGCCATCCAACTGCATCTATGACTAATAATCCACTCCCGGGGATATCAATCCGAACACCCTAGAAGTATTAAGTTGCGAACAACAGATAATTGCATTAAGCAAAGTGTGTAATATAAACAAAGCATATGCCCTTGAGCATATGAATGTTGTTTTCTCCCTAGTAGCAACAGCACATCTACCACCTTAGAGGTTTCTGTCACTCCCCCAGGTGAAATAGAGACATGAACCCACTATCGAGCATAAATACCCCCTCTTGGAGTCACTAGCAACTACTCCCCCAGGTGAAATAGAGACATGAACCCACTATCGAGCATAAATACCCCCTCTTGGAGTCACTAGCAACTACTCGGCCAAGATAGCTACTAACAACGGAGAGCATGCAAGATCATAAACAACATAGAGATAACAAAAGATATAATTCAGTACAGCAAATTAATCATAAACACCAATATTCATCGGATCCCAACAAACCAACATCATAGAATTACATAACGGTGATCTCAATCATGTAGGGCAGCTCATGAGATCTAAACATGAAGCACATGGTGGAGAAGACAACCATCTAGCTACTGCTATGGACCCATAGTCCAAGGTAGACTACTCACTCATCGCTCCGGAGGCAAGCATGGCGATGAAGAAGACCTCCGGTGGCGATTCCCCTCTCCGGCAGGGTGCCGGGAAGAGCTTCTGGACCCTCCTGATCTTTGGGTCGACGGCGGCGGCGTATCGCGATGTATTCTGGAAATCTGATCGGGTCCTTAGGTTTTTCTCGTCGGGGGGTCTTTATAGGCGAAGGGGCGTCGTCAGAGGTGGAGCCAGGCTCCCTCGCACAGGGGTGGCGTGGCCAGGGGCCAGGCCGCGCCGGCCCTGTGTGTGGGGCCCTGGTGGCCCCTCTCCGTCTCTCCTTCGGATGTCTGGAAGCTTCCGGGAAAAATAAGACTTCAGGAACTTGTTTCGTCCAATTCCGAGAATATTTCCTGTGTATCACTTCTGAAACACAAAAACAGCAGAAAACAGGAAACTGGCACTGTGGCACTTCGTTAATAGGTTAGTTCCGGAAAATGCATAAAAATGCCACTAAGTGTAACGAAACAAATAGGCAAATGGTGTAAAAACAAGCATGGAGCATCAAAAATTATAGATACGTTTGAGACGTATCAGAGTACAAGATTGATGAGCTAAAAGATTTGATTGAGAAGCTTATTAAAGATTATCCACCGCCACCGCCAAAGGAGTAATTCGTCATCGGTATAGGCATTCCCTTGGCTTGTTCCAAGCTTGGGGGAGTGCCGCGGTATCACATCATTACCTTTTGCTCATTTACTTTTCAAAGTAGAGTCATATCATGAATAAAGAAGTTATCATATAGAATAGTTTGCAGTTTGGAAGTATCCTCCTTAGTTGGTTATCTATGTATCCCTTGGTGTGAGTTGCGGTAATAAAATATTAATGAGAAGTTTTATCGTTTACTTTTCGCACACTTTATGTTAGTTTGCAATCTCTCTTGTATGACTAGTCTTGTTGATTGGTATTGGTATTACATTGGGAGCATGAGTAGATTTAGTTGGTTTTGGCAAACCTCGCTTGGTCAGTAGCAACTTTACCTTGAGGTTTGAGTAGAAAAGAATAAAGAAGTGCTTGCAGTTACATCACTTCAGTTTTCCCTTATGTTGGGCTTATAAGCATTGTTATTCTTAAAGTTAAAATCGTTGTACCTTCAAGGGAGTTTGCATGATTGTTCTTATTATATGTATGTTTGTTTGTTTCATGCAACTCTTATGCTTGCTACCTAGCCTTGCTAGCCAAAAACCTATACTGAGAGGAAATACTTCTCGTGCATCCAATTCCCAAAAGCCAAGTCACTTCCAAAGAGTTCACTATAAATTCCTATGCATGGTATTTCAAGCCATTCCAAGTAAATTTTCATGTGCTACCTTTCAAAAAACCTTCAAACACTTCTCATTTTGTGCCACTGTTTTTAGCTCATGAGGACGTAGTGAATAGGTTTGTTATCTTCCATACTAAATTGAGTACCCCTCGACTAGACAGCTTCATATGCTCGTCACTAATTTTGCAAGGGAGCTGGTCAGACCATTATAATCTCAAATAGAAAAAGAAAGAAAAAAGGCACTCCTCCAATGGAATGTGAAAGTTGGTCGGCACCCGATGGAATCGGTTAGCCATGGTTTGAGAAAGGAAAAAGGTGGGGAGGAGTGCAAAGCTATAAAAGAGCACCAAAGTGCCAATTAATCAAACATCTTGGAACCGCTCTCACTTGTTTAGTATGGAAGATATCAAGAACTCCGTTGCTAGTCATTGACAAAAGCAACCACCTCTCAAAATAACTTTTTACCTCTGTGTTACAAATGAAAAGCTCTAGCACATGTTTAATCCCTGCTTCCCTCTGCGAAGGGCCTATCTTTTACTTTTATGTTGAGTCAACCTATTTCCCTCTATCTAAAGTAAGCGTTTGAGTTGTTATATTTCACTCATCCATATGTTGATCCGTTTAATCATGTTTATTATCTTCCTTGTTTTGTATAATACTTTTGTCTGAAGGAATATATCTTTGAAAGCTTTCTATGAATGCAAAAGTTTACTTTGTTGAGCATATAGTCTTTGCTATATTAGCTCTGTTTTAAAAGGCTCCGTTTAAAAGAGAGAATAGTTTTTTCTCCATTCTTTGACCAAGAACTAAGGTTTGCCATGGCCAATTATAGTTTACCTTGTGCATCTTTACATGTGATTCCCTTTTACCTATTGCAAGTCTATATCTTATAAAGGGAAGTTGTTGTCTATTATAATTTGTGCTTTGGTGAATGTGATGCTTCTTGTCCGTATTTTGATTATCGACACTTCCCTCCATAAACCTGTGGTCATGTTTACCGAGTTTAGTTTTCGCTTGGGGACAAGCGAGGTCTAAGCTTGGGGGGGTTGATACGTCCAATTTGCATCACTATTTTGTATCATAATTTACAGTTATTCATTGATATATTTCATATTTAGATAAGATACTTATGTTATTTCCTTTGCTTTCACATGTTTGATGATCATCGGAGGAGTTGCTACCGGAGTCAAGATTCTGCTGGAAAAAGGACCATCAAGTGACCATATTTTGAAGATCAGGAAAATTCCCGAAAAATACCTAGAAATTATATTTTCCCAGAAGACTCAGGAAGCCAGAAGGAGGAGTCGAGAGGAGCCAGGGGGCCCCACACGCCAGGGTGGCGCGGCCAGCCCCCTGGCCGCGCCAGCCCTGTGTGAGGCCACCCTGGCCCACGTCTGGTCTCGCCCCTCCGCGTACATCATCTTCCCCGAAAACCTAAGTCAAGGGGGGGCTCAGAGTTAGACACCGCCGCCTCTGCGGGGCGGAAAACACTAGAGAGAGAAAAGCTCTCCGGCAGGCAGAAATCTGCCGGGGGAATTCCTTCCCGGAGAGGGGAGATCGTCGCCATCGTCATCACCATCGCACCGGACTTCATCGGGATCATCATCATCATCATCTCCATCACCAGCACCTTCATCTCCACCATCACCACGCCATCCCGCTGTAACATCTTGAGTTGGATCTTGTTATATTCATAGGGGAAACTTTCCCGGTGTTGATTACTCTTGTAGTTGATGCTATTGAGTGGAACCGTTGAGTTAAGATTTATATTCAGATTGTTATTTATCATTATTTCACCTTTGATCTTGATCCATATGATGTCTTGTGAGTAGTTCGTTTAGTTCTTGAGGACATGGGAGAAGTCAAGACGTTAGTAATGAATTATTGTTGAGAAATATTTAATGGTTTGATATTGTTGTGGTGCTATTTCACTAGTGGTATCATGTGAACGTCGACTACATGATACTTCACCATTTATGGGCCTAGTGAGATGCATTGTGTATTTGGCTACCGATTATGGGGTTGCTGGAGTGACAGAAACCTAAACCTCCGTTGGGAAACCATTGCACCAGGGAGCGTAGGATCTTAGAGTTTAAGGCTGTGGTTAGATTTATCTTAATTACTTTCTTGTATTTGCGGATGCTTGCAAGGGGTATAATCATAAGTGTGTATTTATCCTAGTAAGGGTAGTGCGCTAGCACAGGTTCACCCCCATAACACCTATCAAACCAATAAATAATATTTGCTCTATGAAGCGAAAGCTCTTGACAGAAACTCCCGTGTGTCCTCGAGAACGTTTGGTTATTATAAGTACACAACCGGCTTGTCCTTTGCTGAAGAAAGGAATGGGCCACTTGCTGTAATTGTTACTACTGTCTTTTATTTACTCGCACTTTATTTACTCGTATTACCAAATACCCCTGAAAACCTATTTGCTAGTATTTACAGTGATTCCTTGATCAAAACCGCTCATCAACACCTTCTGCTCCTCGTTGGGTTCGACACTCTTATTTATCGAAAGTACTACGATACACCCCCTATACTTGTGGGTCATCACCGCCGCACACAGGCCCTGGTTGGAGCTGGCCCTCACAACCGTGAGTCTCCAGGGCTCTGGGAGTTAGACTGGCTTCGTGTTCCATCTGCTGCCTCTTCATCGGCCAGTTCTACTGCGGTCACTGCTTCCGTCACTGGCTCTTTTCAGCAGTGGCATCATCGGCTGGGTCACCTTTGTGGCTCCCGTTTATCGTCTTTAGTCCGTCGTGGTCTTCTGGGGTCTGTCTCAGGAGATGTGTCTTTGAACTGTCAGGGTTGTAGGTTAGGCAAACAGATTCAGCTTCCCTATCCTACCAGTGTGTCTGTATCTCAGCGACCTTTTGATTTAGTTCATTCTGATGTTTGGGGTCCGGCTCTCTTTGGTTCAAAAGGGGGTCATCGCTACTATATTTTATTCATTGATGATTTTTCACGGTACACCTGGTTGTTTTTTATGCGCTCTGGGATCGAGGTCTCTTCCACTTCTGTGGCTTTTCTATCTCTCAGGAAAAGTATATTCAGGACCTTCTTGCTCGTGCTGCTCTTGGGGATGAGCGCACTGTTGAGACTCCTATGGAGCTTAATGTTAAGCTTCGTCCTACTGATGGTGATCCTCTTCCTGATCCGACGCGTTATCGCCATCTTGTTGGGAGTCTTGTTTATCTTGCTGTCACTCGTCCTGATATATCTTATCCTGTTCATATTCTGAGTCAGTTTGTCTCAGCTCCTACCACTGTTCACTATAGTCATCTCCTCCGTGTTCTTCGTTATCTTCGTGGCACGATCACTCGTCGCATTTTCTTTCCTCGTTCCAGCTCTCTCCAGCTCCAGTGCTACTCGGATGCTACGTGGGCGAGTGATCCTACGGATCGTCGTTCCCTTTCTGCTTACTGTGTGTTTCTTGGTGGTTCGCTTGTTGCTTGGAAGACGAAGAAACAGGTTGCGGTTTCCCGTTTGAGTGTAGAGGCTGAGTTGCGAGCTATGGCCTTGTTGATTGCTGAGGTGATATGGTTACGGTGGTTGCTTGCAGATTTTGGGGTCTCTGTTACGACACCCACTCCACTTCTGTCTGACAGTACAGGTGCTATCAGTATTGCACGTGATCCGGTCAAGCATGAGCTTACCATGCATATTGGTGTTGACGCTTTTTATACATGTGCTCAGGTGCAGGCTCAGGTTGTTGCGCTTCAGTATGTGCCTTCAAATTTGCAGTTGGCGGATTTCTTTACAAAGGCACAAACTAGAGCGCAGCATGACTTCTTACTCTCCAAACTCAGTGTTGTGGATCCACCATGAGTTTGAGGGGGGGTGTTAGATGTATATTTGTATATGTGTATTTTCCCCACATGTTAGGGGGTTTCCTGCATATTCTCACATGTACATGTAACTATATGTTGTGGCCTTTGGCCCCCAGGAAATACAACTTATCTATTCCTAACATACTTATCGATGGAAGTGTGGGTGTAATTTCCAGCCACTCCGCGGTTTCCTTTTCCGGATCGACGAAACACTAGCTCCGTAGTTTTCCTTTAAAGGGCGGAGCGCTTCTAAGTTTCAGAAGATCCGTAGGACTCAGGTGTTCGGGCCAGCTCCGCTCGCTCCAGCTGCTGAGTTAGGAGTTGGAGTGTTTCCGAATGGGCCCAAAATTTTGTCGCTCCACGTTCCCTGCAGTCCGATAAGGAAATGATGTGATTCCTTAAATATAAATATAAGATATTTTAGCTTTGTGAAGCAAATATATTTAGATATCTTTTAGTATGTAGGTTTACTCGAATATACATACTAAAACTTATCTAGATATATTTTCTTCACAAACCTAAAATATCTTATATTTATGAACTCGGAGGGAGTACATGACAAAGATCATCGTGCTCCTAGCTCGTGGACAGCAACTCCGAGCATCCGCACGGCCGCCTATATGCCCAGGCCGAAACTGCAGCGCTACAGCAGCGGGCGCCTGCCCTTCCGAGCAAGACGGCGCGCGTCCGTCCTGAGCCGATCTTTTGGAGTAGCCGCGACCATCCTTGCGTAGTTGCGTGCACCACCAGGAGTCCAGGACACGCGCTGCAGATTCATAGCTCGCGAGGCACTGAGGAAGTCGTGGTATGCTGGGCGTGGGGCTGCTACACATGGCATCCTTAATTAACGGGATGGAGGCCAATACCTAATCGCCACCTATCAATTTTAATTTTGAACACAAACCAAACTACCGATTGTTCTTTGTGACGTGGTTTATGCTCCATTGTTGTTCACTGTCCTATAAAATCTTGCTTGCAATGATTAATATTTTTTTTGTTTACTTTTTTGAAACGTCAAATTTGTTTTTTTAATGAGATTAACTTTGATAGGTGGCGATCATACAAATGATTCGTATGTTTTCATGGTTGAAGTCATGCAACAAATGTGCATTTCAGATGATGTCCCACTATGCACGAGAGGTAAAATTTAGACGTGTGTTGCACGTGACTATTTACTAGTTAGTAATAATAAACAGTAAAACTCACCTAGCTAGGACCTCTCACAGAGATTTGGCATTCTGAATCATCGGATCTACTCAATAGACGTTCCAGATCAATCCAGTGATCCCTCACCTTCGGTAATCTCGTTCAGCTCGTTTTTTTTTTTTGAATCTCGTTCAGCTCGTCTGATCGCGATAAATGATCCAGCCCACCGTTATTGTGCTGCTACTCCGCGGATCGAGTCAGCCTACCCTGGTTAATCGGGCCAAAAACACTTATATGGGCCGTACAGGCTGAGCCATTTTAGTATTATTTTCTCACTAAGAGTCCCCGTGTCCAGTAAAAAAAAGAACAAATGCCCCCCGTTATCCTGTCCTCTCTCCGCTGGTGGCGCTGGCGCCCCCGTTCTCCCTCCTCCCCGCCCCTTGCATCATCCCTTCATCGGTCGTTAGCTCCGCCATTGAGTTGAGCCGGCGAAGAACGCCGAGGTGACGCTATGCTTTCCGATTACCGATGTCGTTCTGTTTCACTTAAAGTAATAAAAAGGCTATTATCGAAAAAAAATCGTTCTGTTTCACGTCGAATTAGAAGAGGACGTCAGATTTGTGCGCTTCTTCCCCGGCGTCGGCGCCCCGATGCGGTGAGGATTCGCACGGGCAGCGGAGTGGGCTTCCTACCAGCGGGAATGGGCTCCCTCGATTTGCCCCAGGATCCCGCCCAACGTCGGAGCAAAGGCTCCCCTTCCGTCCGTGCAGCTGACGTCCTAATCATGGCGTGCGAACTGAAACCGCCGCGGGCGCCGTAATCAATGGTGATGCAAATTTGGACCCTCATTAAGCTCAGCTTGTTGTCAGTTTTCTCCTGCCCTTCATATACCCCTTTCGTCTCGCTTTTGGAATCCCTTTGTTCATCAGCAATGTTGACTACTTAGTGTCTTCTATGTTTGCCCGCAATGCTCCTCCTCTATAATTTCAAGGACGCCAGCATTAGGTAGCCATAGCTGAGTTACTTTCGTGTTTTAGGGATTGCCGTGATCGCTTGTTTGGGATTTCAATTCATTAGTCCTCACATCTCAGCAAACCTTCATTTCCGACCATGGCTGCTGGACAGGTAAACTCGTTCATGCAATTTTACCTCCTTTTACTGATTTGTTGTTAATACTCTTGATTTGCGACCATTGCTGCTGGATTATTTCTTAACTTCATTGTTTTCTTTAAATTTGTTGTCTATCGTGTGCATCTTCTTGGATTTATCATGACACACACACATTAGCTTGCTATCCCTAGTTATCTGTATTTTGTAATTCCATAATATAACATGTTTTAGCCTATCATTGACACATACTCATATGTAACTAAGATAGTAGTACTTTTTAGTATATAGTTCACTTCTTTTGCTTCTAATCTACACACTAAAAGACATTTAGATACATGCATGTCAATAATAAGCTAAAAGGACAAAGGAACGGGCCAACCATAAGATCATCTTCGCCCATGAATTTGACTCCTACAGATATGATGCACTACAAGATCATCTTCCGCCATGGATATGACCGATCAGTCTGACCTAAATATGCTTTTAATACAGAAGGGACACTTAGAGATTTTGATTTGTTGCTCGAAACTTTGGAATTGCTGGAGCTGGCACAAGAACTCAGGATCTACATTGTGTCCTCTCATCTGCCTGGCTATGGCGAAAGTATCCATACCCTGCAAGGATCAAGAAGAACACTGCATTTGACATCAAAGATCTAGCTGACGCCTTAAAGCTTGGCCCCAGGTTCTACCTCATCGGGTCTTGATGGTCGATGAGATCATGTCGAGCTGCCTCAAGCACATCCCCAATAGGTACACCATCCCGCTAAAATATTTCTCTTCTGCCTAGCATTACCATCACCTTGAAGAAATGTGAAGAAATGTCAACAGAACATGAAGATGAAGTTATGTTGCATCTGCAGGCTTTCCTGGGTATATATCTTAGGTCCCTTGGGCAACTACTGGTGTTCAGGGTACCCGTGTTGTTGGCTGCGTAATTTACTGGGACTGAGGTCGACTGTCGTCCTTCCATAGCTGTCCCTTGTAAGTGTGGTCACATTCTTGCAGATATTTTGATATCTCCCTCACCCTATTTCTCGGACTACATGTGCTAAGGCCTATTATTTTGATGATTATCCAGTAATCAAGGAGGCGGCGATGATACTCCCTCCTTCCTAAATTAGAATGCATATTAGTTTTGGTCAAAATTAAATTTTATAAACTTTGATCAAATTTCATCGACAACATGAACTCAATGTTATTAGAACCATTAGGAAGTATTATATGTGTTTAGAATTATGAAAGTTAATATATTTTTACATATAGTTGGTCAAATTTAACAAAGTTTAACTTTGACTAAATCTAAGGAAAAGTTTTGCCTAAGCATGGTCTCACCTACACCCTCATACTTTTTTGAATTTGTTTTTTTATATCTCTCAAACTACGTAACATATAGATTTTAAACTTTGCAGATCGCTGTAATATTACAACTAGAATGTGGGAAAAATATTTCCGATTTTTTTTGTGAAATTCAACTTTTTCAAATATTTAAAATTCAACAAAAAATATTTTAAAAAAGTATATATATAGTATAATAAAAATCCCAAACTATTTTTCCCACATTCTATCTCAAATGTTTGAGTGAACTGCAAAGTTTCAGATTCAGATGTTATATAGAATGAAAGATACAAAAAAGAGAAGTTGTTTGAGAGGGCAAAAAAACTAGCACGGATCTTGACAGTTCAGATAGAGGGTACAGCTGAGGCAGTGCTTAGAAAATCTAATCTCTAAATCTAATATGCATCCTAAATTGAAAAGGAGGGCTCAGTGGTGTAAACGGAGAAGTAGAAGTGACTGTCCACACGGATCAGGTAAATCCTAACCCTAGCTCTTCATCTTCCTTTATCTTTGAGGGTGCTCTCTGTAACTCATCTCTTTTCGTTGCACCTAGGTAGGATCGTATCTTTTTCAAAAATGTGCATGCATTAAACTAATTTGAACACATCTGTGGAGGGTGTTCATTAGGCGGGTGTTCATTAGGCAGCTGTTTTTGGTGTTAATACAGTTTTAGCTGGCGAGTACTGACATACACTAGTGGAAACCGGGGCTTCAATCCCGGTCAGTGCGAGGCTTTAGTTCCAGTTGTGCAACCGGAACAGCTAAATCGGGACTGAAGCCCCCTAGCCCCGGTCGCATTACGAACCGGGACTAAAGGCCCACCACGTGGCCACTGCCTGGTGTGTGGGGCGAAGGACCTTTAGTTCCGGTTCGTAATACGAACCGGGACTAAAGAGCTCCACACGTGGCAGCCTCTGTCTCTTCTTTTTTTTATTTTTTTTGCATTTTAATTATTTTTAGTTTATGTTATTATTTTAATTTTGTGTTTTCCATTCAATTTTTTTTCATTTCAAACAAGTTTTCGTATATATATTTGTACGCTACTATATAGTGTACACGCTGATGCATATATAATATATCTTGTCTTACGAGCATATATACACGTATATACAACTTGTTTACATGCATGAGGATCACAACCGGGACTAGAGCCCGTCTATTCGATTATAAGGAGATCACATGGAGGTATTAGCGCTGATGGAATGATCCCTTTGGGTTTATGACATTGTCAAGCAAAAATCCCACCAATTCCTCTTAAATTGCTACTATGCTTTTGTCTGGTGGGAGCCAATTTCGCTTTGCTTCCAACTATAAAGAAGGAGATCAATATGATCAATCATCATAATAAATATTATGAATGTGGTGATAAAATAAAATTGTGAATGTATTATTCATGTACTTTGAGAAATTTCAGTTGCCGCTCGCTAACCTCCGAGCGAAGGAACTCACAAACGTAGTACGCACATAAATTAGTTCCTTGTGGCTGCCTCGTGCACTTTATGAGAATAGAATTCAATCAACTATTAATCAAACATGATATAATTCATGGTATTTTAAATTAGAATTAAATAGATGCACGGACCTAGCTCGTACGACTTATCTCGACCGTATGAAAACTCAGCTCCTTTGTCCATTCACCTTTTACAATGTTGGTGGACCGTTTCCAAACCCTGCCCGACAAAGAAAATAAATAAATGAGTTATTAGTTACTTGATATCTCAGGAAATGAATGAAAGAGACCGATATAGTGCGATAATGATTGAAATTACCTGCATGCAATAAACGAGCTGAGCTAGAGACTTAATAATTATAGAAATAAATAAATCACTTACAGACAATAGCAACTGACGAGACTTTTGTCGAGGGCGTCTTGCTGGAATAACTGAAAGGGTGAAAGGGTTCTTCAGAGTCAATATGGATCTCGTCTTCACCTAAGTAATGCTCATGTGTAACTTTCACAACGAGCATTTCTCGCTCTGCCTTTGCGACTACCATGTACCACTCATGTAATTTTCGCATTTGTGTTGGTAGACGCTTTTCCTTCTCAAGTGTGACCAGACGCTCTCCCTTTTATATGTCCATGCTAGATCAGCCTTGGGGATATCTTCGCTTAGCAATTGAGTAAGACTCAAATCAGCTTCACTACAAAGACCGCGAGCTCGAGGGGGTCCTGATTGGGTAACACCTTGAGCGGGGAGACCGATTGTTTTGCCTGTTCTCCTAGCTGGGCAACATCTTTTCCCGCTTGCACGAGTACTTCTCGTCTTACTAGCTTCTACTTGCTTCTCCAGACAGCGTGTGTAGTCATCTGGATAGAAGTGGTGCCGCCAAATCTTGACAAATTGTGGAGAAAATAGGGATAAACTCGAGCTCGGTGGTGAAGAAGACGGAGGAGAAAGAATGGCGGCTCGGGGCAGGAACGATGAGTTTTCATAGGAAAATCTTTAGTCCGGTTAGTGTCTCCAACCGGGACTAAAGAGGGGGCTTTTAGCCCTGGTTGGAAAAACCAACCGAGACTAAAGATTCTAGCAACAGCAGGATTCGACCCTAAACCCTTTAGTCCCGTTTGATTTCTCCAACCAGGACTAAAGGTCCCAAACGAACCGGGACTAAAGGTTTCAGGCCCTGCGGTGGAAAATAGCCATTTGGCCCGGGGCATTAGTCCCGGTTTGAAACACGACCGGGACTAATTCTCCAAACAAAAGGTCGGTTCTACTAGTGATAGTATGTAGATAAAAGATAGCTGGCTGAAAGACCTCTGCCAAATTTGGTAAAAGATTATATTCTCATTTGAATTTAACATTTTCTGGTGCTATTAGCATTTTTATATTGTACCTTATGTAACTATTAGGCCATGAACTAATGAGCTAATTGACTGTATGATTCTTGCATATTTTTCAAAGGATGGTTTGTGCTCAGCTCTGGCATCTGTAGTTTTTGTGTTGCACTTCGTAATGACATTCAGCTTTAGCCAAAATAATTTGTATTAGTTCTCAATAATGCTTCAGTATTAATTTAGCTACTAACAATGATCAAGTTGATTTTTTACCTGGAAACTACTCCCACATCAATTTATTTATAATATAATTAGGTTACACCAAGTAGACAAAAGAGTGGGAAGAAGAAACCCAACTATGCACACTGTAACTGTATTCTGCAAATATGACAATACCATACACATATCTTCATACTAATCGTGCGAAAATGTCATGTTGAAGAGATGGAAAATACTAGGAAAAGTATATTTCTCTATTGGTATGCTCTTTTCTAGATTTGCTATTTTTTTTGGTGAACGTCAGCAGGTTTGGAAATAGAGATGACTACGGATCTGAATCTGTATTGTTCTCACTGGACTAAGGATCAGGAACATCATGTATGAGATGATTATTTTATACTAGAATTGTTGCATATCTGTAACCAAAATGACCTATCATGACAACCAAATGGTTGAACTAACGAACTTCATTTGTTTTGTACGTTGTGCTATGTGATGCAAGGGTTGGGACTAGAATAGCTGCAGATCTCTGAATTATTTGCCAAAAGGGTAGGTATGTTTAATTGTACATGATAGTTTTATTTACCAAATGATGATTGGTCTTCACATTGATACATTTTAACTGCAGTTTGAGTTTTGCTAGTGCTCAGCTGCTCCTTTGGTAATCTATTGCGAAATGTTGAACTGATTTTAGAATCAAGTTATTCAAATTGTATAATGATGTCACAAATTATATATTCTTTATTGAACTGCTTCTGATACATAAGGTTACATGGGTGCTAAAAACCTGTTCCAACCTTCTGATATTTTGATTTCTGACCAATTGTTTAGCACGCTAGGTTTCTACATTTACGGTTACAAGGAAGCTTATGGAAGCAGGGATGATTTGCACAATGAAGTTGTATATTTCCTACATATCTTTGTATAACCTATATGAGTGGTGAGAGCGCAGTGGCGCCTCCCAGGCAGCCTGAGTTCGCCCCCCAGGTCAGACAATGTTGTGTCACACATTTTCTTCATAAAATGCCGCAGGGTTCCTTCCCTGTTGGTCGGACAATTTAGTAGCAACGCTTATATAATTGGTTTTAATGAGAAATCTCTTGCTGCCATAGAAAGTTGCTAGTGAGGAGTATGTTTTGGATATGCTATATGATAATGCTTTGAATGATGGTCCTATGATGCTTGATGATCCTCCTTGTTTAGTTACTAATTCTTTGGAGGATAAAAATGATATACTTGTTGTTCATGATGATACTCTTATTCATGAGAGTCCTATAGTATTCTTAAATTCTCCTAATCACACCATAGAGGAGAAATATGCTTGTGTTGAAAAATGTTTATGTGGTTTGCAATTATCCTATACTTACAAAATTCATGTTTGCAACCATGATGCTACGATGGAAAATGGTACTAGCAACTACTTTGAAAGAGGAAAGCATGCTATTGATTGTAACAGTAAAATTTAAAGTGATACATACTTAGGTTCGCACTTTGTCATTTTATGACAGCAAAAAATATAAAGTATCAAAACTGATATTTCGCACGTTTGTGGGATAATCATTGGCTAGTATAAATCACGACACTCTTTTCCAGCAAGAGGGAGTATAGTTTTTTAAAAAAATTAAAACAATAAGATCACTAGTGCACTGTAGTGAAAAATCTCGGCTCCCAAAGGCCGGGCTCACGTCTCAGCGTTCTCAGCGATGACTGCGCGCAGCAAATAATACCCAAAACCCCAGCTTTATGCCCAAAACCAAATACCGCCGTCAGCCAGGCACGCCCAACCCTGGCTAGCACGACGAATCTAATCAAGATTCTGAGCTAATACCAACGTGTGCAGCTGACATGTGGACCTGGATAAGGCAGGCATGGTCTGGTATACAGGGCGAGACTCACCAGGCCAGAGCTCCACCGCAGCGCGGCGCGGCCCGTGGTTTTCGTTTTCCCGAAGGGAAAGAAAAGCAAGTTCCTTTTGCAGGAAAACCCCTGTCTGTATGAGTAAATCACAATTCTCTCTCCCTGTGCCGGCTAGGTATAAAACGAGGACACCTGCTTCTCATCGACAAACACATCAAAACACCAGACCCGACACACGTCAAAGCAATTAAAACAAGGAAGGTTTAGTAACGCAGACTTTTGACTCTTGGGTGTCACACCCACCCATATATCCACCGTTCGTTATTGTTAGGATTGGGACCCACTCTGTAGAATCGAAATACCACCCGAATTTCATCTATTCTGAATACGCCCTTCTACTCTGCATGATACCTGACAGATCGCA
Source organism: Dactylis glomerata (assembly GCA_007115705.1). Classification (NCBI taxonomy): domain Eukaryota; kingdom Viridiplantae; phylum Streptophyta; class Magnoliopsida; order Poales; family Poaceae; genus Dactylis; species Dactylis glomerata. The sequence goes on along the minus strand of QXEO01002112.1, from coordinate 2,136,775 downwards.
GGACCGACCCCGCACCACGCCCCACCTTAGTTATTGTTGGCAGGTTCGATGAGGGATGAGCTCTACTATACAGGTCAGTACATGAATCTACGTTCGTAAATGCATCTGCTCAGCCAGCCACCGCCCCCACCCCCACTACCACTAATTCATTGGATCTACACACAACCATGTTATGCTAAAGAGATGTGCGTAGAAATTGCATTTCCCTTCTCATATGTTTTTTAAATATCTTCTTCACTTTTGAAAGCTTACTTGAAGAACTACTCAGAAATACCCGAGGTAACCGAAACTCAAGATATGTGAACTTAAACCTTGGATCCAGGATGACAGGTACTGAAAGTGCAACCCTCTCCAATACTTCTCAAGTTTTGCTTGCATGGGCGCGATCATTGCAGAAATGGAGAGTCCTCCCGAGCTGCCTCCTTGTCTAATGCTTCCTTAGCTTGCCACATTTGCTGAAAATAGAGATTTGCAGTTGGATACTTTGAACCAGATATCACCTTAGTTGCTTCATAGAACACTCCTAGCAACTTGCAGACCTATTTTGCTTCTTGCCATTCCTCGGCAGAAGGTGCATATGAATATTGGGGATCTTGACTTTCCAAGGCATCAAATGCTCTTCTGTATCTCAATGCTATCATTATCATTGTGAAGGTTGAGTTCCATCTTGTCGGAACATCAAGAGAAAGACTCTTCTCACAAGAAATGCCCTCTTGTGTAACAATATCCGCAAATTTCTCTTTCCGATTTGCTGTAACTCTTATGAACTTAACCGTCTCACGGATATTTGTCAAGATTGGATCCAAATAATCAATCCCTGCTTGGCATACCAAATTGAGGATATGGGTTGCGCAGCGCTGATGCAAGAATTTTCCCTCCCCTACTAACAACTTCTTGGCAACCAGATTTTCCCTCAACATTTGAACCATTCTGCCAATGTTAGAAGCGTTATCTAGTGTAAATGCAAACACTTTGTACTCAGAGTTCAACTCACGAATGCATTTCAGAACCATATTGAACATGGATAATCCTGTGTGGGGTGTTTCCAAGGCATTAAATTTGATTATTCTCTTTTCCAACTTCCAACTGTCATTAATGAAGTGTGCAGTAATGACCATGTACCCAATAGTCTGATTTGATGTCCAAAAGTCCATGGTCAACGATATCCTCGACTTGGAAGCACCAAATAGCCCCTTCAAAGATTTTTTTTGTGATCATCGAATGCCTTGGTAATTTCATTCTTCAAAGTCTTTCTTGATATCATGTGAAATGATGGATTCAAACTAGAGACAAAAAATTTAAATCCTTCATACTCAACAATAGACAAAGGAAACTCATGGAGAACAACCATCCTCACCAACATTTTTTTTGCAGCTTCAGGGTCCCATTTCCACAAGCGGCTAACTCCATCTGGTGTCATGAGGGATGCATTCATCTGACTCAAAGCTCCAACCACTTTTGCCCTATCTTTGCATCTATGCAAGTGATTGCGCAACCCACTTGTTCCTTCCCTCGCTTGGCACTAATTTCTGCACCATAGTGCTTGCACTCTCCTTTTGTAACTTCCCCATCAACATGTATTGGCACAAATTCACGCCAAGACTTTGATCTGAACTTCCTTCCTTGTGCAACTGCACTTGACCCTTCAGTGATTTCCTCATCATCCAAATCTTCTGCTAATTCATAATCCTCATCTTCATCATCCTCATCTTCCTCGACTAGAATATCGTCTTCATGATTCTCTTCAGTTTGCATCTGAGAACTTGCAGCATCTTGAGATCATCTTGCTGCCATGTATTTTGACACTAATATCGCACTTTCTTCCATTTCCAATCAAATATACACCTGCAAACCATACAAGTAGATAAGATACTCTTCAACATACAATAAGTATATTTCAGCAAGTAGTTTAAGCTACTGAAAAAGATTGGTTTATCATAATAGAAACTTGCTTACAGGATCTTATGCTGTTACATGAAAAATAAAGCAAGAAAAAATTAGGCTTACTCCCACACGCCTAGTAGCTATCACAACCACATTCAGGCTATCCAATTCATGCTATAGAAATCACATTCGTATAAAGCAAGAAAAAGTTAGGTTCCTAATATCCAATTCAGGCTATCACAATCACATTCATATAAGAGGAAGAGTGCAAGAAAATATTTCATAACCTGAGGTGGTCATCAGCGTCGGTTGTCAGGAAGGGCCACCGGAGAAGAACCTGTAGCTTCACCGGAGAAGGCCGCAGAAACCGGTGCAGTCCAACATCGGGTAGGAGGGCGACGAGGTTAGAGAAAGGAAGGAGGAGCACCTCCGGCCGCTGGTGAGGTCGCAGTTGGGAAGGGCGGGCGGAGATGGAAGGGAGGGCGGGCGAGCGAGCGAGAGGGTGGAGATAGAAGGAAGGGAGGGCGGGCAGCTCATGGGTGGCGAAGGCGATGCTCGGGAGGGACGGGTCTAGGTGGCGTTCGGGAGGGATGGGCGGCGGCGCTCGGGAGACGTGAGCGTGCGGCGGCGCTCGGGGATGAGGCCAGGGTAACCTACGGTCTATTTGGATCGAACCTAAAGAACCACACAGGTATTTGGGTAAACCAATTGGCCCATTGGGCTTATTTTTAGGTTAGGTTAACCTAACCTATGGTTAAATGGGAACCATTGGCAATGCCAGGCCGTGTATGTGAAAGATATATCAATTTTCCAAAAAGTCGCTTATAACGCTCCTGATCAATAGGAATTCCCATATCACTATTTAAGGCGATGGTTTTGTTTTATGGGAGTTGCAACTGGGCGACAACCATGCATACTAGTTTCCCTAAGCAGGTCTAGAGTGTACTTCCTTTGTGATACAAAATACCTTTTGATCCATGGGAGACTTCTATCCAAGCAAATATCTTAGGTGCCGAAGGTCCTTCACCTCAAATTCTTGTGCTAGGTGACACTTCATGTCATCAATTCCCTTGTGATTATCGCATGCTATCACAATGTTATCTACATACACTATTAAATTGCAACTTTATCATCGATATGCTTGTAAAATAATGTATGTTCCGCATTGCTTTGGTAAAATCCTCGCTTGAGCATGGCTTGTTTGAACCAATCAAACCATGTTCGTGGTGATTGCTTCAAACCATACAATGAGCGTCGAAGGCGCAATGTTGTTCCATGTATGCTCACTTAATTCGAAACCAGGTGGAATATCCATATAGACTTCCTCTTGCAGATCCATTTTTACGTCCATTTGATAGATACTCCAATCAAGATTGACATCACAAGAAATGTGTGTCCTAACCAAATTCATCTTTGCAAAAGGAGCAAAGGTTTCCTCGGAATCAATACCATAAGTTTGTGTGTAACCCTAAAATACCAAACGAGCTTTACATATCTATCTATTTTTCCCTCGGGGTGTGTTTGACGGAGAAAACCCACTTGCAGCCTACAGGTTGCTTACCATGTGGTAGATCCACGAGTTCCCATGTTTCATTTTTTCCAAGGATCTCATCAAGCATTGCTCCCCTCCATTTTGGTTCCTCTAAAGCTACTTTCCAGTTAGATGGTATGGTGATAGAGTCTAAAGAGGCAATAAAACTTTGGAAAGAAGGACTACCATGTTTATAGGAAATGAAATTTGAAATGATATGTCTATACCCAACAAAATCTTTAAGATGTCCTGGAGTAGTGCGGGTCCTACTTGGTTTTCTTAGGGCAATAGGTAAATTACCTTGAAGATTGATAGTAGATAGTTGATTGTCACTCTGCCCTGGAGTGTTAATAGGAGCTGTAGAATTAGGGCCCTTATGCATAATAGACTTTCTATCTTGAGATGGAAGTGACGACCTTCCCATCCATTTCACACTTCTAGTTCATTTGGAAATTTTCACACTTCTACAACCACGAATGAACAAGTTTATTTGGATTTTTTTTTACAAATACCACATATGCAAATGGAGTCTCACAAATACCTCGGATTTTGTAAAATAAGTTTGTAAATGGAATCGCAGTGTTACATAAGTTTGTAAATGCAAATGGAATCTCGCAATGGAATCGTTGTACATTTGTGGTTGTAGAAATTCATGTATCAGTAGAAATTCAGATGCAAATGCAAATGGAATACCACAGATGCAAATGGAATCTCACAAATACCTGCTACTTCTAGTTCATTTGGAAATTTTCTTAAAACTTTGCACGGAATTTTGTCAAAATATCCAAAGTCGAGATATTTGTGAGATTCCATTTGCATATGTTGACAAGTCCGTCGAAGTAGCCATTGATCGAGCGTGTTAAACCTTAGGCAGCAAACAAAAACTAAAGGAGCATTTGGTTCCTGCCAAGCTAAATTTAGGCTCGCCACAACTCATTTGCCAAGCCAAACACTAAAACCGCAACTTGCTCTCAAACCAAATACCGCTGTCACGAACTAGTGCCCCGGATCGAGACGAATTCAATTAAGAATGCTGATACTACCATTCAGCTGACATATGGACCTGGCTCTAGATCGCCGCCGGAGGGGCTCGGGTTTGGCTCGGCTGAGCGGAGCGCCTTGCGGTTCCTGTAGCAAGGAGAGAGAGTGAGGGGAAAGAAAATGGCTTTTCCCGGGTGATGTATTGACCTTTCTGCTTTCATATCTACTGTATATTATTATCCTCCAATCAACCTTTTTCTGGTCGAAAAGCGTAAGCTGAGCTCATACATGACGGAACGAGCACTGGCTGACACTTGCTAGTTTACCTGTGATGCACAGATGATACATTTTATTTCTGCAGCATGGATCACCCGACCAGGATAAGTGGGTGTCTGGCTATATAATACAGGAGATTTTTAAATTGCTAAAGCGCCAGCAAATCGCTGTAATTCGTTTGTCTCGAAGCGAAGTATTTGGAGCCTTCGAGCAAGGCTTTCAAGTTCACGACGGAAAGGCCGAAACCGGCGGGAGGTTTCGGTTTACATAAGGCGGCGCAGTTTCACCGTCTTGCTCTTGTTTAACAAAGAACATAAGGGCCGCCTCTATATATTTAATGATTCCTGCCAAAGAGGCAATTCAATGGAAATTTTACCCAATCTTATGATAAAGTGAAGCATTCAGGTTGGGGGTTTTAGCCCTCCTGGTGATCGCTCGATTTTTTTCTTGGAAATTTTGTTTGCTGAATAGTCCATAAATCCCTTATGAAAATTTATTCAGTTATAGAACTAAACTGTTCAAGCTACCTTTTTTTTCCTACAAATGTACTTCATCCGTTCCATAATTCTTGACGATAGTTCACTTGTAGCGGCCGGTTCTACCAATGTATGTCTATGCATAAGTGGCCCGGTCTACCAACACGTAGTCCCCTGGCCCTTACACTACCTGTAGGCTCTGAGTATCTCCATGTCTTCCATGATTCGTCTGTCATCCTTCTCTCAACCATGTTGCGGCGCTCAGTAGGTTTGAACTTATAGGCAAAAGAATAGAGGTGACTAGGTAATGAGTAACCGTTCGGAGGTCCATCAGCCGGGCGTCGTCGTGCTGCAACCAACAACTGAATTGAGCCACTACTCATATCTAATTTTCCTGTGTCTTTATTATTTCACCAATTTTTTATTTAGCAGTTTGATAGGTACAAGTGTTTATCTGCTGATTATGTAACTAGCAAAAAGTATCAAGTAATAGCTACTCCCTCCATTCGGAAATATAAGATGTTTTAGCTTTGTGAATGGAATGTATCTAGATATCTTTTAGTGTATAGATTCGAGCGAACCTATACACTAAAAGATGTCTAAATACATCTCCTTCACAAAGCTAAAACATCTTATATTTCTAAACGGAGGGAGTAGTTCTTAGAGAAGTGGTATGATTCCTGAGCATAAAACCCGACCATACATGCAGCAGAACAGACCATCTCCCCTTTCCTCCCCTCGCGTCGCCCTCTCTCCCCAGGCGGCGCCAGGGGCGACCAAAAGAATCGCGCCGCTAGGGTCCTCCCATCCTGACCATCTCGGCCGCTGCCGCCGCTGGCCTCCTCCACGGCGGTGGCAGCCCCCAGCTGCCAAAGGTGGTCGAGGATCCCTAGGTCTCGAGGTGGTAGGCCGTCCCGTGGGGGCGTCGGCGGCCGGGTTTAGGCAGGCCGAGTCGGCGGACTCGGGTCGAGGTGGTGGTGGGGGCTGCTCGCCGGCGGCTGCAGCGTGTGGGCAAGGACGAAGGCCGAGCTCAGGGCGGGTTTGCAGGGTGGCCTGTTGGGCACCTCCGCCCAGATCTGCTACAGCTGGAGCTCTGGCCGGATGCGGCGTCTCGCCGGTGTGCGGCGGCGGTCGTCGGAGGTCGGCAAGGAGGGTGTGTGGTGGCGGATCTGGTGCTCTCTGCCAGGTTCGGCTGGTGCTGGTCCAGAGGGCCGCGGGGCGAAGGAGTTGGCGGCCGGTTCGGCCGGGCATGGAGGTGGGCTGGGAGGTACGGGTTGGGCTATCTCTGGCAGTCTGCGGCGAATAGCGGTGCTTCTCCAGCGGGCAGGTTCGTTGGTGGTGGTGGTGGTTGGTAGGCTTGTCGATGTCGGTGGCGGAGGGCATGCAGTTGGGTGAAAACCCTGTCTCGGTTCTCTGCCGGACTAGCGATGGCGGTGGCTGTGGCCATTGTTGACCTTCTTGGAGGCATCACTGCTTTGCTGTCGTATCCCTCTCGCACAGATCGACGGTACAGTTCCGGGGGAAACCCTTGACCCTTGTGATCGGACATTGGCGGCACCCTGGTGTCGTATTCCTCCTTGGAGGCTTTGTCTTTGGAGATGTACATCGGCAAGCGGGAGCAGTGGTTGGCAAGGTGTTTGTGTTGAGGCTTCTGTGGCAACGATGATGGTGTCGATCGATGTCGGATGCGTGGCTCTGGTTGCGGTAGCCGGCTCTTCTCCGATGTGTTCGTGAGTTTGCCTCGGCTTATTTGTTGCTGTGAAGTCGAAGCTGTGGTGGCGGGTCCCGGCGGTGTACGATGATTGGCGACAGGTGGTTCGTTCGGCGATCTTCCATGGTGCCAGCCTTGCCTGGTTCTCCTTCTTAGGTCTTCATCGGATTCGGAGCTGCGTTGTCTTAGCGTGGGTGGCTGAGTTCTGGCGCAGACCTTCATGTGGTTCCGCACGGCCTCTGCAGTGTAGGTTGGTTCGACGATCGTCTATGGCGAAGTCGGAGTCGTTTGCTCTGTGTTTATGGGTTAGAGGTGTTGCCTCCTAGGGGAGGAGTAATGACGATGACGCTTGTGCGGTCTCGACGAGACCTTCTTTGGAGAGGTGTGCGTGGTGTATTTTTTGTACCGCTCAGCGGGTTGTGATGGTTTTCATCCGATTTTCCACTAATAAATTGGATAATCTTCTTCTTAATTAATGAATAAGGCAAAGCTTTTGCCTTCGTTTAAAAAAAACACACGACCATATCCTTATTTTGAAGCTCCGCCGCTGGTCTCACCTTTCCTTCCATCTGTTAAAAGTGCCCAAAACAAGGAAGGTTTAGCACGTAAATTATAATTAAGATAAAACCCGACCATCCTTGAATTCGTGGATGCTGGGTGTGTACTTTCTCCGTTCCTAAATATAAAACGTTTCTGGAGTTTCAACTTGAACTCCAAAGCATCTTATATTTAAGATAAGAGGTTGTACTTGATATTTCACAAGAATGACAAATACCTGGCACAACTCTTTGAAGAAAACAAAACATTGCTTCATTTTTTGTTTAAAAAAAGAAAATAAATACGTTACGGTCCAAAGTCCTCGCTCACATCTCACCGTGCAGCATGACTGCGCAGCAAACAAGACCCAAAACCGCGACTTTATGCCCCAAACCAAATACCACCGTCAGTCAGGCACGCCCAACCCTGGCTAGCACGGCGAATCTAATCAAGATTCTGAGCTGATACCAGTGTATGCAGCTGACATGTGGACCTGGATAGGCAGCCATGGTCTGGTTTTGGTACTCACCGGGGCAGCTGCAGCTCCCACCCCGGCGCAGGGCGGCCCGTGGTTTTCCTTTTCCCGACGGAATTTTGCAGGAACACCCCTGTCTATATGAGTAAATCGCAATTCACTCCCCATGTGGCTGCTAGGTATAAAAGGACTACACTAACCTCATCGTCAAACACATCAAAACACCAGACGGTCGACACACGTCAAAGGCTCAAACCAACAAAAACAAGGAAGGTTTAGTTAGTGTCCATCAAACCCCACTCTGCTCTGGTGTCATCTCCCGCTCCACCAGCGTATTCCTCGCCCCGGATCGTGATGGACACCAACATGGGGCCGTCGCCGGCGGCGGCGAACGGCGCGGTGTGCTGCCCGGCGTCGGCGCACGGGGCCCCGATCATGTCCGCGGCGCCGGCGGCCGGCGAGGCGTCGCTGGGGCGCCACCTGGCGCGGCGGCTCGTGCAGGTCGGCGTCGGCGACGTCTTCGCCGTCCCCGGGGACTTCAACCTCACGCTGCTCGACCACCTCATCGCCGAGCCCGGCCTGCGCCTCGTCGGCTGCTGCAACGAGCTCAACGCCGGGTACGCGGCCGACGGCTACGCGCGGGCCCGCGGCGTCGGCGCCTGCGCCGTCACCTTCACCGTCGGCGGCCTCAGCGTCCTCAACGCCATCGCCGGCGCATACAGCGAGAACCTGCCCGTCATCTGCATCGCCGGCGGGCCCAACTCCAACGACTACGGCACCAACCGCATCCTCCACCACACCATCGGCGTGCCGGACTTCTCCCAGGAGCTCCGCTGCTTCCAGACCGTCACTTGCCACCAGGTATTCTTCCTCAACCATTTGCGTTTTGCTGTAATTAGTTGGGGGTTTCAGGAGCGGCTCTTGATCTGGTTGGTTCCTAAATTCTTCAGGCAGTGGTGACCAATTTGGACGACGCGCACGAGCAGATCGACACGGCGATTGCGACGGCGCTGAGGGAGAGCAAGCCCGTGTATATCAGCATCAGCTGCAACCTCCCCGGGCTACTTCACCCCACCTTTAGCCCTGATCCAGTCCCCTTGTTCCTCGCCCCCAAGTACTATTTCTCATCAGCCTTTTGTTTTTCCTGTATTGTTTTTTAGTAGTACTGTTTCATTATGCGAACACGTTATGTTGGATCATGGAACATTTCCCCCCAAATCATCCACTCGTGCACACCACGCTGTGCCTTAACTCTTGATTTGCATGTACTTAACTGCTGGGGCTTCAAATTTTGTCACCCAAAAATTGCGCCTAGTGGGATCATAAGTATTGAAATTTAAGATGGTAAATTCTATGTGAAGTGACCTGATGAACCGAATTGAGTTTTCTTTTTTGTCATACTGCACTTTATGTTGTCATATGATCGTTTAAAGCCATCTAATGAATTAAAATGTGCTGTCAAATTGCAGGATAAGCAACAAGATGGGGCTCGAGGCTGCAGTGGAGGCAACCGTCCAGTTCCTGAACAAGGCGGTCAAGCCAGTCCTTGTTGCTGGCCCCAAATTGCGCGTGGCGAAGGCAGCAAAGGCCTTCGCGGATCTTGTAGATTCCAGTGGCTATGCCTATGCGATAATGCCATCGGCCAAGGGCCTTGTTCCAGAGACGCACCCCCACTTCATTGGCACCTACTGGGGTGCCGTCAGCACCGCGTTCTGTGCCGAGATCGTTGAGTCAGCCGACACGTACATCTTCACAGGCCCTATCTTCAATGACTACAGCTCTGTTGGCTACTCTTTCCTACTCAAGAAGGACAAGGCTATCATCGTGCAGCCTGATCGTATAACTGTGGGGAACGGCCCGGCATTTGGCTGCATTATGATGAAAGAGTACTTATCTGAATTGGCTAAGCGGGTTCAGAAGAACACCACTGCCTACGAGAACTACAAGAGGATATTTGTGCCTGAGGGTCATCCATTGAAGGGCGAGGCAAACGAGGCGCTGCGTGTCAATGTGCTCTTCAAGCACATCCAAAATATGCTTACGAGTGACAATGCAGTACTCGCCGAGACTGGTGACTCCTGGTTCAACTGCCAGAAGCTTAAGCTGCCGGAAGGCTGCGGGTGAGCATTCTGATTCTATAATGTTGCAAAATGGTGCATGTTTCCTTGTTCTTTGCCTTGTCTAAGCAGGGTTGTTTGCACACTGCAGGTATGAATTTCAAATGCAGTATGGCTCGATTGGATGGTCAGTTGGTGCATTGCTTGGGTACGCACAAGGAGCAAACGATAAGCGTGTGATTGCCTGCATTGGTGATGGGAGCTTCCAGGTGAAATATCCCTCAATCTGATCTGCTGCTATGTGCTGCAATTTGGCACACTAGACAATTTCTAATGTGGGAAAATCCATTTTCTGCAGGTGACAGCGCAGGATGTGTCGACTATGCTCCGGTGCGAGCAGAACAGCATACTCTTCCTGATCAACAATGGTGGGTACACCATCGAGGTGGAGATCCACGACGGACCTTATAATGTTATCAAGAACTGGAACTACACCGGCCTTGTGGACGCCATCCACAACGGGGAGGGCAAATGCTGGACTGCCAAGGTAAGCAATTGTTTGATTGTATAGCCCTATGCAAGCATCAGAATTCAGAAATGAGCCAAGCTTTTGGAAGTGCTGCTGATGGATGCTGTCATTCTTTTGTATTTTCCAGGTGAAGTGCGAGGAGGAGCTGACGGCGGCGATAGAGACGGCGTTAGGGGAGAAAAAGGACTCCTTCTGCTTCATCGAGGTGATCGCGCACAAGGATGACACCAGCAAAGAGCTTCTGGAGTGGGGCTCCAGGGTCTCCGCTGCCAACTCTAGGCCACCGAACCCTCAGTAGACCAAGCTTATGTTGCGTCAGTAGTAGCAGCAGCACGTTGGCCGTCATCAAATAATGTGAACAGTTTGCCTTTGCCCATCTGGCCATCTGTTATGTTCTTCCTCTGTTCCTCTGTTCTGTAGTTCTGTGCCTAGGTGTGACATGCCCTGTTGGTGCAGATGCTACAAAGATTATGAGAAAAAATTTAGCTTGCCTTGGCTATTTGTGTACTGGCTTATCTGCTATGAAGATTTTTGGCCAGCCGGCCAGGTAAAATTGAAAATCATGAACGAGCTCTCAGGCTGGTGCCAACGCGGGCGGTAGCGGGGGCGGTACCGCCCGGCGGGAGGCGAGAGGCGGGCGATAGCGGAGCGGCGGGCGCCGGCCCCGTCGCCCGGCGGTAGCGGGCGATACCGCCCAGCCGGCGCCCGCGCTAGCGGGGCGAGAGGCGGGCGAGAGGGGGCGAGAGGCGGGCGGTGCGTTGGCTGGGCGGTAGCGGGCGAGAGGCGGGGCGATAGGCGGGCGATAGCGGGGCGGGAGGCGGGGCGATAGGCGGGCGATAGTGTAACGGCTAGCTGACGTGGCGCGATCTGATTCGTCCACGTCAGCTAGCCGTTGGGTAGCCGTTGCTGGTTCAAAAATTTCGAAAAAAGGCCAAAAAACCCTAAAATTTCATCCCCACCCCCTATAAATACCCCCCATATGGTTTCACTCACTCCACACCCATTTCATCTCATTCATCTCCTTCACTCTCTCAAATCTTCTCCACCATGTCTAGTTGGAATCCAGATATGACCTCGTTCACGGATCTCTTGGACGCCAACGGGTCACCAGTAGACCTAGGTGATGTCTCTCCGACACATCGTCGCTCCAATGTCGGTTCTTTGCCGCATCCCCGAGTTTTATACTCCTCCGGCACACCACCTCCGGGGCCATATGGTTCATACCCTCCACCTCCGGCGCCATATGGTTCAGACCCTCCACCTCCGGCGCCATATGGTTCATACCCTCCACCTCCGGGGCCATATGGTTCATACCCTCCGCCTCCGTTTCCATACCCCCCACCACCTCCACATGCTCCACCTACAGGTAGCGGGAGTGGGACTGTACCTCCACCTTCGTACGGTTCATACGCGCCATATGGTCCGTATCCATACGCGCCATATGGTCCGTACCCCCCACCACCTCCTGAAGCCAGTGCTCCAAGCGGGGAGTCCGATGCCGCGGAAACAATCGTACCAAAGCGTCCAAAGAGGCTTGACTGGACAAAAGAGGAGGAGGAAAAACTGGTACTTTACTTACCCATCACATATTTCGGGGTTGGTTCTTGCTTGGATTTTTCACTAACAATATCTATTTCGGGGTAGGTTCATGCTTGGATTTTTAACTCCAAGGACTCTGTCGCCGGTAATTGCAAGACCGGCACTAGTTTTTGGGGTCAGATAGCTGCAACCTTCAACTCTACCTCGGATCCTGCCCGTCATCGGACCTCGAAGCAACTGAAGGATCATTGGAACTCCTACAACAAGGAGGTGACCCTGTTCAATGCATTCTACATCCAAGAAGAAGCGTTACGTCAGAGTGGAGCAGACGATGCAATGGTCATGAAGGCGGCAATGGACAGGTACGCGAATGACTCGAGAGTGACTCAGCCGTTCAGACGGCACCACTGGTGGGAAGCTGTTCGCAATGAAGCGAAGTGGAAAGGACAACATGGTCCTGGTAGTGGAACCGATTCCACTAGCAAGAGAAGCCGTCTAGGAATTTCTGGTGAGTACAGCTCTAGCGAGGCGACGACGGAGGAGGAGCGTCGTCCAATAGGCCGCGATAGGGCCAAGGCCGCGGCACGTAAGGATAGGAGGAAGGGGAAGGAATCCTCAAGCAGTGAGGTAGCAAGTAAATCCTTCGCGATGAAGAACATGTGGAATGGTTTAGTGAAGGCTAAGCTACTCAAGCAATGGAACAAAATGAAAGACCGATCAACCGCCGACATGGACGCAGCAGAAAAGCGCAAACATGTGAAGGCCATCAAGATGGTGGAAAAAGAGCTTGGTCTGGAAGATGATGACGACGAGGAGAATGAGGAGGAGGAAGAGGATTAGAATTTATTTTTTATTTATTATGTAATTTTTAAAATTTATTATGCAATTTTATTAATTATTATGTAATCGGTAACAATTTTAGTTGAATAAAATAATTTTCTTGCATTATTTTGAATGTTGTAAAAGAGAGGAGAGAGAAAAGCTGATGTGGAGGAGAGAGAAGTGAGAGCTGGCACTATAGCCCGTGCACTGGCACCGTGGGGGTGAGAGTGAGGGTAAAAGCTGACGTGGCGAGGCTATAGTGGGGTGAGAGTGGGTGATGCACTGGTACCAGCCTCAGTATGGTGTCTGCTTGAGAAAGCTGGGAGCATTAGATTTGCGATGCCAACACCGAAGTATATAACTGAAAACCGTGAGCTACTCTGAGTGGCTGCTTGAGGAATCTGGATGCGCTAGATCCACGATACAAAGTGCATGACAACTGAATCTTGCAAATATGAAAGCAAAGGCCCATATGATGCTCCTGTTCAACTATTGGAGCAGGTTGTTTTTCTTCTAAAAAGCAACAACCTATGGTATGGAGCAATTAGGCTTTGGCACTAGCCGCTACTTGGCACCTTCCTATCAGCAAAACCCAGCGTGCGTGCATCTGCACAGAACTGGTTCAGCATTCGTTGCTCTTCCTGGAGCCATATGATTGTTCGTGGGTTTTGATATTGCCACCTGCAACTGCTTTAGCCGACTAAGGCGGTCCCTGTGCCGTGTGAAAACCAGCGGCCAATCGCCCATTAATTAATCGATCGATTACCTAAAGCAACAGGCATGCTCTGCGTTTACGTGGGCACCGCAGATATCAAAGGCTACTTTGTGTGCTAGAAAATGAGATAGGTACAACCTTTGAAGTTTCCGCATGTGAGGAGGACATGGGGCGGCATGGTTCATCTGCTGTTGTCTTTCCTGGGAAGGGAAACGGCATTTGGTTTCGACAGAGGGAAGCGGCGGTTTGCATTTGAATCTTGGGATCAGGTCATGAAGACAATTCATCGCGATGGTTCAGTTCTTTTTTTTACTTCCTCCGTTTTAAATATAAGATGTTTTAGATTTGTAAAGCAAAGATATCTAAATATCTTTTAGTATGTATATTCAAGTGAATCTATACGTTAAAAGATGTCTAAATACATTTGCTTCACAAATCTAAAACATCTTATATTTCAAAACCGAGGGAGTAACTAGTAAAACCATTCCCCGTACATATTCTCTGTTCTCTGAATTGTCACTAGCTGCATAGACCAGCTGCGTTTCAAAGAACAGGATTCGTAAGGCGTGTGCTTCTCACATGTCATCGTGTTCTTCCTTCTTTACAGGTTTCAAAGAACAGCACATCTAGGAAATATTGTCCATCAAGTAATTTTCTATGAGATGTCAGACCATGATTCAAGCACGGTCGATTCACTCATAAATACAGGAAGTTTATGCGTCTGAAAGCAAACAGGCAAAAATCTGAGCTCCCCTCCGCATTAATTAGCAATATTTTGTAGTACGTTTGATGGAACAAAAGTACTCTGCTCACATGTCAATGTCAAGCCAGATGAGCACTACTTTGTATCTTTAATGGAACACAAGTACTTTATGCTGGAGTATATTGTAACTGGATCTAATGCACTAGTATCTCAATGCATTTCTATTCAACAAATTTGGAGCGATCCTTATCGACAGTAGTGAGTAGGTTAACCGAAAGACGTGACACGTGTAAGAAACCATATGGAATGCAGAGCAGGACATAAACATTTACAAAAGATCAGCTAACTGTAGAACAAGTTCTTGCAACATTGCCACTGAAACTCAGAAAGTGGCCCATCATTCTACCAGCACGAAATGCAAAATGTGCTTTACAACTTACAAGGCCCATTCTGTTCTGCTAAGTTCAAAATTCTAAGCGCAGTCCATACACGGTGTTGTAGCTGACAACAGCTTGTCTTTCTTCAGAAGATGGGAGGGGAAGGAGGACTTACAGGCTGCGATGTGAGATTTCAGTTTCGGGATATTTGGGTGCGCGCTCTTGCATCTGTGGCACCTTAGCTCCATCGCAAGAATCTTCTCGTCGGGGCTGATACTTACGGATCCATGCTGCTCGACCTCCTCTATGACATCAACAGAGTCAAGGAAGAACGCGGTGGTGAAGGAATTCCAGTGCTTCTTGTTCTTCAAGTTGGCTGAGTGGAAATCCTGACTTATAACATGAAGGTGCAACTGTCGCATGGATGGAACCTGCAGAAACCAAGACAGATAGGATTTGCTCTTTGATCATGCCATCATAAACCAATGGGAATAAACAGTTCAACTCTGAGTAAGACAGTACCGAATGATATCCAAGTCTGAGTGTCAAAGATGCATCTTCCTCTAGGAACTTCTGTGCCCATTTCAGCCCAACTGAATGCATACTCCTCAGCAAAGACAAGTGCTCTTTCTTTACATCTGCTAGAGAATCAAGACCATCTGTCCTAGATATCACCAACACATGCTTCTTGGCCTGCATATATAAAGAGCATTCTTGAGATGTCAACAACAGTAATGAATAGCATTAGAAATGAAGGGGAAAGCATGTTTAATTTCACAGTACCTTTGGATAGAGGTCCTTTAGAACAACAACTTCATCAGATGTCTCCAGGATAGAATCTGAGTTCTTGTATTTTTCTGGATGCATGGCAACCTCGTAAAGAGCCTGTGCCCAGGATCCCCAATTCTTTTTGGTGACCGCACCATTCTTCTTGCTGTCTTCCTCTCTAGCTTGATTCGGAGCATCAGACGACTCCAGGGAGTTATCATGAAAATTTCGTGTGTTAGTCCCTTTTTGCTCATGGTTTTGCTGTGAAGTCAAAATAGGTGGAATCAACTTATGTTTTTTCGTCCTTTCAGAATCATGGCTGTCCTCTCGCTTCATTTTTAAATCATTAGGTGATATCACTCCGGACACTGACTTCTTTGATGAAGTTTCATCATTCTGCTTCACCATGTGGCTCTGGATAATGGATGCAAAGTTCTCAAAAAGTGAATTATATGCATCCTGAAGAATCTTACACCCTTTGGTATAGTCATTCTTCAGACAATCTGGTCGCATTGGGTTCATATTTGGTCCGAGGACATGTATGACATGGGTCACCCCTTCCCGTTGATGCAGAGGGGAAGCAGATGGAAGTGGGACAACAACAGAGCTACCAGGTCTCAATGTGTCAGCACGTTCCTTGGTTGCACGCTGTAAACTTTCTCCAGCAGCATTATA
Organism: Dactylis glomerata; assembly: GCA_007115705.1. Classification (NCBI taxonomy): domain Eukaryota; kingdom Viridiplantae; phylum Streptophyta; class Magnoliopsida; order Poales; family Poaceae; genus Dactylis; species Dactylis glomerata. Next base: position 2,120,719 of record QXEO01002112.1, on the reverse strand, counting down.
TATTGCTGCATTGACCCCTCCACCTCCAGCTTTTAACCTCCTGCATGAAAGTTACAGGTATCATCTCCAGATCCATGATAGAGGAGGGAGGGCCCTAACAATTTTTGCTTGCAAAAGACAAAAACAAAAAGGTCCAGTTTGACTACAAGCAGGACTAAAGCGGGATTCAAGTACTCCAGCACAACTTAGGACATGCGTATGTCCTATTTAATGCAGATTTAGTTTCAGATTAGTATGTTATATATTCTGCAAGTTAACTGATCTTTTGTAAATGTTTATGTCCTACTCTGCATTCCATATGGTTTCTTACACATGTGATCACTTATTTCGGTTAACACTGACTACTGTCAATAGGGATCGCTCCAAATTTCCTGAATAACATACTAATCTGAAACTATATCTGCATTTGATAGGACATGTGGATTAAAGTACTCAAGTGAGAGAACAATAATTACCAGTTGGCAGCATTAGCAATCACGCTGCACTGAAGACCTCCTTTTGAGTTCAGTTGGGTGATGTCTCCAACAAATGTGAAAAATCTGCTGGAGTCAATGCCCTTCTTAGCAGCCTTGTCCTTGACCAACGATAATATTCTTGATTTCTCACTCAAGTCCACAAGAACCAGTCTTCCGTTATCATACTTCTGCACGAATTCAGTAGCCACATCCACTATAATATCAGATGCTCTCTCAAGATCGAACTGGAAATCAGCAGTAGAAATTGATGGAAATGCCAGAGTTTGCGAACTGATGTCGGAAGAAACACTCTCTTTACTTTGTTCTAAAACTTCTTTCATGTTATTCAATTTCTTTTCGACTTCCATTGAACAGGTGCCAGCAGCTTCAAGGTTGTCCTGTTTTGGCGGTGTACTTTGCTGCCCTAGCTTTTGTTCACCTGATGTAAGCATAGTTGGACTGGATATTTCGACACTAGAAGTACCTGCCTTCTTAAGAAATCTCATTATACCAGTTTGTACAGGCACTTTGCTCTTCTGGCCAAACACTCCTGAAGCAAGAGTATCTGAATGCCCTAAAGCACAATATGTATCAACTGCCTTCTTAATGTCATCGTCATCCTGACAGAACATGATCCGACTGAAACCTTCAGTCAGCAAGGGTGTCTCCTTCTTCTTCAGCATGCGGTTTACAACCATGGCAGCCATCCCGCCCTGCACATTCCCTTCATGGTCCGTTCGGCTAACTGAGCGCGAGATGCAAACCTTCGCAGGGAGATCCAAGAAAACAGCATGCACATCTGCTTGTAAGGTGCAGCCAAGCTTCACAAAATCAGCGCGCTGCTCACGCTCCAAATTGCACCGATCAATGAGAACGCTCTTTCCCTCCTTCAGTGCGTCCGCTGCGGCCTTCAAGCACTGTATTTTGGTCCCAGTTTTGCCCTTTCCAATTGTATCCTACATAACAACAAGCACCACGGACAAAACGTTGTCACATTTCCTTCAATTTCAGTGGATTAACACGGCTATTAACATGCAAGCCAAAGCAAAAGTGGTGCCCAGCTTTGCTTTTTCCAATTGTATCTAGACAACAATACGCACCCACACAGTATATTTTCACAATTGCTTGGTTTTCATTTGAAGAATACGACTCTTAACATGCAAGCAATGTAAAATTGTGCAGCACTTCTTCTTTTGTGTAATCTAAAACAAAATGCACAACTCAAATCACTCCATCGCTCCAGCATGCTCAGGAAGTAGAATTTTAGTGTTCTGAGTTTGAGATGTTTTCTAATTCCACATGTGGTGCCATTTTTGTAAGGTTAGTATCACAACAATTGGATTAAAACTGCAGTTCCAAACTTATAATCCAGTACCGCATTACGTAAACTGTAAGCAGTTTCAAGGCAGCGTCAGATAACCCCCATTTGGCATTTGCAAATGCTGCCCTTCAAACATCAAATTCACAACGGAGAAGGGTAGCACCTAGTTCTAAGCAAATTAGCCCACGAAGAGAGAGTCGAGCGCGTGGGGCTCACCTGGCAGACGCGGGCCCATGGGCGGCCGACGGCGGCGGCGCCGCCCATGACAGCCTCGGCGAACGTGGACTTGCCACTGCCCGGGGCACCGACGAGGATCAGCAGCACCTGCTTGCCGACGCCCTCCTTCGTCTCCGCGCCCGTGCCTGCAAAGGGAATGGCTCGACGAGGAGCGCGCTAGGGTTTAGCACTGGTCCGACCGAGTACACGACTACACGAGCAGAATGGGCAAAATAATTACCTGGGGTTGCAGCTGAAGTCGATGGAGCGGCGGTGGTGCCGCCTGCGTCGGGGTCCATCTAGCGAAGAAACTCGAGAGGGGAGGAATCGGCTATGGCGATGGGCAGCGGCGGAGACGATGGGCGAGGAGGGGAACGGCAAACTGTAGGCCCTGGCTGTCAGTGTTTCAACAAGATGTAATCAAGACCGTTAATTATCCAGCATGATCTAGCCAGTAAGAAGATACAGCAAAAACGCAACAAAAAAAACGAGATGTGGCTGCTGGGATTCGAGCCCAGGTCTCCACGGCCACAACGTGGAATTCTCACCACTAAACTACAGCCACATTTGTGAACATGTACTCCAAACAACTTACAAGACTGGTTAACTTCTATAGTACAAAATTCAGTTTAAGTAATTCGTACAAACATTGTGTATTTCTGTGCTCAAAATCTGCTTATACAATAAACAGCATTATTGTACATAAACCACGCACCTTTCGAACCCAACATCATCAAGCACTCCAGATAGATTGTTCCTATCACCCCAATCTAGCGAGCTAAAGACTTGTTTAGAGCAGCAGCTGCGAGATGAAGACGACGTGCTAGTAGCCTAGTACTCGTTGAAGTGTATGGCGCCGAGCTTCCACACGAGGTAGGTGGTGCCGAACATGACGGTGGTGATGATGCTGAAGGACGCCGCCACGATGAGCACGTCCGTGCCCACCGGCAGCGCCGCCATCCAGTCGAACGTCCACCCGGGCTTGGGCATCCCCCGCTTCGTGTCGTCCAGCAGGTTGCTCGGCGCCTCCGGAAGCCCCGACCGCTTCCGCCCGCCCTTCTTGCCGCCGGCGCCGTCCGTCTCCCGCAGCGCGTTCAGCACTCCGCTCCCGAACTCCGACGACCCCTTCTTCTTCTCCCCCGGCTCCGCCGCGTACTTGCCCAGCACGCGCGCCGCGCGCAGCCGCTCCCGCGCCGTCAGCGGCACCCGCTTCGGCGGCTCGCTCGGGATGCCGTTGGCGCTCGGCTGGGGCTGTTGGCCGTTGCTGTTTCCGGATGCCGCCGGGTTCACGCCGCCGCTGATGGTTGTTTCTTTTACTGCCTCCGCCGGCGCTGCTTGGTCGTTGTCCGTGGCCGAGGACGCGCAGGGTCTTGCATGTTTGGGCTCATTCTGAGGCCTTTGCAGAGCTGTGGCGGTTCCTATCTTCTGGAAGGCATGCCTTGAGCAGAAGGCGAGCTGGGTGCAGGACGACGAAGGTCTGGAGATGCCTCCTCGCTGCGTACATACAACAACCAAGATTCAGTTACCAATTTACTATCATCACCCATTTTGCTCATAACTTCAGCATGATAGGAGATAGTACAACAATTAGCAGCGCGCTTGTAAGATGAATTCGTGGACAACGTGGTACAAGTGTTTCAAAGTGAGAACTGAATTCGTGAACAATTAGCAGGGCGCTTGTAATCTCTTCGGGCACCAACCTCTTCGTGCACCAAATTCGTTACAACAAAGGCATGGCCGGTATAATCCCCGCTCTAATTCAAACAAGACGTTCCTAGCGATTGGAGAAGAAAAAAGGGGCGAAAGAAGATGAACCGGAAGCTTACTTTGGCAGTGGCAACCTTGGAGGGAGGGGAACTGAGGCTGGTGGCAGCCATCTTCTTCTCACCTGCTTGGCCACAGCATTTTGTGTTCTAGGGGAGAAGAGATAGAATTTGTGAGGCCACCCCGTAATGGGCAACTCATCCGAGTCCTTGTTGGGCTGGGCTGATTTGGTGAAGCCACGGTGAACCGGCGTATAAGTATAACGAACGCCTTTGTTAGGCCGGGACGAATTGATGATGCTACCGTTAAGTCAAAACGATACATCATGCACAGGAGAAGAGATATGGTGGGGTGATTCTGCAGCGATTTATGCTGATTGTGTTGATCTAAAAACTCATATTGATAAAGTTCTTTTTATACACTGTCTGAGGAAAGCAAATGGAGTAGCTCATGAGCTAGCTAGGGTTTGTTATCTTAATAAATCTTTTTGTAATTGGGTCGATGAGCCCCCTAGCTTTATCCTTGATAGACTGGTAAACGATGTAACTATACTTTGATCGGAGCAGCAAGTTTCAGACGCAATATTTTTCTTACCAGTGTACCTAAGGGGACTGGAAGGTTTTTAATGAGGCGGCTTGCTAGCTTTATATATTGTTGTTTACCTAAAAAGATACATTTTCTTTTAAAAAATTAAAGCAATACGTTCCCCTAAAAATGTAAAACTATACAATCCGAGTAGTTTACTAGTACTATATTGTGGTGCTCATTTGGTAGCCACGATCTTTCATGTTCCCCTAAAAAACATGTAAGCCGATGCACTCCAAGGAAGGTCGTCGATGCTACCATCTCGGTGGTGGGTGGTGTTTGCAATCAGCGGGGGTGCTGATACTATCTGAGGTGGTGCCGCTACCATATGTGGGTTGTATTTCTACAATCGATGTGTGGTGATGCTATGAAAAGAAGACGACGGTGTGCGGCAGTGTTGCACCTGCCAGTCGTGCTGCCGGCGATGCTGCCATAGGAGGGTCACAACGCTACCATCGATGGGAGGTGGTGCTGCAAATACGTGGAGTCAGTGCTGCAAGGATGAGTGACGGTGATGCCAACTAGTGCGATGTGCTGCCGACGGTGTTGCCGGCGAGGTCCTCGTTGAACTTTTGTTATTGCATTGGGGGCGATGGTGCGGCGGTCTATAGGTGTGCATCTCCTTGTTAGGATTTTCTTTGGACTTTTCATGTGCGGAGACCGAGAGGGAAGAAGAGATGCATATGGGCCGTGGTCCTAGAGGAACACATGTCGTTTGGAGGAGGCAGGGGATCGGGGGAATTATCCCCTAGAAGACGCTCAACACTCGCCATTTTTAAACGTTTGTCGAACACCGAATAAGCAAACAAAAGTCTGATATGATTTTCGAAGTAATTTTATTTTTGTCTAGTAGTTTGTGTCTTGTTGTATGTTGTATGCTGTATGCACCATCTTCTGTTTTCCTTGATAAATATCACCTATAATCTTTTCTAATCTGAAGAGTAGCAATCATCTCTCTACCTCTCTCATTTGTCATTCCAGCAACAGCGGAACTACACCACAATCAGGAGCTGTTTCCTCTGATTCTTTCGAACAGCGACAGCAAGCTAACTAGCACGAAAAAAACAGGATCTAGTGGGGTTATCACAAACGAATTTCTGTAAAATTAATAAAGCTCAGTGTTTCCTGTTAATAAACGGTTACCTCTCCTGTCCAAAAAGTTACTGGATGATTTACCGATCACAAAGGGAGTAGCAAGCAGCCTATCACGAGCGGCCACCTCCCCTCTCGTCTCGTATTCCTCGTTCGCCCGGCGCCCACACACCACCAAATCGAGCGGCCTCCGCCTCCTCGTTCTCCATATTTTTTTGGCTTGTTTTCCTGCCGGCAGCGGCGACGGAGGCAGCGGCGGCGGCGGCGCAGTATAGGAACAAGAGGAAACGGCTCACGATTTCTCCTCCGGGCGGCGCAGGATGGAGCGGCACGACCAGCTTCGCTATCAGCCTACCTTTCCCCAGGTTCGCAAATTCGTCTCGCATGGGGAATAATTTGGTTTTGCCTTGTCCGTTGGTGACTGGGTTGGAGGGTCTTTTTGACGCAAATTAGGAAGCTCTTCTACACAGCGAGAGTAGAACTAGAACTCTAGCAGGCCCTAGTTATACAGGAGCAGATCTTACTCCCTAAGCGCATATGTGATTTTGGTGTCGTCAAATTTCACTTCTCCGAGAATGAGCTTTGTACTGGTGACTGGTGAGCATGGCATATTGACGAGTTGTATTCATCCTTAACAACTATCAGTCTGTCCCACAATGTAAGCCGTTTTAGCAAACTATTTTAGTTAGCTAAAACAGCTTACATTATACAGGAGTAGTTGGTAGTTTGCTACAACATTTATTTATTCTAGGATAACATTATTTTCTTTAAAAGCTTCTAACATTGAATTCGGTCCTCGATTCACAGTCAACTGCCGTTCTGCTATCATACATCATATAGTATATAGTGTCATCCTAGGACTGATGAATAGCATGCCAGTACCTCAAATAAATACTAGGGAATGATGCAGTTGATTTGGGGCTGTTGTGATTACCTCCTGTTTCATTGTTGGGGATAAACATGCAACAGGAGCTTTTTATACACAAATTACACTACTGATCCCAAAACTTCTGCATATATAAATTCAAGTAAATAGAATACAGTAGAGAAGTGTAAGTTCAGATAAATTATGAAGCTCTTATACATAATGAGAGTAGAACTAGTCGGCCCTTGTTGATAAATATACAAGAGCAGAGCCTACTCCCTAGCACATATGATCCTTGACATGAAGATGTCTCAAAGTATAACAGTCTAACACACTTGGCCCCTTAAACTACATACAGAGGATAATTTAGCCGGACATAGAGCCTATCATAGATTTAATGTCATTGGCAATATTCTTGGCATCCGACGCAATACCAGCCAATCCTCTCCTCGCCAACCCAGCACAATAGAGCCTATTTTCACCTTTCCAGTGGTTCGGATGTTCTTTGGTCGGCAGTCCATTGTCATTTAACATGCTCTCACCATTCTGCGCACATAAATAATATTTAAATTGGTTAGAATGTCCAATTGTTGCTTAAAAAAGAATCGAACTTAGGAAAATAATCAATATAGTACCTTGAGCCACATATTTGCTGTGCTCTTGTATCCAGTTGCAAACACAATTGCGTCAAATGAGATTTCATCCCCACTTTGAAATTTAACTATATTGCCCATGATCTTACTAATGCTTCCTTGAACCTATATGAGGTACAGATAGTATTGCTAAATTGGCAAAGTAAATTAATATACGGTATATATAAGGTTTATATCATGTCCGAGGATATACTTACTTGGATGATGCCCTTTTTTATTAACCCAACGGTGCCAACATCAATCACAGCGGATCGGCCAGTTTTTGACTTGAGTATCATTGGGCCCATTTTTGGCATTGTGATGCCATGCCTTGATAGGTCTCCAAATATGAATTTTGCTGCCATAACAAGGAGATTATCCACTAGATATAGTGGAAGATGGTGGGCTAGTGTCATCCCCAACCTGATTAGTTCCTTTGTCATTACATGAATCTGCAGCAACAAAATGGGTTCACACATCTTTGCAAAATAAAATATAATTCTAATGGTAATAATACTAAGAAATTGTACCCCTAATTCCCTATTACCAAATAAAGTTATAAAGTGCACATACCGGGCTTCGTATAACAATCGAAGTATTGGCACCATGTGTCGCAAGGTCATAAGCGATTTCCATCCCAGAGTTGCCAGATCCAATGACCAATACATTCTTGCCGGAGAAGCTCTTGCCTGACTTGTATCTTGACGAGTGGATGGCCTCACCCGGAAAACTGTGAAGTCCAGGGATTACCGGAATATTCTCTGCACTATTCTCACCACTTGCCACGACAAGGAACTTTGCAATGAAATTTATTGTTGTGCACTCTACCATGTCACGAGCCACGATGGACCAACACTTCTTATCATTGTCATATGTCGATGACTCCACGCTAGTGAGATACTTGGGTTGAATATTGAAGCGCACAATATAGTCATCCAAGTACTTGACAAACAGGGCTTTTGGTATGTATGTTGGTGCATCTGCTGGGTAGGACATGTGCGGTAACTCGCAAAACTCCTTTGCAAGATGCAACTTCAAGCGATCATACGCACGGTTCCGCCAAAGTGAGGCGCTACAGTCCTCTCGCTCGACGATGACATAGGGAATGGATAATTGGGTAAGGCATGCTGCCGTCGCGAGGCCTGCTGGACCAGCACCAACAATCATCACCACGGTATTCTCCATTGCGAAGACAAGATTTGACAGAGTTGTGGGATTTGGGTGTGGTGGTAGGCTAGAAAACTTAGAATAAGAAGAGGTCTTTGTTCGCTGGGTGCTGGCTGGATGAATCTTTGGATGAGATGTCACATATGAAGCATATATATATGCTTGTAGATCTCACGTTTCAAATATGTTTTGTGACTGGTTTCAGATAAGGGGTATCGAAAAAGGTAATGATCAATTGGCTGATACAACCTGGTCTATCCAATCCCTCTATAAATTGGAATGTTATAAATGCCATAGCTGGTGTGAAAGTATATCCTGATACAGGATAGGTAGAAAACACAATCTTGATCTTTTACATTCTTTTGGAAACTTACAGCCATATTTGGATTTGTTTAGCATATAGCTGACTAGCGTTTCTTTCCTTTTTTTATTTTCCGTTTTGTTTCTTTCCTTTCCTGCCATCATCAATGAAAATTCTTATAGGACAGAGATATGTTCGTAGTATATATCATCCACATGTTTCTTACCTTTTCTGCATTTGGTAGGATAAAGATGAGTCAATCTTCTCAACATTTTGACCAAATAAAGGATTCCAGCATGCATTTATAGACGGATATTATCTGATTACCCTAGTGCCACAGTGAGGCTCTAGCATAGAGATTAAAGTCAGCATTCTGCATTAGACTAAGCAGACCACAACATTTCCTCATAGCTAACGTCACGCACGTCCGAATGGACTTTCTACCATGCTCAAATCTGCACACTACTTAGGTGAACTCTGCTGCAGCTTACTCGTTTTTGCTATTAGTTGATGGATGATCACCGCCTCACCAGCTACGGTGTAAAGTTGTGTACTCAAATGACATATGGTTGTGCGCTATTCCTGACAAACACACGTGATTTTAAGGTCACAGGGGTGATAAAAAGTAGCAACATCAGAATTGTACTACAATCAAACAAAGAGTATACTTTGTACTCCCTCCGCCCCTAAATGCAAGGCGCCCTTAAATTTCGCTGGCCAAGAATTTATAACTTTGACTATGATTTATACTTGTAATATTCCAAAACAATTGTATAAATATATATTAAAGGAAAGAGATTTACAAGAATAATGCAATGATACCATTTACATGCTAAATCCATATAATTTGGTATATACTATTGGTCAAAGTTGTGCATCAAAGACAGTGCAAAAAAAAATTGTGACTTAGATTTTGGGACTGAGGGAGTATTTGTTTACATGGGATTTGTATTTTGAAATACAAAAGCATAACAAAGGCGCGTTGTGGTTTATTGACGAGAACAAGGAACAGACATGTGCACAATGCATCTATAGGAAACATGAAAGTCTTTAGATAATTGAAGTTATTAGCAAAATTGAGGGTGACATGTGCTTATTCGTTAGTTTAGAACATGTGGTCGATAATGAGTACTTAAAGGACCGAGGTGCAGAAGCACGACTTACAAAAGAATGTTTGCATTAAAAAAATTGAAATTTGAACTGTAATCGACATTTGATAAAAACAAGTAATATTATTGATTCAAACTAGAATTCATATACATAGTTGTAATGAATCAAAAGATTACTAGAGTATAAAAGAGTTGTTACAAGTCCAACTGACATAATTACAAGTGTACAAAATTATAACCATGCTTTACTATTACAGATGACCAAATATTAGAAAAGGAGATAGAAATCCTAGAACTAATCCTGGTTTTCTCCTAATAATCTTCTTCAAACCTGCGGTCAAAAAGATCAATTCGTAGTTCAGACATCTAACTTGAAGTTCGCAATCTTCTCTCTTTCAGGTTGTTAATTCTGTCATTGTCACTCTGTTTTCTCCTTTCTACAAGTCCATTTGAAGAAAAAGATGAAGAGGAATGGCTACCTCTGTCTGATTTGCGTCACAACAAAATTGGTGTTTGAGCTGTTATGCTAAAATGGTAGCAGTAGTACTGCAAGATCTTTGTAAGCAAATGAAATTCGAGTAAAGGATAAGATTTCCTTTACTTGGTTTGCTTTGCGCTGCTGGTGCACTTCTTGACACAGCTGCATGCAACAGGGTCATTCTGCTGATGAAAACGCCTCAGTTGCGGAAGCGCGGAAGGTATGCACGCGTTGCATTTAGTTGCAAGTTCATCCTGCTGCAATGTGAAGGGTTATTGTCTTAAGCTGAAATCAAATGGAGGGTATTTTTTTATTCACACTGTATGCGACAACTTTGTATTAGCATATAACAACTGAAAACATGTGCATTCATCCTTTGCTGGCCGTCTTATGCTATAATGATTTGACATCCTTAAGCAGATCTATGTATGTATGTGAATAAAGTTATGGTCCTGCATAGTACTGTATAAGTCAATGCTTGATTCTACGACTTCCAGCATAATTCTTACCTAGAGATTGGGAAGTAGAAATGTAGAATTTGTTTCTTATCTCTAATATCTTTTAAATGACGGAGATGCATAAGTAACCATCTACTTATAACGTAACCATAAAGCAATTATCAGAAGCAGAACCAGGATTAATCGAAGCCAAATATAGCCCACCTGACCAAACAATATACTCCCTCCATCCCAAATTAGTTATCTCAGTTTATCTAGATATGCATGTATTTAGACACGTTTTAGTGTAGATACATGTCATCTAGAAAAAGTTTAGCTCATATGCGTCTGGAATCCCTTCTTCTCTCCTTGCGATTGTGGTGACAGGCACCAGAGAGGAGAAGGACTTGCAGATCTAGCTCTCAGAGCGTGGCGGAATGGTCGTCGCATGCTATACTCAGGAAGCTGCTGTCATCGGAGATCATCAACACCGGATGCTTCACGCCGGCGTTATACATGGCGAAAGGAGCCTCTCCTGGCTAGGAACCTTCCACGGCTCTTCTTCCTCCTCAGGAGGATCTTGGTGGGGTGCTGACCTGATCACATTTTTCATTTTTCTCGTAGTGTCCTTTCTGTAAAAGATGATTCCTGTACTCGTAAAAATGTACCTGCCGCTTAAGTGTAACTCAGCTTCCTAGGCCTTTCTGCCCTTTACAAAAAAAAGAAAAAAATTAAAACAACTAATTTGGGACAGAAGAAGTAACATATTAAACCCTAGAAGCTTAGATAAGTAAACATGGAAATTAGCAGAACCAAGTAGCAATTAATCATGATATAGCTAACATAAGCATATAGTAGATCTTAGATTGACAGACTAAGCGCAAGCAACTAACCTTAAGAGAGGGCAATTAGCAAACCCTAGATAATTACTTAGCCTGCCAAAACTAATCATGACAATGATCAGACCAAAATAGTAATAGCGCCCATTAACCTAAACATGCTTAACCTTAGTACTTCCTCCGTTCATAATTAGTTTACATTCTACATATAGTCAAAGTCAAACTTTATTATGTTTAAGTCAAACTTTATAAAGTGTGACCAAATATTTAGAAGTATTAGAATCGTTATAAAGTATATACTTATTATATTTTTTTTGGTATTATGAGTGTTAATATTTTTTCTATATTCTTGATCGTGGCCGCCTAGGCTGTCTGTCAGGTTCTGATTTGAGATTTAGTCTTCCCCATCTATCTGTTCTTTCTTTTCTCTGTTGTGGGTCTGCCAGTGGCGGGCATGTATCTGTTCCGGTTGTTCTGGGCTTTGTGTCTGTTGGTGGCCAGCTGCTTCGCGCTGTTGTGTTGTTGTTATGTGTCCAAGCGTTTTTTAGTTTTCCCATGGAGTTAGCGGTTCTTGTTTGGATTGTGAGAGGTGCAAACAATCCCGCTAAGAGAAGAGCAATGCAGTTGTTCTTCTCCGGCAAGCATTGTAACATTGTGTGTCTGCAAGAAACAAAGATTGAGGTATTAAATAGGACCCTGGTGGTCGAGATGTTAGGACCAAAGTTTAGAGACAGTTTTATCTACCTCCCGACGACGGGTGTTCGGGGAGGAGTGTTGCTGGCTTGCACCAACGATTTCCAAATTGCTGTTGATCCTGCAACGGTCGGCAGCCAGTTTTCCATCACTGGAACTGTGGTGAACATAGCCGACAACAGCAGCTGGAGTTTATGGGCCACAGGAACATGATCTAAAGGGTGAATTCATGCAGGAGATCAGGCAAATCAAACCTTTGGTCCAGGCATAGATGCTACTGGGTGATTTCAACCTGATTGCCAGTTCAGCTGAGAAAAGCAATGACAATCTGAACATGAGGTTGCTGGGGCAGTTCAGATCGATGATTCAAGACCTTGAGCTCATAGATTACCCTCTTTTTGGTCGCTGATACACCTGGTCAAATGAAAGAGAATTTGCAACCCATACCAGAATTGACAGAATAATGGTATCCAAAGAATGGGATATTGAGTACCCTCAGTTTCGGTTAACTCCAGCTTCCTCTAATGTGTCTGATCATTGCCCAATTTTACTGAGTTAGATGGAAAGAAAGCACTTCCGTGGCTTAAGATTTGAGGCCCACTGGCTGAAGCATGAAGATTTTCTGTCAGTTGAGAAGCATGTCACTTCAACTAATGCAATCAGAGCTCTATACACTAAACTCAGCCGCACTGCTAAAGCTCTCAGAAAATGGAACAAGGACAATGTCAGATGGACCAAGTTCGTCTCTGCAGTGGCTGATGAAGTGATCTTCAATCTGGACGTTGCACAGGAGGACAGGAATCTTACACCTAACAAGAGAAGACTGCGTTCGATGCTCAAGAGCAAGCTTCTAGGCTTTCTTTGTGGCAGTTGACCGCATGAAGTGGAGACAAAGATCGAGGATAACCAGGCTCAGAGAGGGGGGCGCCAACACAAAATTATTCCATCTGCGAGCTAATGGTCGGCGAAGGAAAAACACATCCCAACCCTTGTGGGACAGAGGGGAACTGTCTCTGAACATGGAGAAAGGCTGAAATTTTGCTTCAGCATTTCACTAACCTTATGGGTAGCAGAGTGGCAACAGATATTGACCTCAACTGGGAACAGTTAAATCTGCCATCACTAAACCTGGCGCACCTTGATGCTCCATTCTCCCTCTCTGAGTTAAAAATGGCTGTCGATAATGTGCATGGTGAAAAGGCACCAGGCCCAGATGGGTTCTTTGGGGATATTTTCAAGAAGTGCTGGCCTTTTATCTGTAATGATCTGCTCAAGGCCTTGAACCAGATGCACTCCTTCAAAGGAAATAATTGGTGCCTTCTGAACACTGCTTCCATTGTGTTGCTGCCAAAGAAGAATGATCCCTCTGATGCAAAAGATTTCAGACCTGTTAGTATCATGCATAGTGTGGCAAAAATCTTGTGTAAGCTGCTTGCAAACCATCTGGCGCCGAAGCTGGAAAACCTTGTGTCTGCTGGACAGAGTGCTTTCATAAAAGGGAGATCCATTCAAGATAACTTCTGATATGTCAAGAACGTGATCAAGAGGGCACACAAAAGGAAGACGCCTCTAATCTTCCTCAAGCTGGATATTGCAAAAGCTTTTGGTTCGCTCAAGTGGGGCTTCCTCCTTCAAGTGTTGAAAAATATGGGGTTTGGACAACGATGACGTGATCTCATCTCTCTCATTTCGGCTACCTCCTCATCCAGAATCTTGTTAAATGGAAGCTTGGGCAGGCCTTTCAGTCATAGGAGGGGTCTCAGGCAGGGAGATCCTCTCTCCCCTATTCTTTTCATCTTGGCTATGGAGCCGCTCAAGTGCTTGCTAGAAAGGGCTACAGAACAGCAGATCATCTCACCACTCAACTTCTGAGCTGCAAGATTCAGGGCCAGCTTTTATGCAGACGATGCAGCCTTGTTTGTCAATCCAGCCAAGGAATACATTACTGCTATTCAGGCCCTATTACAATTTTTTGGCAATGCTTATGGCCTGCGCACTAACATTGAAAAATGTGTGGCCTGCGAAGGAATCGATCTCAACACTGTTCTGCATGATTTTGGTGGTGCACCAGGAACTTTCCCTTGCTCATACCTGGGGCTACCTCTTGGGTTCAGAAAGCCCAGAAAGGTGGAGGTGCAACCGCAAGTGGACAGGGCAGTGGGGAGGCTGAAGGGATGGAAGGGAAAGCTTCTTAACCACAAGGGCCAAGTCACTATGATCAACAGCGTTTTAACTTCAACAGCAACTTATTTTCTGACTGTGTTGCCCCTTGAGCCTTGGCTGATATAAAAAGTTCAATACTCTGAGAAGCAACTTTCTGTGGGCACCTAAAGATGAACAAGTGTCAAGAGGGAAATGTCTAGTGAGCTGGAAGAAAATCTGTGCGCCAATCTGTTATGGAGGATTGGGAATAAAGACCGACCTTTGTGCCTACAGTCGTGCATTGCGGTTATGCTGGGAATGGTTTCGTTGGACTGATCAGGGCAGACCATGGGTGGGCATGGAAAACCCCTGTGATTCAACTGATAAAAGTTTGTTTGCTGCTTGCACAAGAATCACAATCGGTGAAGGAGAGTCTGCGAGGTTTTGGACAGACAAGTGGATCAACGGGACAGCTCCAGAGCAAATTGCCCCCCTCTGCTTCCCTCTAGCATCAAGGAAAAAATTGACAGTGAAACAGGCGCTATCTAATGGCCGGTGGATGCGAGGTCTGCAAAACATTGATACCGAATAGCAACTTTAGCAGTTTGTTTCCCTTTGGAGTGCATTGCAGCAGGTTCACCTGCAGGAGGACACACGAGACACAATCACCTGGACCCTGACTTCTGATGGGCAATACTCCGCTGAATCAGCCTATGAAGCTCAATTCTTCGGAAGAAAAGCGAGGGCTAAAGGCAAGGTGCAAAACTACCTCTGGCTACTGCTGCAGAACAGAAAATGGACGGCAAGGCAGCTTCGAGAAAGAGGACTGCCGCATGATGATCGCTGTTGCCTCTGCAATCAGCAGCTCGAGACAGCGCAGAATTTGGCTTTGCAGTGCCCCTATGCAAGAGGTGTGGGCAAAATTCCATAGCACAAACCCGAAGGCGTTTCAGAGCTAATTCATCCAATAATGTGCGGCTTGTGGAACAAGCTTCGGCATGAGCAAAGAAAGAGAGACACGACTCTTTCGATTTACATTGTTTGGCATCTCTGAAAAGAAAGGGGACGCAGATTTTTCCAGCAAGAGGCATTGCCGGCAAATGCACTGCCCGGGTTTGGGAAGAGATGATCTGGCGCTGTTGCTGTTGGCTAAGGGACAGCATGTTGAGAGCTGATTTGCCAGGGTTGAGCCTTTTACTTATTTTTTCCTCTGTGTAAATAACAATCTGTAACCGGTGGACTTTGTTCCCTCTCATATAGCTCCCGCTATTCTCGTAAAAAAAAACATGTCGATGTATATTTGTGTTCATCCAGTCCTCCAATCCAGTGCGACAATTTACATTTTACTCTCTTCATTCAGCTATTTACAAGCCTCCTAGATCACACTACATTCTAGTTAACTAAATTACTTGCAACCATTTCCAAAAAAAAAAATGCTTGGGAGTTGCCGCTGGCCTTTTTCTAAAAAAGAACTGGCTTCTGTCTGGTTGCCGACAACTGGACGTCTCCATTCAGGACGGAAGCCACAAATCTCTCAGTTTCTTCCATCGTAACTTCGCCAGTATGCACGGCAAACCTCCCACGACGAGGCTTGTAGGCAAGCAGAAGATTCTCAGACGTCTTGTATCCTAGCTTGTCAAACGAGGACAGGAATGCAGATTGTTTGTTAGCGTCCAGCAAGGAGTAGGCGATTGCATTTCCAGAGTTATACCTCTGCCCCCTGATCAGAGTCTTCTTGGATATCTGAAATCAGAGATCACAAAATAAGGAGACATGTGTTAAACAACGGCCAAGTAGGAAGAACAAACATACTTATACTTCTGTCTATCGTCAAATGACAGGAGACAAACCTCGGATAGGATGTTCTCCAGCTTTTCCCTGTATTTGTTTGACTTGAAAACACCAATGAAACATACTGAAGCCTTCTCTCCACAAGTTTCCTCGAAATTGGAAGCTGTGAGTAGAGGGATTTTGTTTTCCTTCGGTTCAGGTTTCTTTTCTTGGTTTGATGCTAGCTTCTTATTCTTCTTCTCAAAACTTTCCAGCAGAGTCTTCAATTCTTTGATGCCAGATCTGAGATCTTTCACTGAAATACCATCCTTCAGAAGTTGCTCCTCACCATTAATGTTCCGGCCAATAAGAGCCGGAACATTTTTCACGCCTAGCCGTTTGAGTAGTGGAAGAGAAACATCCTTAACCTTGAGAAGGAAACAGATACTGCATTAAATAGATGTTCTTCATATACTTTTCATCGCATAGATATGTTTCCCCTCCTTCACTATTCAAGGCCTAATCTACAAAGTTTTATTGTAAGATCTAGGACATGTATCAGTAACCTCTTTCGGTACAAGCAATTTTACTTATATGCCTCAATCTGTAAGTAAGCTCATCCCTGTAACTGTTGTTTCTGAAATAAACTATAACGCAAAACATCACCGTAGCATGTTATGTAACCAGCCTCCCCATGAAAAGACGGATACACAGCTTCAATGATAAAATTGTTTTTCTCAAGCAGATGAATAAAAGATAGATACTTGCCTGTGCATCATAGAAAATTAGGCGATTGCGGAACATCCCACTGACAGCGCGCCACATGGCTGGTGTGTCCTTCTTTGTTGAGAGCAAGAGCACTTGAGGAAAGTTTGGTAAGGCATTATATGGGAAGCTAAATTGGGTAATGTCTACCCGTCTGGAGAATCTCGGCAGGTGTTCTTGACAGAATGTCTTCAGGCTCTTAGCATCATGATCTCCAGAGTACTCATGCAAAGACCCTTTCTCTGTAGTGCTGTACGAATAAATGAAGAGACGAGCTGATTTTCCTACCGAGACACCAGCTTTTTTGCAAAGAGCCTTTTCTTTATCACAATTTATCTTACCAGCCTGCATCAGCAGTCACTTATATAAAAAAAATCTTGATATATGTTAACCGTCAAGTACCAACATTATGTAATGAAGTTGATAAGCTTACCCTTACTGCACCATCCAATGAACGAGCCACGTCCTCCAGGGCACTTTCTACCACAAATTGACCTTTTGCTTGTTGTGTATAGAATAGCAGAAGCCAAGTAATTCCTTGGTCGGCTATTTCTTTGTTAAATGTTTGCATAGTGACCTCCTGAATGGTGACCGGGCTTGTATGCTGACTGGAAGTTCTTGCATTGGGTCTAGCAGAACCAGCAAAACCACCATGCTGGTTACCTCCCATTGATCCACCACCAGCAAACATGTTGGTAAAAACATCACCAAGATCAAAGCCAAATGGATTTCCACCGTCAGCCCCAGGGTTGCCACCAAACGAAAAGGAAAATGTTTTTTCATTTCCCTGACCACCCATTGTCTGCCATCCATCACCGGATTTGAAATAGGTATTCTTGGGACCACCACCAGTGAAATATGTATGACCCTCACGGCTCCCAAAGTTTCCACCACCGATCCCTGGGTTACCGTTTTCATCTCCATAGAGATCATAGTTTTTCCTCTTCTCTTCATCTGAGAGAATCTCATGCGCTGCAAAGCCAACACCAGCTCGCTTTAGACAGTTCAGCGTTAAGAGGAAAGGATACAGTGACAGTCATTATCCGTTATCTCCTACTGGCAAATAATCATGGAATGAAAAGCAATCCACTAAAAGGAGTTACAGAACTTGGTGCACCGAAAATCAGTCACAAAGAGAAGCAGAGGTAGAAAAACAGAGAGTAGAACTTATACTGGCACAATTCTCTGCATCTAGAAAAGCTCAAGGGACAACATGCAACACTCAGAATGTGCCTCATGATAACTGAAATAAGTCTGACTGAGGCAAGAGCTAGCACATTTCAAAATCAGCGCGAAAGTCTTTAACCAACATGTGAATGGATATAAGGAAAAGCCATAATCAATACTCCCTCCGCTCCTGAATATAAGATATTTAGGAACAGAATGATATTTATTTGGTCGATGCATTAATTAGTGTCTTTCGACTATGCTGATTGTCAAATTAAAGGACTGTCCAATACATAGCCATATGCACAGTCAAGTAGGAGTACGTCTAAAATGCTAACTAAACCGAGATATTAGCACCAGTGTTTTTATGGATGTCTTACCATTATTTATCTCTTCAAATTTCTGCTGAGCACCCTTGTCTTTATTCTTGTCAGGATGATATTTTAACGAAAGCCTGTGGACACAACAAATTAGAGAAACTTTTGGTTGACAGACTATCAGACACGAAAGTAAAATTCACATTGTTTTCTGCAACGGAAGAACAGAACACGTACTTGTGAAAGGCTTTCTTAATATCCCGCTGGCTGGCATTCTTATCAACCCCAAGAACCTGAAACCAAAAAAGAAGGCATGATGTTATCGTATATCAGTGGTAAGTAAAAAAAAAAACACTTCCATCATGTGCAAACATCAATTATGCAGAAACGGCTCAAACAGAAGCACACTTTATCAGTTCCAGATGTGGCTGGGTGCATTAGCGTGACTACGCGCTTACATTCGGTAACAATAATTGAGCAGCTATGGACATACCCACCTGATAATGTTGGACTCACAAGGATATTGAACTGCGTTCTAGACTCTAAAATTCCCCAAAAATATACCCCAAAAAACTTTGCTGCTTTTTGTTTCTGTTCCCCTTTATTTCCTGTTCCTAGCTTTAAGAAACCTGAACTGGCGGTTTCGTGCACTGCAAAGAAACCGGGGATGAACTCCCTTTTCCTCTAAAAATATACTCGAACGCATCACTTCAGCCCATCGTGCAATTCGTTTTACATTGAACCAAATTATCGACAGCACAGAATCACATTAGCCAATACAACCCAGAGTTACGCGATAGCTCACCTTGTAGGGATCTAAGGTTTTGGCTGCGACATGCAGGAAGATCGAACTGAAGACGAGAGAGGCGACGAGGAGGGACCGGATGGGGATTCCCATCGCGGGACTGCTTCTATCTGGGGGTTTCGCTTCCCGGCGACGGGCCTTCTGGCGTAAGATTCACGGTCGTGGTTCGCTTCTCCGGGGGAATCCTCGGGCTAAATTCCGGTTCGGTTTGGAGGGAAGCGGAGGAGGAAGAGGAAGAGGGATTTAGCCATGGGCGGGCGCCGCCGAGTTTTCAGAAGAGGGGTCGAGATGTTTCTCGATCGAGCGCACGTGGCGTGTGGAGGCGGCACCAGCGTGTTCGACCAATGGGATTAGAGCTCTCGAGCCAGGGTGCGTGGCGGTCGCGGTGTTAGACTCGAGCCGTGTGCCACGTAGGATGGAGTTCCTTTTAGGCGTCCTCACCGTCGGATCTCGGGCGGGATGGTTCGCGACGCCGACATTTATTTATTTTTTCCATCTGATTTCCCTTTAGGCCTCGTTTGGCACACGTGTTTTCACCGGTTTTGCAGCGTATTTTCCCGGCCAACCCCGAGACACCCAAAAACACGCTATGGGCCGTTTGGTAGGCCGGTATTGGACGGGCCAACCCCGTGAAAACACCAGAATACTCGTCGGGTAGAAGGGGAACGGCGACACGCCTAGCACCACGCGTTTTTCTCCGCTGCGAGGCGACGGCGCAGCGATGAAGCGTGGATGCCCAAGTTAACACCCGCCACACGCCTTCTTCCGCGCCCATCGTCGTCTACTTCCTCCATCCCCGCAGCCGACGGCTCCCTCCGCCACCATGGCTTCCTCAGCCCTTGATGCCTTATTGCAGCATGGCGTCTTCGCCCCTTTGCGATTCCGTCGAAGCCGCTCCAATCCCGTCGCCGCCGACGCCTGGGACGCCGGCTTCAACACCGCCACCGGCGTCCGGCTCCTTCACTCAATCACTCCCCCTCCCCCCCTTTCCCCTTTCTCTGGTTCAAATCTGGCTTTCTCTCAGGCCATGGAGTGCTAGTCCAGGCCATGGTACAGAGTAGTTGGAGAGTAGTTGGTACAGAGATCTGTAGATGATCAGTTTGTAGCTGTGTCGTTGTGATGGAGTGTCAGATGAAGCAATCCCTGCTTACCAAACATCATTTTTAAGAGGGTGTTTGCAGGGAGTCAGGATAAAACTGGGTTTGAGGGGGATTGGGTGAAGGACGTGTATTCACCCAAAACACTAGGGGCAATACTCTGAAATACACTGTAATCCCTGCCTGCCAAACAAGGCCTTAGGCTGTGTTCGGTTGTCAGGTCAAGTTCCCAGCGGGAGGAAATTGCACATACCTCGTCTCATTTCGTTGCACAGATTACTACATGGAGAGAATTTTTGCACTTTTCACTAGGTTCAAGTCTAATCCGTTGCAACCTAGTCTAAGTACTTCTTTTAATAATGCTAATAGCGATACTGATAGCTAGATCCCATATGGTTAGGCCGGACCCTGTATTTTTTCTATTGAGATGGACCGACCATCTCCTCCCTTCTCCCGTGTACTGCTCCCGTGAACACAGTGCGGCTCGAGGAGAGAAGATTGGGACGGTGGCCGCCCAAATCGGCAATGATCTCCTCGTCGGCGATGGACCCCGACCCATGCCTAGGGATCTCCGTCACCTGGGATCGTCCTCCTCCCGCGAATCGAGCCGAAGAAAGGACAGAGGAGAGGGACCCGCCCCAAGCAGCGATGGTGGCCGGCCAACCGGCGGCGAGCTCCTCGCCGGCGATGAACCGCATCCAAGGCGTCTCCTTCACCAGGTAAATCCGCACCCCTGCCCTGCTATTCATCTTTCCCTGACCTTGGGCGTGCTATGTTAGGGTTAGGTCACCATATAGTTCAGAACCTAGGGTTGCTGCGGCTAATTTCTGCCACAGATCGACGTTTAATTAGTTAGGAACCTGCAATTTTGGGTCTTAAAATTCATATTTTTCTCATTGTGCGTTCGATTTTGAAATGTGTTTAACTCATGGTCTGTTGTGTTCATTGCAATTTCAATTCAGCAATTTACATGTTTTTGGTTTTATTTGGCAGGAATGAGAGCAACACCAGCCTACAATTAAGCACAAAGTGGCCATCAGATTGGTTTGTTGAAGCACCAAGAGCAATCCATCAAGATTGGCACATTGACCTCAACATAGATTGATCATATCAGAGGGAATAGAAACTGGTCTGAACCAAGATAACATGTATGTCGGAGAAGATATTGTCCATGAGTCTCATTGTAGTGATGAATTAGGGTCTCATTGTGAGGAGGAAATCGTTTGGCGGCAAGAAGAAACTTGTAGAAGAATTGTTCCCTGTACCGGATGAACAAGACATGGATGAGGTGTCTTTAGAGGAGAAGGCAGCTATAGCGAGGGCAAAAAGAAGCAAAGTTGCAAAGGCAAATGCAACTAAGGCGCGGGAGGCGAAGTTGAGGACAACTGAAGGCACAATTGAGGATGCATTTGTGCTTAGTGATAGCTATAGTGACGACAACAAAGATCTCATTAATTCAAGTGATGATGATGGGGCTGTGTTGGAATCAAAGATAGCAATAAAGAAGCAGAAGAGCAGAGCGAAGCCACTGAAAAAAAGAGTGTACTATGATGCAGTGGCGGAGCCAACACCGGGTCGAGCCTGGTCGGCCGACCCGGCTCAGTTTTTGGGGAAAAAAAAATGGAGTACCGGTTTGCCTCGTCTGCCCCGCAGCCCACGACCGAATCCCCTCGCTCGCCTCGCAGCCCTCGCTCGCCAGCCGCCACCGCTCGATCCCGATTCCGACCGCCGCCGCCCTTGGCCATCGCCGGCGCCCGTAGGCCGCCCGTTCCCGACCGCCGGCGCCCGTAGGCCGCCCGTTCCCGACCGCCGGCGCCCGTAGGCCGCCCGTTCCCGACCGCCCCGGCCCCCCGCAGCCGCCTGTCCCCGACCGCCTCCGCGCACGGCGCACCCGACCGCTGCAGCCTGCAGCACCACCGGCGCCCGTAGGCCGCTCGTTCCCGACCGCCTCCGCGCACCACGGCGCTGCAGCCTGCAGCATGGCGCCCTCTGCTCTGCTCGGCCCAGCTGCCGTCTTCGATGGACTTCGCGGACGAGGCAGCCTGGATTGAAGAAGAGGAGGCGGCAGAAGAAGAAGCACGCAAGAGGGCACGCATAGAGGTTGAATTTCTCCCATTTATCTTGAATTATGATACATATTTATCAAGTAAATAATTACTAGTGTGAAATCTTTTCTCATAGTTTGTTTCATTTTCTTTGTTGTAGGCAAATGTTCCAGAAATCTTTGATCTAGCAAATGTGGTTGCCGATCCCGGAAATCGGAGACCAATTGAGTCATATGGTACCCCGGAAATTAGAGACAACATGCGATGGGCATATTTGTCGAGGGGTCGTAATCGTTTAGTTGGTCATAGTTATCCCAAAAATCCGGATAGGCGGTCATTTCTAGATGCATGGTATAGCAAGTATGATTGGTTAGAGTATAGTGTGGAAAAGGATGCTGCATTTTGTTTCCATTGTTTTCTGTTCAAGTCTTCAAGCAATGCTAACCACTTTGGATCGGATATTTTCACAAAGTTGGGGTTTACAAATTGGAAGAAAGCATCAGAAAATTTCAGGGGTCATGTAGGTGGACCAACGAGCTTTCACAACAATGCAAGAAATAGTTGTGAAGATTTCAGAAATAAAAAGCAAAGTGTTGCATATGCTCTTGTTCATCATGAAGAAAAATCACATATTGAATATGAGATTCGTTTGAGGGCTGTTGTGGGTGTTGTCAGATTTCTACTTGACCAAGGTCTAGCTTTTCGTGGGCATGATGAGTCTAGCACTTCCTTAAACAAGGGCAATTTCCGTGAGATGTTGGATTGGTATGGTGCAAGATGCAAGGATGTAGCTGATGTGATCAATGAGAATGCTCCTGGAAATTGTCAATTAACATCTCCTGATATCCAAAAAGATATAGTGCAAGCATGTGCAGAAGAGATTACACAAGTCATTATGAGTGAGCTCGGAAATGCTTGTTTCTCTCTACTTGTTGACGAGTCCCGTGATGTATCGGTTAAAGAGCAAATGGCTGTGATGGTGAGGTTAGCCATACTCTCTCAATTCTTTCTCATACTCCCATAACTCAATTATCACACTCTCACAATTCTTATATGTTATTACTTGTAGGTTTGTGAACCAAAAAGGAGAGATCATGGAAAGATTGCTTGGTGTTGAGCATGTTCTTGATACTACATCGGCTTCTTTGAAAACATATCTAGATGCAATGTTTGTGAAACATAATTTGTCCATGTCTAGCTTAAGAGGTCAAGGATATGATGGTGCCTCTAATATGCGTGGGGAGCTACATGGTTTAAAAACATTGGTATTGGCCGACAACCCTTATGCTTTTTATGTGCATTGTTTTGCCCACCAACTACAATTGGTGGTTGTGGCGGTTGTGAAAGGGGTTCTTCCAGTTGGTCAGTTCTTTGGTCACTTAAACAAGATTGTCAGTATGGTGAGTGCCTCTTGTAGGAAAAAGGATGCATTGTTGCAATTGGATCATGACCGTTTGGTAGCACAGCTAGAGAGTGGGGAGATCTCGTCGGGAAGAGGCCAAAATCAAGAGACAAGTTTAGCAAGACCAGGTGATACTCGTTGGGGGTCACACCATAAAACTCTAGTTCGGATTCAAGTAATGTGGGATTCAGTGGTTAAAGCACTATGCAGTGTTTCTCATGATGGGACAGATGCCGAGGAGAAAGGTGTGGCTTCAGGTTATATCATATACATGGAATCCTTTGAATTTGTTATTATCTTGCATTTGATGATTCGATTGCTTGGTATAACAAATGGTTTGTCAAATGCATTGCAAGCCAAGGATCAGAACATAGTGTGTGCTATGAATATGATTGTCTCAGTGAAACGTGCATTGCAAAAATTGAGAGATGATGGGTGGGAGCCTCTATTGCTTGCCGCTAATAACTTTTGTGGTGCACGCAACATTATGGTACCGAATATGGATGATAACATTGCAGCTAGGGGTTACCCAAGGAGCTCACGCAAGATGGTTACTTGCTTGCATCATTACAAGGTACAAATCTTTAATGAGGTGCTTGACAGAAACATAGTTGAGATGAATCATAGATTTTCTGAAACTTCTACACGCCTATTATTGTGCACTTCATGCCTTGATCCTAGAGACTCATTCAACAGTTTTGACAATGATATGCTAGTTGAGCTTGCTACCATATACTCTGCTGATTTCTCTTCACATGATTGCTGTCTATTGGTTGATGAACTGAACATATATGTTGATGTCATGAAGAGAACTCCTGAATTCATAGCTTGTGATACTTTGAGTGATCTTGCTCTCAAGTTGGTTCAGAAAAGATATCATTTGACATTTCCATTGGTCTACCGCCTTATTACACTAGCTTTGACATTGCTTGTGGCAACAGCATCAGTAGAGAGGGTTTTCTCAGCCATGAAGATTATAAAATCAGATCTTCGAAACAAGATAGGGGATGATTGGCTCAATGATTTGATGATTTGCTATGTTGAGAAAGAGATATTTGCACAAATTGATGACAAGAAGATTATGCTTCGTTTTCATGCCTACTGTAACCGTAGAGGTCATCTTCCTCGTGGATTTCGACTTCCCAGCATGGAATCAACTTAATGGTATGATATCTTCTCAAAATATAGCACTATTGTATCTATTTTTGTTTTTAGTCAGTTTGTACTTGTACTCGATGAAATGTGACAAATGAATCTGTTTGGACCATTTTTTGTTGATTACATGTGATTTTTTGCCCCAAAAATTTTTATAGCTTATTTGTTCGACCCGGCTCAATTCAATTCCTGGCTCCGCCACTGCTATGATGAGATGAAGGACAATGCACATGAGCAGTTTCAATTGGACTTGTGCTTCCATAGTGTCACACAACTAAGGAAGGATTTGGAAAATTATCACATAGCATACATTAGGAACTTTGAATATTTGAAAAACAACCAGTAAAGGGTGATTGTTTGCTGCAGCTCAAAAGGCAAGTGTTCTTTCATGATTTACTCATCTCAAATCCAAGGCGAAAGCACACATTGCATTAGGCAGATCAAGTTGCCACACACTTGTGGCACTACCACGGATACCTCAAGGATCAACAACACTTGGATTGCAAAAAAGTATGAAGATTTGTTAAGGAGTGATCCAGCCTTAAATATAACTGCTATCATGGATGTTGTGATGAAAGAACATGGAATTGAAATTTCCAAGCACATGGCATATAGGGCGAAGAATAAAGCTCTTGAAGCTATAGAAGGACATGCAAATAGACAATATCTACGAATCAAAGATTACTTGCAAACTATAATGGACAAGAACAACGGTTCTCGATGCCATTTAGCAACAATACGTCCTCTGCAGAAGGCCAATGAACCTGAAAGGAACCCAAGGTTTCATGGACTTTTCTTTGCCTTACATGCGCAAATTGAAGGATTTAAAAATAGTTGCAGGTCATTCTTTTGTAAGAATAAAACCTTTTTAAGAGGCCCATGTACAAAGAGGCCTACAAGAATCTGATCTATCCGGTACCAGGACAGCATGGATGGACGAAAACTGATTCACCTGACATAGATCCACCTGAGTATGAAACTAAGCGTGGAAGGAAACAAAAGAAAAGGCACAGAGGATAGCATGAATCATCCAAGTCAACTATTCAAAATAGAATGACAACAATCCAATGCTCTGGCCAATCCATGTGGGACCCTGCCATCAGTTTGAGTGTCAATGTTGATAAAAAGAATATTTAGACTGGGTTGCAATGGATTAGATGTAGACCTGGTGGAAAGTGCAAAAAATCTGTCCATGTAGTGATCTGTGCAACGAAATGAGATGAACCTGGTGGTATGTGCAATTTCCTCTCCCAGCGGGGAACTGTTCATCATGGGGTCTGAATGAAACCGGTGTGTCACTCTATTCTCTGGACGGATTTAAAGCCTCTATACTAATCCCCTCCACAAAGTCTAGTTGTTCGGTTATACAAGATGGCAGGGAATTTGTTGGGTTGCTGGAATTGAGAATAACAGCACATCCAGGCCAAACCTATATTCGAAAAAAGAGCATCAAGAACGATGCTAATCAAAATATAAAATGCTAACTGATATTACAAACGTCATAGTACACAAATATTAGGAATAAATTATAATAATCTATCAGAATACTAGGAGCATCTTGCAACCTAATATTACCAGAATAAATTATTATAGTAACATTGTGAGAACAAAACTCTGCCAGTAGGCTATCTCATATATCTTAGCAACCTGATCTTTCTAGAATAAATTACACGTAAAAAGTCTCCTAGGTAAAATATATATCATCCAACAACTGCTCACACCGAGTTAAACACAGCTTATTTAACAATGGGATCTGTTAAGGCTATCCAATACGAAATAATTGTTGATGATAAACACACAAGAACTGTTCCATCTACGGCCTCCTTCCCCCTCCAACTACTCTTTTTGCAAATGTTCTCACAGGCAATAGGGGCCACATCCTCTGCAGAAATCAGTGCAGATCAGGCATAAGATATTCCATGAAAAAGTATAAGATGTAGCACTAAGTGACAAATTAATTAGACATAAACATCATAATATTAAAAGTACATGTTTGGTAGCAAAGTGAAGCCTACATGTGCAAAATAGAAACACAATGATGCATGCCTTGTGGCCAGCCGGATAAACAAATATTTTATTACATTGTACAATCTAACAAAGCTAGAGACATTACACAGTTTTGCAAGTAAAAATAACTGAAGTTAAATCTGTTCTTGACCAGTACAATCTAACAATATTCTGCGTCATACATGCCATGAAGCAGAACTAAGAAATATTATGGATGGCTACTGATTAAGCATCAAGCGAGCATGCATCCAGGAGCCAGTTAAATTGAACAATGCATGACTCAGATTAAGCATCAAGCGAGCATGCTGCTGGCACAGGAACACAAGCTACTGAACACAAGCTACTGAAAAGATAGAAAACATACCTTCAGACTACTTGTGATAGCTTAGCCACTGCCTTCCTTAACCAAACAAGAGCAACTTGTGGATCATCTTCTTTAGAGCTTAAGAATATTTCTCTATTATTAGGATCCTTGAATACATCAGCTGCGGCGGCCTTTTCATCGGTTGACAACGCCATCTTCATCATTTCAGAGATGCATCTCTTGATCGAGTAATCTCCAGCTTGAGCCGCCTTCTTTTCATTTTCCAACTAAGCAGATTCTATCTCAAAGTGCTTTTCCTTCATATTGATATACCTCTCCATACTTTCTGCGATGTCGTTGGGACTCTACTTCTTTGGCTTCTTCGTCTCCTTCTCGTCCTTATTTCTTATTGTAGTAGGAGCTCTCTTATTCATTCTCTATTCAGTCCTTGCCACACTTTCACCATCATCATCGATTGTAGTAGGAGCTCTCTTATTCATTGTCTGTTCAGTCCTTGCCACACTTTCACCATCATCATCATCAATTGTAATGTGCTCTCTTAAAGTTGCATCGTCTTGTACATGGTATGCCCAACTCTCTTCAAAGCTTGGAAACGTAGCCTCGCTATCATTGATCTCATCTTGATTATAAACTTCTGTAAATTCTGGGTGTTGCGCTGGCTCGGTAGAATTCACATTGTAGGTTCCTTCGGTGATTTGCCCATCATACAACTCTCCCAATGCATAAAACAAAGGGAATGACTTGGTTCTGAACCGTTTGATTTTGGGGAATGAAATGATCAGGTTGACCCAAAGAGCATCTTCTACTTCAATCATGGACCTAGCATCATTCCATCCTACTCCACTCTGCATCCTTGCATCTTTGAGCATTCTATATTCTCTTTTCAGCTCCTTCTCCTTTTCTTGGATTTGGCTCTTTGTGTATGTTAGGGCATTTTCTAGCCCTCCCTAGTTTTGTGTGTTAGTTAACAACACTAGGATAATTTAACATTATTTTGCTGCAGATTGGTGGCCGGATATTTCAGATCTGGCCGGATATTTCAGATCTGGCTGGATATTTCAACCACCCCCGAAATTGGCTAAGGACCAGAGTGCGCGTCACCCAGATTGTTGGCCGAATATTTGGCTGGATATTTCAGATCTGGCCGGATATTTCGACCACCCCCAAAATCGGCTAAGGACCAGAAGGCGCGTCACCCAGATTGGTGGCCGGATATTTGGCCGGATATTTCAACCACCCCTGAAATTGGCTAAGGATCAGAGCGCGCGTCACTCGGATTTCAGGCCGGATATTTTGACCGGATATTTCAAATCTGGGCCGGATATTCCGGCCACCCCTGAAATCGGCTAAGGACCAGAAGAAGGCGAGGCGCGCGTCACTCAAATTTAAGGCCGGAGATTTGGCCGGATATTTCCAGAAGTGGGCCGGATTATCCGGCTGGCCGGATTATCCGGCCCTAACTTGCCCGGATAATCTGGCCATGGCGGCTGCAACGGATACATTTCGGGGAGGGGTATTTATACCCCTCCCCCTTATCTTCTCCAGCTTGCTCGTCCTCATCAAGAACAAGACACTATTTGGAGCCAACCTCATTGCTAGATCTCCACCTTCAACCACCCAAAGTCCCAGATCTTTGGAGGATCAAAGGAGGAGGTCCCGATCTACATCTCCACCGAAGGAATTTCTTTTCCCCCTCCATTTGCTTGGGGAATTCATTCCTAGTGGTTCCTTGCAAACACTAGGTGGTGTAATTCGTATTTCTCTTGTCTTTGTGGTTTTCTAGCCTCCGTGGCTTTCTTGGGAGCCTCCAATTCAGTTGTGGATGTGTGCCCTAAGCTCCGTATAAGGAATTCGGTGGGTTCCCCCAATACCACCGCTTAGTGGAAACGAGCTAGCCTCCGTGGCTTGCTCACCGGAGAATAAGGTGAGCCTCTGTGGCGTTGGTTGACTCCGTGTCACCACACCTCTCCAACGTAGACGTACTTCCCCTCAAAAGGAAGGAACTACGAGAATACATCCTCGTGTCTCCGGTCTCCACCTTTCGGTTATCTCGCTTCCTTACTTGTATCTTACTTGTTTTTGCTTATTGCTTGCTTGCTTGTCACCTATAGGAAATTCACCTAGTTGCACATCTAGTGAATTTACTTTGTGTCAAGCCTTAAAATTGAAAAGTTTGAAAATTTGTGTAGCGCCTATTCACCCCCCCCTCTAGTCGCCCGTTAAGATCCTTTCAATTGGTATCAGAGCAAGGGCTCTTTGATTGGGCTTAACCGCCTAAGAGATTATGGGCGACGAGGATCCCGCCACTAAGGTGGATCTTAATAACCTAATGGCACGAATGGATGACATGAT
Organism: Dactylis glomerata; assembly: GCA_007115705.1. Lineage (NCBI taxonomy): Eukaryota > Viridiplantae > Streptophyta > Magnoliopsida > Poales > Poaceae > Dactylis > Dactylis glomerata. The sequence continues at coordinate 2,091,416 of QXEO01002112.1, read as the reverse complement.
GGTAGTCATGGAAAGCCAAAAATCTCAACTTGACGCCCTCACTAGTGGGGCCTCAAGCTCCACTCCTCTAACTCTGGTTGAAACCTTGGATAAGCCATCCTTAGGCGAGGTTGATCCGGAGAAGGTTGAAGAAGTTGAGGGCGATGATGATGCCTCCAAAAAGGGAAACACTCCTAGGGAACATGGCACGGAGACTCCACCTCCGGTGAGCTATGTTTCCGGTAGACACCTCCAAATGCCACACCTTGCTTCATGCGGCCCATCGCCACCACTTGATGCTTCTAGCTTTGCCAATTGGCAATATAACATGCATTCTCACATAAACTTTGTGTCTATTGAGCTTTGGAGAATCATTGAGCAGGGTTTTCATCCAACTTCCAAGGACTTGAACAACTTGCTTCCTTGGGAGCAAATCGACAAGCAACTCAATGCCTCCGCTTTGCATCTCATCCATATGGCTATCACCGAGAAGGACAAGGCGTTCGTTCGCAACATCACCTCTGCTAAGGAAGCTTGGGATACTCTCACGAACCTCTTCATCGGCAATGAGAGTATTCAAGAGTCCAAGTATGATGAAGCTCATAACGATGCGGACAACTTTGCCATGCTTGATGGTGAAATTCCGGAAGAACTCCATAGGCGCCTCTCGGCACTCCAAGTGAAGCTAGTGGATCTTCGGTCTACTCAATGCGATTGGAAGTGGATGAAGAGGAAGTTCACTCAAGCCCTCTTGCCTTTCTTCAAGGAAACCGTGAACTCAATCAAGGGAAATGCCAACTTCCGGAATATGTCCGCTCATGATATCTTGCAAGAGATGATGGCAAGAAAGATCTCCGAGAAGAATGTGGATGATGCTCTTGCCCGTGCTCGTGGTGTTCGTGCCCGCAACCTTGCTTTGAAGGCCAAAGTCTCTCTTCATGAAGAAGCAAGTTTGGTAGAAGAGGAAGAGTCAATGAGTGGGAGTCCCGAGGACATGAATTATGCCCATGCCGAGCACATGGCTTTCGCTCAAAGGGCATTCATGAAGAAGGGGAAGTCATCTAGTCCCTCCAAGCCTAAAGCCACAAGTAGAGTGAGGACTTGCTACAATTGTGGTAATCAACACCACTTCATTGCGGATTGTCCTTATGAAAGAGTGGAAGATCACAATGGAAGACTCGTCCGCAAGGAGATTGATACGTCTCAAACGTATCTATAATTTTTGATGCTCCATGCTTGTTTTTACACCATTTGCCTACTGTTTCGTTACACTTCGTGGCATTTTTATGCGATTTCCGGAACTAACCTATTGACAAGATGCCACAGTGCCAGTTCCCTATTTTCTGCTATTTTTTGTGTTTCAGAAAAGCTACACAGGAAATATTCTCGGAATTGGACAAAACAAGTTCCAGAAGTCTTATTTTTCCCGGAAGCTTCCCGAAGACCGAAAGAGAGACGGAGGGGGGCCAGAGGCCGCCCTCACACATAGGTGGCGCGGCCTAGCATAAAATTGAAAAACCTTTGGAGCTTAATTTGCATGCTAATAGTGTTGTTAGTATGAATGCTTTGAACATCATTATTACTAATGCTATAGAAAAGTCTAAGCTTGGGGAAGCTGGTTTTGTTAAGCATGATATTTTTAGTTCCCCAGCTTTAGTGGAGAAAGTTTGTTCTGATAATATTTTATCTCCCATATGTGATGTTCCTTCTTATGATGATATGTTTGAAGAATATGCTTTGCGAAATAGCTGCTCTCTAGCTTGTGATGATACTAAACCTCTAGTTTATGATGGTTATGATGATGAGTATAATATTTTCAGTTCACCTACTTTTGAGGAGAGAATTAGTTATGATTACAATATGCCTCCTATTTTTGATGATTATGGTGATGAGAATAATTATTCTGTTGAATCTGCTCCTACTACTATTGTTCATGTAGGGAGTATTAATTCTTTTATGCATGTGGCTCATGATAGGGATGCTTTATGTGATAGTTATATTGTTAGTTCTATTCATGATGCTATTGAAAGTTATTATGAGAGAGGGAAACATGGTTTGATGGATCTCAACAATATTGAGTTTCCCCTCTTTATGTTGCAATTCTTGAAGTTGTACTTGTTTTGCCTTCCTATGCTTTTTGCTTTGCGCTTTCATGACTTGTCTCTTTACAAGACTATTTTTCATAGGAAGTGGTTTAGATTTAAATGTGTTCCACACTTGCTTTTTGATGCTCTCTATTGCTTTAAGTTTCTTTATGGCGCCTTTGCCTCAAGCTCTTATATGGCGCACGCATGAGCATCTTTGCAAATTACTGCGCCTAGCTCAAAGGCGTTAAAAAAAGCACTCTTGGGAGATAACCCATTGTTTATTTTTCAGTACATTTTCTTTTATTTGAGTCTTGGAAGTTATTACTATTGTAATAACCGCTCCTTATCCTTTTTATTTCGTTGTTGTGCCAAGAGAAGCCTCTAATTTGAGTGAGGTAAGATTTGGGGATGTTGCTGTCCTGAAACTGTTTTCGGTGCTGCACCGTAAAAATTCGTATAAATTCTCTGTATATCTTTTGTACCTGCGATTTCCTGTGCATATGACCCAGGTTATATCCAAACTTTCATTAGTTGAACACTTTTTGATTTGAGCAACAGAAAACCCCTCAAAAATTCGACCTTTGTCAGCTGTTCTGTTTTGACAGATTTCTGCCAATATTTGTGTTTGCCGCTTTATCGCTTTCTTTTGAGTTCTTTTGATCACGGAACTTTTGGGGAAGTTGCTACAGTAGTATATGCTATATATGTGGTGGTTTTGTGTTGAAACCTGAAGAAAAAAGGGTTGATTCATTACTATGCTTACACTAATGTTGCTAATAGAATTGTGTTTAGTTTTGTATGAAGGAAGTTTTCAAGTGTAGGGATCGGAGAGTGATGAGATGAGTTGAAGAATGGACAAAAGCTCAAGCTTGGGGATGCCCATGCATCACCCCAAGAAATATCCAAGAAGTACAAGTGTCAAAGCTTGGGGATGCCCCCGAGGCACCCCCTTCTTCATCGGCAAAAATCAGGTCACCTTTCAAAACACTATATTTTTATTGCTTCATGCACTATGTGTTTTTTTTGGAGCGTCAGTTGTTTTAGTTTTCATTATTAGTTTTGTTTTGTTTGCTTCAATAAATGGTTAGATCACATCATGTTTCTTTTGGAGGAGATGAACTCGCTTTTCATTTGCCAAGAACACTCTAGTTTTCACTCTTATCGTTCAACGAGTGTTCTCTTTTTCTGCTACTGCGTTTAGCTTGCATTTTTCGCCTTGATTTTTGTTCAGATCTTGTTTTATCTTTGCATAAAGGCGTATTTGGACCTCTGGTATATGTTGGTTTTCCTCAAAAGAGTTTCCTCAAAAAGGTTTTAATGGTGTTGGAAAAGAGAAAAAGCTTTATGCAAAAAAATGGTACAAGAAGGAGCTTGTGTAGACTGCGGCCTAGGCTTTTGCATGTCGTGCTTGATGTCTTTTTGATAGTATGCTTAGTAGTTTTGCTGTAGCATGACTTGTCTCAAATGACTGAGATTGCTTAATGAGCCTTTGAAAAAATCATGCGTTGTTTTTATTATATGGAAGCATTTATTTGGTTTTCTCCTTTGATGCTTTATTTGGGTTGACTTGGCACATGCTTACACATGTTGACTACAAAATAAGTCGCCTATAGCCTCTATGATCATTTAGTTTTTGACTTTTGATGCCATCTTATGCTTCTTTTAATGTTGCTTTGTCGCTTTGCATGATTATGGCCGTTATTGCTCTCTTAGTTGGTCGCTCCCAGTCTTTTGCTAGCCCTCATTTTGTACTGAGTATGAGCTCTACTCGTGCATCCAACTCCCAAAAACCAAGTTTGCCATTGTGTCCACTATAAATTCCTATGCATGGTATTTGTAAGCCATTCCAAGTAAATTTTCATGTGCTACCTTTCAAAAACCTTCAAAATACTTCTCGTTTTGTGACACTGTTTTCAGCTCATGGGGACGTAGTGGTCGGATTTGCTATCTTCCATATTGTCTTATTCCAAAAAGAAAAAAAAGAGAAAAAAGAAAGAAAAAAGGCACTCCTCCATGGTATGTGAATGTTGGTGGGCACCCGATGGAATCGGTTAGCCATGGTTTGAGAAAGGAAAAAAGGTGGGGAGGAGTGCTAAGCTTTATAAAAGAGCACAAAAGTGCCAATCTCTCTCTCAAAAACTTGCTTCGTTTTTGTATAGAAGATAGTAAGAACCCCATTGCTAGTCGTTGACAAAAGCAACCACCTCTCAAAACCCAAGTTTTTATCTCTGTTTTACAAATGAAAAGCTCTAGCACATGTTTAATCACTGCTTCCCTCCGCGAAGGGCCTTTATTTTTATTTTTATGTTGAGTCACCACCTTCTATCTTTATGCACCATTAAGAGAGCATAATTGTCATTCTGAGTATAATGTGCATTGTCCCAAAGTTTTCATTGATTGATTCATATTGTTGGTTTCACTTGTTTTGAAATTATTTGTATCTAGTCGCCCTCTTAAACTTGAAGGTGTCCTATGCATTTATGTTTTGCTCTCCATGAAGGACAAGCTGAAAACCATTTGTATGTTTTTCCTTATGATTTGAACACACGTTTGCCTTTCATTGTTTCATTTTCATGATCTTTTGTTTGTGTTCTTTTTCATGTTATAACATAGTTGCTAAGTTTTTTCTATTAAGATTATGTCTTTCATGCCCATGTTTTAAGATCTTATGATCCTGATACGTTGTAAACGTATCTATAATTTTTGATGCTCCATGCTTGTTTTACACCAATTGCTATATGTTTTGTCTACACTTTGTGATATTTTTATGATTTATTTGGAGTAACCTACTAATAGTTGCAAAATTGCACAATGTTCTTGTTTTACACTTTGATGTGTAGGAATTACCAAGAATACAAGTGGAAACCTTATTGGAGTCAAATTGGGACTTTCCAGAAATCTGTACCAGAACTTTTTTCGAAGATGGTCACGTTACGGGTTGAAGACGGCGTCAAACGGAAAACTCTTCAAATACAAAGTTGTAGGGAATTTCACGGCGAACGTTCTGGACATAAAATTCACCTGATTCCGAGTCCGGACGGCCGAGATAAGCCCGCTCCTTTGCAGACCAGGCCTGGGCCGCGCGAGCCCCGTGTGAGGACGCCTGGCTCCACCCCTCACGACGCCCCTTCGCCTATATAAAGCTTCGGGACGGAAAACCCTAAAGGAGTCGGCAAAATTTCCAGAAAGAGTTCCGTAGTTCCGCCGCCACCACCGACGAATTTTGGGGGACAGAAGTCTCTGTTCCGGCACCCTGCCGGGACGGGGAAGTTCCCCCGGAGCCATCTGCATCGGTCTCCATCGCCGTCTCCGCCGTCTCCATCGACCTCACCGCCATCTCCATCAACCTTGCTGTCTCCTATGATGAGGAGGGAGTAGTTCATCCCCGGGGCTGAGGGCTCTACCGGTAGCTATGTGGTTCACCTCTCTCTCCCATGATGTGATCTTTATGTGATCGTGAGCTTTGTATCATGTTGAACAAGTAGATGTTATTATTCAGATATAATGCTACTCCTATGCTTAATTATTATAGTGTACTCTAGTGATGTTATTAAAGTAATCTATTCCTCCTGCCATGGTGTAACGGTGACAGTGCGTGCATCGTGGTGGTACTTGGTTTAGGCTATGATTGTGATCTCTTGTGGATTATGAGAGTAATTATTACTATGATAGTATTGAGTGATCTATTCCTCCTCTCATGGTGTAAAGTTGACAGTGTGTGCACCGTGTTAGTACTTGGTCTAAGTCGCAATGATTTCTATCTTGAATTGTGATCTGATTTGGATGTCTCTATGAGTGGTGTTTGTCAAGTACTTGATGAACTTTAAGGGGTGCTTCTGTAGCCACTACACAATGATTAGTGTTATTCAATAGGAGAGTAATTCAGAGTACCATAGTGGAGAGAAATTATTTATTTGTTCAATCATGTTATATTGTTGGGAGTGTGTCCACTAGTGAAAGTATGATCCCTAGGCCTTGTTTCCAAGCATTGCACACCGTTTACTTGCTATTTTGTTACTTGTTTGCTCGCAGCGATATTTATTTCACATCACGTTTGCTACTTATAATCATCTATACCACTTGTATTTCACTATCTCTTCGCCGAACTAGTGCACTTATACATTTGACAAGTGTATTGGGTGTGTTGGGGACACAAGAGACTTTCTGTATCGTAATTGCAGGGTTACTTGAGAGGGATAGCTTTGACCTCTAACCTCCCTGAGTTCGATAAACCTTGGGTGATCCACTTAAGGGAAACTTGCTGCTGTTCTACAAACCTCTGCACTTGGAGGCCCAATAAGTGTCTACAAGAATAGAAGTGCGTAGACATCAAGCTCTTTTCTGGCGCCGTTGCCAGGGAGGTAAGGTAAAAGGTACTCGCATCCTCCTGTGTGAGTGCTCGAAGTTATTTCCTTTAGATTCTGCAATTACATCTTTTTGTTTCTTGTTTTTATTTTCACTAGTTAGGCTTAATGGAAAACAAAGAGTTCTGTAGTCTTTTTCCTGAGTTTAGATTTGATGAGAAAATTGAAAATCCTTTGGAGCTTATTTCGCATAGCAATGTTATTAGTACGAATGTTTTGAATCCCGTTATTGCTAATGCTATGGAAAAGTCTAAGCTTGGGGAAGCTGGTTTTGTTAAGCATGATATTTTTAGTTCCCCAGCTTTAGTGGAGAAAGTTTGTTCTAATAATATTTTATCTCCCATATATGATGTTCCTTCTTATGATGATATGTTTGAAGAATATGCTTTGCGAAATAGCTGTTCTTTAGCTTGTGATGATACTAAACCTCTAGTTTATGATGGTTATGATGATGGGTATAATATTTTCAGTTCACCTACTATTGAGGATAAAATTAGTTATGATTACAATATGCCTCCTATTTATGATAATTATGGTGATGAGAATAATTATTCTGTTGAATCTGCTCCTACTACTATTGTTCCTGTGGTGAGTATTAATTCTTTTATTCATGTGGCTCATGATAGGGATGCTTTATGTGATAGTTATATTGTTAGTTCTATTCATGATGCTACTGAAAGTTATTATGAGAGAGGGAAACATGGTTTGATGGATCTAAACAATATTAAGTTTCCCCTCTTTATGTTGCAAATCTTGAAGTGGCACTTGTTTTATCTATCCATGCTTGCTACTATGTGCCTCGTTGATTTATTTTCTTACAAGATTCCTATGCATAGGAAGTGGTTCAGATATAAATGTCTTTCACATTTGCTTTTTGATGCTCTCTATTACTTTAATTTCCTATATGGTGCCTTTGCCTCAAGCTCTTATATGGCGCCCACATGAGCATCTTTGCAAATTACTACGCCTAGCTCAAAGGCGTTAAAGAAAAGCACTCTTGGGAGATAACCCAATGTTTTCTTTTCAGTAATTTTTCTTTTATTTGAGTCTTGGAAGTCATTACTATTGTAATGACCGCTCGTTATCTTGTTTATTTCATTGTTGTGCCAAGAGAAGCCTCTAATTTGAGTGAGGTAAAGATTTGGGGATGTTGCTGTCCTGAAACTGTTTTCGGTGCTGCACCATAAAAATTCGTATAAATTCTCTGTATATATTTTGGACCTGATATTTCTTGTGCATATGCCCCAGGTTATATCCAAACTTTCATTATTTGAACACTTTTTGATTTGAGCAACAGAAAACCCCTCAAAAATTCGACCTTTGTCAGCTGTTCTGTTTTGACAGATTTTTGCCACTATTTGTGTTTGCCGCTTTATCGCTTTCTTTTTGAGTTCTTTTGATATGGAACTTTTGGGGAAGTTGCTACAGTAGTATTTGCTATATATGTGGTGGTTTTGAGTTGAAACCTGAAGCAAATAGAGGATTGATTATATGTTATGCTTGCACTAATGTTGCTAATAGATTTGTGTTTAGTTTTGAATGAAGGAAGTTTTCAAGTGTAGGGATTGGAGAATGATGAGATGAGTTGAAGAATGGACAAAAGCTCAAGCTTGGGGATGCCCATGCATCACCCCAAGAAATATCCAAGAAGTACAAGCGTCAAAGCTTGGGGATGCCCCCGAGGCACCCCTTCTTCATCGGCAAAAATCAGGTCACCTTTCAAGACACTATATTTTTATTGCTTCATGCACTATGTGCTTTTCTTGGAGCGTCAGTTGTTTTTGTTTTCAGTATTAGTTTAGTTTTGTTTGCTGCAATAAATGGTTTGATCACATCATGTTTCTTTTGGAGGAGATGAACTCGTTTTTCATTGCCAAGAACACTCTAGTTTTCACTCTTATCGTTCAATGAGTGTTCTTCTTTTTCTGCTACTGCTTTTGGTTTTCGTTTTCGCCTTGATTTGTGTTCAGATCTTCTTATATTTATTTATCAAGGTGTATTTTTGCCTCTGATATTTATTGGTTTTCATCAAAAGAGGTGTTTTTAAAAAAGTTCAAATGGTATTGGAAAAGAGAAAAAGCTTTATGCAAAAAAGTGGTACAAGAAGGAGCTTGTTTAGACTGCGGATTAGACTTTTGCATGTCATGTTTGATGTCATTTTGATAGTATGCTTAGTGATTTTTGCTGTAGCATGACTTGTCTCAAATAACTGAGATTGCTTAATGAGTCTTTGAAAAAATCATGCGTTGTTTTTATTGTATGGAAGCATTATTTTGGTTTTCTCCTTGATGTTTTATTTGGGTTGACTTGGCGCATGCTCACACATGTTAGACTCTTACAAAGTCGCCAATAGCCTTCATGATCATTTAGTTTTTGACTTTTGATGCCATCTTATGCTTCTTTTAATGTCGCTTTGTCGCTTTGCATGATTATGGCCATTATTGCTCTCTTAGTTGGTCGCTCCCAGTCTTTTGCTAGCCCTCATTTTGTACTGAGTATGAGCTCTACTCATGCATCCAACTCCCAAAAACCAAGTTTGTCATTGTGTCCACTATAAATTCCTATGCATGGTATTTGTAAGCCATTCCAAAGTAAATTCTTATGTGCTACCTTTGAAAAAAAAAACCTTCAAAACACTTCTCGTTTTGTGACACTGTTTTCAGCTCATGGGGACGTAGTGGTCGGATTTGCTATCTTCCATATTGTCTTATTCCAAAAAGAAAAAAAAAGAAAAAAAGAAAGAAAAAAGGCACTCCTCCATGGTATGTGAATGTTGGTGGGCACCCGATGGAATCGGTTAGCCATGGTTTGTGAAAGGAAAAAAGGTGGGGAGGAGTGCCAAGCTTTATAAAAGAGCACAAAAGTGCCAATCTCTCTCTCAAAAACTTGCTTTATTTTTGTATGGAAGATAGTAAGAACCCCATTGCCAGTCGTTGACAAAGACAACCACCTCTCAAAACTCAAGTTTTATCTCTCTGTTTTACAAATGAAAAGCTCTAGCACATGTTTAATCACTGCTTCCCTCTACGAAGGGCCTTTCTTTTTACTTTTATGTTGAGTCTTCACCTTCTATATTTATGCACCATTAAGAGAGCATAGTTGTCATTCTTAGTGTAATATGCATTGTCCCAAAGTTCATTGATTGACTCATATTGTTGGTTTCACTTGTTCTTAAATTATTTGTATCTAGTCGCCCTCTTAAACTTGAAGGTGTCCTATGCATTTATGTTTTGCTCTCTTTGAAGGACAAGCTGAAAACCTTTTGTATGTTTTTCCTTATGATTTGAACACACGTTTGACTTTCATTGTTTCATTTTCATGATATTTTGTTTGTGTTCATTTTTATGTTATAACATGGTTGCTAAGTTTCTATTGTCAAGATTATATCTTCATGCCCATGTTTTAAGTTCTTTTGATCCCAGCGCACAACGCTTACATACATGATCAAGATTGTGTAGGTGCATGTCACCTCAAAAATTATTTCTTTTGTTATCACTTACCTACTCGAGGACGAGCAGGAGTTAAGCTTGGGGATGTTGATACATTGCAAACGTATCTATAATTTTTGATGCTCCATGCTTGTTTTACACCAATTGCTATATGTTTTGTCTGCACTTTGTGATACTTTTATGATTTATTTGGAGTAACCTACTAATAGTTGCAAAAGTGCACAATGTTCTTGTTTTACACTTTGATGTGTAGGAATTACCAAGAATACAAGTGGAAACCTTATTGGAGTCAAATTGGGACTTTCCAGAAATCTGTACCAGAACTTTTTTCGAAGATGGTCACATTACGGGTCGAAGACGGCGTCAAATGGAAAACTCTTCAAATACAAAGTTGTAGGGAATTTCACGGCGAACGTTCTGGACATAAAATGCACCTGATTCCGAGTCCGGACGGCCGAGATAAGCCCGCTCCTTTGCAGATCAGGCCTGGGCCGCGCGAGCCCCGTGTGAGGACGCCTGGCTCCACCCCTCACGACACCCCTTCGCCTATATAAAGCCTCGGGACGGAAAACCCTAAAGGAGTCGGCAAAATTTCCAGAAAGAGTTCCGTAGTTCCGCCGCCGCCACCGACGAATTTCGGGGGACAGAAGTCTCTGTTCCGTAGTATTGAGTGATCTATTCCTCCTCTCATGGTGTAAAGTTGACAGTGTGTGCACCGTGTTAGTACTTGGTCTAAGTCGCAATGATTTCTATCTTGAATTGTGATCTGATTTGGATGTCTCTATGAGTGGTGTTTGTCAAGTACTTGATGAACTTTAAGGGGTGCTTCTGTAGCCACTACACAATGATTAGTGTTATTCAATAGGAGAGTAATTCAGAGTACCATAGTGGAGAGAAGTTATTTATTTGTTCAATCATGTTATATTGTTGGGAGTGTGTCCACTAGTGAAAGTATGATCCCTAGGCCTTGTTTCCAAGCATTGCACACCGTTTACTTGCTATTTTGTTACTTGTTTGCTCGCAGCGATATTTATTTCACATCACGTTTGCTACTTATAATCATCTATACCACTTGTATTTCACTATCTCTTCGCCGAACTAGTGCACCTATACATTTGACAAGTGTATTGGGTATGTTGGGGACACAAGAGACTTTCTGTATCGTAATTGCAGGGTTGCTTGAGAGGGATAGCTTTGACCTCTAACCTCCCTGAGTTCGATAAACCTTGGGTGATCCACTTAAGGGAAATTTGCTGCTGTTCTACAAACCTTTGCACTTGGAGGCCCAATAAGTGTCTACAAGAATAGAAGTGCGTAGACATCAGATCCCAGCTCACAAATGCTTACATATATGATCAAGATTGTGTAGGTGCATGTCACCTCAAAAATTATTTCTTTTGTTATCACTTACCTACTCGAGGACGAGCAGGAGTTAAGCTTGGGGATGCTGATACGTCTCAAACGTATCTATAATTTTTGATGCTCCATGCTTGTTTTTACACCATTTGCCTACTGTTTCGTTACACTTCGTGGCATTTTTATGCGATTTCCAAAACTAACCTATTGACAAGATGCCACAGTGCCAGTTCCCTGTTTTCTGCTGTTTTTGTGTTTCAGAAAAGCTACACAGGAAATATTCTCGGAATTGGACAAAACAAGTTCCAGAAGTCTTATTTTTCCCGGAAGCTTCCCGAAGACCGAAAGAGAGACGGAGGGGGGCCAGAGGCCGCCCTCACACATAGGTGGCGCGGCCCAGGCCCTGGTCGCGCCACCCTGGTGTGAGGAGCCCCTGGCTGCCCTCTGACGACGCCCCTTCGCCTATATAAAGCCTTGGGACAGAAAACCCTAAAGGAGTCGGCGAAATTTCCAGAACAGTTCCGTAGCTCCGCCGTCACCACCAACGAATTTCGGGGGACAGAAGTCTCTGTTCCGGCACCCTGCCGGGACGGGGAAGTGCCCCCGGAGCCATCTCCATCGGTCTCCATCGCCGTCTCCGCCGTCTCCATCGACCTCACCGACATCTCCATAAACCTTGCTGTCTCCTATGATGTGGAGGGAGTAGTTCTCCCCCGGGGCTGAGGGCTCTACCGGTAGCTATGTGGTTCACCTCTCTCTCCCATGATGTGATCTTTATGTGATCGTGAGCTTTGTATCATGTTGAATAAGTAGATGTTACTCTTCTTCATTATGTGTACTCTAGTGTGTTATTAAAGTAATCTATTCCTCCTGCCATGGTGTAACGGTGACAGTGCGTGCATCATGGTGGTACTTGGTTTAGGCTATGATTGTGATCTTTTATGGATTATGAGAATAATTATCACTATGATAGTATTGAAGTGATCTATTCCTCCTTTCATGGTGTAATGTTGACAGTGTGTGCACCGTGTTAGTACTTGGTCTAAGTTGCAATAATATCTATCTTGAGTTGTGATTTGCTTTGGATATCTCTATGAGTGGTGTTTGTCAAGTACTTGATGAACTTTGAGGAGTGCTTCGTAGCCCTATGCAATGATTAGTGTTATTCAATAGGAGAGTAATTCAGAGTACCATAGTGAAGAGAAGTTATTTATTTGCTCAATTATGTTATATTTGTTGGGAGTGTGTCCACTAGTGAAAGTATGATCCCTAGGCCTTGTTTCCAAGCATTGCACACCGTTTACTTGTTGTTTTGTTACTTGTTTGCTTGCTGCCATTTTTATCCCAGATTGCATTTACTACTTATAATCATCTATACCACTTGTATTTCACTATCTCTTCGCCGAACTAGTGCACCTATACATCTGACAAGTGTATTGGGTGTGTTGGGGACACAAGAGACTTTCTGTATCGTAATTGCAGGGTTGCTTGAGAGGGATAGCTTTGACCTCTTCCTCCCTGAGTTCGATAAACCTTGGGTGATCCACTTAAGGGAAACTTGCTGCTGCTCTACAAACCTCTGCACTTGGAGGCCCAACACTGTCTACAAGAACAGAATCGTGTGTAGACATCAGAGATGAAGGCCAAGTCTTACCCACCAAGGAACTTCGACAAGAATAAAGCCGTTCCAATACACACTTTTATGACTCAAGAAGAATATCCATCCGGTGATGATGCAAGTGATGATGAAGAAGTAGGAAGGGCCACCATCGCCTTTGCCAAGCCTACCTCTTCACTATCCCTCTTCGCTTCCGCAAATGAGTCCAAGCGCTCCAACTCCAAGGGGACATGTCTAATGGCTCATGCTACAAAGGTATCACCTACTTTCACACCCATCATTCCTAGAAGCTTATCTTTGATGGATTGTGTTGATACTAGTAATGATAAGGATGAGCCTAATGAATTGGACATGTTCATGTCAACCTTGCATGGGGAGACCAAAGCTCGCCTTGAGATTCTCCTAGATCAATATAATGAGTCTCTCCAACTTAATGATAAAAATGAGGAACGCATTTTTGAGCTAGAAGGTCATGCTCGTGAGTATGCCGATGAAATTGCCACACTCACTCAATCCCTTGAGGTTGAGCAAGACCTAAGGATGGAACTTGAGGCATCCAAGTTGAGTCTTGAAGAGTCTCATAATTTGGACATTGCTAGGCTTAAAAGTGATCGAGACATTGATCAATCCATTGCCAATGAACTTAGGTTGCAAAATGAAAAACTTAATCTTATAATTGCTAAAGAAGCAACCAAGTTCCCTTCTAGCACTTTTGTTGCAAGTACTTGTCACACTAACCCTCTTTATGAGAAAGATTCCCCCAATGGTGACACAAGGCTTGATGACCTTTTGAGTGCTCAAAAGCAACATGGTGACAAGACCGGACTTGGTTTCATCTCCAAGTCTAAGAAGAAGAGGAACAAGAAGAAGAAGAACAAGAAGACGAAGTTTCTTGTGCCTACTCCTCCTCCTAAGAAGCGCATCCCAAATGACATATGCTTTGATGAGGATGGCAATGTTTTTGAGGAGGATGGGAGCTAGTGAAGGAGGTGATTGGGAATGCTAAAAGGGCAATGCCCAATCACAACAACTTTGCTGGAAAATATAACCCTTCCTATGTTCTTTGTCGTGCTTATGATGGGCATGTTTATGCCAAATTTGTTGGTTCACCTAATGAACGCATTGCTTGGTCTATTTGGGTTCCTAAGACCCTTGTCACTAACAAAAGAGGACCCATTGAAAAATGGGGACCTAAAAACAAGACTTAATTTCTTGTAGGGCTTTGCTTCCGGTGGGGGATAATGGATAATTGATAGTGGTGCTACCAATCACATGTCCGGAAGCAAAGAATTGGTGAAGGAGCTTCGCACCGGCTCATCTAGTGCGGGCTACGTCACCTATGGAGATTCCTCAAGGTCAAAGGTATTGGGTCTTGGTAAAGTTGTCATCTCTCAAGATGTTACCGTGGAAGATGTCATGCTTGTTGAGACTCTGATACGGGCAGATAACCACCCAGTTGGGAACCCCAAGAGGAAGGTATGATGAGCACAGTGGCAAGTTTTCCCTCAGTAAGAAACCGAGGTTTATCGAACCAGTAGGAAAAAGCCAAACGTCAGAAGGTGATGTCTGCTAACTTCGCGACAGCTTCGGACAATTTATAGGGCGCCTCATCCAGTGCTTTGCTTTGTACCAGCAACAACGTGGAACCTGCACACAACACAACCAAGTACTTTGCTCCCAACTTACGATGAGGTTGTCAATCTCACCGGTTTGCTGTAAACAAAGGTATAAGCGTATCGAGTGGAAAACAGTAGTAGTATGCGAGAAAGTAAACAGTGCGAGTAATAGTAAACAATGTAATAATGTAAAGGAAATTGGACCAGGGTCCACAGTTCACTAGTGGTGTCTCTCCATAAGATAAATAACAACATGCTGGGTAAACAAATTACGGTTGGGCAATTGATAGAGTACAGATAACGTGCATATGTCACGAGGATCACTATGAGATTTACTTTGGGCATTACAACAAAATACATAGACCGCCATCCAACTGCATCTATGACTAATAATCCACCCACGGGGATATCGTCTGAACACCCCACGAGTATTAAGTTGTGAACAACAGATAACTGCATTAAGCAAAGTGTGTAATGTAAACAAAACGAATGTCCTTGGATACAAGAATGTTGTTTTATCCCTAGTGGCAACAGCACATCTACAACCTTAGAGGTTTCTGTCACTCCCCCAGATTAAATAGAGGCATGAACCCAACTATCGAGCATAAATACCCCCTCTTGGAGTCACTAGTATCTACTTGGCCAAGATAGCTACTAACAACGGAGAGCATGCAAGATCATAAACAACATAGAGATAACATAAGATAATATTCAGCACATCAACTTAACATAACACCAATATTCATCGGATCCCAACAAACACAACATGTAGAATTACACAAAGGTGATCTCGATCATGTAAGGCAGCTCACGAGATCTAAACATGAAGCACATGGTGGAGAAGACAACCATCTAGCTACTGCTATGGACCCATAGTCCAAGGTAGACTACTCACACATCGCACCGGAGGCAAGCATGGCGATGAAGAAGACCTCCGGTGGCGATTCCCTTCTCCGGTAGGGTCCCGGGAAGAGCTATCGGACCCTCCCGATCTTGAGTCGGCGACGGCGGTGGATCGCGATGTGTTTCTGGAAAATTGATCGGGTGTTTAGGTTTTTCCCGTCGGGGGGTCTTTATAGGCGAAGGGGCAGCGTCAGAAGTGGACCAGGGGGCCCTCACCATAGGGCGGAGCAGCCAGGGGCTGGGCCGCGCCCCCTGGTGGTGAGGCTGGCCCCTCTCCATCTCCTCTTTGGTCTTTTGGAAGCTTCGGTAAATATTAGGAGGTTCGGCTTTTGTTTTGTCCAATTCCAAGAATATTTCATGTGTAACTTTTCTGAAACACAAAAACAGCAAAAAATAGGGAACTGGCACTGTGGCATCTTGTTAATAGGTTAGTTCCGGAAAATGCATAAAAACCCCCACGAAGTGTAACAAAACACTAAGCAAATGGTATAAGAATAAGCATGGAGCATCAAAAATTATAGATACATTTGAGACCTATCAAGCATCCCCAAGCTTAACTCCTGCTCGTCCTCGAGTAGGTAAGTGATAACAAAAAAATAATTTTTGAGGTGACATGCACCAACACAATCTTGATCATCTATGTAAGCATTGAGTGCTGGGATCAAAAGAACTTAAAAACATGGGCATGAAAGACATAATCTTGATAGAAGAAACTTAGCAACCATGTTATAACATGAAAAAGAACACAAACGAAAGATCATGAAAATTGAAACAATGAAAGTCAAACGTGTGTTCAAATCATATGGAAAAGCATAGCAAATGGTTTTCAGCTTGTCCTTCATGGAATAGCAAAACATAAATGCATAGGACACCTTCAAGTTTAAGAGGGCGACTAGATACAAATAATTTAAGAACAAGTGAAACCAAAATAATGAATCAATCAATGATAAACTTTGGGACTATGCACATTAAACTCAGAATGACAACTATGCTTTCTTAGATGGTGCATAAAGGTAGAAGATGGAGACTCAACATAAAAGTAAAAAAGAAAGGCCCTTCGCAGAGGGAAGCAGTGATTGCAAGTTTTATAAACCTTCAAAAAATATGGTACTTACTAGCTTTGAGCTCTCATTGCCCCCATCATAGGCATCTTGAAAGGTTAAAGTTAATGCGAGTACAATTATGAAGCATATGCTTGAAAAATCATAAGTTGAAAACCTCGTGTCCCGTGAAGTACGAATACCCAAACCTTATGCTACTCGACTTAGAGTCCCAAGCAAGCTCTTATCATTATAAGTATATGCGTATCATTGATACTTGCGGTGTTGATAGTTTTTCACCGTCCAGTTGGGAACCCCAAGAGGAAGGTATGATGAATATAGCAGCAAGGTTTTCCCTCAGTAAGAAACCCAGGTTTATCGATCCGAAGGGGAAGAAGCCAAACGACTGAAGGTGATGCTTGCTAGCTTGCGACAGCTCCGGACAATTTATAAGGCGCCTCTTCCAAGCTTTGCTTTGCCAACTGCAACATGGAACCTGCACACAACACAACCAAATACTTTGCTCCCAACTTACGATGAGGTTGTCAATCTCACCGGTTTGCTTGAAACAAAGGAATGAGCGTATCGAGTGGAAAATAGTAATAGTATGCGAGTAAAGTAAACAGTGCGAGTATAGTAAACAGGTGATAGCAATATAATGGAAATAGGACCGGGGTCCATAGTTCACAAGTGGTGTCTCTCCATAAGATAAAATAACACATGCTGGGTAAACAAATTACAGTTGGGCAATTGATAGAATAAAGACAACGTGCATATGATGAGAGGATCACTATGAGATTTACTCTGGGCATTACAACAAAATACATAGACCGCCATCCAACTGCATCTATGACTAATAATCCACTTGTGGCGAATCAATCCGAGAACTTCACAAGTATTAAGTTGCGAATAACAGATAATTGCATTAAGCAAAGTGTGTAATGTAAACAAAGCATATGCCCTCGAGCATATGAATGTTGTTTTCCCCTAGTAGCAACAGCACATCTACAACCTTAGAGGTTTCTGTCACTCCCCCAGATTAAATAGAGGCATGAACCCACTATCGAGCATAAATAACCCCTCTTAGAGTCACTAGCAACTACTCGGCCAAGATAGCTACTAACAACGGAGAGCATGCATGATCATAAACAATATAGAGATAACATAAGATAAATTTCAGTACATCAACTCAAGCATAACACCAATATTTATCGGATCCCAACAAACCAAACATGTAGAATTACATAACGGTGATCTCAATCATGTAGGGAAGCTCATGAGATATAAACATGAAGCACATGGTGGAGAAGACAACCATCTAGCTACTGCTATGGACCCATAGTCCAAGGTAGACTACTCACTCATCGCTCCGGAGGCAAGCATGGCGATGAAGAAGACCTCCGGTGGCAATTCCCCTCTCCGGCAGTGTGACGCCCCAAAATCGGCACCTTGCGAATTATAGCAATCACGCCACAATTGGCACGATGTCGCTTTGGAAACGCACCACCAAGCAAAATATGCATGTCGCAACATTCATATTATGCGGGTGGAATCAAGGTAGTAACGTTACACCAGTTCACGATGGAACCCACAAAAGATATATAATAACCACAAAGACTCCACGAGTCAAGAATCCAAATATACATACAAAGATCCAAATCATACATAAAGCAAAAAGTATCCGAGTACGGACAAGAATACAAATGGGCCTAAGAGGCCTGAAGATAAACGATGGCGTCCATAACCCTGCCCAGGCCAAGCCGGAAGGGTAACCTTGCTAACGTCGTCACTTCCATGTACCTGTCTTCAAACCTGCTCCGGTGAGAAATCCGAGACGAGCAGCAATAAGTACAAAAGTACTTAGCAAGACTTCAAGACGTATAAAGCGTAGTCAACAAGCGGCCTTTGTACGTGAGGTACGCAGACAACTCGAGAGACTCAAAAGGATGTCAGCTGTATGGTGGGGTTTAGCGGCAGCGAGCAAGCACTAAAGAACCTATAGAGACACTCTACAACTTCCATCTAATTAGAATAAGATAAGAGAGCGCATAAAGTAAAGAACTAGAATACTACAACAAGCATAACCCAACCGATGATTCACCTCATCGCGACCACACGAAGAAGCAACATCAAAGGCACTCACACGGTTGACAATTTTTATAACAATTTAATATTGCAGTAGAACTATTTACTACGCCACTTTTTTTATCATCAATTAGGTGCAAGTTGTTCTATGATCGAGTAGAACGGCTCCAAGTCGTCCATAACCGCGGACACGGCTTTTCGAAAAGATTTACCCTGCAGGGGTGCACCAATGTACCCATACACGCTCGATCAATCCAACCTAGACAAGGGATGGATATCACGACGAGACCGTTGCTAATTCTACAAGAGAGTTTAGGGAGGCCACCCTACTAAGCTACCCGTAACGAAGTCGGCCGAGCTCCGACGACGGACCCAGAAGTTTGTGACGGCGGTGAAGTCAGGTCGAGGGCTCATCATAGAGGGTCTTCCAGCTTCACATCGGCACGCAAGGCAAATAAACCCGTCAACCATCATAGGCAACACAACCACACCCATCATAGGGGGGGCTTAAAACCTTAAGCACCTTCAAAGGTAACTCAAACCATATCCAAATCCAAATGTAAATACGGTGTTGTGGCCCCCGGTAAACTAACTCGAGAAAAAGTAGTAAGTCAAGGGAGATCCCACGGCATCTCCACGAGTGGTTAGTGCGCTCAGCTTAGAACAGTTCATGCGAACTCGGGGTCCTAGGGGACACAAGTGAGCCGTCAGAAAACAGGCAAAATGACTCACCGATGCCTCTGCTTAATCAAGTGTAGTTGTAACATAAATAAATCATGTTTATCTCCAACATCTTATAACCAACTAATCTCCAATTCATATCCATCTCATATATCAAGTAGAGCATGTGATAAACTTCCCGACAACCCGATAAGATAACACAACTTGAAACAACCTAAGCATGCCTACGACTCGCAAGGCCAACTCAAACAACAAGCAAAAGACAATAGGTGGGAGGTGGCGAAAATATAGTTTTGCTTTGGGGGAACAGGTGGATAGGATACGTGACTCGAACAAAGCATCGGTAAGGCTAGCATAAAGCATAAGAGAAAGCATAAACACAAATAGGTGATAAGTACCCCTATAAATAGGTAAGGGGTGGGGAGCTTGCCTGGCAAGATTGTCGAAGAACATCCGAAGAACTTGTCGTTGCTCACAACACCACGAAGCGTCCTATCCGGGAAGATGCAAATCGCTACAACAAACAACGGATGCAACACTTACTACTACGGCAAAAGAATCGGCATGATCATGTGAAGCATATATGCATGACATGCCAATTATGATTCAATGCAACTTATTCAAATTAAGCAGAATCAGAATTCCGACACACATATATATGGTTCAAGTTGTTTTACTACTCGTCAATTTAAATGTTGATTAGCATGGCAAGAGTGATCTACACAAAATTAAATGAAGTGGAAATACTATATTTGATAATTCCCAATTACTTCATATGTTACTTATTAGGTGTAATGCAAATTACCATATCGCACCATGATGCAAGATGCAAACAGATATATAGATGTCATATTCAGATTCTTTATATTTTTCTGATAAACTTTCATATAAAATACTTTTTATTCCGAGTTACCGTTCAAAAGATATGAATTTTGTAAGATTAACACATTTGCAGTAATTCAGAAAAAGAAAAGGCTGCAGGAACGTTTCCCACCGAGCCTCACCTAGCCTCTGACGCTGACGGCGGGCCGGAGTCGCTGACAGGACGCTGTCAAGACCTGGAGGCGCTGAGTTGGACTGACGGGCAAGGCCCACCTGTCAGTACATGGACGAAAAATGGAATAAAAAGAGTTGGCTTTGTGCCTAGCTTAGGATTTGAACACAGGATCGGATGGATACATGCAAAGGAACGGACCAGTCAGGCTATGATTGGATGTTGAAGAGGATGGATCGCATGCCCTTTTGATCCTGCTATTCGGGGAGGCTGCAAGCTCGATCGACTCTGACGGAACTGAACAAAGTAGAGAACTTTCAAACAGTGAAGAGATTGCACGATTTCAGGCGACAGAAAAGTGCGGAGAGGACCGACCTCCTGTCAGCGCGGATGGCCTGTACCAGATGCGGACGGGCGTGGTCGCAGGAGACGGATACGCCCTGGATGTGCCGGAAATTGGCCGGGGCTTGGCGTCGCAGCTCCGTTAGTTGCTGAACCGAGGCGGCGCGGACGGAGGAGTAGGATGGCGTTCGAAGGCGCAGCTGGGCGTCGAGGACCTGGGTGCACGCGCGTGTAGCGCGTAGAGGAGGCGTGGACGCACACGAGCGCGGACGTACTGGAGGTCATGGCGACGGCGTGGAACAGCACAGGGCGTCGGCAGAGAGCATGGCGGGACGCGCGCCGGAGCTGAATGAGGCTGTCATCGGGCTTGCAGGGACGAGCTGGAGAGCGGACACACACGTGAGCAAGACGGGCTGGCGGCGGCGCTAGGGAAGCATGTGAACTAGGGTTGCAGGCTGCTTCGGGGAGGGCTTGAAAGGGAGGAGCACGGTGCATGGCAGCCGTCCCATCGAGCTCTCGGAGGACGTGGCACCGTTCTGATTGCTTCCGTACAAACGAAGAAGACGAGATGTGTTTATGCGGCTGGTGGATGATGGGCTTGGGCTAGGAAAAAGAGATGTCCTCAAAGGAGGTGGACTGAAAGGATAAAGGCTGGGCTTCTTTCTTCTAATTTCTTCTCTTCTTCGTACCACCAAATTTCAGCAAATAGAAAAGGATGGGAGGGTTTAATAAACCATACGAGCAAAAATAAAATAGGCTTTAATTAAAAAAAATGATTTTGTTTGACAAAACATGCAAGGTTATAGATGCATGATGATGCACACGTCACGATGACGCGAAAAAGAAAAGGAACAAACAATTTCTAAAAAGGGGATTTTTCCGGGCCGTTACAATCGACACCACCAACAAGGGATCTCGCCCCGAGATCCACGCTCTTGTAGGGAGAAAAGAGTTGGTTAAACTATCGATTCTTCTTGCACCGTGTTGATCTCGTCGACACCACCAACAAGAAGTTTCTTCTCGACACCACCAACAAATGATTCTTTCTCCAATTGACGATGATGAACTTTCGAAGAGCAGGCCTATTAGGTCAAAGGCAAGAGATCGTCCACCCACGTGGTAACCTAAGACTCGAGAAGTATGTAAGAGAGAGGACTCAAAACTCGCAAAGGTAAGAGGAGAGAAGCACAAAGGTAAGGAGTAAAATGCAGACCTACTTAGATCTATCCAACACATTTTTATTAAAATAGTTTTGACACTAGACACAACAGCGACCATTGGCAAGGTTATCCTACAGGCAGAGCGGACCCACGGGTATCGACAAAACCTTGGCTCTGATACCACTTGTGACGCCCCAAAATCGGCACCTTGCGAATTATAGCAATCACGCCACAATTCGCACGATGTCGCTTTGGAAACGCACCACCAAGCAAAATATGCATGTCGCAACATTCATATTATGCGGGTGGAATCAAGGTAGTAACGTTACACCAGTTCACGATGGAACCCACAAAAGATATATAATAACCACAAATACTCCACGAGTCAAGAATCCAAATATACATACAAAGATCCAAATCATACATAAAGCAAAAAGTATCCGAGTACGGACAAGAATACAAATGGGCCTAAGAGGCCTGAAGATAAACGATGGCGTCCATAACCCTGCCCAGGCCAAGCCGGAAGGGTAACCTTGCTAACGTCGTCACTTCCATGTACCTGTCTTCAAACCTGCTCCGGTGAGAAATCCGAGACGAGCAGCAATAAGTACAAAAGTACTTAGCAAGACTTCAAGACGTATAAAGCGTAGTCAACAAGCGGCCTTTGTACGTGAGGTACGCAGACAACTCGAGAGACTCAAAAGGATGTCAGCTGTATGGTGGGGTTTAGCGGCAGCGAGCAAGCACTAAAGAACCTATAGAGACACTCTACAACTTCCATCTAATTAGAATAAGATAAGAGAGCGCATAAAGTAAAGAACTAGAATACTACAACAAGCATAACCCAACCGATGATTCACCTCATCGCGACCACACGAAGAAGCAACATCAAAGGCACTCACACGGTTGACAATTTTTATAACAATTTAATATTGCAGTAGAACTATTTACTACGCCACTTTTTTTATCATCAATTAGGTGCAAGTTGTTCTATGATCGAGTAGAACGGCTCCAAGTCGTCCATAACCGCGGACACGGCTTTTCGAAAAGATTTACCCTGCAGGGGTGCACCAATGTACCCATACACGCTCGATCAATCCAACCTAGACAAGGGATGGATATCACGACGAGACCGTTGCTAATTCTACAAGAGAGTTTAGGGAGGCCACCCTACTAAGCTACCCATAACGAAGTCGGCCGAGCTCCGAAGACGGACCCAGAAGTTTGCGACGGCGGTGAAGTCAGGTCGAGGGCTCATCATAGAGGGTCTTCCAGCTTCACATCGGCACGCAAGGCAAATAAACCCGTCAACCATCATAGGCGACACAACCACACCCATCATAGGGGGGGCTTAAAACCTTAAGCACCTTCAAAGGTAACTCAAACCATATCCAAATCCAAATGTAAATACGGTGTTGTGGCCCCCCGGTAAACTAACTCGAGAAAAAGTAGTAAGTCAAGGGAGATCCCACGGCATCTCCACGAGTGGTTAGTGCGCTCAGCTTAGAACAGTTCATGCGAACTCGGGGTCCTAGGGGACACAAGTGAGCCGTCAGAAAACAGGCAAAATGACTCACCGATGCCTCTGCTTAATCAAGTGTAGTTGTAACATAAATAAATCATGTTTATCTCCAACATCTTATAACCAACTAATCTCCAATTCATATCCATCTCATATATCAAGTAGAGCATGTGATAAACTTCCCGACAACCCGATAAGATAACACAACTTGAAACAACCTAAGCATGCCTACGACTCGCAAGGCCAACTCAAACAACAAGCAAAAGACAATAGGTGGGAGGTGGCGAAAATATAGTTTTGCTTTGGGGGAACAGGTGGATAGGATACGTGACTCGAACAAAGCATCGGTAAGGCTAGCATAAAGCATAAGAGAAAGCATAAATACAAATAGGTGATAAGTACCCCTATAAATAGGTAAGGGGTGGGGAGCTTGCCTGGCAAGATTGTCGAAGAACACCCGAAGAACTTGTCGTTGCTCACAACACCACGAAGCGTCCTATCCGGGAAGATGCAAATCGCTACAACAAACAACGGATGCAACACTTACTACTACGGCAAAAGAATCGGCATGATCATGTGAAGCATATATGCATGACATGCCAATTATGATGCAATGCAACTTATTCAAATTAAGCGGAATCAGAATTCCGACACACATATATATGGTTCAAGTTGTTTTACTACTCATCAATTTAAATGTTGATTAGCATGGCAAGAGTGATCTACACAAAATTAAATGAAGTGGAAATACTATATTTGATAATTCCCAATTACTTCATATGTTACTTATTAGGTGTAATGCAAATTACCATATCGCACCATGATGCAAGATGCAAACAGATATATAGATGTCATATTCAGATTCTTTATATTTTTCTGATAAACTTTCATATAAAATACTTTTTATTCCGAGTTACCGTTCAAAAGATATGAATTTTGTAAGATTAACACATTTGCAGTAATTCAGAAAAAGAAAAGGCTGCAGGAACGTTTCCCACCGAGCCTCACCTAGCCTCTGACGCTGACGGCGGGCCGGAGTCGCTGACAGGACGCTGTCAAGACCTGGAGGCGCTGAGTTGGACTGACGGGCAAGGCCCACCTGTCAGTACATGGACGAAAAATGGAATAAAAAGAGTTGGCTTTGTGCCTAGCTTAGGATTTGAACACAGGATCGGATGGATACATGCAAAGGAACGGACCAGTCAGGCTATGATTGGATGTTGAAGGGGATGGATCGCATGCCCTTTTGATCCTGCTATTCGGGGAGGCTGCAAGCTCGATCGACTCTGACGGAACTGAACAAAGTAGAGAACTTTCAAACAGTGAAGAGATTGCACGATTTCAGGCGACAGAAAAGTGCGGAGAGGACCGACCTCCTGTCAGCGCGGATGGCCTGTACCAGACGCGGACGGGCGTGGTCGCAGGAGACGGATACGCCCTGGATGTGCCGGAAATTGGCCGGGGCTTGGCGTCGCAGCTCCGTTAGTTGCTGAACCGAGGCGGCGCGGACGGAGGAGTAGGATGGCGTTCGAAGGCGCAGCTGGGCGTCGGGGACCTGGGTGCACGCGCGTGTAGCGCGTAGAGGAGGCGTGGACGCACACGAGCGCGGACGTACTGGAGGTCATGGCGACGGCGTGGAACAGCGCAGGGCGTCGGCAGAGAGCATGGCGGGACGCGCGCCGGAGCTGAATGAGGCTGTCATCGGGCTTGCAGGGACGAGCTGGAGAGCGGACACACACGCGAGCAAGACGGGCTGGCGGCGGCGCTAGGGAAGCATGTGAACTAGGGTTGCAGGCTGCTTCGGGGAGGGCTTAAAAGGGAGGAGCACGGTGCATGGCAGCCGTCCCATCGAGCTCTCGGAGGACGTGGCACCGTTCTGATTGCTTCCGTACAAACGAAGAAGACGAGAAGTGTTTATGCGGCTGGTGGATGATGGGCTTGGGCTAGGAAAAAGAGATGTCCTCAAAGGAGGTGGACTGAAAGGATAAAGGCTGGGCTTCTTTCTTCTAATATCTTCTCTTCTTCGTACCACCAAATTTCAGCAAATAGAAAAGGAGGGGAGGGTTTAATAAACCATACGAGAAAAAATAAAATAGGCTTTAATTAAAAAAAATGATTTTGTTTGACAAAACATGCAAGGTTATAGATGCATGATGATGCACACGTCACGATGACGCGAAAAAGAAAAGGAACAAACAATTTCTAAAAAGGGGATTTTTCCGGGCCGTTACAGGCAGGGTGCCGGGAAGAGCTTCTGGATCCTCCCGATCTTCAGGTCGATGCGGAGGCGGATCGCGATGTGTTCTAGAAAAGTGATCGGGTTTTTAGGTTTTTCCCGTCGGGGGGTCTTTATAGGCGAAGGGGCATCGTCAGGAGTGGACCGAGGCTCCCTCACACATAGGGGGCGCGGCCCAGCCCCTGGCCGCGCCGCCCTATTGTGTGGGGCCTTTTCGGTTCTCTGGAAGCTTCGGTGAAATTCTGGGTGACTGGCTTTGGTTTCATCCAATTCCAAGAATATTTCCTGTGTAACTTTTCTGAAACACAAAAATAGCAGAAAATAGGGAACTGACACTGTGGCGACTTGTTAATAGGTTAGTTCCGGAAAATGCATAAAAGTACCACGAAGTGTAACGAAACACTAAGCAAATGGTGTAAAAACAAGCATGGAGCATCAAAAATTATAGATACGTTTGAGATGTATCAGCATCCCCAAGCTTAACTCCTGCTCGTCCTCGAGTAGGTAAGTGATAACAAAAGAAATAATTTTTGAGGTGACATGCACCTACACAATCTTGATCATGTATGTAAGCGTTGTGCGCTGGGATCAAAAGAACTTAAAACATGGGCATGAAAGACATAATCTTGATATAAGAAACTTAGCAACCATGTTATAACATGAAAATGAACATAAAAAAGATCATGAAAATAAAACAATGAAAGTCAAACGTATGTTCAAATCATAAGGAAAAACATAGCAAATGGTTTTCAGCTTGTCCTTCATGAGAGAGCAAAACATAAATGCATAGGACACCTTCAAGTTTAAGAGGCCGACTAGATACAAATAATTTGAGAAGTGAAACCAACAATATGAATCAATCAATGAAAACTTTGGGACAATGCACATTATACTCAGAATGACAACTATGCTCTCTTAATGGTGCATAAAGGTAGAAGGTGGTGACTCAACATAAAAGTAAAAGAAAGGCCCTTCGCGGAGGAAAGCAGTGATTGCAAGTTTTATAAACCTTTAAAAATTATGGTACTTACCGGCTTTGAGCTCTCATTGCCGCCATCATAAGCATCTTGAATGGTTAAAGTTTATGCGAGAACACTTATGCTGTATATGCTTGACAAATCATAAGTTGAAAACCTCGTGTCCCATGAATACGAGTACCCAAACCTCATACTACTTTACTTAGAGTCCCAAGCAAGCTCTTGTCATTGTAAGTATACACGTATCATCGAGAATCGCCAACGGGGTACCTCCGTGCCCGATGACATGGAACAAGCCCACATCAAAATGACAGGACAAGCAGACAATGAACACCTCGACATCTCTTTTATTTACCATTTGTATAGCTTTTTATTTTGAGATGCGTCGTCGAATGTCCACTATGGGCATGCTGCAAATTTCCACCATGAATTATGCATGGCTTAGATTGGCGGCCCAGGCGTTTCTCTAACACATATACAAACTCCATGATCCCGCAAGATTCCCAATTCATTTCACACCGCGAGTACCTATAAACAAAAGATCACAATATCAACTCAAATAAGATGAAGTGCAATGTCGAAAGCTTGCCCCATGACAGCATGGATGGGCTAATTTCCAACTTACAACTTGCAAGCATAACAACTCAACATAAGAGAGCCACAATGTCAAATTTTTAAGAACGAGAAAAAATAAAGTGTGCCATCAGGTTCGTGAGAGCTTTACTGACCAATTTTCGCATAACACTGGTAAGAGTTTAATTTGAAGAGTAGATAAAAGCAAGTCAAATGTACTTTGGAATAGCAAATTGCTAATAGGTATGTATGGTGGACACTTTGCCAAACTTGGTTTTTAGGAGTTGGATGCATGAGTAGATCTCATACTCAGTATAAGGCGAGGGCTAGCAAAAGACTGGGAGCGACCAACTAAGAGAGCAATAACGGCCATAATCATGCATAGCAACAAAGCAACATTAAAAGAAGCATAAGATGGCATCAAAAGTCAAAAATTAAATAATCATAAAGGTTATTGGCGACTTTGTATGAGTCTAACATGTGTGAGCATGCGCCAAGTCAACCCAAATAAAGCATCAAGGAGAAAACCAAAATAATGCTTCCAAACGATAAAAACAACGTATGATTTTTTCAAAGACTCATTAAACAATCTCAGTTATTTGAGACAAGTCATGCTACAACAAAACCACTAAGCATACTATCAAAAAGATATCAAGCACGACATGCAAAAGCCTAGGCCACAGTCTACACAAGCTCCTTCTTGTACCACTTTTTTGCATAAAGCTTTTTCTCTTTTCCAACACCATTCAAACTTTTTATAAACACCTCTTTTGATGAAAACCAATATAGACCAGAGGAAAAAATACACCTTGATGAAAAGATATAATAAGATCTGAACACAAATCAAGGCGAAAATCGAAAGCTAAACGCAGTTCTAGAAAAAGAAGAACACTCGTTGAAACGAATAGAGTGAAAAACGGAGTGTTCTTGGCAAATGAAAAGCAAGGCAACTTCTCCAAAAGAAATTTGTTGGGGTCCAACCATTTATTGCAGCAAACAAAACTAAACTAAACTGAAAACTAAAAACAACTGGCGCTCCAAGAAAAATGCATAATGCATGAAGCAATAAAAATATAGCGTCTTGAAAGGTGACCTGATTTTTGCCGATGAAGAAGGGGTGCCTCGGGGGCATCCCCAAGCTTTGACGCTTGTACTTCTTGGACATTTCTTGGGGTGATGCATGGGCATCCCCAAGCTTAAGCTTTTGTCCATTCTTCAACTCATCTCATCATTCTCCGATCCCTACACTTGAAAACTTCCTTCATACAAAACTAAACACAAATCTATTAGCAACATTAGTGTAAGCATAACATAGAATCAACCCTTTTTGCTTCCGGTTTCAACCTAAAACCACCACATATAAAGTATATACTACTGTACCAACTTCCCCAAAAGTTCCGTGATCAAAAGAACTAAAAAAGAAAGCGATAAAGCGGCAAACACAAATATTGGCAGAAATCTGTCAAAACAGAACAGCTGACAAAGGTCGAATTTTTAGAGGGTTTTATGTTGCTCAAATCAAAAAGTGTTCAACTAATGAAAGTTTGGATATAACCTGGGGCATATGCACAAGAAATCGCAGGTCCAAAAGATATACATAGAATTTCCACGAATTTTTATGGTGCAGCACCAAAAACTGTTTCAGGACAGCAACATCCCCAAATCTTACCTCACTCAAATTAGAGGCTTCTATTGGCACAAAAACGAAATAAAAAGGATAAGGAGAGGTCATTACAGTAGTAATAACTTCCAAGACTCAAATAAAAAACAACTCAAAGTAAAAACATTGGGTTATCTCCCAAGAGTGCTTTTCTTTAACGCCTTTGAGCTAGACGCAGAAAGTGCGAATCAAGTAATATCAAGTGATGAAGCATCAAGCTCATAATTTGCTCTAAGAATAGAGTCAAAAACTAATTTTTTTTCTCTTTCTAGGGAAGTGTTCCATACCTTTCTTGAGTGGGAATTGATATTTGATGGTGCCTTCCCTCATATCAATGATGGCACCTACAGTTCGAAGAAAAGGTCTTCCCAAAATAATAGGACATGAGGCATTGCATTCAATATCCATGACAAGAAAATCAACGGGAACAAGGTTATCATTAACCATAATAAGAACATCATTAATTCTTCCCAAAGATTTCTTCTTAGCAACATCAGCAATAGGAACATCATAATAACACTTTTCAAGTGGCGATAAATCAAGCATGTCATAAATTTTTCTAGGCATGATAGAAATACTAGCACCTAGATCACATAAAGCATGGCAATCAAAACAATTAACATGCATATCAATGATGGGTTCCCAACCATCTTCTAACTTCTTTGGAACAGAGGCTTTTTGCTTCAACTTTTCATCCCTAATTTTCATAAGAGCATTGGTAATATGCTTAGTAAAAGCAATATTTAAAGAACTAGCATTGGGAGTCAAAGCAATCTTTTGCAAGAACAAAATTACTTCAGACATATTGCAGCCATAAACATCAAAATCATTAAAGGAAATAGAGCTATCATCTCCTACACTCTGGAAAATTTCAGCACTCTTTTGAGAAAAACATTGTTCTCTTTCACATCATTAGGCAACACTTTTAATTTCAAAAGTTCAACATCATGAGCAAGGCTATCAACTTTAGAAGCAAGAATATCAATTTTGCCTAACTTTTCCTCAACAGACTTGTTAAAAGTATTTTGTTTACCGATGAAGTCCTTGAGCATTACCTCAAACTCGGAGGGCGCGGCCCTAGTGTTGTTGGAGGAATTTTCATAAGAATTACCATAACCATTACCATTGGTAGAAGGATACGGCCTATAATTGTTACTAGCAAAATTGTTCCTATAAGCATTGTTGTTAAAATTATTGTTTCTAATGAAGTTTACATCAACATGCTCTTCTTGGGCAACCAAAGAGGCTAAAGGAACATTATTAGGATCAACATGAGTCCTATCATTTGAAAGCATAAGCATAATAGCATCAATCTTATCACTCAAGGAAGAGGTTTCCTCAACAGAATTTACCTTCTTACCTTGTGGAGCTCTCTCGGTGTGCCATTCGGAGTAATTTACCATCATATCGTTGAGAAGCTTCATTGCGGCGCCCAAGGTAAGGGACATAAAAGTGCCTCCAGCAGCTGAATCAAGTAGGTTCCTTGAAGAAAAATTCAGTCCTGCATAAAAAGTTTGAACAATCATCCAAGTAGTCAGTCCATGAGTGGGACAATACTTTATCATAGATTTCATTCTTTCCCAAGATTGAGCAACATGTTCATTATCAAACTGACTAAACTTCATAATATTTCTACGCAAAGCTATAATCTTAGCAGGAGGATAGTATCTACCAATAAAAGCATCCTTACACTTAGCCCATGAATCAATACTATTTTTAGGCAAAGACAGCAACTAATCCTTAGCTTTTCCTCTCAAAGAAAAAGGAAACAACTTAAGCTTAATAATATCACTTTCAACATCCTTATATTTCTGCATCTCACATAGCTCAACAAAATTGTTGAGATGAGCTGCAGCATCATCACTACTAGCACCAGAAAATTGCTCTTTCATAACAAGGTTCAACAAAGCAGGCTTAATCTCATAAAAATTTGCAGCAGGAGCAGGTGGCGCAATAGGAGTGCAGATAAAATCACTATTATTAGTGCTAGTAAAATCTCACAACTTGGTGTTTTCAGGAGTAGCCATTTTAACAAACTAAAAGCAGACAAGTAAAAACAACTATCAAGGATTCTATTTTTTTGGGTTTTTTGATAAAATGATGCAAGTAAAAATAAAGTAAAACTTAAAACAAAGTAAAGGATGTGCGTGCGAAAACTCCCCTCGCAGAAGTCTTCTTTTTCCTCCCCGGCAATGGCGCCAGAAAATTCTTGATGCTTGCGATGTTGATAGTTTTTCACCATCCAGTTGGGAACCCCAAGAGGAAGGTATGATGAATATAGCAGCAAGGTTTTCCCTCAGTAAGAAACCAAGGTTTATCGATCCAAAGGGGAAGAAGCCAAACGACTGAAGGTGATGCTTGCTAGCTTGCAATAGCTCCGGACAATTTATAAGGCGCCTCGTCCAAGCTTTGCTTTGCCAGCTGCAACGCGGAACCTGCACACAACACAACCAAATACTTTGCTCCCAACTTACGATAAGGTTGTCAATCTCACCGGTTTGCTTGAAACAAAGGAATGAGCGTATCGAATGGAAAATAGTAATAGTATGCGAGTAAAGTAAACATGT
Source organism: Dactylis glomerata (assembly GCA_007115705.1). Lineage (NCBI taxonomy): Eukaryota > Viridiplantae > Streptophyta > Magnoliopsida > Poales > Poaceae > Dactylis > Dactylis glomerata. The sequence goes on along the minus strand of QXEO01002112.1, from coordinate 2,060,207 downwards.
GATAGCAATATAATGGAAATAGGACCGGGGTCCACAGTTCACTAGTGGTGTCTCTCCATAAGATAAAATAATACATGCTGGGTAAACAAATTACAGTTCGGCAATTGATAGAATAAAGACAACGTGCATATGATGAGAGGATCACTATGAGATTTACTCTGGGCATTACAACAAAATACATAGACCGCCATCCAACTGCATCTATGACTAACAATCCACTTGTGGCGAATCAATCCGAGAACTCCACAAGTATTAAGTTGCGAATAACAGATAATTGCATTAAGCAAAGTGTGTAATGTAAACAAAGCATATGCCCTCGAGCATATGAATGTTGTTTTCCCCCTAGTAGCAACAGCACATCTACAACCTTAGAGGTTTCTGTCACTCCCCCAGATTAAATAGAGGCATGAACCCACTATCGAGCATAAATACCCCCTCTTGGAGTCACTAGCAACTACTCAGCCAAGATAGCTACTAACAACGGAGAGCATGCAAGATCATAAACAACATAGAGATAACATAAGATAAATTTCAGTACATCAACTCAAGCATAACACCAATATTCATCGGATCCCAACAAACCAAACATGTAGAATTACATAACGGTGATCTCAATCATGTAGGGCAGCTCATGAGATCTAAACATGAAGCACATGGTGGAGAAGACAACCATCTAGCTACTGCTATGGACCCATAGTCCAAGGTAGACTACTCACTCATCTCTCCGGAGGCAAGCATGGCGATGAAGAAGACCTCCGGTGGCGATTCCCCTCTCCGGCAGGGTGCCGGGAAGAGCTTCTGGACCCTCCCGATCTTCGGGTCGATGGTGGCGGCGGATCGCGATGTGTTCCGGAAAAGTGATCGGGTTTTTAGGTTTTTCCCATCGGGGGGTCTTTATAGGCGAAGGGGCATCGTCAGGAGTGGACCGAGGCTCCCTCACACATAGGGGGCGCGGCCCAGCCCCTGGCCGCGCCGCCCTATTCTGTGGGGCCCTCATGGCCCCACTCCATCTCCTCTTCGGTTCTCTGGAAGCTTCGGTGAAATTCTGGGCGACTGGCTTTGGTTTCGTCCAATTCCAAGAATATTTCCTGTGTAACTTTTCTGAAACACAAAAACAGCAGAAAACAGGGAACTAGCATTGTGGCGACTTGTTAATAGGTTAGTTCCGGAAAATGCATAAAAGTGCCATGATGCTACCGATTTGACGAAGTAAATAACCGGCCAGTTGGGAACCCCAAGAGGAAGGTGTGATGAGTATAGCAGCTTGTTTTCCCTCAGTTAAGAAACCAAGGTTTAATCGTTCAGGAGAAGAGCAGACAATTACGACTGAAGGTGATGCTTGCTAGTTTGCGACAGCTTTGGACAATTTATATATGGCGCCTCGTCCAAGCTTTGCTTCCTAGCTGCAACGCGGAACCTGCACACAACACAACCAAGTACTTTGCTCCCAACTTGCGATGAGGTTGTCAATCTCACCGGTTTGCTTGAAACAAAGGTTATGAGCGTATCGAGTGGAAAACAGTAGAGTATGCGAGTAAAGTAAACAGGTGATAGCAATATGATGGAAATAGGACCGGGGTCCACAGTTCACTAGTGGTTTCTCTCCATAAGATAAATAACACATGCTGGGTAAACAAATTACAGTTGGGCAATTAATAGAATAAAGATAAACGTGATATGTCAAGAAGATCACTATGCAATTTACTCTGGGCATTACAACAAAATACATAGACCGCCGTCCAACTGCATCTATGACTAATAATCCACTTGTGGCGAATCAATCCGAGAACTCCACAAGTATTAAGTTGCGAATAACAGATAATTGCATTAAGCAAAGTGTGTAATGTAAACAAAGCATATGCCCTCGAGCATATGAATGTTGTTTTCTCCCTAGTAGCAATAGCACATCTACAACCTTAGAGGTTTCTGTCACTCCCTCGATTAAATAGATGCATGAACCCACTATCGAGCATAAATACCCCCTCTTGGAGTCACTAGCAACTACTCGGCCAAGATAGCTACTAACAACGGAGAGCATGCAAGATCATAAACAACATAGAGATAACAAAAGATATATTTCAGTATAGCAACTCAATCATAACACCAATATTCATCGGATCCCAACAAACCAAATATGTAGAATTACATAACGGTGATCTCAATCATGCAGGGCAGCTCATGAGATCTAAACATGAAGCACATGGGGGAGAATACAACCATCTAGCTACTGCTATGGACCCATAGTCCAAGGTAGACTACTCACTCATCGCTCCGGAGGCAAGAATGGCGATGAAGAAGACCTCCGGTGGCAATTCCCCTCTCCGGCAGGGTGCCGGGAAGAGCTTCTGGACCCTCCCGATCTTCGAGTCGACGGCGGCGGCGGATCGCGATGTGTTCTGGAAAATTGATCATGTACTTAGGTTTTTCCCGTCGGGGGGTCTTTATAGGCGAAGGGGCGATGTCAGGAGTGGCCCCAGGCCCCCTCACACCATGGCGGCGCGGCCAGGGCCTGGGCCGCGCCAGCCAGGCGTGAGACTGGCCTGTGGCCCCTCTCCTACTCCTCTTCGGATCTCTGGAAGCTTCCGGGAAAAATAAGACTTCAGGAACTTGTTTCGTCCAATTCCGAGAATATTTCCTGTGTATCACTTCTGAAACACAAAAACAGCAGAAAACATGGAACTGGCACTGTGGCAACTTGTTAGTAGGTTAGTTCCAGAAAATGCATAAAAGTGCCACTAAGTGTAACAAAACATTGGGCAAATGGTGTAAAAACAAGCATGCAACATCAAAAATTATATATATGTTGGAGACGTATCAAGCATCCCCAAGCTTAACTCTTGCTCGTCCTCGAGTAGGTAAGTGATAACAAAAGAATAATTTTTGAGGTGACATGCACCTACACAATCTTGATCATGTATGTAAGCATTTGTGAGCTAGGATCATAAGAACTTAAAACATGGGCATGAAAGATATAATCTTGACAATATGAACTTAGCAACCATGTTGTAAACATGCAAATGAACATAAACAAAAGATCATGAAAATGAAACAATGAAAGTCAAACGTGTGTTCAAATCATAAGGAAAAACATACAAATGGTTTTCAGCTTGTCCTTCAAAGAGAGCAAAACATAAATGCATAGGACACCTTCAAGTTTAAGAGGGCGACTAGATACAAATAATTTGAGAACAAGTGAAACCAACAATATGAATCAATCAATGAAAACTTTGGGACAATGCACATTATACTAAGAATGACAACTATGCTCTCTTAATGGTGCATAAAGAAAGAAGGTGGTGACTCAACATAAAAGTAGAAGAAAGGCCCTTCGCAGAGGGAAGCAGTGATTGCAAGTTTTATAGACCTTCAAAAATTATGGTACTTACCGGCTTTGAGCTCTCATTGCCCCCATCATAAGCATCTTGAATTGTTAGAGTTAATGCGAGAACAATTATGATGCATATGCTTGACAAATCATAAGATGAAAACCTCGTGTCCCGTGAATACGAGTACCCAAACCTCATGCTACTTTACTTAGAGTCCCAAGCAAGGCTCTTGTCATTGTAAATATATGCATATCATTGAGAACCGCCAACGGGTTACCTCCGTGCCTGATGACATGGAACAAGCCCACATCAAAATGACAGGACAAGCAGACAATGAACACCTCGACATCTCTTTTATTTGCCATTTGTTTAGCTTTTTATTGTGAGATGCGTCGTCGAATGTTCACCATGGGTATGCTACAAATTTCCACCATGAATTATGCATGGCTTAGATTAGCGGCCCGGCGTTTCCCTAACACATATACAAACTCCATGATCCCCACAAGATTCCCAATTCATTTCACACCGCGGGCATCCATAAACAAAAGATCACGATATCAACTCAAATAAGAAGTGCAATGTTGAAAGCTTGCCCATGACTGCATGGCTGGGCTAGTCTCCAACTTACAACTTGCAAGCATAACAACTCAACATAAGAGACCACAATGTCAAATTTTTAAGAACAGGAAAAAGTAAAGTGTGCCTTCCGGTTCGTGAGAGCTTTACTGACCGAATTTCGCATAACACTGGTAAGAGTTTAATTTGAAGAGAAAATAAAAGCAAGTCAAATTTACTTGGAATATCAAATTGCTAGTAGGTATGTATGGTGGACACTTTGGAAAACTTTGGCTTTTAGGACTTGGATGCACGAGTAGAGCTCATACTCAGTACAAGGCGAGGGCTAGCAAAAGACTGGGAGCGACCAACTAAGAGAGCAATAATGGCCATAATCATGCAAAGCGACAAAGCAACATTAAAAGAAGCATAAGATGGCATCAAAAGTCAAAAACTAAATGATCATAGAGGCTATTAGCGACTTTGTAAGAGTCTAACATGTGTGAGCATGCGCCAAGTCAACCCAAATAAAGCATCAAGGAGAAAACCAAAATAATGCTTCCATACAATAAAAACAACGCATGATTTTTTCAAAGGCTCATTAAGCAATCTCAGTTATTTGAGACAAGTCATGTTACAGCAAAACCACTAAGCATACTATCAAAAAGACATCAAGCATGACATGAAAAAGCCTAAGCCGCAGTCTACACAAGCTCCTTCTTGTACCACTTTTTTGCATACAGCTTTTTCTCTTTTCCAACATCATTTGAAATTTTTATAAACACCTCTTTTGATGAAAACCAATAAAGATCAGAGGCAAAAATACACCTTGATGAAAATATATGACAAGGTCTGAATGCAAATCAAGGCGAAAACGAAAACCAAAAGCAGTAGTAGAAAAAGAAGAACACCCGGTGAAATCTGTTTTTCACTCTTATCGCTCAACGAGTGTTCTTGGCAAATGAAAACGAGTACATCTCCTCCAAAGGAAATTTGTTGGGGTCCAACCATTTATTGCAGCAAACAAAACTAAACTAACTAAGAAAACTAAAACAACTGACGCTCCAAGAAAAACACATAGTGCATGAAGCAATAAAAATATAGTGTCTTGAAAGGTGACCTGATTTTTGCCGATGAAGAAGGGGTGCCTCGGGGGCATCCCCAAGCTTTGACACTTGTACTTCTTGGATATTTCTTGGGGTGATGCATGGGCATCCCCAAGCTTAAGCTTTTGTCCATTCTTCAACTCATCTCATCATTCTCCAATCCCTACACTTGAAAACTTCCTTCATACAAACACAATTCTATTAGCAACATTAGTGTAGCATAACATATAATCAACCTCTTTTTGCTTCAGGTTTCAACTCAAAACCACCACATATATAGCACATACTACTGTAGCAACTTCCCCAAAAGTTCCATGATCAAAAGAACTCAAAAGAAAGCGATAAAGTGGCAAACACAAATATTGGCAGAAATCTGTCAAAACAGAACAGCTGACAAAGGCCGAATTTTTGAGGGATTTTCTGTTGCTAAAATCAAAAAGTGTTCAACTAACTAAAGTTTTTATATAACCTGGGGCATATGCACAAGAAATCGCAGGTCCAAAAGATATACAGAGAATTTATACGAATTTTTACGGTACAGCACCGAAAACAGTTTCAGGACAGCAACATTCCCAAATCTTCACCTCACTCGAATTAGAGGCTTCTCTTGGCACAAAAATAAAATAAAAAGGATAAGGAGCGGTCATTACAGTAGTAATGACTTCCAAGACTCAAATAAAAGAAAAAGTACTGAAAATAAAACATTGGGTTATCTCCCAAGAGTGCTTTTCTTTAACGCCTTTGAGCTAGGCGCAGAAAATTGCGAATCAAGTAACTTCAAGTGATGAAGCATCAAGCTCATAATTTGCTCTAAGAATAGAGTTAAAAATTAATTTCTTTCTTTTCCTAGGGAAGTGTTCCATACCTTTCTTTAGTGGGAATTGATATTTGATAGTGCCTTCCCTCATATCAATGATGGCACCTACAGTTCGAAGAAAGGGTCTTCCCAAAATAATAGGACATGAAGCATGACATTCAACGTACATAACGAGAAAATCAATGGGAACAAGGTTATTGTTAACCACAATAAGAACATCATTAATCCTTCCCAAAGGTTTCTTCTTAGCAACATCAGCAATAGGAACATCATAATAACACTTTTCAAGCGGTGGTAAATCAAGCATGTCATAAATCTTTCTAGGCATGATAGAAATACTAGCACCTAGATCACATAAAGCATGGCAATCAAAACCATTAACATGCATATCAATGATGGGTTCCCAACCATCTTCTAACTTCTTGGGAACAGAAGCTTTTTGCTGCAACTTTTCATCCCTAATTTTCATGAGAGCATTGGTAATATGCTTAGTAAAAGCAACATTTAAAGAACTAGCATTGGGAGTCAAAGCAAGCTTTTGCAAGAACAAAATAACATCAGATAAATTGCAGCCATCTACATCAAAATCATTAAAAGAAATAGAGCTATCATCTCCTACACTCTGAAAAATTTCAGCACTCTTTTGAGAAAAAGTTTTTGCAGTTTTAGGCTTTTTAACACAAGGAGTGGGAGTTTTCTCTACACCAATCAAAGTAAGAGGATTGCTAGCATCAGGAACAACATCATTAGAGGTAGTAATGGTACATACCTTCATCTCTCTAGCCATCTCATCTTCTCTTTCCCACCTGGCATGCAATTCCGCTAACAATCTACCATTTTCATCAATTCTAACTTGAATAGCATTAACAGTAGCAAAAACATTGTTCTCTTTCACATCATTAGGCAACACTTTTAATTTCAGAAGTTCAACATCATGAGCAAGGCTATCAACTTTAGAAGCAAGAATATCAATTTTGCCTAACTTTTCCTCAATAGACTTGTTAAAAGCAGTTTGCTTACCGATGAAGTCCTTGAGCATTACCTCAAGCTCGGAGGGCGCTGCCCTAGTGTTGTTGTAGGAATTACCATAAGAATTACCATAACCATTACCATTGGTAGAAGGATACGGCCTATAATTGTTACTAGCAAAATTGTTCCTATAAGCATTGTTGTTAAAATTATTATTTCTAATGAAATTCACATCAACATGCTCTTCTTGAGCAACCAGAGAGGCTAAAGGAACATTATTAGGATCAACATGAGTCCTATCATTAGCAAGCATAGCCATAATGGTATCAATCTTATCATTCAAGGAAGAGGTTTCCTCAACAGAATTTACCTTCTTACCTTGTGGAGCTCTCTCGGTGTACCATTCGGAATAATTCACCATCATGTTGTCGAGTAGCTTTGTTGCGGCGCCCATGGTAAGGGACATAAAAGTGCCTCCAGCAGCTGAATCAAGTAGGTTCCTCGAAGAAAAATTCAGTCCTGCATAAAAAGTTTGGACAATCATCCAAGTAGTCAGTCCATGAGTGGGGCTATTCTTTATCATAGATTTCATTCTTTCCCTAGCTTGAGCAACATGTTCATTATCAAATTGAGTAAACTTCATAATATTCCTATGCAGAGATATAATCTTACCAGGAGGATAGTATCTACTAATAAAAGCATCCTTACACTTAGCCCATGAATCAATACTATTCTTAGTCAAAGACAGCAACCAATCTTTAGCTTTTCCTCTCAAAGAAAAAGGAAACAACTTGAGCTTAATAATATCACTTTCTACATCCTTATACTTTTGCATCTCACATAGCTCAACAAAATTGTTGAGATGAGCTGCAGCATCTTCAGTACTAGCACCAGAAAATTGCTCTTTCATAACAAGGTTCAATAAAGCAGGCTTAATCTCATAAAAGTTTGCAGCAGGAGCAGGTGGTGCAATAGGAGTGCAGATAAAATCACTATTGTTCGTGCTAGTAAAGTCACACAATTTGGTGTTTTCAGGAGTAGCCATTTCAGCAAAACTAAAGTAAACAAGTAAAAACAACTACCAAGGATTCTAATTTGTTTTGGGTTTTTGATATAAAACGATGCAAGTAAAAATAAATAAAGTAAAGCAAAACTATAAAACAAAGTAAAGCATGTGCGTGCGAAAAACTCCCCTTGCAGAGGTCTTCCACTCTTCCCTGGCAACAACGCCAGAAAAGAAGCTTGATGCTACCGATTTGATGAAGTAAATAACCGGCCAGTTGGGAACCCCAAGAGGAAGGTGTGATGAGTATAGCAGCTTGTTTTCCCTCAGTTAAGAAACCAAGGTTTAATCGTTCAGGAGAAGAGCAGACAATTACGACTGAAGGTGATGCTTGCTAGTTTGCGACAGCTTCGGACAATTTATATATGGCGCCTTGTCCAAGCTTTGCTTGCTAGCTGCAACACGGAACCTGCACACAACACAACCAAGTACTTTGCTCCCAACTTGCGATGAGGTTGTCAATCTCACCAGTTTGCTTGAAACAAAGGTTATGAGCGTATCGAGTGGAAAATAGTAGAGTATGCGAGTAAAGTAAACGGTGCGAGTAAAGTAAACAGATGATAGCAATATGATGGAAATAGGACCGGGGTCCACAGTTCACTAGTGGTGTCTCTCCATAAGATAAATAACACATGCTGGGTAAACAAATTACAGTTGGGCAATTGATAGAATAAAGATAAACGTGATATGTCAAGAAGATCACTATGCGATTTACTCTGGGCATTACAACAAAATACATAGACCGCCATCCAACTGCATCTATGACTAATAATCCACTTGTGGCGAATCAATCCGAGAACTCCACAAGTATTAAGTTGCGAACAACAGATAATTGCATTAAGCAAAGTGTGTAATGTAAACAAAGCATATGCCCTCTAGCATATGAATGTTATTTTCTCCCTAGTAGCAACAGCACATCTACAACCTTAGAGCTTTCTGTCACTCCCCCAGATTAAATAGAGGCATGAACCCACTATCGAGCATAAATACCCCCTCTTGGAGTCACTAGCAACTACTCGGCCAATATAGCTACTAACAACGGAGAGCATGCAAGATCATAAACAACATAGAGATAACAAAAGATATATTTCAGTATAGCAACTCAATCATAACACCAATATTTATCGGATCCCAACAAACCAAACATGTAGAATTACATAACGGTGATCTCAATCATGTAGGGCAGCTCATGAGATCTAAACATGAAGCACATGGTGGAGAAGACAACCATCTAGCTACTGCTATGGACCCATAGTCCAAGGTAGACTACTCACTCATCGCTCCGGAGGCAAGCATGGCGATGAAGAAGACCTCCGGTGGCGATTCCCCTCTCCGGTAGGGTGCCGGGAAGAGCTTCTGGACCCTCCAGATCTTCGGGTCGACGGCGGCGGCGGATCGCGATGTGTTCTGGAAAATTGATCGGGTACTTAGGTTTTTCCCATCGGGGGGTCTTTATAGGCGAAGGGGCGATGTCAGGAGTGGCCCCAGGCCCCCTCACACCATGGCGGCGCGGCCAGGGCCTGGGCCGCGCCAGCCAGGCGTGAGACTGGCATGTGGCCCCTCTCCTACTCCTCTTCGGATCTCTGGAAGCTTCCGGGAAAAATAAGACTTCAGGAACTTGTTTCGTCCAATTCCGAGAATATTTCCTGTGTATCACTTCTGAAACACAAAAACAACAGAAAACAGGGAACTGGCACTGTGGCAACTTATTAGTAGGTTAGTTCTGGAAAATGCATAAAAGTGCCACTAAGTGTAACGAAACATTGGGCAAATGATGTAAAAACAATCATGGAGCATCAAAAATTATAGATACGTTGGAGACGTATCATGCCACGAAGTGTAACGAAACACTAAGCAAATGGTGTAAAAACAAGCATGGAACATCAAAAATTATAGATACGTTTGAGACGTATCAATCATCGAGAACCGCCAATGGGGTACCTCCGTGCCCGATGACATGGAACAAGCCCACATCAAAATGACAGGACAAACAGACAATGAACACCTAGGCATCTCTTTTGTTTACCATTGGTATAGCTTTTTATTTTAAGATGCGTCATTGAATGTTCACTATGGGCATGATGTAAATTTCCACCATGAATTATGCATGGCTTAGATTAGCGGCCCAGGCATTTCTCTAACACATATAAAAACTCCATGATCCTGCAAGATTCCCAACTTATTTCACATCATGAGTATCCATAAACAAAAGATCACGATATCAACTCAAATAAGAAGTGCAATGTTGAAAGCTTACCCCATGACGGCATGGTTTGGCTAATTTCCAACTTACAACTTGCAAGCATAACAACTCAACATAAGAGAGCCACAATGTTAAATTTTTAAGAACGAGAAAAGCAAAGTGTGCCATCAGGTTCGTGAGAGCTTTACTGACCAATTTTCGCATAACACCAAAAATAGTTTAATTTGAAGGATAGATAAAAGCAAGTCAAATGTACTTTGGAATAGCAAACTGCTAATAGGTATGTATGGTGGACACATTGGAATAACTTGGTTTTTGGGAGTTGGATGCACGAGTAGAGATCATACTCAGTACAAAATGAGGGCTAGCAAAAGACTGGGAGCGACCAACTAAGAGAGCAATAACGGCCATAATCATGCATAGCGACAAAACATCATTAAGAGAAGCATAAGCTGGCATCAAAAGTCAAAAACTAAATGATCATAGAGGCTTATGGCAACTTTGTATGAGTAAAACATGTGTAAGCATGCGCCAAGTCAACCCAAATAAAGCATCAAGGAGAAAACCAAATTAATGCTTCCACATAATAAAAACAACGCATGATTTTTTCAAATGCTCATTAAGCAATCTCAGTCATTTGAGACAAGTCATGCTACAGCAAAACCACTAAGCATACTATCAAAACAATATCAAGCACGATATGAAAAAGTCTAAGCTGCAGTCTAAACAAGCTCCTTTTTGTACCACTTTTTTTGCATGAAATTTTTTCTCTTTTCCAACACCATTCGAACCTTTTTGAACAACTCTTTTGATGAAAACCAACATGGACCAGAGGTCAAAATACACCTTGATGTAAAGATAAAACAAGATCTGAACAAAAATCAGGGCAAAAAATGAAAGCTAAATGCAGTTCTAGAAAAAGAGAATACTCGTTGAACGATAAGAGTGAAAAACGGAGTGTTCTTGGCAAATGAAAAGCAAGGCAACTTCTCCAAAAGAAATTTGTTGGGGTCCAACCATTTATTTCAGCAAACAAAATTGAAAAATAAAGTAAATACGTGATACGTCTCAAACGTATCTATAATTTTTGATGCTCCATGCTTGTTTTTACACCGTTTACCCGATGTTTCGTTACACTTCGTGGCGCTTTTATGCATTTTCCGGAACTAACCTATTAACAAGTCGCCATAGTGCTAGTTCCCTGTTTTCTGCTGTTTTTTTGTTTCAGAAGTGATACACAGGAAATATTCTGAGAATTGGACGAAACAAGTTTCTGAAGTCTTATTTTGCCCGGAAGCTTCCAGAGATCCAAAGAGGCGAAGGAGAGGGGCCACATGCCAGCCTCACGCTAGGCTGGCGCGGACTAGGCCCTGGTCATGCCGCCTAGGTGTGAGGAGGCCTGGGGCCACTCCTGATGACGCCCCTTCGCCTATAAGAAGCCTCGGGACGGAAAACCCTAGGGGAGTCGGCAATTTTCCAGAAAGAGTTACGTAGTTCCGCCGCCGCCACCGACGAATTTCGGGGGACAGAAGTCTCTGTTCCGGCACCCTGTCGGGACGGGGAAGTGCCCCCGGAGCCATCTCCATCGGTCTCCATCACCGTCTCCTCCGTCTCCATCGACCTCACCGCCATCTCCATCAACCTTGCTGTCTCCTATGATGAGGAGGGAGTAGTTCATCCCCGGGGCTGAGGGCTCTACCGGTAGCTATGTGGTTCACCTCTCTCTCCCATGATGTCATCTTTATGTGATCGTGAGCTTTATATCATGTTGAATCAGTAGATGTTACTCTTCTTCATTATGTGTACTCTAGTGTGTTATTAAAGTAATCTATTCCTCCTGCCATGGTGTAACGGTGACAGTGCGTGCATCATGGTGGTACTTGGTCTAGGCTATGATTGTGATCTTTTATGGATTATGAGAATAATTATCACTATGATAGTATTGAAGTGATCTATTCCTCCTTTCATGGTGTAATGTTGACAGTGTGTGCACCGTGTTAGTACTTGGTCTAGGTTGCAATAATATCTATCTTGAGTTGTGATTTGATTTGGATATCTCTATGAGTGGTGTTTGTCAAGTACTTGATGAACTTTGAGGAGTGCTTCGTAGCCGTACGCAATGATTAGTGTTATTCAATAGGAGTATAATTCAGAGTACCATAGTGAAGAGAAGTTATTTATTTGTTCAATTATGTTATATTTGTTGGGAGTGTGTCCACTAGTGAAAGTATGGTCCCTAGGGAAACTTGCTGCTGCTCTACAAACCTCTGCACTTGGAGGCCCAAGACTGTCTACAAGAACAGACGCGTGCGTAGACATCAAGCTATTTTCTGGCGCCGTTGCCGGGGAGGTAAGGTAAAAGGTACTCACATTCTTTGGTTACTAAGTCTTTTAGTTGCTGGTGAGTGCTCGAAGTTATTTCCTTTAGATTCTGCAATTACATCTTTTTGTTTCTTGTTTTTATTTTCACTAGTTAGGCTTAATGGAAAACAAAGAGTTCTTTAGTCTTTTTCCTGAGTTTAGATATGAAGTGTTTGAAGAGAAAATTGAAAAACCTTTGGAGCTTAATTCGCATGCTAATAGTTTTGTTAGTATGAATGCTTTGAACACCGTTGTTGCTAATGCTATAGAAAAGTCTAAGTTTAGGGAAGCTGGTTTTGTTAAGCATGATATTTTTAGTCCCCCAGCTTTAGTGGAGAAAATTTGCTCTGATGATATTTTATCTCCCATATGTGATGTTCCTTCTTATGATGATATGTTTGAAGAATATGCTTTGCGAAATAGTTGTTCTCTAGCTTGTGATGATACTAAACCTCTAGTTTATGATGGTTATGATGATGGGTATAATATTTTCAGTTCACCTACTATTGAGGACAAAATTAGTTATGATTACAATATGCCTCCTATTTATGATGATTATGGTGATGAGAATAATTATTCTGTTGAATCTGCTCCTACTACTATTGTTCCTGTGGTGAGTATTAATTCTTTTATGCATGTGGCTCATGATAGGGATGTTTTATGTGATAGTTATATTGTTAGTTCTATTCATGATGCTACTGAAAGTTATTATGAGAGAGGGAAACATGGTATGATGGATCTCAACAATATTAAGTTTCCCCTCTTTATGTTGCAAATCTTGAAGTGGCACTTATTTTATCTATCCATGCTTGCTACTATGTGCCTCATTGATTTATTTTCTTACAAGATTCCTATGCATAGGAAGTGGTTTAGATATAAATGTCTTTCACATTTGCTTTTTGATGCTCTCTATTACTTTAAGTTCCTATATGGCGCCTTTGCCTCAAGCTCTTATATGGCGCCCACATGAGCATCTTCACAAATTACTGCGCCTAGCTCAAAGGCGTTAAAGAAAAGCACTCTTGGGAGATAACCCAATGTTTTATTTCCAGTACTTTTTCTTTTATTTGAGTCTTGGAAGTTATTACTACTGTAATAACCGCTCCTTATCATTTTATTTCGTTTTTGTGCCAAGAGAAGCCTCTAATTTGAGTGAGGTAAGATTTGGGGATGTTGCTGTCCTGAAACAGTTTTCGGTGCTGCACCCTAAAAATTCGTGAAAATTCTCTGTATATCTTTTGGACCTGCGATTTCTTGTGAATATTCCCCAGGTTATATCCAAACTTTCATTAGTTGAATGCTTTTTGAATTGAGCAACAGAAAACCCCTTAAAAAATCGGCCTTTATCAGCTGTTCTGTTTTGACAGATTTCTGCCAATATTTGTGTTTGCCGCTTTATCGCTTTCTTTTTGAGTTCTTTTGATCACGGAACTTTTGGGGAAGTTGCTACAGTAGTATATGCTTTATATGTGGTGGTTTTAGGTTGAAACCTGAAGCAAAAGAGGTTGATTCCATGCTATGCTTACACTAATGTTGCTAATAAATTTGTGTTTAGTTTTGTATGAAGGAAGTTTTCAAGTGTAGGGATTGGAGAATGATGAGATGAGATGAAGAATGGACAAAAGCTCAAGCTTGGGGATGCCCATGCAACCCCCAAGAAATATCCAAGAGGTACAAGCGTCAAAGCTTGGGGATGCCCCCGAGGCACCCCTTCTTCATCGGCAAAAATCAGGTCACCTTTCAAGACACTATATTTTTATTGCTTCATGCACTATGCGTTTTTCTTGGAGCGTCAGTTGCTTTTGTTTCAGTTTTATTTTGTTTTGTTTGCTGCAATAAATGGTTAGATCACATCATGTTTCTTTTGGAGGACATGAACTCGCTTTTCATTTGCCAAGAACACTCTAGTTTTCACTATTATCGTTTAATGAGTGTTCTCTTTTTCCGCTACTGCGTTTAGCTTGCATTTTTCACCTTGATTTGCGTTCAGATCTTGTTATATATTTTCATCAAGGTGTATTTTTGCCTCTGATCTTTATTGGTTTTCATCAAAAGAGGTGTTTATAAATTTTTTGAATGGTGTTGGAAAAGAGAAAAAGCTTTATGCAAAAAAGTGGTACAAGAAGGAGCTTGTGTAGACTATGGCCTAGGCTTTTTCATGTCATGCTTGATGTCTTTTTGATAGTATGCTTAGTGGTTTTGCTGTAGCATGACTTGTCTCAAATAACTGAGATTGCTTAATGAGCCTTTGAAAAAAATTATGCGTTGTTTTAATTATTTGGAAGCATTATTTTGGTTTGCTTTATTTGGGTTGACTTGGCGCATGCTCACACATGTTAGACTCATACAAAGTCGCCAATAGCCTCTATGATCATTTAGTTTTTGACTTTTGATGCCATCTTATGCTTCTTTTAATGTCGCTTTGTCGCTTTGCATGATTATGGCCATTATTGCTCTCTTAGTTGGTCGCTCCCAGTCTTTTGCTAGTCCTCATTTTGTACTGAGTATGAGCTCTACTCGTGCATCCAACTCCCAAAAACCAAGTTTGCCATTGTGTCCACTATAAATTCCTATGCATGGTATTTGTAAGCCATTCCAACTAAATTTTTATGTGCTACCTTTCAAAAAACCTTCAAAATACTTCTCATTTTGTGACACTGTTTTTAGCTCATGGGGACGTAGTGGTCGGATTTGCTATCTTCCATATTGTCTTATTCCAAAAAGAAAAGAAAAAAGAGAAAAAAAAGAAAGATAAAAGGCACTCCTCCATGGTATGTGAATGTTGGTGGGCACCCGATGGAATCGGTTAGCCATGGTTTGAGAACGGAAAAAGGTGGGGAGGAGTGCCAAGCTTTATAAAAGAGCACAAAAGTGCCAATCTCTGTCTCAAAAACTTGCTTCATTTTTGTATGGAAGATAGTAAGAACCCCATTGCCAGTCGTTGAAAAAGACAACCACCTCTCAAAACCAATTTTTATCTCTCTGTTTTACAAATGAAAAGATCTAGCACATGTTTAATCACTGCTTCCCTCTGCGAAGGGCCTTTCTTTTACTTTTATGTTGAGTCACCACCTTCTACCTTTATGCACCATTAAGAGAGCATAGTTGTCATTCTGAGTATAATGTGCATTGTCCCAAAGTTTTCATTGATTGATTCATGATCATGGTTTCACTTGTTCTCAAATTATTTGTAACTAGTCGCCCTCTTAAACTTGAAGGTGTCCTATGCATTTATGTTTTGCTCTCCATGAGGGACAAGCTGAAAACCATTTGTATGTTTTTCCTTATGATTTGAACACACGTTTGACTTTCATTGTTTCATTTTCATGATCTTTTGTTTGTGTTCATTTGCATGTTTACAACATGGTTGCTAAGTTCTTATTGTCAAGATTATATCTTTCATGCCCATGTTTTAAGTTCTTATGATCCCAGCTCACAAATGCTTACATACATGATCAAGATTGTGTAGGTGCATGTCACCTCAAAAATTATTTCTTTTGTTATCACTTACCTACTCGAGGACGAGCAGGAGTTAAGCTTGGGGATGCTGATACGTCTCAAACGTATCTATAATTTTTGATGCTCCATGCTTGTTTTTACACCATTTACCCGATGTTTCGTTACACTTCGTGGCGGTTTTATGCATTTTCCGGAACTAACCTATTAACAAGTCGCCACAGTGCCAGTTCCCTGTTTTCTGCTATTTTTGTGTTTCAGAAGTGATACACAGTAAATATTCTCGGAATTGGACGAAACAAGTTCCTGAAGTCTTATTTTGCCCGGAAGCTTCCAGAGATCCGAAGAGGCGAAGGAGAGGGGCATAGGCCAGCCTCACGCTAGGCCGGCGCGGCCCAGGCCTGGCCGCGCCGCCTAGGTGTGAGGAGCCCTAGGGCCACTCCTGACGACGCCCCTTCGCCTATAAGAAACCTCGGGACGGAAAACCCTAGGGGAGTCGGCAATTTTCCAAAAAGAGTTCCGTAGTTCCGCCGCCGCCACCGACGAATTTCGGGGGACAGAAGTCTCTGTTCCGGCACCCTGCCGGGATGGGGAAGTGCCCCCGGAGCCATCTCCATCGGTCTCCATCGCCGTCTCCGCCGTCTCCATCGACCTCACCGCCATCTCCATCAACCTTGTTGTCTCCTATGATGAGGAGGGAGTAATTCATCCCCGGGGCTGAGGGCTCTACCGGTAGCTATGTGGTTCACCTCTCTCTCCCATGATGTGATCTTTATGTGATCGTGAGCTTTGTATCATGTTGAATCAGTAGATGTTACTCTTCTTCATTATGTGTACTCTAGTGTGTTATTAAAGTAATCTATTCCTCCTGCCATGGTGTAACGGTGACAGTGCGTGCATCATGGTGGTACTTGGTCTAGGCTACGATTGTGATCTTTTATGGATTATGAGAATAATTATCACTATGATAGTATTGAAGTGATCTATTCCTCCTTTCATGGTGTAATGTTGACAGTGTGTGCACCGTGTTAGTACTTGGTCTAGGTTGCAATAATATCTATCTTGAGTTGTGATTTGCTTTGGATATCTCTATGAGTGGTGTTTGTCAAGTACTTGATGAACTTTGAGGAGTGCTTCGTAGCCCTACGCAATGATTAGTGTTATTCAATAGGAGAGTAATTCAGAGTACCATAGTGAAGAGAAGTTATTTATTTGTTCAATTATGTTATATTTGTTGGGAGTGTGTCCACTAGTGAAAGTATGATCCCTAGGCCTTGTTTCCAAGCATTGCACACCATTTACTTCCAGTTTTGTTACATGTTTGCTTGCAGCGATACTTATTCCATATCACATTTACTACTCATAATCATCACTACCACTTGTATTTCACTATCTCTTCGCCGAACTAGTGCACCTATACATCTGACAAGTGTATTGGGTGTGTTGGGGACACAAGAGACATTCTGTATCGTAATTGCAGGGTTGCTTGAGAGGGATAGCTTTGACCTCTTCCTCCCTGAGTTCAATAAACCTTGGGTGATCCACTTAAGGGAAACTTGCTGCTGCTCTACAAACCTCTGCACTTGGAGGCCCAACACTGTCTACAAGAACAAACGCGTGCGTAGACATCAATACGCTCCAAGAAAAACGCATAGTGCATGAAGCAATAAAAATATAGTGTGTTGAAAGGTGTCCTGATTTTTGCCGATGAAGAAGGGGTGCCTCGGGGGCATCCCAAGCTTTGACGCTTGTACCTCTTGGATATTTCTTGGGGTGCATGGGCATCCCCGAGCTTGAGCTTTTGTCCATTCTTCAACTCATCTCATCATTCTCCAATCACTACACTTGAAAACTTCCTTCATACAAAACTGAACACAATTCTATTAGCAACATTAGTGTAAGCATAATAATGAATCAACCCCTTTTTGGTTCAGATTTCAACTCAAAACCACCACATATAAAGCTTATACTACTGTAGCAACTTCCCCAAAAGTTCTGTGATCAAAAGAACTCAAAAAGAAAGCGATCGAGAGGCAAACACAAATAGTGGCAGAAATCTGTCAAAACAGAACAGCTGACAAAGGTTGATTTTTTCGAAGGTTTTCTGTTGCTCAAATAAAAAAGTGTAAAACTAATGAAAGTTTGGATATAACCTGGGGCATATGCACAAGAAATCGCAGGTCAAAAAGATATTCTGAGAATTTTTACGAATTTTTACGGTGCAGCACCGAAATCTGTTTCAGGACAGCAACATCCCCAAATCTTACCTCACTCAAATTAGAGGTTTCTCTTAGCACAACAACGAAATAAAAAAGATAAGGAGCAGTTATTACAGTAGTAATAACTTCCAAGACTCAAATAAAATAAAAATAACTGAAAATAAAACAATGGGTTATCTCCCAAGAGTGCTTTTCTTTAACGCCTTTGCACTCAATGTTTACTTAGATGATCAAGATTGTGATGGTGCATGTCACCTCAAAAATTATTCTTTTGTTATCACTTACCTACTCGAGGACGAGCAGGAGTTAAGCTTGGGGATGTTGATACGTTGCAAATGTATCTATAATTTTTGATGCTTCATGCTTGTTTTACACCAATTGCTATATGTTTTGTCCACACTTTGTGGTACTTTTATGATTTATTTGGACTAACCTACTAATAGTTTCAAAAGTGTACAATTTTCTTGTTTTACACTTTGATGTGTAGGAATTACCAAGAATACAAGTGGAAACCTTGTTGGAGTCAAATTGGAACTTTCCAGAAATCTGTGCCAGAACTTTTTTCGAAGATGGTCACGTTACGGGTTGAAGACTGCGTCAAACGGAAAACTCTTCTACTACAAAGATGTAGGGAATTTCACGGCAAATGTTCTAGACATAAAATTCACCTGATTCTGAGTCTGGACGGCCGAGTTAGGCCCGATCTAGTGCGGCCCAAGACGGGGAGACGGGAATCCGAGAGACTATATAAGGGGAGGAAACCTAACTCGTGGGAGACACCTCCACCCACAAATTTGCAGCCACCAGAGCACGTTTTTGCCTCCCCCATGGATCCCATCTCCATGGGGGAGGGCTCCCATAAAACCATGAAGTAAGGGGGCCAAGGGGCGACGCTCCCCCATGATGCCGGCAGCGGGGGAGTCCCACGCGCCGCCGCCGTCGCCGCCCACGCCCCTCATTTCTCATCTCTACCATCTTCACCGCTATCTCCATCACCAACTCCTCCTATTATGCAGTGGTTCATCCTCCCACACAGCTCCGTACCGTCCTATGTAAATATGGTGTTTGATGCTATAATATTTATCCTATGATCTATGTCATGTTTGCATAGTTTATTTGTTTTTTAGATTGATTTGTTGAATGTCTTTGGTTCATTAAAGTTGTATGTTGATATGGTACTATCCTTTGGTGTCCATTATATTTATGCGCGCATGGATTAAACATCTTAGAGTTAGTAGTATATGCAAAAGAAAGGGGGTAGTTCTGCCGGAATGACAGAAACCTGAGGACGCGAACCGGAACGTTGCACGTATGGGAGTAAGAGGACCATTATCTTAAGGCTATAGTTAGGGAAACCTTAATGCATTGTTAGTATTTGCAGATGCTTGCTAACAATCCAATCATATAGTACTTGTATTTCCAAGTAGTGAAGTGCTTGTATATTTAGCCTCTCCCACAAAGAAAACTGCATCGAAGACAATGAACTCGATTTATTCACTAATTGAACTTAGACAAAGCCACCACTATTACCACCACTTTTCCACACTCATGGTACTGTTAGTTTATGGTTACTTAGTATATTTTATTGTTGCAGCACTAACAATTACTTTCTTATATTTATTATCTTGCAAAGCTATCTCTCATACCCGTATTGTTGCACTAGTTTTATTTCCTAGATGATGCAAACGTTTAGTGTGTGTAGATTTGTATCAGCGGTTGATAGAACTTGAGAGAACGTTTATCCTACCTTTAGCTCCTCGTTGTGTTCGATACTCTTACTTATCGAAAAGGCTACACACGATCCCCTATACTTGTGGGTTATCAACAGGCAGCAGCACCAAAGAACTCTAACACACGCAGAGGCTAGGAGGAGAATGGAGCCGATGCTGCGTCGCCGGGGGGTGCAGGCCGCTTTGTCCAAAGCCTGCCAGCTTCTCGCGTCCGGCGCATGTGACTGGAAGAAAAGGCACCGGCCGGATGTGAAAGCAGCGCACGTGTGACTCGAAGCGCTGTCGGCATGTAGGAGATTTGACACCCCCCCTGCAATCGCGTCCGTCGGCCACGACAGCTCCCTAATCGAATCCGGCCAATGCGACAAGCACGTATCGCATCTGGCGGATGTGATGGTGCCCTATTTTTGCAATTGACACTATCCTAATGCTACTTCTGAAATTGCTACAAAAAAGTGCAATATTTAAAAAAAACGCGAGTTGTTTGCTAATGATAAACTTTGTAGAATGGAGCATGACTCTGGCCAGGGCATGGGCACGCACATGTCCCCATACATGCGCCACTTCAGCTCTGAAGTAGGTGCGGTTGCAAGGCGGCGGCAACCCGCACCACTGGCCTCCTTTGTTGCCAGAGGAGGAGGAGGACCTGGTCTTGTGGTTGTCACGTCCTCCTTGGTTCCTTCCCAACCGCTCGCCATTGCTGCCAGGGTGTGGGAAACATCTCTGGTTCAGGATTGGAGATTGTAGGCGAGGGGCTGGAGTGGGGATGAGGTCGAGAACGCGAAGGTCGACATTAAAAAAACCCAGAACCAACAATGATGGCAACCGCTGGGTGCGCAGCTGATCCGTCTTATGTTCGAACGACCGTTTCTTGATCCAAATTTAGACGAGAAATGCATTGTCTACCCCTCCACATCTTTAGCCGTAATTTTAAAATTCTCCTATCCAAGCGGGTCAAAATGGATGGGCTCGATCCATTTAATAAGTTGCTTAAGCAAAAGAAACCCTCGACGCTCGATTTGGTAAGGCTTTGTTCGGTTAGCCCCAACCCCGCGGGGAAGGCTGCCCAATACCTGTTGATGACCCACAAGTATAGGAGGTGTATCGTAGTACTTTCGATAAATAAGAGTGTCGAACCCAACGAGGAGCAGAAGGTGTTGATAAGTGGTTTTGATCAAGGATTCACTGTAAATACTAGCAAACGGGTTTTCAGGAGTATTTGGTAATGCAAGTAAAAATAGTACGAGTAAATAAAAGACAATAGTAATAATCGCTGCAAGTGGCCCAATCCTTTCTAGAGCAAAGGACAAGCCGGTTGTGTAACTTATGATGACCAAACGTTCTCGAGGACACACGGGAGTTTCTGTCAAGTGCTTTCGCTTCATTCCGCTAAATAATCTTTATTGGTTTGATAAGTGTTATGGGGGTGAACCTGTGCTAGCGCACTACCCTTACTAGGATAAATACACAGTTGTGATTATACCCCTTGCAAGCATCCGCAAATACAAGAAAGTAATTAAGAAAAATCTAACCACAGCCTTAAACTCTAAGATCCTACGCTCCCTGGTGCAATAGTTTCCCAACGGAGGTTTAGGTTTCTGTCACTCCAGCAACCCCACAATTGGTAGCCAAATACACAATGCATCTCACTAGGCCCATAAATGGTGAAGTATCATGTAGTCGACGTTCACATGACACCACTAGTGAAATAGCACCACAACAAATAAATATCAAACCATTAAATATTACTCAACATAATTCCACTACTAACGACTTGACTTCTCACATGTCCTCAAGAACTAAACGAACTACTCACAAGACATCATATGGATCACGAGCAGAGGTGAAATAATGGTAAATAACAATCTGAACATAAACCTTAATTCAATGGTTCCACTCAATAGCATCAACCACAAGAGTAATCAACACCGGGAAAGTTTCCCCTAAGAATTTAACAAGATTCAACACAAGATGTTACAGCGGGATGGCGTGGTGATGGTGGAGATGAAGGTGCTGGTGTTGGAGATGATGATGATGATCCCGATGAAGTCTGGTGCGATGGTGATGATGATGGCGATGATCTCCCCTCTCCGGGAAGGAATTTCCCCGGCAGATTTCTGCCTGCCGGAGAGCTTTTCTCTCTCTGGTGTTTTCTGCCCCGCAGAGGCAGTGATGTCTATCTCTGAGCCCCCCCTTGACTTAGGTTTTCGGGGACGATGAAATACGCGAAGGGGCGATGGCAGAAGTCGGCCAGGGGGCTCTCACCACAGGGCGGCGCGGCCAAGGGCTGGGCCGCGCCCCCTGGTGGTGAGGCTGCCCTGTGGCCCCTCTCGCCTCCTCCTTCTGGCTACTTCAGTCTTCTGGTAAAATATAATTTTCTGGTATTTTTCTGGAATTTTCCTGATCTTCAAAATATGGTGTCCTGATGGTCCTTTTTCCAGCAGAATCCTGACTCTGGCAGCGAATCCTCCAATGATCATCAAACATGTAAAAACAGAGGAAATAACATAAGTATCATCTCTAAATGCAAAATATATCAATGAATAACAGTAAATTATGTAACAAAATAGTGATGCAAAATGGACGTATCAACCCCCCAAGCTTAGACCTCGCTTGTCCCCAAGCGAAAACTAAACTCGGTAAACATGACCACAGGTTTATGGAGTGAAGTGTCGATAACCAAAATACGGACAAGAAGCATCATATTTACCAAGGCACGAGGTATAATAGACAGCAACTTCCCTTTATATGATAAAGACTTGCAATTAGTAAAAGGGAATCACAAATAAAGATGCACAAGGTAAACTATAATTGGTGGTGGCAACCCTTAGTTCTTGGTCAGAGAACAATGAACAAACTATACTAGCTTTTGAATGGAGCCTTTTTAAAACAGAGCTAGTATAGCAAAAACCATATGCTCAATGAAACAAACATTTGCATTCATAGAAAGCTTTCAAAGATATATTCCTTCAGACAAAAGCATTGTACTAACAAAAGAAATTAATAAACATGATTAAACGGATCAACATATGGATGAGTGAAACATAACAACTCAAATGCTTGCTTGAGATAGAAAGGAATAGGTTGACTCAACATGAAAGTAAAAGATAGGCCCTTCGCAGAGGGAAGCAGGGATTAAACTTGTGCTAGAGCTTTTTATTTGTAAAGCAGAGGTAAAAATTGTTTTGAGAGGTGGTTGCTTTTGTCAACGACTAGCAACGGAGTTCTTGATATCTTCCATACTAAACAAGTGAGAGCGGTTCCGAGATGTTGATTAATTGGCACATTCGTGCTCTTTTATAGCTTGGCACTTCTCCCCACCTTTTCCTTTCTCAAACCATGGCTAACGAATTCCATCGGGTGCCGACCAACTTTCACAAACCATGGAGGAGTGCCTTTTTCTTTTCTTTTTGAGATTACAATGGTCTGACCAGCTCCCTTGCAAAATTAATGACGAGCAGATGAAGCTGCCTAGTCGAGGGGTACTTAATTTAGTATGGAAGATAACAAACCCATCCACTACGTCCTCATGAGCTAAAAACAGTGGCACAAAATGAGAAGTGTTTGAAGGTTTTTGAAAGGTAGCACATGAAAATTTACTTCGAATGGCTTGAAATACCATGCATAGGAATTTATAGTGGACTCTTTGGAAGTAACTTGGCTTTTGGGAGTTGGATGCACGAGAAGTATTTCCTCTCAATACAGGTTTTTGGCTAGCAAGGCTGGGTAGCAGGCATAAGAGTTGCATGAAACAAACAAACATACATATAATAAGAACAATCATGCAAACTTCCTTGAAGGTACAACGATTTTAACTTTGAGAATAATATTGCTTATAAGCCAATCATGAAGGAAAACTGAAGTGATGTAACTACAACACATCTTTCTTCTTTTTCTACTGACCAAGCTAAGTTTGCCAAAACCAACTAAATTTACTCATGCTCCCAAAGTGACACCAATACTAATCAACAAGACTAATCATATAAGAAACATTGCAAACTAAAATAAAGTGTAAGGAAAGTAAACGATAAAACTTCTCATTAATATTTCATTACCGCAACTCACACCAAGGGATACATAGATAACCAACTAAGGAGGATACTTCCATACTGCAAACTATTCTATAAGATAACTTCTCTATTCATGATATGACTCTACTTGAAAAGTAAATGAGTAAAAGGTGATGATGTGATACCGCGGCACTCCCCCAAGCTTGGAACAAGCCAAGGGGATGCCTATACCGATGACGAATTACTCCTTCGGCGATGGTGGGTAGCCTTTAATAAGCTTCTCAATCAAATCTTTCAGATCATCAATCTTGTGACTGAGGTTACGAATCATCTCTGAATTGTGCTCAACACGGCTCATGATCCTGTCAGCTAGAGAATCCCAGCTCTTGGAATTATTTCCCCATCCTTCTTCACTCTTGGAACTTCCTTCCCCTGCACTGTTAGAACGATCTATATCCCAACTAGAGGGCAATCGTGATCTAGGCACCTTTTGAAACTGATGTTCATGAATTAGAGTATGGAAAGGGTTGTTGCCTGACGGAGATGTCCATGGAGCTAAGGTGTGTCACGGCACACCCCCTCCGGTTCTTATACGTGCGCTCTTCTTGAACTTGTCATGACTTGTCACCACCCCAATGCTTGCGATCATGGTGCTCGGGTGTGAACTATGATCTTCTTCCATCTCTTCTTCCTCGGCCTCACTTCCAACTTCTTCCTTTCAGCTGAAAGTATTGGTGGTCATCTTCTGGAGGTGTCTTCTCCTTGTTGTCGCTTGAAGAAGCCATGGTGCTCTCAAAACTTAGGATCAACTCCTGACAGAAACAGCTCGAAACAAAACACGACGAGAAAACGATATACAGACCTCGGGTACTCCGGGGGGTTATATAGGTGAAAATTATACATCGAGGCGAAATCACAGGAGGAAACCGGGATGGAAACGAGCTCCGAGGTGGTCTCACCATAGGGCGGCGCAGCCTAGAGTGGGCCCGCGCCCCCTGGTGGTGAGGAGCCACCGGACTCCGTCTCCTGCCCGATTTCGTCTCGTGATTTTTCATATTTAATAAAAAACAACAAAAATATTAATGGAAAAGTTTTTTGCGAACCTTTTCTGACTAGAACTGTTACCTATTCGAAAACGAACTCTGCAGGTTCCTGCAAATTGTCCTGGATGAATTCTTCTGGAGAAACTGTTTGAATAACATCAACATCTTCATTATAAGAATCTCTAGCAATATAATGTTTGAGTCTTTTCCCATTCACCACTTGTGTAGTGTCATCTTTCAACGAAACAATCTTTATCGCACCTGAGCGGTACACTTCCACAATAACATATGGTCCTTCCCATTTAGAGAGTAATTTCCCTGCAAAAAATCTGAGACGAGACCTATACAATAGAACTTTCTCACCAACATGAAACTCTCTTTTAAGAATTCTCTTATCATGCCATTGCTTGACTTTCTCTTTGAAAAGTCTGGCATTCTCATAGGCTTTGTTTCTCCACTCATCTAGAGAACTCAAATCTAACAACCTTTTCTTACTGGCAAGTTTAAAATCCCTATTAAGCTCTTTCACTGCCCAGAAAGCTTTGTGTTCTAATTCTAAAGGCAAGTGACATGCTTTTCCGTAAACCATTTTGTAAGGAGACATGCCCATGGGGTTCTTATAAGCAGTTCTATAAGCCCATAAAGCATCGTTTAACTTGCTAGCCCAGTTTTTCCTAGATCTATTGACAGTCTTCTGCAAGATAGACTTGATCTCTCTCTATTTGAAAGCTCTACCTGTCCACTAGTTTGGGGATGATAAGCAGAAGCAATTCTATGATTAATGTCATATCTAGCAAGAGTTTTTTCTAAAACCACCATAAATAAAATGAGAACCTCCGTCAGTCTTAAGATACCTAGGCACACCAAACCTAGGAAAAATAACATCCTTAAGCATTTTTAACGAGGTCTCACCATCGGCAGCCTTTGTAGGTATGGCTTCTACCCACTTGGTAACATAATCAACAGCAACAAGTATGTGAGTATAGCCTTTTAAAGGAGGAAAAGGACCCATAAAGTCAAATCCCCAACAATCAAATGGTTCAATAACAAGAGTGTAACTCATAGGCATTTCATTACGTCTAGAAATATTACCAAATCTTTGACATTCATCACAAGATAAAACATACCTTCTAGCATCTTTAAAGAGGGTAGGCCAATAAAAACCCGATTGTAAAACCTTTTGTGCGGTTCTATCTCCAGCATGATGTCCTCCATAAGCGCTTCCATGGCATTTTCTCAATATTTCTTGCTGCTCATATTCCGGTACGCATATTCGCATAATACCATCAACTCCTTCTTTATACAAGTGTGGGTCATCCCAAAAGTAATGCCTCAAATCATAAAAGAATTTTCTTCTTTGCTGAGCTGTAAAAGTTGGAGGCAAATACTTGGAAACAATAAAGTTAGCATAATCAGCATACCAGGGAAGGTCTCGCGAAGTTACATTTATTGAAGCCAACTGTTCATTTGGAAAACTATCATTAACAGGATTATGATCAAAAGAAATGTTTTCCAATCTAGACAAGTTGTCAGCCACAGGATTTTCAGCACCCTTCCTATCTACAATATGCAAATCAAACTCTTGTAAAAGCAACACCCATCTAATAAGCCTAGGCTTAGCGTCCTTCTTAGTCATAAGATATCTAATAGCAGCGTGATCAGTATGAATAGTAACTTTAGAATCAACAATGTAAGGTCTAAACTTATCACATGCAAAAACAACAACAAGAAACTCTTTCTCAGTGGTAGCATAATTCTTCTGAGCAGCATCAAGAGTCTTACTACCATAATGAATAACATTCAACTTATTATCTACGTGCTGTCCAAGAACAGCACCAACAGCAAAATCACTAGCGTCACACATAATTTCAAAGGGTAAATTCCAATCAGGTGGTTGAACAATAGGAGCAGTAGTTAAAGCCTTCTTAAGAGTTTCAAAAGCTTCCTTATAATCATCCTCAAAGACAAATGGTACATCTTTTTGAAGAAGATTAGTAAGGGGCTTTGAGATCTTAGAGAAATCTTTAATAAACCTCCTATAGAAACCAGCATGACCAAGAATACTATGAATACCTTTAACATCTCTAGGACAGGGCATCTTCTCAATTGCCTCAACTTTTGCTCTGTCAACTTCAATACCTCTTTCAGAAATTTTATGTCCAAGGACAATTCCTTCATTTACCATAAAGTGGCATTTCTCCCAATTAAGAACAAGATTAGTTTCTTCACACCTCTGCAAAACTTTATCAAGATTGTGCAAACAATTATCAAAAGAAGTTCCATAGACGGAGAAATCGTCCATGAAAACCTCCACAATTTCTTCACAAAAACCATGAAAAATAGCAGACATGCATCTTTGAAAAGTAGCAGGAGCATTGCACAAACCAAACGACATACATCTATAAGCATAAGTTCCATAAGGACAAGTAAAAGTGGTTTTCTCCTGATCTTTCCTTTTAACAGCAATCTGAGAGAAACCGGAATAACCATCAAGAAAACAAAAGTGCGTCTTCTTAGACAACCTCTCTAGCATTTGATATATAAACGGTAAAGGATAATGATCTTTCTTGGTAACTTTGTTTACCTTTCTAAAGTCAATGCACGTTCTATAACCAACTACTACCCTTTGAGGAATAAGCTCGTTATTCTCATTAGGCACAACAGTCATACCTCCTTTCTTAGGAACACAATGAACATGACTAACCCATCTACT
Organism: Dactylis glomerata; assembly: GCA_007115705.1. Classification (NCBI taxonomy): domain Eukaryota; kingdom Viridiplantae; phylum Streptophyta; class Magnoliopsida; order Poales; family Poaceae; genus Dactylis; species Dactylis glomerata. Next base: position 2,032,636 of record QXEO01002112.1, on the reverse strand, counting down.
ATCAGCAATAGGATAAATAATACCAGCATCTAGGAGCTTCAATACCTCATTTCTTACCACTTCCTTCATCTTGGGAATTAAGCGGCGTTGATGTTCGACAACTGGCTTTGCGTCTTCCTCCATATTAATAGCATGCTGACATAAAGTGGGAGAAATCCCTTTCAAATCATCAAGACTATATCCCATAGCTCCTCGATGTTTCCTCAATATCTCCAATAACCTTTCTTCTTCCTTTCCTGAAAGTTTAGAACTGATAATAACAGGATATATTTTCTTATCATCTATATAAGCATATTTAAGATCATCAGGTAAAGGTTTTAATTCAAAAACAGGATCTTCCTTAGGTGGCAAAGTGGTACCAAGATCCTCCGTAGGTAAATTGTGGTTGATCAATGGTTGTTGACGAAAGAAAATATCGTCAATCTCTTCTCTTTCCTTCCTGAAAACATCACTTTCATGGTCCTCCATGAATTGCTGCAAAGCATTATTAGGTGCAAGAGCAATAGAAGCAAGCTGTTCCACTCGAAAATTTTCATCAGGCATGTCATTTTCATAAGAAGTCTTAGCAAACTTAGAAAAATTAAACTCATAAGACTCTCCATTAAACTTAGTGAAAATTTTCTCCTTCTTACAGTCTATTACAGCACCACAAGTATTCAAAAAGGGTCTACCAAAAATAATAGGACAAGTTTTACTAGCCTCCTTACCAAGTACTAGGAAATCAGTGGGATATTTGGTCTTACCGCATAAAACTTCCACATCTCGAACAATACCCAGAGGCCAAACAGTCTCTCTGTTAGCAAGCTGAACAACCACATCAATACCTTCAAGTTGACAAGCACCAATCTCATGCATAATTTCTCTATAGAGCTCTAAAGGAATGGCACTTGAACTAGCACCAATGTCGCATAAACCATAATAGCAATGATCGCCAATCCTGACAGAAATAACAGGAACACTTGTTTTCCTATGCCTTTTAGGATGTGAGATAATGTTAGAAGCATCTTCACAAAAGAGAATATATTCATCCCCTACATCTTTAGTAACAAGCTCCTTCAATATAGCTATAGGAGACTTAATAGTAATTTGCTCATCGAGCTCTACAGCTTTCTTAGTACTTTTATTAGACACACTTACCAAAGTAGAATGCTCTTTTACCTTAGCAGGGAAAGGTGTCTTCTCAAAATAAGGTCCAGGAACAATGCTATCAACAGTACAAACTTCAGTAGCTGCAGCAGGAATATGACTAATAGAATCTTTATAAGGCGCATGATATTTGTTCCAATCTTTCTTTGGAACATCAAGATAAGAAGCAAAAGCCTTAAGACAGTTAGCAAGTATTTGAGAATCAAGACCATAAGCAATACTAACACTACGAAAGTCATCGGTTCCCATAAAAGTTTTAATGCATTCATAATCATAATTTATACCTGACTTCCTACCTTTGTCATTTTCCCATCCTTCAGCATTTTCTTGGATACGGTCAAGGAGATTCCACTTAGCATCTTCCTTCATATGAGTAAATGATCCAAAATAGGAGGCATCCAAATAATCCTTATCATGAAGAGCAAGCCTTGCATAAAAATTATCAATAACAATATTATTGGGGAGCTCATGAATGGGACATTTGAGCATTAGTAACTTCAATCTCCCCCACGCTTGGGCAATACTCTCTCCATCATGAGGCCAAAAGTAATAAATTTGATTACGATCTTTATGAATTTCACTTGGAGGATAAAACTTGGAATAAAAGAGAGGCACAATTTCCTCCCATGCAATAGATGGACCATCTTTTAGCAACCGATACGACTCCTCAGCTCTGCCTTTCAGTGATAAAGAGAATAGCTTCCTCTTGACCTGGCTTGGTGAAATACCTGCACACTTGAACAACTTGCATAATTCATATATAAAAAGTAAGTGTTCACCCGGATGGACAGTTCCATCTCCTGAATAGCAGTTATCCATAACACGCTCAATAATTTTCATAGGTATTTTAAAAGGATCTAATTGAGAAGGTGGTGGTGGTGGTGGTTCATCCACATGTGCAGCAGTGGTAGAAGTGTTCCCAAATAGGAAACCAAATGGAGAACTCTCCATAGCAAAATAAAATAAAAATAAAAGATAAAAATAAAAACAATACTCACAGCGACGGTTACCTTTACCAAATCCACTCTTCAATAGCGCTTCACTCCCCGGCAACGGCGCCAGAAAATAGTCTTGATGACCCACAAGTATAGGGGGTGTATCGTAGTACTTTCGATAAATAAGAGTGTCGAACCCAACGAGGAGCAGAAGGTGTTGACAAGTGGTTTTGATCAAGGATTCACTGTAAATACTAGCAAACGGGTTTTCAGGAGTATTTGGTAATGCAAGTAAATAAAGTATGAGTAAATAAAAGACAATAGTAATAATCGCTGCAAGTGGCCCAATCCTTTCTAGAGCAAAGGACAAGCCGGTTGTGTAACTTATAATGACCAAACGTTCTCGAGGAAACACGGGAGTTTCTGTCAAGTGCTTTCGCTTCATTCCGCTAAATAATCTTTATTGGTTTGATAAGTGTTATGGGGGTGAACCTGTGCTAGCGCACTACCCTTACTAGGATAAATACACACTTGTGATTATACCCCTTGCAAGCATCCGCAAATACAAGAAAGTAATTAAGATAAATCTAACCACACCCTTAAACTCTAAGATCCTACGCTCCCTGGTGCAAGAGTTTCCCAATGGAGGTTTAGGTTTCTGTCACTCTAGCAACCCCACAATTGGTAGCCAAATACACAATACATCTCACTAGGCCCATAAATGGTGAAGTATCATGTAGTCGACGTTCACATGACACCACTAGTGAAATAGCACCACAACAAATAAATATCAAACCATTAAATATTACTCAACATAATTCCACTACTAACGACTTGACTTCTCCCATGTCCTCAAGAACTAAACGAACTACTCACAAGACATCATATGGATCATGAGCAGAGGTGAAATAATGGTAAATAACAATCTGAACATAAACCTTAATTCAACGGTTCCACTCAATAGCATCAACCACAAGATTAATCAACACCGGGAAAGTTTCCCCTAAGAATTTAACAAGATTCAACTCAAGATGTTACAGCGGGATGGCGTGGTGATGGTGGAGATGAAGGTGCTGGTGATGGAGATGATGATGATCCCGATAAAGTCTGGTGCGATAGTGATGACGATGGCGACGTTCTCCCCTCTCCGGGAAGGAATTTCCCCGGTAGATTTCTGCCTGCCGGAGAGCTTTTCTCTCTCTGGTGTTTTCCACCCCGCAGAGGTGGCGGTGTCTATCTCTGAGCCCCCCCTTGACTTAGGTTTTTGGGGACGATAAAATACGTGAAGGGCCGATGGCAGAAGTGGGCCGGGGGCTCTCACCACAGGGCGGCGCGGCCAGGGGCTGGGCCGCGCCCCCTGGTGGTGAGGCTGCCCTGTGGCCCCTCTCGCCTCCTTCTTCTGGCTACTTCAGTCTTCTGGTAAAATATAATTTTCTGGTATTTTTCTGGAATTTTCCTGATCTTCGAAATATGGTGTCCTGATGGTCCTTTTTCCACCAGAATCCTGACTCCGGCAGCGAATCCTCCAATGATCGTCAAACATGTAAAAACAGAGGAAATAACATAGGGATTTCTATTTTCGTGCCCTCAGGTCGTTAGTTGTACTCAGTTTTCCCCAGCCGCTTAGTTTTTCCTCAGTTTTCCCCTCGCTCTAGTTTGAAACCCCTCGCAGACGCTCGGACGGGAGGGTTGCGGTCTGGTCAGAGGCCTTGACCGTTACCGGTGATGGCTAGGGAGCCGCGGTGGTTATGAATTGACCGATGCTTTTGAATGGTGCTGACGGGTAGGGTCAGGAGACACGTCGGAGCAGCCATCCATCTATCGCTGACGTGTGGGCCGTTTTATTTCCTGATTGTATACGCGGTGCTGCCAATGACAAATGGGGCCGCTCTATAGGGCTGCCGCAGCCAATGACCAGTGGGGTCATGTATTTTTCAGGAAAAGACATATATTGCCGCTCTGTGGGGCCTCCGCAGCCAATGACCAATGGGGCCGCTCTGTGGGGCTGCCGCAGCCAATGACCAGTGGGGTCGTCTATTTATTTAGAGAAAATCATATATTACCGCTCTGTGGGGCCTCCGCAGCCAATGACCGTTGGGGTCGTCTATTTATTTAGAGAAAATCATATAGAGCCGCTCTGTGGGGCCGCCTCAGCCAATGACCGCTGGGGTCGCCCTTTTTCTTAAGCTAGACCCAGCAGGTGACTATTTTTGCAGCTTAATCTAAAGTGAATCTTATGCTAAACATGGCTGGAACCTAGTGTTGTGTATCTCATTAGTCATCGGAGAACCGCTGGCAGCTGTTCCCCACCCTCGGACGGAGCAGCCATCGCCGGCGCCTCGTCGCGCCGCCGGCTCTGTCCCTCGGCGGCGGCGGACGGACTGCGGCGCTGCACGTCAACCACGGCTCCAGCACTTATTTCGTCCGCACGCATTGTACCCACTGCAGGAAAGTCCGCCGCAAGCAGATCCGCCGCCCACGATGACCGGGATTTGTTCGGCGCACCAATTGGTAGTATAGCTTGGTAAGACTTCCGCTTCCGCCTCCCCCGCCCCCTAATCGATTCGGTTCCCGTAATTTATTAGAGTTTGCAGGTGCGAAATAGTCCTCAATGTCTGGTCATAGCGGGTACACCGGCGAGGGTGGGGATTCGATCATGTCGTGGCCACGTTCTACTTCTCCTACCTCGTCAGAAGTGCAGGTATCTAGCTTCTGCTCTCTATACTACCGTTGAATTTAAGTGCCGCCATGGCCTGTTGGAGTGATTTTAGTTGTTCTTTTTTCCATTATTGTTACAGTTCGCCAGGCAAGCCGATGATCCATGGTACATTGCATACTAAGATGAATCAACCCAGTGGTGTAGCCAAAGGATGGATTTGGAGGAGAAGGTGGCCAATTTAGGTGATGAATTGGCCCGTAAAAACCTGATGATATTCGAGCTGAAGCGTACTGTGGAGGAAGAAAAGAAGAATTCAGAGCTTATTCGCAAGGATAAGTTGACACTTGAGACAGATCTTGCCGTATCTGATCAAGTGGTAGAAAATCTAGAACATGAACTTCAAGTGATGGGAGAGGGGAAAAGTAGATTCATCTGGGCAGTTTTATTAGGTGTCATCCCTGTCCTAGCAGTTATGTTGTTGTGGTAGATGATTTAGATAGTATAGAATTGTTATTCAGTAGATGGCTCTAACCACTGTATTTTGGTGTGGCTCTAACCACTGTATTTTGGTGTGGCTCTAACCACTATATTTTGGTGTGTCTCTAACCACTGTATTTTGGCGTACAATTTCCTAGTTGTGCTAAGTAATGTGCGCGATAATTTTAGCATGCATGAACATCTTATAAAAGTGAAGGGATCCCAAAAGTGAATTTGGATGAGTTCCAAAAGTGAAGGGATCCTAAAAGTGAAAGCATGTACCAGCCTCTCGGATCAAATACATATCAATCTTCCCAATCAACTTGGGATAGAATTCAAATCATACATTCGGATGTACAGGGACACATCGAGAAAGTGGAGAAGCTTTTTTGAGACGGAGGTAGTAGTTCGAACAATTTTATCCCAAATTGAATTTGAAAAATACAAATTTATCATAATTTATCCCAATTTGCGGCGTTGAACACGGCCGCGCACCGATGGGCTAGAAGGGCCTGGACGACGGGCGGCTGAGGGGTGGTCATCTGCGCCATCCGCAATCTCGGACATGGAGGAGGGCTGGATCTGCGGCTTCGCAACCACTCTTGGCACCGCCGCCGTCCTGGTGGCTAGATCCGCGCCATCCGCAAACTCGGACATGGAGGAGGGCTGGATCTGCGCCATCGCAGCGATGTTGTAGCTGATGGCTTCAATCGTCTTGGCATCGATGACCACTGTCGACATGGCCGCCGTCTTGGTGTCCATCAGCAACAGATCTGAGGAGGGCAACGGAAGTGAGACATCGGCAGGCTCCGACATTGAAGGCTGGATCTGCGCCGTCACAGCGATGTTGTAGGTCGCAGCGATGTTGTAAGCGATGGCTTCAATCGTCTTGGCATTGATGACCACTGTCGACACGGCCGCCGACTTGGTGTTCATCAGCAACAGATCTGAGGAGGGCAACGGAAGTGAGACATCGGCAGGCTCTTACATTGAAGGCTTGATCTGCGCCATCGCAGCGATGTTGTAGGTCGCAGCGATGTTGTAGGCGATGGCTTCAAGATGATCGATGAGCACTGTGGACATGGCCGCCGTCTTGGTGTCCATCAGCAATAGATCTGACGAGGGTAACGAAAGTGAGATAGAGAGAGATATTTCAACTATTTCTGAGGGTTAGATCCTCACCAGCACTCTTAGATCCTCACCGGCACTCTTAGATCCACGCCGCCGCACGGTTGGATCCGCGCCGCCGCACGCACGGTTAGATCCGCGCCGCCGCATGATGACCCACAAGTATAGGGGGTGTATCGTAGTACTTTCGATAAATAAGAGTGTTGAACCCAACGAGGAGCAGAAGGTGTTGATGAGCGGTTTTGATCAAGGAATCACTGTAAATACTAGCAAACAGGTTTTTAGGGGTATTTGGTAATACGAGTAAATAAAGTGCGAGTAAATAAAACACAGTAGTAACAATTGCAGCAAGTGGCCCAATCCTTTCTTTAGCAAAGGACAAGCCGGTTGTGTACTTATAATAACCAAACGTTCTCGAGGACACACGGGAGTTTCTGTCAAGAGCTTTCGCTTCATAAAGCCAATAGCCTTTATTGGTTTGATAGGTGTTATGGGGGTGAACCTGTGCTAGCGCACTACCCTTACTAGGATAAATACACACTTGTGATTATACCCCTTGCAAGCATCCGCAAATACAAGAAAGTAATTAAGATAAATCTAACCACAGCCTTAAACTCTAAGATCCTACGCTCCCTGGTGCAATGGTTTTCCAACGGAGGTTTAGGTTTCTGTCACTCCAGCAACCCCACAATCAGTAGCCAAATACACAATGCATCTCACTAGGCCCATGAATGGTGAAGTATCATGTAGTCGACGTTCACATGACACCACTAGTGAAATAGCACCACAACAATATCAAACCATTAAATATTTCTCAACAATAATTCACTACTAACATCTTGACTTCTCCCATGTCCTCAAGAACTAAACGAACTACTCACAAGACATCATATGGATCATGATCAGAGGTGAAATAATGGTAAATAACAATCTGAACATAAACCTTAATTCGACGGTTCCACTCAATAGCATCAACTACAAGAGTAATCAACACCGGGAAAGTTTCCCCTATGAATATAACAAGATCCAACTCAAGATGTTACAGCGGGATGGCGTGGTGATGGTGGAGATGAAGGTGCCGGTGATGGAGATGATGATGATGATGATCCCGATGAAGTCCGGTCCGATGGTGATGACGATGGTGATGATCTCCCCTCTCCGGGAAGGAATTTCCCCGACAGATTTCAGCCTGCCAGAGAGCTTTTCTCTCTCTAGTGTTTTCCGCCCCGCAGAGGCAGCGGTGTCTAACTCTGAGCCCCCCCTGACTTAGGTTTTCGGGGACGATGAAGTAAGCGGAGGGGCGAGACCAAAAGTGGGCTAGGGCGCCCTCACACAGGGCTGGCGCGGCCAGGGGTCTGGCCGCACCACCCTGGCATGTGGGCCTCCCCTGGCTCCTCTCGACTCATCCTTCTAGCTTCCTGAGTCTTCTGGGAAAATAGAATTTCCTGGTATTTTTCTGGAATTTTCCTGATCTTCAAAATATGGTCCCTTGATGGTCCTTTTTCCAGCAGAATCCTGACTCTGGCAGCAACTCCTCCAAAGATCATCAAACATGTGAAAACAAAGGAAATAACATAAGTATCAACTTTAAATATGAAATATATCAATGAATAACAGTAAATTATGATACAAAATAGTGATGCAAAATGGACGTATCAACCCCCCCAAGCTTAGACTTCGCTTGTCCCCAAGCGAAAACTAAACTCGGTAAACATGACCACAGGTTTATGGAGTGAAGTGTCGATAATCAAAATACGGACAAGAAGCATCACATTCACCAAGGCGCAAATTATAATAGACAGCAACTTCCCTTTATAAGATATAGACTTGCGATGAGTAAAAGGGAATCACATGTAAAGATGCACAAGGTAAACTATAATTGGCAATGGCAAACCTTAGTTCTTGGTCAAAGAACGATGAACAAGCTATTCTTTCTTTTAAACGGAGCCTTTTAAAACATAGCTAACATAGCAAAAGCTATATGCTCAACAAGGTAAACTTTTGCATTCATAGAAAGCTTTCAAAGATATATTCCTTCAGACAAAAGCATTATACAAAACAAGGAAGATAGTAAACATGATTAAACGGATCAACATAGGGATGAGTGAAACATAACAACTCAAATACTTGCTTTAGATAGAGGGAAATAGGTTGACTCAACATAAAAGTAAAAGATAGGCCCTTCGTAGAGGGAAGCAGGGATTAAACATGTGCTAGAGCTTTTCATTTGCAAAACAGAGGTAAAAAGTTATTTTGAGAGGTGGTTGCTTTTGTCAACGACTAGCAACGGAGTTCTTGATATCTTCCATACTAAACAAGTGAGAGCGGTTCCGAGATGTTTGATTAATTGGCACTTTGGTGCTCTTTTATAGCTTTGCACTCCTCCCCACCTTTTTCCTTTCTCAAACCATGGCTAACCGATTCCATCGGGTGCCAACCAACTTTCACATTCCATGGAGGAGTGCTCTTTCTTTTCTTTTCTTTTTGAGATTATAATGGTCTGACCAGATCCCTTGCAAAATTAATGACGAGCAGATGAAGCTGCCTAGTCGAGGGGTACTCAATTTAGTATGGAAGATAACAAACCCATCCACTACGTCCTCATGAGCTAAAAACAGTGGCACAAAATGAGAAGTGTTTGAAGGTTTTTGAAAGGTAGCACATGAAAATTTACTTGGAATGGCTTGAAATACCATGCATAGGAATTTATAGTGGACTCTTTGGAAGTGACTTGGCTTTTGGGAATTGGATGCACGAGAAGTATTTCCTCTCAGTACAGGTTTTTGGCTAGCAAGGCTGGGTAGCAAGCATAAGAGTTGCATGTAACAAACAAACATACATATAATAAGAACAATCATGCAAACTCCCTTGAAGGTACAATGATTTTGACTTCAGGAATAACAATGCTTATAAGCCAAACATAAGGAAAACTGAAGTGATGTAACTACAAGCACTTCTTTATTCTTTTCTACTCAAATCTCAAGGTAAGGTTGCTACTGACCAAGCTAGGTTTGCCAAAACCAACTAAATTCACTCATGCTCCCAAAGTGATACCAATACCAATCAACAAGACTAGTCATATAAGAGAGATTGCATACTAGCATAAAGTGCGCGGAAAGTAAACGATAAAACTTCTCATTAATATTTTATTACCGCAACTCACACCAAGGGATACATAGATAACCAACTAAGGAGGATACTTCCAAGCTGCAAACTATTCTATAAGATAACTTCTCTATTCATGATATGACACTACTTGAAAAGTAAATGAGCAAAAGTTAATGATGTGATACCGCGGCACTCCCCCAAGCTTGGAAAAGGCCAAGGGGATGCCTATACCGATGACGAATTACTCCTTTGGCGGTGGTGGATACTCTTTGATAAGCTTCTCAATCAAATCTTTCAGATCATCAATCTTGTACTCGAGGTTACGAATCATCTTAGAATTGTGCTCAACATGGTTCATGAACCTATCAGCAAGAGAATCCCAGTGAAGGGATTCGCAGCATAGTAAATCAAAAATTTTCCTACGGATGCGAACAAGAAAGCCAAGATCTAATCTAGGAGATGTAATCAACGAGAGAGGTAGATGAGATCTTCATACCCTTGAAGATTCGCACAGCGGAAACGTTCAATAGAACGTGGTTGACGTAGTCGTACTTGCCGTCTCCTCCTCGCGATCCGATCCGATCCTACGCCGCAAGTGGCGGCGCCTCCGAGAGTTGCACACGTGCGGTGCAGCAACGTCTCCTCCTTCCTTGGTCCAGCAAGTATGGTGGAGAGATAGATTGGATCAGCAGCACGACGGCGTGGTGCTTATGGTGAAGAGTTTCTGCGGCAGGGCTTCGCCTACACGCAGTCGCGCGAGAGAGAGAGAGGGAGGGCAGCAGTTGGCGGCTAGGGTTTGGGTTAAGGGGTTCAGGGGGTGGAGAGGGCTGCGCCCTTGCCCCCCTATATATAGAGGGGTGGCCGGCCAGCTTGGTCTCTCCCCAAACCCTAGGACGCCGACTTGGAGTAGGAAGAGTGGGGGGCAAGTTTCCCCCCCTTCCTTCTTTGAAGACTCCCTTAGGGTTTCCCCTTGGGCTGGCCGGCTGGGCCTTAGGGGCCTTGTGCGCCTGGCCCAAGGCGGCCAGGGCACTTCCCCTTAGGCCCACGCAGGCCTCCGTCAAGTGGGCCCACGTTGGTCCCACTCCGGAACCTTCTAGAACCTTCCGGTACAATACCGATAAACTTCGAAACCTTTCCGGAATCCAAAAACTGCTTTCCTTTATATGAATCTTATTCTCCGGACCATTCCGGAACCTCTCGTGACGTCCTGGATCTCATCCGAGACTCCGAACTAAAACTCATAAACCAATTATCCATTCTATCCTAGCATCGATACACGTTAAGTGTGTGACCCTACGGGTTCGAGAATATGTAGACATGATCTTCTATCAATAATCAACAGCGGGATCTGGAAACCCATATTGACTCCCACATATTCATCGATGATCATATCGAATGAACCACGATGTCAGGATTCAATTAATCCCGTATATGTATTCCCTTCGTCACACGATATTTTACTCGCCCGAGATTTGATCGTCGGTATCGCCATACCTAGTTCAATCTCGTTCACAGCAAGTACTTTACTCGTTCCGTAATCCGATATCACTTTGTGATTAACTCCTTAACCACATGCTTGCAAGCGGTGTTGATATCGATTACCGAGTGGGCCCGAAGTATATCTCTCCGACTTGGGAGGGACAAATTCCATCTCGATACATACAACCCAACAAGTACTTTCCGATCACCTGAGAGACACCTTTATTATCACCCTCACATAGGATGACGTTTGATGACTTCAAAGCTTTCTTCCGATACTAGGGAGTTGTATTATCTCATGGTCTAAGGAATACAATACATGACATAAAAAAGCTTCGCAAAGATGAACACGATGACACGATCTAATTGCTCTGCTTTATTTGGGTCTGTCCATCATATCATTCTCCTAATGATATGATCTCATTATTAATTGACAACTCATGTCTATGGTTAGGAAACCTTAACCATCATTAATCAATGAGCTAGTCCATAGAGGCGTACTAGGGACACGGTGTTGTTCATAAACCACACAAGTATTAAAGTTTCCGCTTAATACAATTCTAGCATGGAATATAAACATTATCATGAACAAGAAATATGATAATAACAATATTATTATTGCCTCTAGGGCATATTTCCTTCAGTCTCCCACTTGCACTAGAGTCAATAATCTAGTCAATACTTGTGCATTCAACACCTATGGCATTCCGGTGTTACTCATACGCGTTGCACGTGGTAAACCTTATCTACGGGTCTGACACTTTCAGGTCCGTTTGTATTTGCATATTCTTTTGCGTCAGCACGCATTACTCATCTTGTATGAGATAGCATCGTATAAACTTGGTCTTCTGGTGAGACCTTTGTTTCTTGGCCGAGAATATGTTGTCACTATTGTCATACAATAGAACTACATAGTACTAGCACACTTTTAAAAATAGCGATATCCACCGTGCGTCGAAATACTCATTGGTCCGCACACATCGGTATGTATGATTTCCAATAAGTCCGTTGTTCGCTCCATTATACCGGAGAACGGGGTTTTGATCATCTTGCCCATGAGGCATGGCTCGCACGTGTCAAATGATTCAAAATCAAGAGACTCCAAAAGTCCATTAGAATGGAGTTTCTTCATGCGTTTTTACGCCAATATGACCTAGACGACAGTGCCACAAATAAGTTGAATTATCACTATCTACTTTGCATCTTTATGCTGCTTCTAAAGCGATTATATACTTAGCCCTCGTTGCAGTGTCCGCCACAATATTAACATTGGAACTCATCCAAGTCATCATGGAACTTTCTTCCACCTTATTATGCCACCTTCTAACTCAAAACAAATAGCTTAAAAATTGAGATAAAATTTTACTTGTATGTGTGACAAAGCCAATGTAACTCATTGCAATGAACCATTTGTCACTTCTGCATACAGAACATATTCTTACTTCTTGAAAGTGCATAAGAATATCTTTACTATTGTCCAACGATCATCATATGAATGCTATAACCTTTAGAGCATTGGACACATCTGGATCTACATATCATGGTATACAAGATTGATAAAATCATTCTTGTGGTTTCACTCATCAAGTGTCTAAACAATTGATTCTTGCTCCAACCTCTTCCATGCAACAAGAACCGTTCTTATTGTTTCCATATTGAACAAATTCAATATTTCATCTATGTACTCTGGCAAAACTTTATTAGTGCCTCAATCTATCTGTATAGACATTGATGCTCAATATTCTGGTTTTGCCTAAGTCTTTCATCAAAAATCCAATTATAATGAAAACTTAACAATATCAAGAAAAACACATAATTTCCAATGAACGATATGTCATCTACATAAAGCATTAGAAATATGTCTTAGCGCTCCCACTTACTTTCTTGTAATACAAGCATCTTCAAATATCTTAATGAAATTAATACTTTAACATTTTCATCATTGAAGATTCCAACTTCGCTATGCTTACTTCTACCATAGAAGTTTACATACATATCTAGCAACCTTTGAATTAACAAAACCCATTGGGTCGTGTCAGGTACACGTCCTTGGTGTGCATTCCGGTAGAGGAATGTTGTTTCGTTTATTCAACTAACATATCTCTATATGTAACTGTTGCTAGAATAATTCATATGACGAAGTCAGGGCCCATCACCGCTTCTTTGTATATTGTTGGTTACTATTATCTAATAATATCTCGTCCTCAAATCTTGCTATTTGATTACGACCAACTTGGTTAAATAGCAACTTTGATGCCATGACTACAACATATTGTAGACGCGTGAGCTATGAATGCAGTTGCCGCTTCCAGAACAAATTCTGGTGCTGCGCTACTCTGATCATCTTGCTCAGATTCAATAACCTCATCAAGTTCTATCTTCCTCCTACTTAAACCTTTCGCGAAAAACTCCTTCATAAGAAGTTCACTTCTTTCAGTGACAATCACCTTTAATTGGGTTTATGGCAGAAGAAACACCCATCGAAATTCTTTGGGATAACCTACAAAGACTTTACTAATCCAATTTTGGTTGTAAACATTTTACACATATGCCTTGCATACCAAAATTCAAGAAAAGACAACTATAACTTGTATGGTGTCATTTCGGCAGATTATGATGGCACTCTAGTGAGATCAAAGCGGTAGTCTCTAAAGCATAATCCACAAATTATATTGGTATTTTATTTCATCATTGATCTAACCATGTCAAACAAGGTTGGATTACATCCATCGAAAAACTCCATACTCCTATGGTGTTTATCACGATGCAAGTTTGTGGAACAATTCCTCTAACTCTTAGATGTTTGCTAAACTTGTAACTCAAATATTCTTCTTTATGATCCAATCATAAAAACTTGAATTTTCTTGTTACAATAATTTCCACTTCATAAATTGAACAATTTCAATTGTTTCATACTTCTATCTCATCAAGTAGATATACCATACATCTATTCGAGTCATTGATGAAATAGAAAATACACCATGATCGACTTCACACCATGGACTATATACATCAACATGTATGATCTCCATTTAGTTAGTCGCTTGATCTGTCCATGGCCCATGAACGAAGTTTAATCATCTTTAGGAAAAGTCTCACAAGCGTCAATCAATTCAAAATCAATTGACTCAAAATTCTATCAATATAGAATTTCTTTCATGTTTTGTTTCCAATATGACTTAAACAGCGGTGTCAAATATAAGTGAAATTCATTTTGTCTTGCGACCTTTAGCATCAGTGTTATAAATGTTTATTTCACCAACAAGATAATAATAATCTATCCATCGATTATGGAAGACGATAATGACATGAACAACAATTGTTCTCATAATACCAGAACAAGATAACAATTATTAAGTTCATGAAATATCTTGAAGGCTAGGTTTGAAGTCGACGAGAAGCACAATAACACTTTTATTTGTATCTCGACATGCATCATTACCATATTCTTTTACTAGTTACTTAGGCCATTGTACTTCTTGTATTGTGTTGCTTTGTATGACATTTCATACCAACAAATCAGTATCGAATACCCAAGAATTACATTCTTAACGAGCAAAAGAATTCATCTATAACATGTATATCATTTATATACCTGAGCTGGACAATTCCAGTCTTTTTCCTTTTCTACCAAATAATTTTGCAGATCCTATTTAGCATTTCCTCTCCTTTTAGAAGAATCTATCGACATCAATAGTGGCGTCAATCATTTGACACATAGTCCAAAGGGTTTTTAGTCAAATACTAATAGCCTTGGATTTTGCACTTTGAAGTGGATCGCCATCGTCATATGATTGGTATTCTTCCAGATTCCATTCTTTAGTATTCTTTTGGTATAGCAAAAACAATTTAGCCGATACCTTTTCATTCGTCCTATCATGACATCTTTCATGATGAAACTACTATAGCTTATAAGGATGAATGCAAGTATAATATTAGTTCCCAAACTTTTGGGTGATCGGGACGCCTAGCATCTTCAACATATAGTCATACAATATGAGCATATGTTCTTTTACTAAATTATACTTCATCATTTTTGCAAACAATCAAAGTCTTAGATATCAAATATCTTTCACTTCTTATTTGTTTCTGAAACAATTCTTTCAGCTCGATGATCACTTTGATTCTCAAACAATTTTGAAGATCAATTTATCATGAAGGCAAACATATGATCTTTAGATACTAAACTTGAATCGTTGCTCTTAGATTAATACAATTTATTAAATCGTATGGAGCAAGCAAGGTTTGCTAAAGTTTGCAATAGGACTTAAACTTTAGTCTTGATATTCTAACTAAACGGCACTAGACCGAAAAGTGATTAACCAGAATTCTATAGTTCTTTTAACTCAATTAAGCCAAGTGTCGGTGGGAAACGGTGCCAAAGACTACAACGACTTATGCAAATACAACAAGATTTATTTCAAGATAATTAGTTCAAGTTAATCAAATTACTAATGAACTCCCACTAAATTCAACATCCCTCAAAGTTGTTTAGTGAAGCATGATCCAAATTCACTACACCGAGACCGATCATCACGTGAATGATGTAGCTTTAATGGTGAACATCAACATATTGATCATATCATCCATATGACTCATGCTTGACCTTTCGGTCCATGTGTTCTGAGGCCATGTCTGTACATGCTAGGCTCGTCAAGTCAAACCCAAGTATTTCCGCATGTGCAAAACTGGCTTGCACCCGTTGTATGTGAACGTAGAGTTTATAGCACCCGATCATCACGAGATGCTTCAAAACGACGAACTTTCGCAACGGTGCATACATGGGGAGAACACAATTTTATCTTGATCTTTAAGTGAGGAATCATCTTAAAATGCTACCATCGCGATCTAAGCATAAAAAGATACATAAAAGGATAAACATCACATGCATATAATTTTATGTGACATGGTATAGCCAATCTCCGCGCCATGATCTCCATCTTGTGCGCGCCGGCATGATCTCCATCACTCCACCATGATTGCCTCCACCACGAATAGCAACTACAACTATTGCTAACTATTTAGCGATAAAGTAAAGCTATTACATGGCGTATAAGAAGTTGACACGCAGGTCATACACAATTATAAAGACAACCATATGGCTCCTGCCGGTTGTGAACTCATCGACATGCAAGTCGTGAAAGATTACAAAACATGATCATTGCATACATCTCAATTCATACTCATCATGTCTTGGGCCATACCATATCACAAAACACTCCCTGCAAAAACAAGTTAGACGCCTCTACTTTGTTGTTGCATGTTTTACGTGGCTTATGGGAGTAGCAAGTTAAGAACGATTCTTACCTACGGAAAGCCACAACGGTGATATTATGGTTGCTAACATCCGATGTAAGTCCCATGACTACTATAGTGAGAGAAACTGGCATCCACCAGCCGCATGTATGGAACAAGCCACACGTCAAGTGCGGAGCCGGTCTCGCGAACGCGGTCGCGTAAAGTTGGACTGGACCGCTTCGATCTCACTATACCGCGCCATAAGAAATACACAACAAGAGGTTTGCAACAGAAAACATCAACGCCCGCAACAAGCATGTTGCGTTCTACTCGTGAAACACATCTACGCATAGATCTAGCTCTGATACCACTGAAGGGATTCGCAGCATAGTAAATCAAAAATTTTCCTACGGATGCGAACAAGAAAGCCAAGATCTAATCTAGGAGATGTAATCAACGAGAGAGGTAGATGAGATCTTCATACCCTTGAAGATTCGCACAACGGAAACGTTCAATAGAACGTGGTTGACGTAGTCGTACTTGCCGTCTCCTCCTCGCGATCTGATCCGATCCTACGCCGCAAGTGGCGGCGCCTCCGAGAGTTGCACACGTGCGGTGCAGCGACGTCTCCTCCTTCCTTGGTCCAGCAAGTATGGTGGAGAGATAGATTGGATCAGCAGCACGACGGCGTGGTGCTTATGGTGAAGAGTTTCTGCGGCAGGGCTTCGCCTACACGCAGTCGCGAGAGAGAGAGAGGGAGGGCAGCAGTTGGCGGCTAGGGTTTGGGTTAAGGGGTTCAGGGGGTGGAGAGGGCTGCGCCCTTGCCCCCCTATATATAGAGGGGTGGCCGGCCAGCTTGGTCTCTCCCCAAACCCTAGGACGCCGACTTGGAGTAGGAAGAGTGGGGGGCAAGTTTCCCCCCCTTCCTTCTTTGAAGACTCCCTTAGGGTTTCCCCTTGGGCTGGCCGGCTGGGCCTTAGGGGCCTTGTGCGCCTGGCCCAAGGCGGCCAGGGCACTTCCCCTTAGGCCCACGCAGGCCTCCGTCAAGTGGGCCCACGTTGGTCCCACTCCGGAACCTTCTAGAACCTTCCGGTACAATACCGATAAACTTCGAAACCTTTCCGGAATCCAAAAACTGCTTTCCTTTATATGAATCTTATTCTCCGGACCATTCCGGAACCTCTCGTGACGTCCTGGATCTCATCCGAGACTCCGAACTAAAACTCATAAACCAATTATCCATTCTATCCTAGCATCGATACACGTTAAGTGTGTGACCCTACGGGTTCGAGAATATGTAGACATGATCTTCTATCAATAATCAACAGCGGGATCTGGAAACCCATATTGACTCCCACATATTCATCGATGATCATATCGAATGAACCACGATGTCAGGATTCAATTAATCCCGTATATGTATTCCCTTCGTCACACGATATTTTACTCGCCCGAGATTTGATCGTCGGTATCGCCATACCTAGTTCAATCTCGTTCACAGCAAGTACTTTACTCGTTCCGTAATCCGATATCACTTTGTGATTAACTCCTTAACCACATGCTTGCAAGCGGTGTTGATATCGATTACCGAGTGGGCCCGAAGTATATCTCTCCGACTTGGGAGGGACAAATTCCATCTCGATACATACAACCCAACAAGTACTTTCCGATCACCTGAGAGACACCTTTATTATCACCCTCACATAGGATGACGTTTGATGACTTCAAAGCTTTCTTCCGATACTAGGGAGTTGTATTATCTCATGGTCTAAGGAATACAATACATGACATAAAAAAGCTTCGCAAAGATGAACACGATGACACGATCTAATTGCTCTGCTTTATTTGGGTCTGTCCATCATATCATTCTCCTAATGATATGATCTCATTATTAATTGACAACTCATGTCTATGGTTAGGAAACCTTAACCATCATTAATCAATGAGCTAGTCCATAGAGGCGTACTAGGGACACGGTGTTGTTCATAAACCACACAAGTATTAAAGTTTCCGCTTAATACAATTCTAGCATGGAATATAAACATTATCATGAACAAGAAATATGATAATAACAATATTATTATTGCCTCTAGGGCATATTTCCTTCACCCAGCTCCTGGAATTATTTCCCCATCCTTCTTCACTCTTGGCGCTTTCTATCCCTGCATTGTTAGAACGATCTATATCCCAGCAAGAGGGTAATCATGATTTGGGCACCTTTTGAAACTGACGTTCATGAATTAGAGTATGGAAAGGATTTTGGCTCGGTGGAGATGTTCGTGGAGCTAAGGTGTGACGCGGCACACCCCCTCCGGTCTTTATGCGAGCACTCTTCTTGAACTTGTCATGATCTGTCACCACCCCTATGCTGGCAACCATGGTGTTTGGCCTTGCACTTTGATCTTCCTCCTCGTCTTCACTTTCAACCTCTTCTTTCAGCCAGAAGTCCTTGGTGTCATCTTCCGAAGGTGTCTTCTCCTTGTCATCGCTCGAAGAGGCCATGGCTCCCCCAAGCTTAAGATCAACTCCTGGCAGAAACAGCTCGAAACAAAACACGACGAGAAAACGATATACAGACCTCGGAGACTCTGGGGGGGTTAAATAGGCGAAAATCATACATCGAAACGAAATCACAGGAGGAAACCGGGACGGAAAAGAGCTCTGGGGTGCTCTCACACCTAGGTGGCGCGGCCAGGGGTGGGCCCGCGCCACCTGTGTGTGAGAGACACACGGACTCTTTTTCCTGCCCTTTTTCGTCTCGTAATTTTTAATATTTAGTAAAAACAGCAAAAATATTAAAGGAAGAACTTTTCGCGAAACTTCTCTGACTAGAACTGTTACCTATTCAAAAACGAACTCTACAAGTACCTGCAATTTGTCTTGGATGAATTCTTCCGGAGAAATTGTTTCAATAACATCAACATCTTCATTATAAGAATCTCCAGAAATATAATGTTTGAGTCTTTGCCCATTCACCACTTGTGTAGAGTCATCTTTCAATGAAGCGATCTTAATAGCACCTGAGCGGTACACTTCCACAATAACATATGGTCCTTCCCATTTAGAGAGTAATTTTCCTGCAAAAAATCTGAGACGAGACCTATACAAAAGAACTTTCTCACCAACATGAAACTCTCTCTTAAGAATTCTCTTATCATGCCATTGCTTGACTTTCTCTTTAAAAAGTCTGGCATTCTCATACGCTTCGTTTCTCCACTCATCTAGAGAACTCAAATCTAATAACCTTTTCTTACCAGCTAGTTTAAAATCTCTATTAAGCTCTTTCACTGCCCAAAAAGCTTTGTGTTCTAATTCTAAGGGCAAGTGACATGCTTTTCCGTAAACCATCTTATAAGGAGACATGCCCATGGGGTTCTTATAAGCAGTTCTATAAGCCCATAAAGCATCATTTAACTTACTAGCCCAGTTTTTCCTAGATCTATTGACAGTCTTCTGCAAGATAGACTTGATCTCCCTATTTGAAAGCTCTACCCGCCCACTAGTTTGGGGATGATAAGCAGAAGCAATTCTATGATTGACATCATATTTAGCAAGAGTTTTTCTAAAACCACCGTGAATAAAATGAGAACCTCCATCAGTCATAAGATATCTAGGGACACCAAACCTAGGAAAAATAACATCCTTAAGCATTTTTAACGAGGTCTCACCATCGGCACTCTTTGTAGGTATGGCTTCTACCCATTTAGTAACATAATCTACAGCAACAAGTATATGGGTATAGCCTTTTGAAGGAGGAAAAGGACCCATAAAGTCAAATCCCCAACAATCAAACGGTTCAATAACAAGAGTGTAACTCATAGGCATTTCATTGCGTCTAGAAATATTACCAACTCTTTGACATTCATCACAAGATAAAACATACCTTCTGGCATCCTTAAAGAGGGTTGGCCAATAAAAACCTGATTGTAGAACCTTCTGCGCGGTTCTATCTCCAGCATGATGCCCTCCATAGGCGCTGCTATGGCATTTTCTTAATATCTCTTGTTGCTCATATTCCGGTACGCATCTTCTCATAATACCATCAACTCCTTCTTTATATAAATGTGGGTCATCCCAAAAGTAATGCCTCAAATCATAAAAGAATTTCCTTCTTTGCTGAGCTGTAAAGGTCGGAGGCAAATACTTGGAAACAATAAAGTTAGCATAATCAGCATACCAAGGAAGGTCTCGCGAAGTTACATTAATTGCAGCCAACTGTTCATTTGGAAAACTATCATTAACAGGAATAGGATCAAAAGAAATGTTTTCCAATCTAGACAAGTTGTCAGCCATAGGATTTTCAGCACCTTTCCTATCTACGATATGCAAATCAAACTCTTGTAAAAGCAACACCCATCTAATAAGCCTAGGCTTAGCATCCTTCTTAGTCATAAGATATCTAATAGCTGCGTGATCAGTATGAATAGTAACTTTAGAATCGACAATGTAAGATCTAAACTTATCACATGCAAAAACAACAGCAAGAAACTCTTTCTCAGTAGTAGCATAATTCTTTTGAGCAGCATCAAGAGTCTTACTAGCATAATGAATAACATTCAACTTATTATCAACGCGCTGTCCAAGAACAGCACCAACAGCAAAATCACTAGCATCACACATAATTTCAAAAGGTAAATTCCAATCAGGTGGTTGAACAATAGGAGCAGTAGTTAAAGCCTTCTTAAGAGTTTCAAAAGCTTCCTTACAATCATCATCAAAGACAAATGGTACATCTTTTTGAAGAAGATTAGTAAGAGGCTTTGAAATCTTAGAGAAATCTTTAATAAACCTCCTATAGAAACCAGCGTGACCAAGAACACTACGAATACCTTTAACATCTCTGGGACAGGGCATTTTCTCAATTGCCTCCACTTTCGCTCTGTCAACTTCAATACCTCTTTCAGAAATTTTATGTCCAAGGACAATTCCTTCATTTACCATAAAGTGGCATTTCTCCCAATTAAGAACAAGGTTAGTTTCTTCACACCTCTGCAAAACTTTATCAAGGTTGTGCAAACAATTATCAAAAGAAGTTCCATAGACGGAGAAATCATCCATGAAGACCTCCACAATTTCTTCACAAAAGCCATGAAAAATAGCAGACATGCATCTTTGAAAAGTAGCAGGAGCATTGCATAAACCAAACGGCATACGTCTATAAGCATAAGTTCCATAAGGACAAGTAAAAGTGGTTTTCTCTTGATCATCCTTCTTAACAGCAATTTGAGAAAAACCAGAATAACCATCAAGGAAACAAAAATGAGCCTTCTTAGACAACCTTTCTAACACCTGATCTATAAACGGTAAAGGGTAATGATCTTTTTTAGTAACTTTGTTTACCTTCCTATAATCAATGCACATTCTATAACCAACTACTACCCTTTGAGGAATAAGCTCATTATTCTCATTAGGCACAACAGTCATACCTCCTTTCTTAGGAACACAATGAACAGGACTAACCCATCTACTATCAGCAATAGGATAAATAATACCAGCATCAAGGAGTTTTAATACGTCATTTCTTACCACATCCTTCATCTTGGGAATTAGGCGGCGTTGATGCTCCACGACTGGCTTTGCGTCTTTCTCCATATTAATGGCATGCTGACATAAAGTGGGAGAAATCCCTTTTAAATCATCAAGAGTATATCCCATAGCTCCTCGGTGTTTCCTTAATATCTCCAATAATCTTTCTTCTTCCTTTCCTGAAAGTTTAGAGCTAATAATAACAGGATATATTTTCTTATCATCTATGTAAGCATATTTAAGATCATCAGGCAAAGGTTTTAATTCAAACACAGGATCTTCCTTTGGTGGCAAAGTGGTACCAAGATCCTCCACAGGTAGATTATGCTTGATTAATGGTGGTTGACGAAGAAGAATATCGTCAATCTCTTCTCTTTCCTTGCTGAAAACATCACTTTTGTGCTCTTCCATGAATTGCTGCAAGGCATTATTAGGAGCAAGAGCAATAGAAGCAAGTTGTTCAACTCGAAAATTTTCATTAGGCGTATCATTTTCATAAGAAGTCTTAGCAAACTTGGAAAAATTAAACTCATAAGACTCTCCATTGAACTTAGTAAAAAATTTCTCCTTCTTACAATCTATCACGGCGCCACAGGTGTTCAAAAATGGTCTACCAAAAATAATAGGACAAGTTTTACTAGCCTCCTTACCAAGTACTAGAAAATCAGTAGGGTATTTAGTCTTACCACAAAGAACTTCCACATCTCGTACAATACCAAGAGGCCAAACAGTCTCTCCGTTAGCAAGCTGAACAACCACATCAATATCTTCAAGTTCACAAGCGCCAATCTCGTGCATAATTTCTTTGTAAAGCTCTAAGGGAATAGCACTTGCACTAGCACCAATATCACATAAACCATAATAGCAATGATCTCCAATCCTGACAGAAATAACAGGAACACTTGTTTTCCTATGCTTTTTAGGATGTGAGAGAATGTTAGAAGCATCTTCACAAAAAAGAATATATTCATCGCCTACATCTTTAGTAACAAGATCCTTCAATATAGCTACAGGAGACTTAATAGTAATTTGCTCATCAGGTTCTGCAGCTTTCTTAGTACTTTTATTAGACACACTTACCAAAGTAGAATACTTTTTTACCTTAGCAGGGAAAGGTGTCTTCTCAAAATAAGGCTCAGGCACAATGCTATCAACAGTACAAACTTCAGTAGCTGCGGCAGGTATATTACTAATAGAGTCTTTATAAGGCGCATGATATTTGTTCCAATCTTTCTTTGGAACATCAATATAAGAGGCAAAGGCCTTAAGACAATTAGCAAGTATTTGAGAATCAAGACCATAAGCAGCGCTAACACTATGAAAGTCATCGGTCCCCATACAAGATTTAATGCATTCATAATCATAGTTTATACCTGACTTCCTACCTTTGTCATTTTCCCATCCTTCAGCATTTTCTTGTATACGGTCAAGAAGTTTCCACTTAGCATCTTCTTTCATATGAGTAAATGATCCAAAGCAAGAGGCATCCAAATAATCCTTATCAGGAAGAATAAGCCGCGCATAAAAATTATCAATAACAATATTATTGGGGAGCTCATGAATGGGGCATTTGAGCATTAGTAACTTCAATCTCCCCCACGCTTGGGCAATACTCTCTCCATCACGAGGCCAAAAATTATATATCCGGTTACGATCTTTATGAATTTCACTTGGAGGATAAAACTTAGAATAAAAGAGAGGTACAATATCCTCCCATGCCATAGATGGACCATCTTGGAGTAGTCGATACCACTCTTCAGCTTTGCCTTTCAATGATAATGAGAATAGTTTCTTCTTAACCTGGCTTGGTGAAATACCTGCACATCTGAACAACTCGCATAATTCATGTATAAATAATAAGTGATCACCCGGATGGACAGTTCCATCACCTGAATAGCAGTTATCCATAACATGCCCAACAATTTTCATAGGTATCTTAAAAGGATCAATTTCAGCAGGCGGTGGTGGTGGTGGTTCATCCACATGTGCAGCAGTAGTAGATGTGTTTCCAAATAGGAAACCAAATGGAGAGTTCTCCATAACAGAATAAAATAAAAATAAAAGACAAAATAAAAATGATACTCACAGCGACGGTTACCTTTACCAATTCCACTCTTCAATAGCGCTACACTCCCCGGCAATGGCGCCAGAAAATAGTCTTGATGACCCACAAGTATAGGGGGTGTATCGTAGTACTTTCGATAAATAAGAGTGTCGAACCCAACGAGGAGCAGAAGGTGTTGATGAGAGGTTTTGATCAAGGAATCACTATAAATACTAGCAAACAGGTTTTCAGGGGTATTTGGTAATACGAGTAAATAAAGTGCGAGTAAATAAAAGACAGTAGTAACAATTGCAGCAAGTGGCCCAATCCTTTCTTCAGCAAAGGACAAGCCGGTTGTGTACTTATAATAACCAAACGTTCTCGAGGACACACGGGAGTTTCTGTCAAGAGCTTTCGCTTCATAAAGCCAATAGCCTTTATTGGTTTGATAGGTGTTATGGGGGTGAACCTGTGCTAGCGCACTACCCTTACTAGGATAAATACACACTTGTGATTATACCCCTTGCAAGCATCCGCAAATACAAGAAAGTAATTAAGATAAATCTAACCACAGCCTTAAACTCTAAGATCCTACGCTCCCTGGTGCAATGGTTTTCCAACAGAGGTTTAGGTTTCTGTCACTCCAGCAACCCCACAATCAGTAGCCAAATACACAATGCATCTCACTAGGCCCATGAATGGTGAAGTATCATGTAGTCGACGTTCACATGACACCACTAGTGAAATAGCACCACAGCAATATCAAACCATTAAATATTTCTCAACAATAATTCATTACTAACATCTTGACTTCTCCCATGTCCTCAAGAACTAAATGAACTACTCACAAGACATCATATGGATCATGATCATAGGTGAAATAATGGTAAATAACAATCTGAACATAAACCTTAATTCAACGGTTCCACTCAATAGCATCAACTACAAGAGTAATCAACACCGGGAAAGTTTCCCCTATGAATATAACAAGATCCAACTCAAGATGTTACAGCGGGATGGCGTGGTGATGGTGGAGATGAAGCTGCTGGTGATGGAGATGATGATGATGATGATCCCGATGAAGTCCGGTGCGATGGTGATGACGATGGCGACGATCTCCCCTCTCCGGGAAGGAATTTCCCCGACAGATTTCAGCCTGCCAGAGAGCTTTTCTCTCTCTGGTGTTTTTCGCCCCGCAGAGGCGGCGGTGTCTAACTGTGAGCCCCCCCTGACTTAGGTTTTCGGGGATGATGAAGTAAGCGGAGGGGCGAGACCAGAAGTGGGCCAGGGCGCCCTCACACAGGGCTGGCGCGGCCAGGGGTCTGGCCGCGCCACCCTGGCGTGTGGGCCTCCCCTGGCTCCTCTCGACTCCTCCTTCTGGCTTCCTGAGTCTTCTGGGAAAATAGAATTTCCTGGTATTTTTCTGGAATTTTCCTGATCTTCAAAATATGGTCCCTTGATGGTCCTTTTTCCAGCAGAATCCTGACTCCGGCAGCAACTCCTCCAAAGATCATCAAACATATGAAAATAAAGGAAATAACATAAGTATCAACTTTAAATATGAAATATATCAATGAATAACAGTAAATTATGATACAAAATAGTGATGCAAAATGGACGTATCACCGCACACTGCAGTTCCGCGCGGCCGCACGCACGGTTAGATCCGTGCCGCCACACGCACGGTTAGATCCGCGCCGCCGCACGCACGCATGCACACTGCAGATCCGCGCCGCCGCGACCGCCAGAGTAAGGGAGGAAGATGCGACTGCTAGGGTTGGTAGGTATGTGCTCTGCTCTTCTCTCCGTATGCGTCCATCGAGGTAGAGAGAGATATACAGGTCGTCCGATCATAAATGATCCCACGGTGCAAGCGTACGTTGAGCTATCAACCAACCAAGATCCGTGTGACATACATCTCAACCAATCAGAGATCAGCCAGTGAGTACAAGTGAGGAAAACTGAGTAGAACTAAGAGGGGGAAAAGTGAGGAAATGTTTATCGGAAGGGCAAAACTGAGTAGGACTGAGTAAAACAAGTGGACCCGGAGGGGGAAAACTGAGTAAAACTAAGTAAAACAGGGGCACCCAAATAATAAAGTGAGTAAGGTAAATTGTAGCTTTTGGCATAAAAATTGTTAGATTGTGTTATTTGAACAATATAGTACATTTTGGCCGACGTGATATTGTTTGCAATTCAAAGATACACAAGTGTGACAAATTTGGACTCATTTGGACAAAGTTTGTAAGCATAGTGGGTATTTGGGAGGTGTGTTGAGTAGAAAGCCCTGCAGCTTCATAGCTAGTAGCTCATGGACTAGGAAGTGGTTTTGGGAAAAACTTCATATCTCTATATTTCCTTTTCCATTATTATTTCTCTAGGTTGTAGGTAACATAACAAGACTCCATGGGAAGGTTCCACCATGTTTTGAATTATTTTGAATTAAACTAAACCCAAAACTATATTTTTTGAGTTTAGTCACTTAGAAAATGATAAATTTCCTTTTCCATTATTATTTCTCTAGGTTGTAGGTAACATAACAAGACTCCATGGGAAGGTTCCACCATGTTTTGAATTATTTTGATTTTTTTAATTAAACTAAACCCAAAACTATATTTTTTGAGTTTAGTCACTTAGAAAATGATAAATGTGGCTTAAGCGATGAACTTATTCGAGGTGCATGACCATAGAAAACTTGCAATAACACATACATTCAAATTAATTGTTCAAACTAAAATCTTTCTCTTGCTCCTGGTGTGACTCGCTGGGTCCACCACCTTACTCCGGGTAACCCTACCAGGGATATTACCGGTGTCTACCTTCCTTTTGCCATCTTTCTTGTTCTTCTTCTTCTTCTCTTCGGGTTGTGCCAAGACCGAGACAACCATATCATACGAAGCTTGTGCTCTTTCTTCTAATGCATTTTCTTCAAATGCTTCAAGCAGCTCTCGATCCATTGCTTCAAAGGCCTCTCGATCCATCTGTTCCCTCTGCTCTCGATCCATCGGTTCAAGCAGCTCTCGATCTATCTGTTCCCTCTGCTCTCGATCCATCAGTTCAAGCAGCTCTTGATCCATCGGTTCAAGCAGCTCTTGATCCATCGGTTCAATCTGATCTGGATCCATCGGTTCAAGCAGCTCATGATCCATTGCTTCAATCTCCTCATGTTGAATTGTTGCTTCATTCTCCTCTGCATTTGCTGCTCCCGCCTGATCTTCCATTCCAAAAGCTGGGTCAACTGGATTTTTACAAAGCCTAGCAATGTGTCCAGGGGTTCCACAACGTTTGCACTTACGTCGTCAAATCGGCGCACCACCCTCTGCACTAGCTCTGATCCTATTCTTCCTCGGCCTACCTGCCGGTCTAGTCAAAACTGGAGAGTACAGTTTGAAGCCTGGATCGACTTTCATCCATTGGTCTTTTCCCAACAAGGTAGGAACATTCATAGCATATGCAGCCCTAAATTTGGCAACAGGGAAATACTCTGACACATACTGATCAACTTCACCTTCTGCACTCGCTATAACACTCATGAAAAACAATGCGTGTATGCAGGGTATCCCACGGATCTGCCATCGCCTACAATGGCATGTCCTATCAACAAAACTCACTGGATACCTCCACTGCCTGTTTTTACTGTCAGTGTAAGTTACCTCAGCCTCCATTCCTTTTCTGATGCATTTCATCTTCAATTGTTTTGTCCTGGAATGCAAAGACTTAATCAAAGATGGGAGCATGAGATGGCCAACATATTTTGTGGCTGCAATTCTTTGACGCAGATCAATCTTTATCATGATCATCTGCCTAATCTTATCAAATATTTGCCACAACATAAGCCCTTTCAATGACTTGACCTTTGCATTGAAACTCTCCGCAAGGTTACTTGTTACATAGTCTACCTTGCAAATTTCATTGAATTGGCTTCTTGACCACACCCTACCATGATGTTCATTCAAGTACTCCTTCACCCCAGGTTTTTGTTTATACAACACTTCCAAATGAAACAGATGCTTCCTAATGCTGCATGTGTATGCAGCTGGCCATAGGTTGTCAGTATAAACTTTACCCTTGAATTTATTTGTAAAATTCTGTACCAAGTGTCGCATACATTCCCTATGCTCCACTCCAGGGAATACTGCTTCTACTGCACTCTCCAAACCTTTGCAAGCGTATGTGTGGATAGCAAGTCCTGGTGGATGACCTATAAGGTCGCACAAATTCTGCAGAAACCAAGTCCAACTTTCCTCTGACTCAACCTCCAAAACTCCATAAGCAACAGGGAACATCCAATTGTGTCCATCAACTGCAGTAGCAGCAACTAGCTGTCCTTTAAACCTGCCATGAAGAGCTGTTGCATCCACGGTCAAATAAGGCCTGCAACCGTCCAGAAAGCCTTTCCAGCAAGCTTTGAAACAAACAAAAGCCCTTCTAAAACATTCCTTCTGTATTATCCTCCCGCTTTTCAATTTGTAGGGAACTGTATGCTTGTCTATCGCTACAACACTGCCTGGACTAGCCATCTCCACTTCAGCTTTGAAAGTGTAAAGCAACTGAAAGCTTTCATTCCATGGACCATTGATCCTGTCAAGAGCCATTTCCTTTGCATAGAACATCCTTATGTAAGGTATTTTTATAGTAAACTTATCAGATATCAATTTTATGAGTGCTGTCGGACCAAGTGATGGAGTTTCTCTCAGCCAATCTATGATTGCATCTGCCAACCACCTAGTCTTCGCTAGCTTTGATTTCTCCTCTGCCGCTCCCGCTCGTGGTGGATAAGTATGGTTGATCGAGTTCTTCTTTATCTGAAACATAATTATAAGGGATGTCAGTAACAGTTAATTTTTTTTACACTGTGATCTAAAATACACAACTGGTTGGCGTAGTACCTGAACCACGGTGCTTCTGAGCATTGTGGATGCATGCAGCCTCCACTTATACCTCTTGTATGGGCACTTAACTGTGAACCTACCTGGCTCACTTTTAATAACCTCATAATCATTCTTGGTGAGAATGCAATATGTAGTAATTGCATTACGACAGTCCATCATCGTTTGAAATATGGTGCCTTCTGCAAGCTGAGGATCCTCCCTGTTCCACTCAATTGTTGGCAAGTCATCACCTTCGTAATTGGCTAAAATGAGGCTGTCATTGTTCTCATCCTTCTCTTCATCATCAGTGTCATCAAATCTGGCACCTTGTGCAATATCTTCCATGTATTGATCCTCCATTGCCTGCTTACTGCATCGATCTACCAATTCAGGAAACATCAACTCATCCTCATCATCTTGAGGAGACGGATCCTCAATCTCTGCATCGTCCTCCACATCGACCGTAGGAATGATCTGGCTACCACTACCACTAGCACTGGGGACAGATGGTGCTGCTGTGGACCTACAAGGAGCGGGGCGGCACACACGATTAGCAGAGGTAGCAACACTAGAGAGACATGATGCCCGACCACCTGATGATGCCCCAACACCAGATAATGCCTGGACCCTGTCCACATGGATTCGAATTTTACCGACACGGCAAGAATCATTTAAAGCAAAAAGAATTCCCAGATCATCGTCGGAAATTAGTGGAACATATCTTCCCTCCATGCTGTTGAAATATTGGAAATCAACTGAATCACCAGCGCCCCAGGGGTACCGAGCGCAGATGTTATCTTTTAAATCCCTCAACGAGATGGTAGTTGCAACCACCGCTGGGATGTAAAATCCGCTCACATTGCGTTCAGAATCATGCAAAAAGCTAGTATCCAGCCTAACCACCAGCCGAAAAGCCAGCGCTGGATCAATCCTATTCGAAAAGCAACGCAGTTAGTTGAGCAACAACGATTCGCGCTCAAAAACTGCCTACTGTTAATTCACATAGGCAGACGATGCTTACCCAGATGGAATCCATGCGTTAGATCCCTTCGATTCCCAATCTTCTCCGCCATTGAGGGGCATAATCGGCACACCAGACGGATGTACAAACTCTACCGCGATAGGGGTAGATCTAGTGGAGGCGGAGCCCTCTCCGCCTCCCGGGGGTGGTGGTGGGGGCGGGGGCGGCTCGGGGGCGGACGACGCCATAAGGTAGGAGGGCAGGACAGCGTGGCGGCGGAGGGGCGGTGAGCTCTTCCAGTCTCGGGCGGAGGGGAAAGCTTTGGGTGAGTGACCGCCAGTCCGACGTGTCTCATTGGGTCAACAGTCAACACCATTCAAAAGCAACGGTCCATTCACAACCACCGCGGCTCCCTAGCCGTCACCGGTAACGGTCTAAGGCCTCTGACCAGATGGCAACCCTCCCGTCCGAGCGTCTGCGAGGGGTTTCAAACTGGAGCGAGGGGAAAACTGAGGAAAAGTTAAGCGGCTGGGGAAAACTGAGTACAACTAACGACCCAGGGGCACGAGAATAGAAATCCCAATAACATAAGTATCATCTCTAAATGTGAAATATATCAATGAATAACAGTAAATTATGTAACAAAATAGTGATGCAAAATGGACGTATCACCTGTCAACCCATGTGGATTTGTCCGGCCTAGATTTAATCCCGGGCCATCCGAAACCTCCCGTTCGGTTACACCCGACATGGAATTCAGCCCAGCCCAAACCCTCTCCACCCTGTCTGTTCCACCGTGGGTCAAAACATCGTCTCCCAACTCGTGGAAGAAATCCCGAGCCAAGAGACGCATCTGACAGGTCTCAGCGGCGGCGCAATAAGAAGCGAGCTTGGCAGCGGCGGTGGCCGCGATGATGGACGATGCCTCACCTCCTCCAGCGTTCCTCCCTAGGACGGAAGCCTCTCGCCGGTAGAGCTCCTCTCCCCTTCCCTCCCCCTCTCTAGGTTTAGGGTTCTTGCGATAGGAGAGACAATAACGTCAATGACGCTCTCACTGCTCCCCCTCTCCCAAATTGCTACCTGCTTTGATTGCTGCATGTTAATCGCACAGATCTATCATGGCTATGCCTGCCTCACGCTGCTCTAGTTGGTGCTCACACCGCGAGTCGTTGTGGTGCCTCAGGATTTGGCTGCTGACTACCTTGTAGTGAGAATTTCAGAATGCAGGAAACCTTTGGTAGTTCGGCCAGTGGTTGTAGGTCCGTAGTACATGTGTTCTGGTTGTTCTAGTACTACCATTTTACAGATATTTGTCTAGGTTCTAGTATTGCTACTACTTGCTCCATGTTGCATCAGATCAGCATCGTCTGGCTGAATGAGTGCATGTTGTACTGGCTAAAATTAGGAATGCAAGAAATCTTTGGTCAGTGTTCGTTGCCCAAATTTTCTTGGATCTGGATACATCTGTCCAGGTTCTAGTGTTGCCAATTTAAATCACAGCCCAAAAGATGTGTTTGTTAATGCCTGGCATATTTCAATGCTTTAATTCTTATATAATTGGACACGTTCTTGTGTAATCTAGTTGAGAAGTAGATGTTCGATCCTCCATGAGCCTGCTAGCTTACTTATTGAGGCATATAAAGTTTTGATCAAGAAGCTCTTAACTGTTTGACTGTTTCATAGTTGCATGAAGTCTGTGCTTGTGTCGAACTGTCGATACCTTTTCAGTATGATATTTTGTCATGAGTGTCCCTTCCCAAGCAAGAATAAGAGAGTATGGGATCCTTAGTCTGACCATTTCATGCATTTGTTGTTAGTACCCTGGATAAATAAATGTTGTTATCATCTGTTGAGTTGCAATCCTTGCTAATATCGATTTGCTTGATCATTTCATTCATTTGTTGTTAGTACCTTGGATAAATTATTATTATTGTTTCAAGTCATCTGGTTGTTTAACTTGCAAACTAAAAGAGTATGTATTATTTCTTAGTTTTGCAATGGCTATGACAATAAGGGATCGCATTAGAAAGAGGAGGGATGAGGACGACGATGATATGATGATGTTTATTTTGCCTGCACTATTTATGTTGGGTTCTATGGGAGGAAGGGAAAAAACGCCATACATCAGTGCTAACAGGAGAGGAAAAAGTCCGAGAGCTACTTGAAGGGCATGTGAAGAATTGTAGGACAACATTCAGAATGGAACCAAGAATCTTCATATCATTGGCCAATTACCTTAGAAGGGAACGTTTGGTCCCCGACACAAGAATTAAGGTTGAGGAGAAGCTGGCCTTTTTCTTGTATATGCTTAGTCATAATGCATCATTTGAGGATCTGCAAGTTGATACGTCCATTTTGCATCAGTATTTTATATCGTAATTTACTGTTATTCATTGATATATTTCATATTTAGAGATGATACTTATGTTGTTTCCTCTGTTTTTACATGTTTGATAATCATTGGAGAACTTGCTGCCGAAGTCAGAATTCTGCTGGAAAAAGGACCGTCAAGACACCATATTTCTGAAGATCAACAATTCCAGGAAAATACCCAAAAATTCATATATTACCAGAAGACAAAAGTAGCCAAAAGGGGAGAGCGAAAGGAGCAGCAGGGGGCCCACACCACCAGGTGGCGCGGGCCAGCCCCTGGCCGCGCCATCTTGGGGTGAGGCCACCCTGGCCCACTTCTGCCATCGCTCTCTCGCGTATATGGTCATCCCCGAAAACCTAAGTTGAGAGGGGGGGTCAGAGATAGACACCGTTGCCTCTGCGGGGCAGAAAACACCGAGAGAGAAAAGCTCTTCGGCAGGCAGAAATCTGCCGGGGAAATTCCTTCCTAGAGAGAGGAGATCGTCGCTATCATCATCACCATCACGCTCGACTTCATCGGGATCATCATCATCATCACCAGCACCTTCATCTCCACCATCACCATGCCATCCCGCTGTAACATCTTGGGTTGAATCTTGTCAAATTCTTAGGGGAAACTTTCCCGGTGTTGATTACTCTTGTAGTTAATGCTACTAAGTGGAACCGTTGAATTAAGGTTTATGTTCAGATTGTTATTTACCATTATTTCACCTCTGGTCATGATCCATATGATGTCTTGTGAGTAGTTCGTTTAGTTCTTGAGGACATGGGAGAAGTCGAGATGTTAGTAATGAAACTATGTTGAGTAATATTTAATGGTTTGATATTTATATGTTGTGGTGTTATTCTACTAGTGGTGTCATGTGAACGTCGACTACATGATATGTCACCTTTATTTGGCTACTAATTGTGGGGTTGCCGGAGCGACAGAAACCTATATCCCCGTTAGGAAACCATTGCACCAGGGAGCGTAGGATCTCAGAGTTTAAGGCTGTGGTTAGATTTATCTTAATTACTTTCTTGTATTTACAGATGCTTGCAAGGGGTATAATCACAAGTGTGTATTATTCCTAGTAAGGGTAGTATGCTAGCACAGGTTCACCCCCATAACACTTATCAAACCAATGAAGATTACTTAGCAGCATGAAGCGAAAGCTCTCGACAGAAACTCCCGTGTGTCCTCAGGAACGTTTGGTAATCATAAGTTACACAAACCGGCTTGTCCTTTGCTCTAGAAAGGATTGGGCCACTTGCAGCAATTACTATTATTATCTTTTATTTATTCGTACTCTATTTACTTGCATTACCAAATACCCCTGAAAACCCATTTGCTAGTATTTACAGTGAATCCTTGATCAAAACCGCTTGTCAACACCTTTTGCTCCTCGTTGGGTTCGACACTCTTATTTATCGAAAGTACTACGATACACCCCCTATACTTGTGGGTCATCACAAGTACAGTTTGGACATAGCAATGATAGTTATCATCAGCACATGAAGCATTTCTTCAGTTTAGTAGTCTCTCTTCTCAGCAACAGATTTCTGAAGCTTCCCAATCCTAATCAAGTGCACTATAAAATTCAGAATGATTCTAGGTTTTATCCTTACTTCAGGGTGCTTATCTTAAAACTTCAATCAATACTTGTTCTTAAAATATTCGATTACAAAATCACATCTAGATTTATTTTTCTGCAGAATTGCATCGGTGCGATAGATGGCACTCACATACCTGTTTCTGTATCTCCGGATGAAGCGGCTCCATTTAGAAATAGGAAAGGAACACTTAGCCAAAATGTAATGATGGCTTGCGATTTTGATCTGAATTTCACTTTCATATCTGCTGGATAGGAGGGATCGGCCACCGATGCTAGGGTCCTTAGATCAGCAATGAATGGTGGTTTCCATGTACCTGTGGGGAAATTCTATCTAGTGGATGGTGGAAATGCAAACACAGCTTCTTTCCTTGCACCATATCGGGGAGTACGCTACCATCTCAAGGAGTTTGGGGGAGGTCGACGAAGACCTCAGAATTATAAAGAGCTATTTAACCATAGGCATGCAGTACTTAGAAATGCTATAAAGAGGGCATTCGGGGTTCTAAAGAAAAGGTTCCCATCCTCAAGGTTGCAACATCTCATATAATATGGAACCAAGTGAAGATACCAATTGCTGCAGCTTTATTGCACAATATTATTAAAGCACTCAAGGGAGATGAGAAATGGTTGGATGATCAACAAGATATCATCCCTCCAGAAGACTTTGTTGATCTACCTGATGGTGATGAGGGCAATGAGCATGGTGACAATCAAGGGAACAATCTCAGAGATACAATAGCACACCAGATGTGGAACGACTACCAAAGGCATAGGAACTAGTGTTTACTGGTTGTTGTATCGGGAGAGTTGTATGTTATCGGCATAGGAAATTTTGTAATGCATAGTCATTGGATTGTAGGATATGCCTTTTATACCGTGTGTGATGTAGGGAGCATGCATTAGGTTAGTTCTAAGGGATGAGGAACCTCCATTTGTTGCAATGTTGTGGTTCTTCTGGTAGGCTACTTCGGCAGGCAACATGCAATGGCTAGAGCGTGTGGTGGTTCTGAATGACCTTGTATACTAGCCTACCGAACTGACCTGCTATACATGTCGCTCAATGTCACTGTGTTGCTAAGCCGGTGGCAAGACAATTCGGCAAGCAACATGCAATGGCTAGAGCGCGTGGTGGTTCTGAATGACCTTGTATACTAGCCTACCGAACTGACCTGCTATACATGCCGCTCAATGTCACCGTGTTGCTAAGCCGGTGGCAAGACAATTCGGCATGCAACATGCAATGGCTAGAGCGCGTGGGGGTTCTGAATGACCTTGTATACTAGCCTACCGAACTGACCTGCTATACATGTGCGTGGTTGGTGCAGCTGGAGTGTATATGTGGATCACTCGGGTGGCGCGGTGTGATGGGCGCATGATATGGTGTGATTAGATGGTGATGTTAGTAGGTGGTGGCTGGATAGCTCCGTTAGTTTCTTCCGTTAAAAACTTGTGCTCTTGGTAAGAGATTTTATGCTTTATATGGCTCATCCAACGGTAGATGGTGGGTGTATAGCTACCATCGATGGTAGCCCACTATTTTGCATATATGAATATTCTGGAATTGCTTAATGCTTATCCTATGAATGTTTCTTACAGCCACATGTTTAGAAGAGTTTCTCCAATGGCTCACAAAGGTAGCCCCAGGTACAACTTGATCATGAACAGGGCTGCTCAAAGCAAGAAAAAAAATCTCCTAAATCCCTCTTGGCAAAAAGGCTAACAGTCAAGGTAATGGTTCTATTAAGTTATAATTTTACTTAACACATCTCTTAGAAATTTTTGTAATTGTTACATATCTATTATGCTATAACCATTCTGTTAACTTGTTTTATGTAGATAACAAAAGAGCCTCTTGGAACTCACTGTTGGAGAAGTCTCTTGTAGATCTCCTGCATGAACACAACAATACTCACTATAGGGGTCAGAATGGGTGGTCTTCTGAAGCTTGGAACAAAATCACCAAGTTGTTTCATGAAAGGAATACATATGTGTCCTACACTGAAAGGATCTTAACGGGCGACTAGAGGGGGGGTGAATAGGCGCTACACTGAAGTGGGGAGCACAATGATGAGGATGCACACAAGTACCAAGGATATACACTAGAGGGATGGACCTAGCAGAGAGACGTATGCCAAGGATGGTCAAGAAGGGAGAAAGAGAAAACAAGGTCCAGGCCGGATTATCCGGTCCAGAACTGGGCCGGATAATCTGCCCCTGACGAAACTTTCTCAAATCTTGCCCAAACATGGCAAATGTGTAGATCGGCTAGGTAAATCACTAGAGTATACAACAGGGCCCAAGGAATAACACACGGGAACAACTAAAACTCCAAGATCTAAGCAAATAAATTTCACAAGAACTTCACCACTAGGGTTAGGAGATGCGAAATTTACCCTCATCCATTGGAGGAACTGCTTGGAGGAACTTGTTCCCGAGGTGAAGGAGAGCACGAGGCTAGGAGATCAGCCGGATCCGGCGGCCGAGGAGGCACCGGCGAGCAAGAGGATGACCAGGCAGCAGCGATGGAGAGAGAAGGGGTTGGGGGTGGAAGAACTGCCAAAGTGGGCAGTTCACCCTGACGCCCCCTTTTTATATGGACAAACCGTAGGACCGGATTATCCGGCCCAAACTTGGACCGGATATTCTGGCCCCCGGATAATCCGGCCCAGAAGTGGCCCGGATTATCCGGCCTGGAAATCCTTTGCTCAGGAAATTTGGAGCGAGAACAAACTTGTGTGCATGGAGAGAAGGTTTGGGGATGAGATAGGCTTAGGAAAGAAGACAAACACGGAGTGGTTCTCGGCACTTAATGTTGCAAGAAAGAACACAACGACTTGGTAAAAACCAACATAAGTGCCTTCCCATATCAAAGAGCAACAAACAACAAAAGAGGCTCAATAAAACTCAAAAAGAATTTCAAGGAATTACCTCTTCAAAGGAAGAGGTCGGTGGCCGAAGCCACCATATATGAGTGTTTTGTCAGTAGACCGCGAAGATATCGAAGATATATGTTGGGTCCATAACCAATACTCATCATTGAAGCTCACATATCACAAAATGATATTAAGAGAATGATTTCATTACTTTCGACATTATGGGGGGAGGGATAGTCCAATTAATTAGGACCACACTCCCCCTATATCCATGCCCACATCTAGATTAGAACACGTGCTATCGTATGGGAATGAGTGCACACTCTCAAGCCACATTGCAAGAATCAATGATATTCAACTCATGCCTCCACTCTCGGAATCTTGCTTCATCAAGGGGCTTCGTGAAGATGTCGGCGAGTTGATGATTTGTACCTACATAAGATAGGTTAATATCACCTCGATTGACGTGGTCCCGAATGAAGTGATGCCGGATCTCAATGTGCTTCGTCTTGTTGTGTTGAACCGGATTATTAGCAATCTTGATGGCAACCACATGCTACTAACATATTACTCCATTTAACACACACATCTCACTCATGGGTTTGATCAAGCTACTTCCACAAACTCATAGTCTAGAGAACGGACTACTCCCTTTTCATCATGTAGAGGATAGAGATGACATTGGAGGAGTAGGAGGAGCAACCGGGGTCGACTCCGATGACATTTCCCCCTCCATTTTTGGTTGGTTCATTAATGGTTTTAGGTCAATAGGAAGACGTGGGCATAGAAACCGAGGTAAAATGGTTGACGAGCATGTGTGCATCACGCCATGGGACACACCTTGGACCTCGTTGGCCTTTGGGTTAACTTCTTATGTCCTTGTATTTCCCTAAAATAGTACATGCACAAAATCCCCAATATTTTTTAGGTCCATAAGATTCTCGAAAGTTGAAATGCAGAAATTAGGAGAGTTAAAACTCAAATAAATGGGAATTAATGGAAATCCTTAAAATCAATGTAAAACATGGTAGGAACCTTTGATATGGTGCAAATATAAAGGAATATAACCCAATAAACTACAAAGTTTATGGATGTACTTACATGTATGAGGCATAGACAGATAGGAGGACCTCAATGCGTCAAGGTCGAACGGTTAAGAGGAGCATAGCTGATGGAGGCATGCTGGCGGCGAGGGTCAAGGCGGTGTCAGCTGACGATCAGCAAAAACCTCCGTGGCGGTGCAAGCTAGGGCATGGGCTGATCCCGTGTGTATGTCATGGGGGGCAGCTGCCCCACTCAATTTTTTGTTCCTTTGTCATTTGCCTAGCTAAAATGTGATTTGTTCCCACTTAGCAATAAATTTTTCCCTACTTAGCACATCTTTGCCCCCTCCCCCCTAATTTTTTTTCCTACGTCCGCCCATGAGCTAGGGTTCATGCGATGGGAGCAGTGCGGCCACAACCAGGTGAGGGATGAGAGGGTGGATAAGGGAGAGAGCTAGGTGGGCTTTCGATCGGTGTGAGTTTGCTGGGTTGGGGAAGTTAGTGGAAAGCCCACTAGTATGTGAGATATTATTGATGAACCTAGAATTTGATCTAACCAAAATTAACAATGGAATGTAGGTTTATTGTGTCTCACACCTAGGTCCCACTTACTAGTGGTGTGCCTTTTCTGACACACCACTAGTACGGGGTTATCATTCACGTGGGTCGATTTTAATACACGAGTGATATTTTGAGTTGATATTGCTGAAGTAACTCATTTTTGATGTGCCACTATTGTAGATTGACTATGAGCATTTCTGCGCTAGTCACCATATAAAGTCAAAACCTTCAGCTGGACGTTTTAAAAAGGTACAACAAAACTAGATCTTCATGTATCCGACAAGTTAATGAAGTCAAAACCTTGAAACAAACCATTTGCTTTGTCACGAAGACCCTCAATTGTTCCATATCATTCCTTGTATTAAGAATATTTTTTTGGCGTAGAGGGCTCCTCGGTCGTCCCCCGCGGGCGACCAGGGGGCGAACCCTATCCTCTCCTCCCGTCCACCCCCTACCCCGCTCCCCCGCCACCGCCGGCGTTCGCCGTCGGGCAAAGCCCTTGCGGTGCCGCCGGCGGCGGACCTCTTGGTTCTAGCCCGTGAGGAGGACAGCGCAGGGCGGAGTCGTTCTGGCGGCGGGGAACTTCAGCGGCGGGTCGGCGAGCTCCTCGCGCAGTGGGCCGGCGAGCCGCGGCCGAGGCGGCCCCTCGTGGTGGAGGCGGCGGAGCTATGCGGCGCTTGCGTGGTGGCGGATAGCTTCTTCAAGGATCTCGGCCAGCAGTTGACCTTGCGCGGTGACGGCGCCTCTGGCCAGCGTGGACGGCGACGGGCGGCAGCCTAACGTGGTGCCTGGACGGTGGAGGGTGGAGCTGGCTAGCGACGGCGGCGTCTCGGCCTGAGCCCAGATCTGGGCCCATGTGGGCCTGATTCGGGCTGGGCTGGCCCTGCTGTCCGCTGGTTTCAGGGGCTCCTGGCATGGCATGTCTGGGAGCCCACCCCTTGGCCATGCTGTGGCTGAGGTACTGGATCCGAGCTAGATGGGCCTAGATCCGGTGACCGCCTATATCTCACTGTCTAAGGGTCGGTTGGCTGCCCTTGACCTCGCTCGTCGGCGCTGGTGGACTTGCTGTGGTGGTGCCTGTTGTTACTCTGCAGGTGCGAGATCTTGGATGTCGGGGCGGCGGCCCCGGATGGTGGACTGCGCGGATGGCTCGGCGGCGAGCAACGTAGCGGTGGTGATGGTCTCTCTCTTTGGCCATGTGGATGGCGAGGAGAGGATGGCGGGGGAACTTGGTGTTGGCGGCAACGGCAACTCCCAGATCCTGATCCGGAGGCCAGGCTCGGGACAGTGGACAGACTGAAATATCGGACACGTGAGAAGGTTTTTCCGGGTGAAAGCCCAGCGTTTTTAACGCCAACGGCGGCTATGCCTGCGGGTGTCGTAACCCTCTTGAGGGCGTCGTTGTGGCTACCTTCATCGTGTTAGGGCTCCGGGTGAAAACCCTTGACCATTTGGTCTCAACGACGGCGGCGTGAAGCGTCGTCACTCTCTTGGGAGCGTCGTTGTGGAGCTCCGATACCCTTCGGTCTCGTTTAAGTGTCTCCGGTGGCAAGTCTTGGTTCTCTTGTTTTTCTTTTTTTATCCTTGATTTGCTTTGTAAGAGGTTTTCCTCATTACCTTGTATCGGTTCGGCCGTGTGGCTTTATTTATAAAGCGGGGCGAAAGCCTGTTTCGAGTATTAAGAATATTTTTTGTTGAGGGTAGTACTCCACTAAAACTCGTGAACAGTGTACTACTTACAATTAGAAGTCACGATTCGTATTAAACTCCACAAGAGCATCGCGTGTACTCGTATCGTATTGAACTCCACGAGCAGCGCGAGTACAGAAGAAACGAAAAAACAAAGGCAGGCACCAAACCCACCAATCAAGTGAAGCCTGCGAGTGTACACTCACGATAGCTTTCTATTTCTCCTATCACTTCTTCCAAGCGGATATTATAGTCAGTAACTGAATATCACGTCTTTTTGTAAGTCGTTAGAGATCCGTGTTGTAGTGGTAGCGGAGCCGTACTAACATCCATGTGAATCTGTCAGCACTAAGTTACAACAAGTTACAATTAAGTTACAAACTTTGAAAATAGTATATATTTTTATCTTTTTTATACAGGCCATAAATACATATATTTAAGTTTTTAATTTTGTACATACAGGCGTTTCCATTGTCTACATACAAATATATATTTTCAAAATTTTGAAATTGTATATTGTAAGGAAAATATTAATTTTTCACCACGGGACCCCTTCCCACATGCACGCCTTCCTATTGGCGGCCGAGTTAGGCTCTAGTAAAACTCGGTTCTAAAAATTCGTCCCCTCTTCCAAGCACGTGTTCAATGTAAATCTATAATATATATAAAGTTCATCCCCACTAAAATACATTTAATGTTTGCAAGCTCAAACCTCATGCAGCCACATCATTCCAATTATTTATATCTGTCGGATTTCAAATCAATGGAGATTAGCTTAGACATGCAACATCGCTATTAACATATTTTTCTTGCTACACCGAATCGACAGCCCATCATTTACTGCCTGAAGCGACCTTCTGTCTCCCATACGCACTCTCTCCTCCTTTAATTTTCCGTTGCCTCCACCTCAATCCTAGAATCTTCATCACCTCTTCTATTGCATCAAAGTTCCATTGCCTATTCAGTATGTAGGTCTAAAGAGCAGCTCCAGCGCAACTCCATCTTCCTTCTGATTCCTCTCAAGGTCCTAACATGGCCGGCTGATATCCTATCTCTGCTATCCGATCTGATGTGTCCTAGCTTCATGTCCTTTCCTGTTTGCATGGATGATCCAGGATTCCAGGATAGATCACAATCTATTTCATCCCCCCGACTGTTAATTCTCCATTTTAGGTAATACAATGTATACAGCAATTGATCTGCTACTCACGTTCCACCTGCCTTTGAATGCACTAATCAAAGAGTACTCCTGAGAAAAATCGTTGGTTTTATTCGCATCTGTGTTTTTTGTTTTGATGGAGCTTATTATTATTATTTTGTTGATATCATTTAAAAGCGCTAACACGTACGTCGTTGGCAGGTATTGGTTCAAAATTCAATTCGTATATCAAGATACATGTATATGCTTCCCTCTATACCATGAATGGCCGTGCTTTCTCCATTTATGCAAGATTGCACGTTGATATTTAGCACAATGTAAGTTAGCTTTCCACATATACAAGAAAAGCTTTAGTGGCTTTTATTTCACAATAATTTTCGCAGGTTTTGGCACCGGAAGTATCTGCCAGTGGAGTGTTGTAGAATAAAGTATCAAGTAACGAATAAAACAAAGAAGCAAACTGAGTTATAATATTGTGCGCTCCTACAATATTCAGGTTTGAGAGGCTCACGGGAGAGTTTGATGAACTGAGTTGATGTATGGAGGAAACTCATTTTGGGTCATTTTCCTCCAAGCAATTTTTTTCTTGGTGGTTGATTTTCACGGTCTTTTTAGGTAACTATCAATGTATCGACTTCTACCTGCTCTGAATTTTGGAATGCATACTGAGATTTCGAGGGAGATACCTGTAACTCAAGTTATTTCGTGTGAATAATCACCAGCGGGTGGCAAACGCTTTACTCTACTGAAATCTAAACATAGATGATCAATGCAATTTGTGTATCAACCCAAAGGAGAGCACAATGTTGTGTTCTTTATTGGTCTATGCCATAGTCTGATGCAGAAATTTGAAAATGAAATAGATAGTTCATGTTCTTTACTGGTCTATGTCATAGTCTGATGCAGAAATTTGAAACTAAAATAGATAGTTCGTGTTCTTTATTGGCCTATGTCATAGTATGTTGCAGAATTTTGAATCTAGAACTGATAGTTCATACCTCTAACTAATCTGATTTTTACGCTACTATAAGTGGGATAAAATTTCAGTTATACATTTCCGCAGCAAAGCGCGCGGGGTGTCAACTAGTTTTGTAGTGGATCCGATCCTTGACAGTATGATCTCCTGGCCGTGCGGAGGCATCATTACAGCACACGAGGACGACCAGCGCTTAATTAGAGAAGCAGATAGGAAAGGAGATCCAGATCCCTTGCAGACAGGTAAGAGGTAACCATGGCGAGCGCCGGCGAGGTGATGGAGAAGTCGGTGAATGCTGGTGCCGATGACCCCATTGCGGCTACGCTCGACGAACCTCGCCTCGCTCGGGCGGCCAGCGGCGGTGAGCTGATGGCGGAGCTTCTAGGCGTGTTCAACGAGCTGTCGGAGCGGATGGGGGAGGGCCTCGCGACGTCCTCGTCGTCGCGCATGCTCTTCCGCGCGCTCAAGCTGGCCCTGCCCGCCCTCGGCCAGCGCGGCCAGGCACTCGCCGTCGCCACCTCCCTCGCGGACCTACAGGTAGTACCACCGCCCCGTGCACCACCTCTTCGGTCCTTTCCTGTTCTTTGGCTGACCCCTTCTGAATTTTTTCGCTGTGCGACGGTGCAGATGGACGCCGAAGTAATTTCGGCCGGCATACTGAGGGAAGCCCTGGACGCAGGAGCAGTAAGCATGCTGGACGTCGAAACTCGCATCGGGGCGAGCACGGCCCAACTGCTGCGCGAGAGCCTACGGCTCGAGCATGCTCCCACAGAGGTCGACCTACTGGACGACGAACGCGCGAGCGCGTTGCGGAAGCTCGTCCTCTCGAGCTACGACATCCGGGCGGTGATCCTGGAGCTCGCCGTGAAGCTCGACATGATGAGGCACCTCGACGACTACCTCCCCAGGCACCAGCAGAGGGTGAAGGCTCTCGAGGCCATGAAGATATACGCTCTGCTCGCGCACGCCGTGGGAGCGGGCCGCATGTCGCGGGAGATGGAGGACCTCTCGTTCCGGCACCTGTTTCCCCAGGCCTACGACCAGATCGACCAGTGGCTGAGCGACCAGGAAGCCGAGTGCATAATCCTGATAGACGCCTACAAGGAGCGGCTGCTTCAGGCACTCAAGGCCGACGACGAGCTGAGCCGGACTGCGCGCAGCATCTCGATCCAAGGGCGGTACAAGAGCCGTTTCAGCACGATGAAGAAGCTGGTGAAAGATGGCAGGAGGCCGGAGGATGTGAGGGACATACTCGGCCTACGGGTGATACTGGACGTCGTCGACGGTGGCGAGCCGTCCCAGGAGAGGGCGTGTCGTAGGACGCACGAGATCATTCAGGCCATGTGGAAGGAAGTGGCCGGAAGGACCAAGGATTACATCGCTCGGCCGAAGAAGAATGGGTATCGGAGCTTGCACGTGGCCATCGACGTCACTGAACCTGGGGCGAAGAAGATGAGGCCGCTAATGGAGATACAGATACGCACCGAGGAGATGCACAGGTTTGCTGAAGGCGGGGAGGCGTCTCACTCCCTCTACAAAGGCGGCCTTACAGATCCCGCGGAGGTTTGGTTAATTCTTCTACTCCCTATCACATTGCACGCAGTTTTTGGATTTGGATAATCCTTGGGCATGGATTAGCATGACAAATCCTTGGATGATGATCGTGTTGTGCAGGCTAAAAGACTCAAGGATATCATGCTTGCTGCAGCAGAATTAGCGGCTGTGCACCTTCGCGACCAACTAGCTGCTGCTGGTA
The DNA here is from genome assembly GCA_007115705.1 of Dactylis glomerata. Taxonomy (NCBI): domain Eukaryota; kingdom Viridiplantae; phylum Streptophyta; class Magnoliopsida; order Poales; family Poaceae; genus Dactylis; species Dactylis glomerata. The sequence goes on along the minus strand of QXEO01002112.1, from coordinate 1,989,039 downwards.
GTGATCAAGGAGGAGGCGGCGGCAACAACCGAGCCTTCCAACAGTTTGACAAGGACAAGGACGGAAGGATCAGAGTCGAGGAGCTCATTGAGCTCATGGAGGATCTTGGCGCAGAGGACAGAGATGCCAAGGAACTCATGGATCTTCTAGACGCAAACTGCGATGGCTCGTTGAACTCTGAAGAATTCGAGTTGTTTCAGAGACAGGTATGTTATGCCTTCTGTGCTTATCTTTCAGCTCTGTTGATTCTTGCGTAGTCGAAATTTTAAAAAGTATCTGAAAAGGAGGGAGACCACCTGGCCCCTCTCCAACTTGAAATACTCATAAATGTCAACCAAGTAATATCATTTGGTCTAAACAATCAGTACTGAAATTTTAGTAAGTTAACTTCAGTTGTGCTTTTAATTTTCAGTTTTATTGCTTCTTGGTTACTTCAAACTTGCAAACACAAAATATCAAAAATGAGGAAGATCACACGACCTCTTCAACTTGAAATCCTCATAAATGTCAACCACATAAAATTGGATGCTCCTATCATTTAGTCCACACTTCAGAAATTGTGCATGTTTAGTAATAAGGGAGACCATCCCGGGCCGCGGTCCATCCCTTCCAAGAAAAATTTCATTTTAATAGTGCTTGGGATCTGCGCATTTCCGATTCGGACTATGAAAATTTAAGGTTTGTGTACATATTCTTTATGGGCATTTTTCGTCTCACGGACTGATGAAATGGCCCTATCTAACAGGCTGGCATGCCCGTCACTGCCATTATGTTTAGATACATCTTACTTTAGTTTTTAGTCTACATGTAATTCTCACAATAAGGTTAGGATGAAGACAGATGAATGTAGATTCAAATGGTCATAAAAAGGGATGAGAATAGGAAAATTATGTGAAACTTCCATATAAACAATCTTCTTTTCCAGATTTGTCAATTCTCGACTAATTAATTTTATTTATTCTTAGTTACCTGAAATTCTATAAATAAAATCAAAATTGTGAGAGATTGCATGGCTTCTTCAACTTGAAATTCTCATAAATGTCAACCATGTAAAATAAGATACCATTTATTCTAAACATTCCATGTTAAAACTGTGTACTCCCTCCGTTCCGGTTTATTGGAGTGATACGACAAACCAATAAAAAAGTTTGACCATAAATCTGGTCAATAAAATTCAAATTATATGACAAAAAAAATATCATCGAATTCACATTCAAAAGAAATTTCCAATTGTTCAGTTTTTGTGTCATATAATTTAAATTTTGTTGACCAAATTTATGGTCAAATGTTTTTCTTGGATTGGGTATCACTCTAATAAACCAAACCAGAGGGTGTAAGTTCGGATACATTAACTACAACTTTTAGTCGGCAGGTTATTTCTTTAGTAAGATTATAATGTAGGTACAATCCATTTAAAAAATGAGAGGGAATAAGATAATTTATCAAACCTAATATAAAAAACTTTCCATCATTTAAAAATATTAGTTCAATCTTAGATAAATGAGTTATTAACATAAATATAAAATGTGCCACTTGGATGGACAAATAAAAGTTTATATCCAACCTTTCTCTACCAATTCTGCCTTTTGTGTGAATTGACTAGTGCATACTATTCAAGAATGGTCCTATCTTTAAATGGGAAGTACGCCAACTTTTGCTTATTTGAATGCATGTTACATTTTAATAATTGATGAGTGTTTTGGATTTTTTAGGTTCGGCTAAAGACAACTTTGGAAGACAAAGACGATAACTATAAAAAAATACTCGAGGGAAAGCTACAGGCGGTGGAGGACCCAGGTCTCCTCGATGTGTACCGTCATGAACTCAAGGAGAAGCTGCTCATGAGTTGATTAGAATTTTGTCCTGATCCATGTGTTACATTTGAGATGTAGAGGCAAATAAAAATCGGTTTTCTTGGTGACTGAAATAAAACTTTTAAGCTCACTACTACATAATGTTTATCTTGGAAATCTTAGGGGGTTTAAAAAACATCTGAGATTAGTAGACAAACCATAATCATCTATATATAATCCTAGGCATCATAGTCTTTTTTCTACCCCTTTTTTCAGAATTAGAACATATGGATTTTATAGTGCTTCAACACTCCATTGGATTTGTCTCAAGGTGGCTATTTTATGTCAATTTGATAAATTGAGGTGATTTAGTTTGGAGCAGTTGGTGTGCATATACTAGTTGCTGGTGATCAAAGGTTATAATTCCTCTTTATTTCTACAAGATAAAGCTAAAATATCAAATCAATATGATTTATAATTGTTCAGATCTAGCATGTTTTAGATAGAAGATTCTTTAGATCTATTCAAATTATGTAAATATTTTGATGGGTATGAGATCTAGGTTGTTGATCTTACTTGCATCATGTTAAAGGTTGGGGTTTGGCATGAAATTTTGAAAATATTCCTACATTTAGATTGGCGAACTACACGTGGACAAATGATTCTTTGATCTCTAGTAGTATTATGTTGGAATACCAACATATATCCAGCTTTCATATATCAATGATTACTTTTCATACACATTAAAAGATGTACCAAAGTTTGCGGTCAAAGCCATGTATTTTCGGCATGTGATGTGTCTGAAGTTATAAGTGTCAATGAGCGACATAATTAGGATTTAGAAGTGGCCAAAGAGTCCTTCTCATAGTGTAACAATATCAACAAAACATGTTTGTGTGGAGACCAACATATTTTTCCGCAAGAAAGATCGAACACTCACCAATAAACATATACATTCATAAGTTCTCCACGAATAAGTGTGCTTCTAGCTTTTGTCTTAAACAAACTTCCATAAGTTTGACTAACATTATAGGCAAAACAAGACAAAATTATGACACTGAATTAGTATCAATAAATTTGTCTTAAAAATGTAGTTGCATAATATACCAGTTTGACGTCATATATGATGCTACTTTTTCTATAAAGTTTATCAAAAATTTAGAAGTAGTTATGAGTTTGTGTATTATCCCACATTGACGTCAAAAACTAAAAGACATCGATACCTTGAAGAGATCCAAGGATGCTGTGATGTGTGAGATGTTTCACAAAACCACATTCTACTTCACTTTCACAAAACAGTGTTGCAACTTAATTATATACAATGGGTGTGGGCTCCACCCATGTTGAAACCATACGTGTTTTATCTCTCTTGTGTAAAAGTTCGAAATTGCCGAAGCCTATAATTTATGAAAATAGTAACTTTCAGAAGTTTGAAATTTGAAAATTCAAAATTTCCAGGAGTAAAAAAAAAAAACAGAAACTAGAGTAAAGAAACAGAAATTGATATGTACTCCTCCACTAGCCTCCCCGAGCCGTAACGCAACCCTACTCTGCTTTCCCCAAATCGGAGCTCTTTCCGACGCGCACGTTCCTCTCCTTTATAAACCGTCGTTTCTTCTCTCTCCTCTCCTTTTCCTCCCCTGCCCACCGCCGCTGCCGCTACGCCTAACTAAGCGACAGTACAGCAAAGCGAGCGCAGCCCCCCCAAGCCCTACTGCCGCTACTCTAGCCATGGCCGACCCGGCGGAGCACCGCGAGGAGGAGGAGGCCGCGGCGGCGGGCGAGGAAGAGGACACCGGCGCCCAGATCGCCCCCATCGTGAAGCTCGAGGAGGTCGCCATCACCACCGGCGAGGAGGACGAGGAGATCCTCCTTGATATGTAAGCCGCCGCAGCCGCCACCTCCGCTCGATCTGGCCCGATCCGGTCGTTCTCGTCTTTGATCTATTGTCTAGGTCTGACGCTTCTGGTTCGGTGCTTGTGTCCGCGCAGGAAGGCGAAGCTCTACAGATTTGACAAGGACGGGGGTCAATGGAAGGAGCGGGGCACGGGCGCCGTCAAGCTGCTCAAGCACAAGGAGACCGCCAAGGTCCGCCTCGTCATGCGACAGGCCAAAACCCTCAAGATCTGCGCCAATCACCTCGGTACTTTTTTGGAGGGGAATTTCGGCTGGTGATTTCGATTTGGAGACTAGACGGGCGGGTTTTGACATCCTAGGTTTTTTTTTCACTTTGGATGTGCAGTGGTGGCGTCGATCAAGATGCAGGAACACGCCGGGAGCGATAAGTCGTGCGTGTGGCACGCTCTGGATTTCGCCGACGGTGAGCTCAAGGAGGAGATGTTCGCCATTCGCTTTGGATCTGTTGAGAGTGAGTACCCTATCCATCTGTACAGCTTTCGTGTTTTAGTTCTTCCGCACATTATTTAGAAGTACTGATCGCCTGTCATGCTATGCATTTATAAATTGGTTGTAGGCATAGGGTTTGATTAGTTATGGCGTAGTACTTCATGTTGATCTAGCATGTTATACCGAGCTTTAATTAACTTCAAACGCCACAGCAGAACTGCACAAGTCTATTCTGTCATGAATATTATTGGTGTAGGGCTGTTCCTGTACCAACCAATCATGGACAGAGTTTCCTCGTATTCTTTTGCAGTTACTTAACCGATCTACTATGTATTAGCACCGCCTATCTCATGATGCTTTCCACTTGTGTAGGATATGTGCTTCTTTGTTTGCCATTCTAGCCTATTAATTTTGAGCCGGTTAAAAGGATTTAGATTCTGCATAAGACTAGTATTGTTTGTTGTAATAGTGGGGATTAATTTGATAAATCGAGACAACACAAGAAGCCCCTACACTTGTGGCAATGTGTTGCTTATTAGATCGCTAACATTGAAAATTAAATTCATAGGTATATACACTCTTAAATCTTGTGATGTAGAGCATTTCAGTTTCTCAAATAGCAGAATATCTATGGTGGCAGTAGATAGACATCAAATATGAAACTGATGTTGATCATCTTGTGAGGCTATGTACAATGCAAGGTGCTTAACAAAATAAACCAAGCATTTTCTGAAGCATGGATGCTTATATTTATATAGGAGAGGTGTCTAGCTAGGCATCTATCTACCTAGTATAAATAAGCACCGGTGTGTAACTAAAAACTGGTTTTTTCTTTAAGCACCTGCCTAAGCATCTTGCATTGTAGATACCCTGCCCATATTGCTGTATGCATTCTCACTCTAAATAATTTGCCGTATTTACACCTGTAGTTAACCAAAGCTGCAATATCCCCTACTATGGTTCTACTATCTGAATGATCTACATTCTTTAATTTCTTTTCCACATCCTCTTTATATTTGCATAGAAGTTTAGCTAATCAAGTTGTAGTGACCAAGTTACCAACCTGCAAGTTTCTGGACCTAACTGGAACTATATTATAATGACCTAGTAAGTGAATTAGCAAGAGTATATGGACGCAATTGACACTGCTAAAAGCTGAGGCTTCTGATGCAAAATTGTGATTAAACTATGTTATATACATCATCCAGCTGCAGGACACTCTTGGTTGGTAGTGTCACCAAATCTATAACAGTATCAGTGTCACTAATAGTTTGTTGCAAACTTATGAGACTGCAAGTTTGCGCGGGACTCAAGATTTAAAGCTTTATATAAATTGAATTTGCATATTTTGTGGGGTAGCTGAACCTAGATGAGATATGAAGCGCCATGAGATCACGCTATGGCAAAATATCGCATCATCCTCATGATTTCTTGATTCTGTTTCAGACTGCAAGAAGTTCAAGGATCTTGTAGACCAGATTGCGGAGGAGCAAGGAAAGACCGAGGAGAAGGAAAGCGAGGAAGCCTCCTCTGCTGCGGAGTTGGTAGAGAAGTTAACGGTGACCGAGGAGAAAAAGGAGGAACCTGTGGAGAAAGAGGAGACTACTCCTGCGGTAGATGATAAGAAGGATGCTAAAGAGTGAAGCGTCTGCCTGCTATTTATTCCTATACTCTGAACTAGTGAATTGTCAAACGAGTGTCATTCGATTCATTTCGTGGTCCAAGTTCCATCCTCCTTCCACAAATCTTCATTGTGTTTTTCTCTGGTGAATGTTTGTGCTAGGCAAAAGTTTGGTTTGTGTCAGTCATCTGGTCTCTTGGTTTAATAGACGCAGTCATTTAAGGCTTTGTTTTCTGGATGGTGTGGCTGGGGTCAGTATGTATGTACAATTATTTGGAGTTGCTTCTGGAATGGATACGGGTCGAGTTGTCTGAAATTCCTGGATGGTGCTGCCTTTTCACTCACTCACATCTCCATGTTTTGCAAAAATGTACACCTATCGTTATTGCTGTAAGGTGATCTATACAGTTATACTATCGTAGCAGTGCATTCGTATAGTCCTTATAAATCAGTATTAGTTCTTACACAGGACATGGGGCAAATCGCAGCAATGAATTCTGGTCCTTCGCCGCCGTGATGTTTGTACCACATTGTCACCATGGCGGAATGGCACGGCTCATTGAAGCCTTTCTCTCTCATCGTACAGCCTGGGCATGCCATCGATGTACCCAGATTATCTGATCAACCGAAGCAATACGCGCTGCTCTGTTCAGTACTACTACCACTATACGGCACCAAATACTGTGCTCTGTAGTGTACCTACGGATCTGTTGCTCTCGCCCCTTGTCTGTCTGCACATTGAATGATCGATATATACCGCGAATTCATGACCGTAGCAGGCAAGGCATGATACCCCATGATTTGCATTGAAAACCCAATGCGGGATCCTTCTCCTTTACATCCGTTTAATCGCGTATCATGCTGGTTGCCGGGACGTGGATCCCGGCTTACGTCGCTAGCACGTTGTACGATGATGATGGCAATGAAATGAAAGCCCTCTTGGCCTCGCTCGCAGTGCGGTACGGATGTGCGATCCCATCCTGAGGATCCCGACGCAGATCGATGCGCGGTACAAAAATTCAGATTCAGTACATGTTCAGCGCGATCCGCGTGATACCTGTGCTCGCTCGCGCGTATTCAGAGTGGCACGGGCCACGGAGATACCGGCGCACATCTGTTTCTGCGACAGGAGAAATGCCACGAAGATTTGCTGCCCGGCGGCAAGCCGAAATTCAGACAGTTTCTTGCTGAATCCTACCATAATCTCGTTGGCGTGCAGCGAGTGCTACATTTGTTCTTCAGTTTCCATCTGGCAATGATACATGCCGCAGAGTAAAAAAAAAAACATGGCGGTGAACGTGAACGCAGGATAATAATCTATTCCAAGATTAGTTAGGTCTTAGGTGCATGTTGGTTCTCCATGAATTGGAGTTGTTGAGTGTTAGACAACTTAAGATTAGTTAGAGTGTGGGAGTAGCACTAATTTTCTAGAAAACATGCCAGATTGGCTTTGCTCTGAAGCCACATATCGACACGCTAAATCCAAGCGAGGGGTTTTTGCACTCAGCCTCTTGTCGCCGCAACGCAAAACTGGCAACATAAAAGAGAGCAAGCACGCCACACGCCGTGCTGACCAGTGAGCAACCAATCTCGGCCGGCTCGCTCACCCGATTAGCAGCAACATCAGGAGTCAAAACCACCAAAGAAGCATGAACCAGATGCCGTAAGCGTAAAAACAAATAATTTACTGCCTGCTAGCTCAAATAAAATCTTTGATTGAATCAAATGCGAGAAATTACAAGACAACAACAAGAACGCAACGGCCAACGGCGGCCAACTAGGCCGATCAGCCACGGGCCAACATTTATGGTTCCTACGGCGACGATCGCAGCAGGCACGGCCGTTGACAGCGAAGAAGCCGCCGGCGACACTGCTGCCGGCGCTGACGGCGGGGCCACCGGCGCCGCCATTTCCTGCATCGGCGACTGTGGCACCGTCGGATGGCGATGGTACGTTGGTTGACATCTCGAGACTGGGCGGTGGGGCCCAGGTGTCGGACGCCCAGGTGGGGCACTCATCCGACCCGCGCGCCCAGCTTGCGCGCGTCCTGTCTGACGCCAATTCGGCAATCCTCCCCTTGGCGCGCGCCATCACCTCGTGCTCCGAGCAGCCGGACGACGCGTCGGAGTCCGAGTCCGACGCCGCCCAGTCGAGAACCGCCCGGGGAGACTGCTCCGGCTCGCCGGCGTCGTCGTCGTGGGCGTCAGCGGAGAGGAACGGGTGGCGCAGCAGCTGCTCGCAGCTCCACCGCTCGCCGGCGTCCACGCGGAGGCACCTGTCGAGGAAGTCGCTGCAGGACTCCGACACGCGCGCGGGCAGCTCGGGGAGTTTACCGCCGAACCCGACGCGGAGCAGCAGCTCGCCGACCTCGAGCGCGCCGCCGATCTCCGACCAGGGGCGCTTCCCGGAGAGCAGCTCCACCGCCGTGCAGCCGAGCGACCAGACGTCGGACGCGGGAGTGGACGCGTCGCCGCGGGCCACCTCGGGGGCCATCCACGCCGGCGTCCCGCGCGGTCCCCGCGGCGCCGGCTCCGACACGAGCCTCGCCGCGCCGAAATCCGCGAGCTTGGCGCCGTCGTAACCTTCGGCGAGGAGCACGTTCCGGCCCTTCACGTCCCCGTGCACCACCCCGGCGACGTCGTGGAGGTACCGCAGCGCGGCGGCCACCCGCCGTATGACGCGCATCGCCGCGCGCTCGCCGAGTCCGCCGGCGGCAGCCGCCGCGTCGGCCGCGGTGCCGCCCGGGACCAGCTCCATGTGCAGGTTCCTGGACGCGGGCGTGGCGTCGTCCCCGAGGTACGCGACGACGTAGGGCGAGCTGAGGCGCTTGAGGATCCTTATCTCGCTCTCCAGGCACGCCATCGCCGCCGCCGGCGCGCCGCCCTCCCTGGCGTCCACGGACTTGACCGCGAAGGCCCGGCCGGTCGCCCTGTGCACGGCCAGGTGCACCGCGCCGAACGCGCCCTTCCCGATGCATTTCCCGCGCGTCCACTCCATCTTCGACGAGCAGGGAGTGAGCAGCAGAGCAGAGCACTAGCTCAGAGAGAAACAGAGGTGTGTGTGAGTGTGAAGGGACAGGAGCAGATTGTTGTGTGAGGAGCCGCAAGAAGAGGGCGAGGCTGCCGGTGGCGTATATATAGGTGTCCCGGCGCTGCAATTTTCGTGGGCGAGCATTTGGGGCGGCGATTTGCTCACGATTCGCATATACGGGACGGGATATTAAATCGCCCGAATATTTCATGGGATAGTAGTAGTACTCCAGTTATATCACGGAATAAACTCATCATCGGGCAACTTGGGTGGGCCTCTAGGCTTTGCGCCGGAGAGCGAGTGGCGTGCAACTTGTGACGCTATCTTGGCTTCTGGGTGTGCCGCTCCGTTGAGGCCACATGGGCGATGATCCCCTTTGGGGCCGCTTTGGTTTGGAGGATCAGGGTTCGGTTCGGATAAGTGGATGGACGTCATCTGATCTGCAAGGTTTTTGGTCATGGCAATCCACATTTGTCGAGATTGCACACTGTGTACTGTCATATGCTTCTTGTTTATCACACTATTATCATCTTGCGACATTGATCCAGACAAGAGTCGTGGTGGTAGATTGGAGTTATCCATGATTTAGGCGTCAGCATCCATCAGAGCGTATTCAGAATGCATATGATATTGTATGTCTTTATTGAAAAAAAATACTCCCTCCAACCACTAATACATGTATTTGACATGACGTATTTAGACACTAAAATATGACTAGATACATCATGTCAGAGATAGATATTAGTGATCGGAGGGGGTATGATTTTGTACGTAGTAAGAAATCAACTCCATATGTCATGTGCTCGAGGCCCGCACATACATATGTACACAGGATACACATCACACTACATGGTACCGGACTCAGGTGTCCACACACCAATCGGGTATATGGCCCCCAGATTTTTATTGGTGATGTGTGACGTGCCTCCAAGTATTTAGCAAGGGGATAGATAACCCGCCAGGAACAGAGCGCGCCACACTCCCGGTACACCACATGCGCATCCGGAGCTCGATCTCAGGTGGTGACATGGCACACAGGGTTGTTGACATGGAAGGACGCGAATGGCGCAGGTGGTTCCGGATTGGCAACCAAAAAAGACTACGCGGAGGCCACTGGCGAAAAGGTGTGGCCTGGGACTGGGATACGGCTCGCGTGGGGATCGGCGGCTCGTGGGCATCGCGTAGCGGCATTTCACGCGCGCGTCCACGTCGACGTCGCCCCATTGGCGCCGCGGCGGACGTGCTCGCGGCCGAGCCACACCTTGCCCAGGCGCAAAGCCAGCCCGTGGCCCCGTGCCCATCGATCGTACCGGTGCGAATGTGCGATATGGTATACTGCTATCGGTAGGAGACGCAGCCTGACAGTAACTGTAGATGCCTTGAGCTTTTTTTTTCTTCGGAATTTCACCGATATATTAATAATCATCAACAGTAAAAAAATTCTAAAAGTAATAAAAAATACAATTAGGTCATTGGACCACCTAGCAACGACTACACACTAGCGCGAGCCGAAGGCGCGCCGTTGTTTTCACCCCTCTATCACCGGAGCCGGGCAAAGCTTGTTGTAGTAGACAGACGGAAAGTCGTCGTGCTAAGGCTCCAAAGGATCAGCGTACTAGAGCAGCAACCATCGCCAATGATGACAACCGTAGATCGGAAGAGACTGACCTGAAACCACACCAACGAACGCGAAAACCGACCGGAACCCATGAAATCCGTCGGACACACGACTCCACGCGCCCTCCGCCGGCGCGAGATGCACCACCGGAGCGAGGATAGGACGGGAAGGACCTTATTCTAACTTCAAGATGTAGCCGCCGCTTCACCATCTCGACGAAGAAGACACCAATAAAAAGCCTAAATAACGAACGGAAACCCTCCCACTGGGGAGAGTCCGTGGCCCGCCACGCCTCCAAGGCCCTAAGGCCACTGGAGGCGAGACGGATCGGCGGTGTCGCCGGCGAGGGGAACGGAACCCTAGATCCCTTCGGAGGATCGTATAATGCTACAGAGCTTTAATAATTGCGATTTGAATTTGACAATTCGGCAATCATTTGGAGCCGGTATATCTCATAAAGTATACGTAATCCAGAGATTCGAGAGCAATGATGCGGAGTGATTAGCAATGATCCCATGGAACATCCTCCATCTATGGCCAGCTGAGTGAGCAGCACAACTCATGCGCCCTATTCTGGTAGCAAACCTGCAAGGTTATGCTACCTTGTTGTCAAGCTTCACGCCGTGGACGGGGAGCGCACATTGGCACGACGCCGGCGTTCATCGTGCATATCTCTTCTTATCTACGGACGGCCGCCGGAGATAACAGCTTAGTTATTACGGGCACGTATATCCAGCCCAGCCGAGATGGTGCGGCTAAGAGATGCTAGGCATTCATTCGCTCCTGATCTTGACTTTTTTATGAGTGTTGCAGGTTTAGTTGTTGATGCGATCAACTTTCCCATGCTCGTCGTAGGCAGCTGTAGGATAAGATCTGCTGCGATTCTCTCTGCGTGGTGAGGAGGCCTGCCCCAGCAAATGAATTCAATCAACCACTGCACAAGCAAGAGTAATGTAGGAAGATACCGCTAATTAGAGCATCTCTAGCAGATCTCTTGTATACTACTAACACTTAAAACATGGATATAGGTCGCATCAAAAGTTCAAAACACATGCAATCTCGAACTCGCTAGCCCAAGACTGAGACCGTAAGTGAAAACTGCAAATTCAACAAAAAAAAATAAAAAGGCACCACGAGAGAATTGGCCGGGAACACTGAAGCGCTCACACACTTCATTGTACTCAGATTTAAACATGCGCATCAGTGTTCGTACAAACATCAAAACAATAATACACGACCCTACTTGCATATGTCTCTCCCTCTCTTGCTGCCGAAAAATCTTTTCTATTTATAAAGTTTAGAGTTAATGGTGAGTTCACTCTCCCACAAATATTTTATAGTATAGGTAAGACCAGTATATTGCAAAGGGTTTGAATAAACAACTATACCATCCACATATGTGGGACCACCAAAAGATTAAATAATCAACTACAACCATCCACACATGTGGGGCTATCAAGAGCTTCATGTAAAAAGATACATTATACAATAAGCAAAATACATTGTAATCATGCTTAGATGTAGATTTAAAAGAAAACACAAACACATATATACATGTGTCCTCATAGAAACAAGATTATTTTGCCGAAATCACACATATCACACTAAAACTCTTCCAAAAGTTCTCATGATTACGGCGTGTCTTTGTTCGTAGCAAAGCACGGGCACAATACTAGTCCCTGAAAAAACTGCGCCCTCAGGATCGATCCTGGATGAGTAACGTCGTGGAAGCTAATGATTTGCCGATCCAAATTTAATTTAGATTAAACTAGCGAGAGGCGGAGGTCTGCTTCCTCATCTGTAGGAGGTTGAGCTCGGGGAGTCCGGCCTTCTCGCCGATGCTGCTGGAGGAGCTCGGTACCGCATGTCGTCACTTGGAGCGCCGCGACCCATGATTTAGGGAGGACAGGGCCATCGGGCTGGTCGCGATATCGATCCATGGATGGGGTCAGGACCTTGGGTCAGTAGGATGGGAGGCTATAGTGTCGAGAGCTGCGGGTAGTGGCTCATAAATGGAGGCGAGCGATTGGAGAAGAATCATGTGATAATATGAGATTAAAGAAAGAAATAAAGACCAATCAGGAATTTTTCGAGCCTATAAAAAAATCAAGCCAGAAAAAGGACCTAATAATTAGTAGAAACAAACATGTAGTAGGGCTGATTTGCAAAAAGACAGACGTCGCCATCACGAAGTGACCAAAACCCTCGCGCGTGATAATTTCGTGATACAAAATTTACAATTTACAAATTCATGATCAAAGCACACAATTAAAACAACTTTATAGACTAAATTAATATTTTTCAAAGCCCTGTAATGGACCCGCTAGAGATAGCTCGGGTTTTCGCTTAGCTCGACCGATCCCTTTTGGTGTACTTGCACGCTACGCCTACCCTGACACCGTTAGATACCATCACGTTTTTATGGCTTCTCGGTTACTTGATCTTTTTTTGGATCTTCTCTCGGTTACTTAATCAACTGAACAGGAAATGGGGAGAGGCTGGCCCACCCATTGCGGCTCGGCTCTGATGAGAAAGTCATGATATACAGTACAGTACACATCTTTCCTGGTCAAGATACTTTCCGGCATCGCTTTCGGGAGGAGCTGCCTCCCTGCGTCCCAGGACAAGCAAAGCAGATTCGAGCCGCTCACAGACGCTTAATAATTAATTAAATCTGGCTAATCCAGGGAGGGAAGAGCTGTTTTTTCATCAGTAAACAATCCCGCGTGACGCGAAGCCAGGTTCTCGGCACCAGCCCATGACGGGTTTCATTTGCGGTACATCGGACCTCATGCGCGACCGGTCCTTTCCACGACGGTGGCCGGAGGGAAACAACGGTCAAGTTCGAATCTTCTTAACGACGACGGCATCATGGGGGAGATCCACCGCACCGCACGACGAGTATGTGCTTGCCGACCGGCACGGCGCGGGGCCGACGCGGCAATGGGGAAAACAACCGGAAAACGTTTACGTGCGGTGCTCCGCGGCCGGCCACGGGCCACGGCATCGGCATGAGGTCGATCAGTCGACGACGGGATGTCTTGGGACGGCTTGACAGCAGCGGGGGGCATGGAAACGTGGGGTGGGAGGGACGCGACCGGAGCCGACAGGGATGCCGGCCGCGCGGGCGAGGCCGGGAGGAATCACCGGGCCGGTGCCGGCGCCCACCTGCGCCGCCGTCTTCCTTCCTTCCTTCCAGGATCGCCGCCTGGGCGTCCGGTCGGTTTCGTGCCAGTATTGGCGCCGGTGCGAGGATGCCGATGCCGAGACGGCATTGCGCATGCATGTGCCTCCCGGAACGGCCGGCGCAGCGTTTGTGGACCGCGGCGAGCCGGCAAGTCCTGAATTCCGTGGATGCAGCGAGAGGAAAATGGGGCATGTTGCGGTCACGTGCGGGGCAAACATGGTGAAAGCAAGATCTCTCGTGCCGTGTTCGGGGCTCCGGATGTCAGGCCGTTTCTGGCCATGTTCTGATAACGATGCCTAAGAGCATCTCCACCCTTTTGGGCTTCCCATACTGAAATAATAGCGTCGGATGGATGAAAAATTCGACGTGGGGAGGTCTATTTTCCCAGCGGTGAGCCCAGGGGAAAACTCGAATTCAAACAGAACTAGACAAAAAACGTTCAAACTTAGGCGAAATTTAGAGATATTTAATATATATAGATGAGTTTTTACATATATAGGCCGAATTCGTAATATATTTGAATTCGGCGTGGGGCTAACATAACCTAAACTAAAAACACGGCGTTCTACATGCCGAAATGGCGGTAGAAGCGCGTGTAGTCGCCGCCGTCGTCGTCGCTGGAGTCGCCGCCGTCGTCCTGCAGTGGCGGCGCCTGCTGGCTGCTCTGGCCGGGGGTCCAACGGCTTGACCCCTGTCCAGCATCGCCGAAGCGTGGTGGCGTAGGCCGGTACAGGTCGTCGTCGCTGGAGTCCTCCAGCTTGACGACCGGCGCGCCTCTGGCGGGTTGTGCGGCGGCGTCAGCACGGCCCCGCGCGACCGCCAGGTCCAGCAGCCGCCGCTGCTGCTCCGCCTGCTCCCTCTCGCAGTCCTGCCTGGACCAGGCGAGCGCCGTGTCCATCGGCATGGAGTTGTCGGCGGGGACGAGGTCGGCGAGGGACTTGGCGATCTCCTCGCGGAGCGCCGCGTCCTCGGCCCGCGCGGCCTCCGCGTCGGCGAGGTCAGACGCTGCGGCCGCTGCGTCCTCCTTCCTCGGCTTTCGCTTGCGGCCGCGCGACGGTGGCGACGAGGTGCACGCCCCCTTGCGGATGACGAGGGCGCCGCTGCTGCGCATCGGCGGCTCCTGCTTCACCGTCCTCGGCGTCGATGCCGACGACCTTGACGCCGACCCGGACGACGCCGACCCGGAGGAGCGGGATGCCATCTGCCGTGGCATCCACGAGCTCCCGCGGAGGCACGACAGAGAGGGTGGCGACGGCATCCCCAGGACGGGCGAGTTGCCGCCCTCGATGTCCGCGAGGACGGTCTCGAGGGTGCGGCCCGACGCGCTCCACCAGCGGCGGCGGCCGGCGGCGTTGTTGCGCCCGGGAGGAGGGGGAGGGCTGTCGTATGCGGCGAGTTCCCGTTCATTCCTGCGCCAGAAAAACTCCGTCCACGCCTGGTAGTTGTCGGGGTAGAAGCGCGGCTCCACGCGCTGCTCGTCGCTCATCGTCTCCAACACCTCGTCGATGGCGGCGGCCACTGGTGGCGGAGGGATCGGGACTCCCCCCGCGCTCAGGCACCAGCCTCCGGGTGCGTGGAAGTCCGGCGGCGCCGGGTAGCCTGCCATGTACAGCAGGCGGCCCTCCCACTGGTGCAGGGAGCGCCGGTCGAAGCCATTGTTGGCCGCGCCGTCGTCGGAGCCGTAGCCCGCCATTGCTCGAGAGGTTTCGCTGGAGAGTGGACTGGGAGAAGGGGGTGAATGCGGCCAGACGCGCGGTAGGCCGCGATAAATAGGCGAGTGCGCATTAACTCGCCTCGCCGCGTGGCTAGACGTCCGTCGGCGGCAGGCTTTTACAGCGCGCGGAAGACGATGCCCGGAAGACGATGCGATGAGGACGACGACTGCCCTTTCTCGCCGACAAGTCGGGGCCACCAGACGCGCGGGAACTTTCCTCGGCGTTTCCCGTGCATTTGTTTCCTCCAGAGTCCCCGAGCGCGCCCCGGGGGGGCGGGATGGCTTGAGCTCACCGGATGGATGAATGACCAAATCCGGGCGAAAACAAGAAACCGGGGGCACGACTGGATCGTTTTCCGCCGTCCGAATGGAAAAAAAAAAACTACCAAGAACCTCGTTGGGTTCATGGCTGGAGATGCTCTAAGCCGTCACTCTCACTCAGTGATACCTGCACAAACAAATGCTTTAGCTTGCGAATTGCTTTACCGGCCGACTCTTCGAAACTGCAGGGAATGAAATTCTACGGAGTACTAGTTTTTTTTGTCGCTCGCTGATTGCTTCTGCTCGAAACTAAGGTCAGACCACACGACTGCCCAGTTTAACCGGAGTACACAGGATACATATAAGCACAGACATACAAGCTATGTTATGTTGTGCGCCATCGTGTGATTTGTTTTGCTCTCTGATCTGATGGGAGCGCCACTACTTGGATGCTTTGTTCTGGTTTCACGACTCGGGAACACGTCTGACAGCCAGGCTTGTCTGATACTTGTCCAATATGGCAAGGTCGTGCTCGGGAGCAACAACTAGAGAGTAATAAACACGATAACTGACCCTCACTCATCATTCGAGCCCAGCAGGGAGCAGGCAGCAGGCATGGCCTGTCTACCCATGTCTGCGCACAACGCCTTGCCTTGCTGACAGCAAATTTTCCTGCCGGATTAGCAGAGCACCGGCCAACTCGATTGCGTATGCGTGCACCGGCGACAACCACCACCACCCAGAGCCAGTCCAATCCGTTGCGAGCAGAACGCAGCGCGCGCGAGTTGCCGCATCCATCCACCGATCCGCGGCGCAAGTTGCCGCCGGCAGTCAAGCACGGCCCCGTGACCAGCGAGACGGCGGATATTTCCGGTGACGCATGCGCTGGGAGGCAACTGGGCAAAACCGAAGCTGTTCCGCGAGTGGAATGGTGAGAGAGATGCACGGCACCGGCCAGCCGCAAAGCCGCTGCCCCCGTCTTCCTGCATCATCCCACCACCATTTTTTTACACCATGAAATCTCCCAGGTCAGAGCACGCGCGCCAACTTGTTGCAGCAGCGATCAGGTCTCAGGTTTAGTGGCAGTGTGGCGTGTGGGCATCCCCCCTGGAAACGCTACCGGTAGCACTGTAGAGGAGATTTTTTTTCGTGACCGGAAATGGATAACTCAGCATGGCATCAGGCGTACCACGACGAGCCAATTCTTCAGCTAGGATAAATAAAGAAATTAAAGCGGGGGGTCGGCGCCTTTCCGATCGTCCCCGTCGCAGTCACACTGGAGGCATGTAAAGGAGGATACAGTTGTTGTGTTGACGAGCAGAACGAAATGGCTTAGTCTTGTATTATTAGACACATATCCTATTAGTAGAGCTGATGCAGAGATCGAATCGGCTTCCTGTGAATCATTTTATACGTAATAGTAGTAGTACTACTTCATAATTGGCGCATATGATATTTTCTGCTGCTCCAACTTGCAGCGCTTTCGACTATTCCAAGCTGACCAACTGAATTCTGGAGGCAAAGGGCGAGGAATCGGTTGCTCCCGCTCTCCAAGACTCCAACTCATGCGCCTCACTAACGGAAAAACGAACATATGGGTCATCTGGAAAACAGAGCAGCCAGTGGGAGCTCAGTTTTCAGTTGCGATGAACAGGGCTCTTTCTAGAAAAGGCAGTGAAGTCACGCCCTGTTGAGCGTTACCGGGAGCTGTTTTGTTGATTGCTCCATCATAATATACTCCTAGTTGGGCACAATGATTCGGGGTCAACTTTGAGCCGACCAAGTATGGGCGCTTCCTATAATGCAGGCTTCTGGCGTGGGAATTTCAGATCAAGCAGATATGGCTAGAATATGGCACAAGTCAACTCATCCTAATCGTTCGTTTATAAAGCCTGGCCTAATTGCTAAGCTAGAGCGCAAGACCAAATTTGGGCCTGTATTTTTCTTTTGCCTTGTGGGTGCTCTTTCTTTTGGAGACCCTGCGTCACACTGTATTTTTCTTCCTTATGGAGCCATCACGGCAGAGCTCCTGCCTTTTTTCGTTAAACTCATGCGATGATAACCTCGGGCAACATCCCGTCAGCACCAACAGCGTCGCTGTCCCTCTTTTGCTGTGACAAACTGACAACGCAATTTGATCCTTTTCGCAATGGAAACTCTGTAGGCGATACATACATATATAAGCAACTTTTGTGGGCATCTTTTTTCTTTTCACTTTGAGAGAGTGCCGGGCCAACTTTGGGAATTCTTTTTTTGCTTGACGAGCGGTCAATGCACAGCTGATCGCTTCCTCGCTGCTCCTTTTATAGAGAAGCTAATCTCACCGCACAAGCCTCTCACTTTGATCCGTATCCAAGTAATTCCTGGAGAAAAGGGACGTACCAAAAGGCCTTGATGTTTACTCCAAATCATGTGTGGTTGTAACACAGGTATCCACAAGTTCTACTACGTACACCATTGTAGGACAATAATTCGAGTTTACACACATCACAATGGATAAAGATTGCTTTGCGGAGTGTGGGATGAATCACTCGCACCACTGGCATGCATGATCGCTCATGTGCATCTGACCAGGTGAGGTGTTCGATATTGCACCATCAAGATGCCGGCGGAAGAGGAGAGGAAAAGAGTCCCATATTTGGCATAGCATGTTGGTCCAATGTAGCCTTATCGTGTCACTAGAGGATAGAAGTTCAGAGGTTTGCTCTAGTACAACAACCCCCCCCCCCCCCCCCCCCCCCCTCAATCAAAAGCCCATGTCCAAGCCCATATCCAAAACCCGGTATACCTACGTATAGGCATGTGGATCGAGGGTATACCCATGTATAAACATCCGATACTCTTCAAACTATATCCCATACGTTCGTCCTTTCCCGATCCATCTCATTTACGTGTCGGCGCCAATCATCGCCGCCCTGGCCAACCGCACGATCACTGCCATTGTTGGACCTCGCGACCATCGTCGGACAGTCTTGCCCCTAACACCGGACAGTCCGGCTTCCTATTTCTGGTCAGGCCAGACAAGTCGCTGGACAACTTGCCGGACAGTCTTGCTCCCTCGCACGTTTGTTACCAATAGCTAGACATATGCTTGACACGTCGTCGGAACTATTCGCCCTGATAAATCTATGTATGCTGGCTCATTGGCGGTGGTGTTCCGGCGACGTGTCAGGTATATGTCCAGCTATTGGTAACAAACGTGTGAGGGAGCAAGACTGTCCGGCAAGTTGTCCGACGACCTGTCCGGCCTGACCAAAAATAAAGAGCGGAATGTCCGGTGTCAGGGGCAAGAGTGTCCGGCGGCGGTCACGAGGTCCGACGATGGTAGTGATCGTGCGGTTGGCCGGGGCGGCGATGATCGGCGCCGACACATAAATGAGATGGATCGGGGAAGGACGAACATATGGGATAGAGTTTGAAGAGTATTGGATGCCTATACGTGGGTATACCCTCGATCCACATGCCTATACCTAGGTATACCGGGTGACGAAGGAATAATAAATTGGCCCTCGATATTCGCCTACCTGGTTTTCGGCCCAGGAGGGATTACTGTCGAAGGAGTTACAAGGCCCATAAAGACAGCGGCTGGACGCGGCCCAGGAGCTACACTTGGCGTGCAAGCAAGGATTCGAGGAGTCCAAGTTGGATTAGTCTTCGACTAGGGCTTATTCAAAACCGATCCGATTTGTATTTTGCTTGAGGGACAATCCTGAGACCCGGCCTTTGCATATAAAAGGCTGGAAGGGAGGTCCCGAAACCCTAGACACTTTTCCACCACCTCACGCCGGAGCGCTCGATACTTAGAGCTCTCTGCCTCGGCTAGATCCAATCTACGCCACCATTGTAACACCTCCATTGTAGCCACCCCATCAATAAAAGTCAGACAAGCAGGACGTAGGTCATTACCCTACCAAGGGGGCCGAACCTGGGTAAAACCTCGTGTCCCTCTGCTTTTGTCTGATCACTGTTGAGTTCGCCGGATCCCACAATGCGCTCCATAGATCGAAAGCCCTCAAGCATGGGCATTGCCGAGCTAGAACCTCGTCAATTGGCGCCGACCGTGGGGACGCCGGGATCTGGATCTACGGATTCCCCGGCTCCTTCACCAATCATCGACAACCTCACCGCATCGACAAGGCTCGGCGGCCCGGCATCAGCTATGGCCGTCGATTCTGCATCGCCGCTCGACATCGACTCTGCCATCGACGTCGCCGCCGTCATCGCTGTGCCGACCGTCGTCGACACCAACGACAAGATCGACATCGACGTCGCCATCGACATCGCTGTCGGCATCGCTGTGCTGAGCGTCATCAGGACCACCTCACTGGAACCGAAGGTCGACATCGCTGGATCGACCGTCACCGGCACTGCTTCGCCAAGCGATGCCGGTCTTATTCCGGCCGCAATCATCGTCGACCCAACCTCAGGCACGACGGGAGCAGTTTCGGCGACCACCGGAGGCTTCGACATGGCCTTCGGACTGTTCAACTTCCACGTGGACAACGACGGAGTCGCTGAGCTGATCTCCGTCAGTGATTCGATGCTGCCCACGACGGCCCCAAGCACATCACCAGTTACCGAGGGCAATCCCTCGGCGACCGAACCACCGGCGCCGCTGGAGGAGGAACCAAGGCCGAAAGATTCGACCCCATCAGTAGGGTCGAACGACTTCGAAGCTCCACCTCCATCCCCAACCACCGCATATTGCGCCGATTGCGACGTGTACCACTTCATGGGCGCCGAAGATTTCTCGTCTCACGAGATCGCCGGCTGTGAAGACCCTCGGGGAGGCACTGCAGCTGTCTACCCGACGATATCCGAGTGCGAGCGGGCTCTCAACGCCCTCACGCTCCGTACCACACCCTACGACCCTGATTATGTCGAAGGGTTGTACTCAGATTACACATGCTCAGACGACGACGACGTCTACCCCGAAGCTAAGGGGAAAATAGGCAACTCAGATAGCTCGTACTCGAATGAATCTGCAACATCAAGCAATGAGTACATGGTCGATTACGACTCCGACCTCATGATTGAGGTCGAATCTTACCTCAGAGACGACGACACCTATCCTCCAGCGCTGGGCGAAATCAGCGATGACTCGACCCCACCGTTCGGAGGACACTGCATGATGGCATCACATGGAGATGGGAACGAGAATAGAGCCAACGACGGTCGAAACCGGTCAACCACCGGCCGACAATTCATAACACAAGAATAGATCCGGTATGCAAGGAGAGTGTACACGAGTGAAGCAGATATGGGCCCTAACCCGAGCCCGCAGGAGCTAGCTGCGCTCCAGTTTGTCGTCCAGGAGCAGAAGGACCAGATCAGCGCCGACAGGCGCATCTTGGAGCGACGCAGAGATGAGGCCGACGCGTCCAGCAGAAGACGGGCTGCACTATCGTCCCACTATTCGTCAAGCGTCCAACATAGGACACGGTCGCATATCCCGCCTGGGGCCGATATG
This sequence comes from Dactylis glomerata, assembly GCA_007115705.1. Lineage (NCBI taxonomy): Eukaryota > Viridiplantae > Streptophyta > Magnoliopsida > Poales > Poaceae > Dactylis > Dactylis glomerata. Next base: position 1,967,999 of record QXEO01002112.1, on the reverse strand, counting down.
CACAATGTCGCCCGAAACTTGGAAGCGGAGTTTAATGAAGCAGATCTGCTACCCAAGACCAAGGAAGCTGAAATCATGGCAACAGCAGCATACATTGCTGCAAACGCAGCCAACGACGATGAGCATATGAGGCACTTGTAAAATCTGGCGCTCGAAGGAGTTAGGGTGCTTCAAGGCACAGCTAACCAAGAGCGCGAAACGACACCGAGAAGGGCCATCCCGCCAGTCGAACAGTCCAGACACCCAGTAGCAGCGCCAGCAGTCGCGCCTATGACTCAAGTGGTGGAACCTATCAATGGAGAGCTTCGACATGGCTTGACTCAGAATAGAGTCGACAACGGGCGTGCGCGACGCGAGGCCCGTCGCTTCGAGGAGGAACGCGATCTGGAGGCGTTCGCCGGTAATCACGATGGGCTGTGCGGAGCGGAGTGCTTTAGTCTCCTGATCCGTTCTACACCATTGCCGAAAGGGATCAAGCTCAGCGACGGTGTAGTCAAGTTCAATGGGCAGCAGGACCCTCGAATTTGGCTCGATGACTTTATGACCGCCGTCACCATCGGCGGTGGATCCAGAGATAATGCTCTCCAGTTGCTATCGTTGCACTTGAAGGACAACGCAAGGGCGTGGCTGAACAACCTTGCTCCAGACAGCATTCGCTCTTGGGAAGAGTTTCGGCAAGCCTTTATCGCCAACTTTCGAGGTACCTCGCGACGGCCCACATCGTTCGAAGAGTTACGCTTGTGCGTACAAAGGACCAGAGAAAATCTGAGGTCATACATCTCACGATGGATCAGTCTCCGCAACACAACGGAGAATATTTCGCCCGAGAGGGCCATCGATGCCTTTCGGGATGGTCTCATTCGACGGGACTTCAAGGAGGAGCTGGGGCGCTGCAAGCCGAAGACCGTCGACCATCTCATGAGCTTGGCGAACGAGTGGGCTGATGGAGAAGACTCCATCACGGCACCTAGAAGCTGCCGCCGATCAGCGAAGCGTGACGTCGACGCGAAAGATCAGTTTCACAACAGCTCCCGAAAGAAAGGTCGTCGGAACCGCTACGATGACGCAGACGCCACGGACATGGTAGCAGCAGGCTACGTGAATGAGGACCGTGACGATAATCGCGATGGGGTGTGACAAGGAAACAACTACTATGGCAGTAGTAGCAGGAGCGCTGGCCGCGATTCGAAGCCAAGAACGGAGTGGCGCCGACGACGCGATCAGCCACAGCTGTCAGCGGAAGAGATGCTCGATGGGGGGGTGCACAAGACACACGTACCTCGATAAAGATGGAATCCGAAGACCCGATCATCTCCTCATAGAGTGCAGGGAATTCCTTCACCTCAGTCGAGCACTTCAGGAGAGGATGCAAACTGAGCAACCGGTGGCTGGTGCGATAGCTTACAACGCTCCACCACCGCCGCCTAATCCGCCAGCGAGCGTGGTACAGCAGGGCCACCAAGCCGCTACAATCCAGCATGTCGAGCCATGATAGCCAGCTGTCGAAGAGGAGGCGTTCCCGCCACCACGAGGATTCGTGCCCATGATTTAGAGAGGGCGCCCGACGAACAAAGTCCAGCAGAAGCGTGCAAGAGAGGTTTTCCATGCTGAACATGCACCACCTGCCACGCCCGAATATCTGAACTGGTCAGAACACCCAATCGGCTTCGACCGGTCAGATCATCCACCGAAGATCCCGCGCCCTGGACACCACGCCTTGGTCCTCGAGGCGCAGATAGGGGGTTTCACCTCGAAGAAAGTGTTCATGGATGGAGGGAGCAGTCTGAACCTCATCTATGCAGACACATTGCGAAAGATCAAGATCCCGATGGACAATCTCTTGCCGACAGAGACGTCTTTCCACGGAATCGTCCCAGGGAAGCCGACATACCCATTGGGGGCAATACACTTGGACGTCATCTTCGGTACTCCATCAAACTTCAGGAAGGAGAAGATTGAGTTCGAGGTCGTCGACTGGCCCTCGTAGTATCACGCTATTCTCGGACGACCAGTGTTCGCCCAATTCATGGCGGTTCCACACTACGCTTACCTCAAGCTGCGGATGCCCGCTAATCGAGGGCCACTGACGATCAGCGATAGCTTTGTCCGCTCCGAAAATTGCGACAAAGACTTCAACAGCATGTCCCAGACATTTGGAGTGCACGAGGAGCTCCATCATATTAGGGAGGCCACCAACATGGACATCGACCCACCGGCGCAGCAGAACGCCCCAGAATTGTCGTTCGATGCCTGCAAGGACACCCGAGAACACCAGATTCACCCGACAGATCCAACCAAGACCGTGCGGGTGTCGAATTCTCTTTCCCCTACATAGGAAAGCGCGCTCGTCGAGTTCCTCCGTGAGCACTGGAGGATGTTCGCCTGGTGTCCAGCAGATATGCCAGGTATCCCTAGGGAACTCGCCGAGCACGAGCTAAAAATCTTTCCCAACGCGAAGCCGATCAAGCAGTCCATGCGCCGGTATAATCCGGAAAAAGCCCGGTCAATGGGCGAAGAAATCAACCGCCTCCTCGAGGCCAAGTTCATTAGAGAGATCAAGGAAGCCACATGGCTTTCGCCACCGGTCATGGTGGAAAAGAAGGACACCAAGATCTACAGGATGTGCATCGACTTCACGGCGCTGAACAAGCATTGCCCAAAAGATTACTTCCCTCTGCCCCGATCGACCAGATCATCGATTCGACTGCAGGGTGCGAGCGCCTTTCGTTCCTCGACGCGTACTCTGGGTACAACCAGATAAGGCTAAAGGTGGAGGACGAAGACAAGACGGCATTCATCACCCCGCACGGGGTGTACTGCTACATGACGATGCCCTTCGGGCTCAAGAACGCGGGAGCCACCTATCAACGGTGCATGCAGGCGTGCTTGAAGGAACAGATCGGTCGCAACATCGAAGTCTACGTTGACGATATCGTCATCAAAACTGCGAAAGCAGAGAGCCTGCTCGATGACCTGCGAGAAACTTTTGCCAACCTCGACCGCTACAGCATCAAGCTCAACCCGAAGAAGTGCTCCTTCGGGGTGCCTACAGGCCAGCTGCTGGGCTACCTCATTTCTGAAAGAGGAATCGAAGGTAACCCAGAGAAGATCCAGGCCATCATTAACATGCAACCGCCGAAGACGCTCTGACATGTCCAGCAGTTGACAGGTCGACTAGCAGCACTTAGCCGCTTTATAAGCAAGCTCGGCGAAAAAGCTCTCCCCTTCTATCGGCTGCTCCGGAAGACGGACAACTTCACGTGGACAGAAGAGGCGCAAGCCGCGTTCGACGATCTCAAGCGTCGCCTCTCGACATCCCCAGTCCTAGTCACCCCCCGAGAGAAAGAGCCGATATTGCTATACATAGCGGCCACAAACCAAGTCGTCAGCTCGGTCCTATTAGTCGAGCGTGCGGAGGAGGGCAAAGAGCATGGAGTACAAAGGCCAGTATACTACCTCAGCGAGGTCTTATCTCCAACCAAGCAAAGATATCCCCATTACCAGAAGCTAGCATATGCCATCTACATGACGGGGAAAAACTGCCACATTACTTCGAGTGCCATTCCATCATAGTGGTGGCCTCGAATCCAGTGTCCAGCATTCTCAACAACCCAGACGCCACAGGACGTGTGTCACTATGGGAAATCACCTTGGGACCCTGGGAGATCATGTACCAGCGCCAGTCGGCGATCAAGTCACAAGTCTTGCCAGATTTCATAGCCGAATGGACGGAAGCACAAATGCCCGAACTCCCGGACATGTCGAACTGTTGGACCATATACGTCGACGGGTCTAAGCGGGTTTCGGGAGCAGGAGCAGGAGTGGTTCTTGTGTTGCCGCAGGGGGACAAGATGTGCTATGTCCTCCGCATGCGCTTCACGAACCCCTCGAACAACGAAGCAGAGTACGAAGCCGTCCTGCACGGCATGCGCATGGCAAAAGCTTGCGGGGCCACCCGCATCAAGATCCACGGAGACTCGAACCTCATCGCCCAGCAAGTCATGAAGGAGTGCGATGCGACCTGCGCAAACATGATCGCATATCGCGCCATGTACGACAAGCTCGAAGGCGACTTTGAAGGGTGTGAGGTAACACACATCGGCAGGGAAAGCAACGAAGAAGCAGACAACCTGGCCAACATTGGCTCCAAGTGCCTGCCGATACCGCCAGGAATTTTCTTTGAGGAGATATTCGAGCGCTCTATCAAGATCAAGCCAGCCATCGACCCGGTGATTCTACCGAGTTAACGAAGTAAATAACCGGCCAGTTGGAAAACCCCAAGAGAAGGTTTGATGAAGATAGCAGCAAGTTTTCCCTCAGTTAAGAAACCAAGGTATGTCGATCAGGAGAAGAGCAGACAATACGACTGAAGGTGATGCGGACTGGCTTAGCGACAGCTTCAGACAATTTATATATGGCGCCTCGTCCAAGCTTTGCTTTGCTAGCAGCAACATGGAACCTGCACACAACACAACCAAATACTTTGTTCCCAACTTGCGATGAGGTTGTCAATCTCACCGGTTTGCTTGAAACAAAGGGTATGAGCGTATCGAGTGGAAAACAGTAGAAGTATGCGAGTAAAGTAAACAGGTGATAGCAATATGATGAAAATAGGACCAGGGTCCACAGTTCACTAGTGGTGTCTCTCCATAAGATAAATAACACATGCTGGGTAAACAAATTACAGTTGGGCAATTGATAGAATAAAGATAAACGTGATATGTCAAGAAGATCACTATGCGATTTACTCTGGGCATTACAACAAAATACATAGACCGCCATCCAACTGCATCTATGACTAATAATCCACTTGTGGCGAATCAATCCGAGAACTCCATAAGTATTAAGTTGCGAACAACAGATAATTGCATTAAGCAAAGTGTGTAATGTAAACAAAGCATATGCCCTTGAGCATATGAATTTTGTTTTCTCCCTAGTAGCAACAGCACATCTACAACCTTAGAGGTTTCTGTCACTCCCCCAGATTAAATAGAGGCATGAACCCACTATCAAGCATAAATACCCCCTCTTGGAGTCACTAGCAACTACTCGGCCAAGATAGCTACTAACAACGGAGAGCATGCAAGATCATAAACAACATAGAGATAACATAAGATATATTTCAGTATAGCAACTCAATCATAACACCAATATTCATCGGATCCCAACAAACCAAACATGTAGAATTACATAACGGTGATCTCAATCATGTAGGGCAGCTCATGAGATCTAAACATGAAGCACATGGTGGAGGAGACAACCATCTAGCTACTGCTATAGACCCATAGTCCAAGGTAGACTACTCACTCATCGCTCCGGAGGCAAGCATGGCGATGAAGAAGACCTCCGGTGGCGATTCCCCTCTCCGGCCGGGTGCCGGGAAGAGCTTCTGGACCCTCCCGATCTTCGGGTCGACGGCGGCGGCGGATCGCGATGTGTTCTAGAAAATTGATAGGGTACTTAGGTTGTTTCCGTCGGGGGGTCTTTATAGGCGAAGGGGCATCGTCAGGAGTGGACCGAGGCGGTCTCACACGTAGGGGGCGCGGCCAGGGCCTAGGCCGCGCCGCCCTGGTGTGTGGCCACCTCGTGGCCCCACTCCGTCTCCTATTCGGATCTCTGGAAGCTTCCGGGAAAAATAAGACTTCAGGAACTTGTTTCGTCCAATTCCGAGAATATTTCCTGTGTTCAAATCATAAGTCAAACGTGTGTTCAAATCATAAGGAAAAACATACAAATGGTTTTCAGCTTGTCCTTTATGGAGAGCAAAACATAAATGCATAGGACACCTTTAAGTTTAAGAGGGCGACTAGATACAAATAATTTGAGAACAAGTGAAACCAACAATATGAATCAATCAATGAAAACTTTGGGACAATGCACATTATACTAAGAATGACAACTATGCTCTCTTAATGGTGCATAAAGATAGAAGGTGGTGACTCAACATAAAAGTAAAAGAAAGGCCCTTCGCAGAGGGAAGCAGTGATTGCAAGTTTTATAGACCTTCAAAAATTATGTTACTTACTGGCTTTGAGCTCTCATTGCCCCCATCATAAGCATCTTGAATGGTTAGAGTTAATGCGAGAACAATTATGATGCATATGCTTGACAAATCATAAGTCGAAAACCTCGTGCCCCGTGAATACGAGTACCCAAACCTCATGCTACTCAACTTAGAGTCCCAAGCAAGGCTCTTGTCATTGTAAGTATATATGTATCATCAAGAACCGCCAACGGGGTACCTCCGTGCCCGATGAAAAGGAACAAGCCCTCATCAAAATGACAGGACAAGCAGACAATGAACACCTCGACATCTCTTTTATTTGCCATTTGTTTAGCTTTTTATTGTGAGATGCGTCATCGAATGTCCACCATGGGTATGCTGCAAATTTCCACCATGAATTATGCATGGCTTAGATTGGCGGCCCAGGCGTTTCCCTAACACATATACAAATTCCATGATCCCCACAAGATTCCCAATTCATTTCACACCGCGGGCATCCATAAACAAAAGATCACGATATCAACTCAAATAAGAAGTGCAATGTTGAAAGCTTGCCCCATGACAGCATGGTTGGGCTAGAATCCAACTTACAACTTGCAAGCATAACAACTCAACATAAGAGACCACAATGTCAAATTTTTAAGAATAGGAAAAAGTAAAGTGTGCCTTCCGGTTCGTGAGAGCTTTACTGACCAATTTTTGCATAACACTAGTAAGAGTTTAATTTGAAGAGAAGATAAAAGCAAGTCAAATTTACTTGGAATAGCAAATTGCTAGTAGGTATGTATGGTGGACACTTTGGAAAACTTTGGCTTTTAGGAGTTGGATGCACGAGTAGAGCTCATACTCAGTACAAGGCGAGGGCTAGCAAAAGACTGGGAGCGACCAACTAAGAGAGCAATAATGGCCATAATCATGCAAAGCGACAAAGCGACATTAAAAGAAGCATAAGATGGCATCAAAAGTCAAAAACTAAATGATCATAGAGGCATCAAAAGTCAAAAACCAAATAAAGCATCAAGGAGAAAACCAAAATAATGCTTCCATACAATAAAAACAACGCATGATTTTTTTTTCAAAGGCTTATTAAGCAATCTCAGTTATTTGAGACAAGTCATGCTACAGCAAAACACCTAAGCATACTATCAAAAAGACATCAAGCATGACATGAAAAAGCCTAAGCCGCAGTCTACACAAGCTCCTTCTTGTACCACTTTTTTGCATAAAGCTTTTTCTCTTTTCCAACACCATTTGAAATTTTTAAAGACACCTCTTTTGATGAAAACCAATAAAGATCAGAGGCAAAAATACACCTTGATGAAAAGATATGACAAGGTCTGAACGCAAATCAAGGCGAAAACGAAAACCAAAAGCAGTAGCGGAAAAAGAAGAACACTCGGTGAAATTGTAAGAATGAAAAACGGAGTGTTCTTGGCAAATGAAAACGAGTACATCTCCTCCAAAGGAAATTTGTTGGGGTCCAACCATTTATTGCAGCAAATAAAACTAAACTAACTAAGAAAACTAAAACAACTGACGCTCCAAGAAAAACACATAATGCATGAAGCAATAAAAATATAGTGTCTTGAAAGGTGACCTAATTTTTGCCGATGAAGAAGGGGTGCCTCGGGGGCATCCCCAAGCTTTGATGCTTGTACTTCTTGGATATTTCTTGGGGTGATTCATGGGCATCCCCAAGCTTGAGCTTTTGTCCATTCTTCAACTCATCTCATCACTCTCCGATCCCTACACTTGAAAACTTACTTCATACAAAACTAAAAACAAATCTATTAGCAACATTAGTGTAAGCATAACATAGAATCAACCCTTTTTGCTTCAGGTTTCAACCTAAAACCACCACGTATTAAGCATATACTACTGTAGCAACTTCCCCAAAAGTTCTGTGATCAAAAGAACTCAAAAAGAAAGCGATAAAGCGGCAAACACAAATATTGGCAGAAATCTGTCAAAACAGAACAGCTGACAAAGGTCGAATTTTTTAGGGGTTTTTTGTTGCTCAAATCAAAAAGTGTTCAACTAATGAAAGTTTGGATATAACCTGGGTCATATGCACAAGAAATTTCAGGTCCAAAAGATATACATAAAATTTTCACGAATTTTTATGGTGCGGCACCGAAAACTGTTTCAGGACAGCAACATCCCCAAATCTTACCTCACTCAAATTAGAGGCTTCTCTTGGCACAATGATGTCTACGCACACGTCTGTTCTTGTAGACAGTGTTGGGCCTCCAAGTGCAGAGGTTTGTCGAACAGCAGCAAGTTTCCCTTAAGTGGATCACCCAAGGTTTATCGAACTCAGGGAGGAAGAGGTCAAAGCTATCCCTCTCAAACAACCCTGCAATTATGATACAGAAAGTCTCTTGTGTCCCCAACACACCCAATACACTTGTCAGATGTATAGGTGCACTAGTTCGGCGAAGAGATAGTGAAATACAAGTGGTAGTGATGATTATGAGTAGTAAATATAGTATGGAATAAGTATCGCTGCAAGCAAACATGTAACAAAACAGCAAGTAAACGGTGTACAAGGCTTGGAAACAAGGCCTAGGGATCATACTTTCACTAGTGGACACACTCCCAACAATATAACATAATTGAACGAATAGATAACTTCTCTTCACTATGGTACTCTGAATTACTCTCCTATTGAATAACACTAATCATTGCGTAGGGCTACGAAGCACTCCTTAAAGTTCATCAAGTACTTGACAAACACCACTCATAGAGATATCCAAATCAAATCACAACTCAAGATAGATATTATTGCAACTTAGACCAAGTACTAACACGGTGCACACACTGTCAACATTACACCATGAAAGGAGGAATAGATCACTTCAATACTATCATAGTGATAATTATTCTCATAATCCATAAGAGATCACAATCGTAGCCTAGACCAAGTACCACCATGATGCACGCACTGTCACCGTTACACCATGGCAGGAGGAATAGATTACTTTAATAACATCACTAGAGTACACATAATATCTGAATAATAACATCTACTTGTTCAACATGATACAAAGCTCACGATCACATAAAGATCACATCATGGGAGAGAGAGGTGAACCACATAGCTACTGGTAGAGCCCTCAGCCCCGGGGATGAACTACTCCCTCCTCATCACAGGAGACAGCAAGGTTGATGGAGATGGCGGTGAGGTCGATGGAGACGGTGGAGACGGCGATGGAGACCGATGGAGATGGCTCTGGGGGCACTTCCCCATCCCGGCAGGGTGCCGGAATAGAGACTTCTGTCCCCCGAAATTTGGCTTCGACGGCGGCGGCGCTGCGGAACTGTTCTGGAAATTTTGCCGACTCCTTTAGGGTTTTCCGTCCCGAGGCTAGGCGAAGGGGCGTCGTCAGGGGGCAGCCAGGGGCTCCTCACACCAGGGTGGCGCGACCAGGGCCTGGGCCGCGCCACCTATGTGTGAGGGCGGCCTCTGGCCCCCCTCCGGCTCTCTTTCGGTCTTCGGGAAGCTTCCGGAAAAAATAAGGCTTCTGGAACTTGTTTCATCCAATTCCGAGAATATTTCCTGTGTAGCTTTTCTGAAACACAAAAACAGCAGAAAACAGGGAACTGGCACTGTGGCGACTTGTTAATAGGTTAGTTCCGGAAAATGCATAAAAGTGCCACGAAGTGTAACGAAACATCGGGTAAATGGTGTAAAAACAAGCATGGAGCATCAAAAATTATAGATACGTTTGAGACGTATCACACAACAACGAAATAAAAAGGATAAGGAGAGGTCATTACATTAGTAACAACTTCCAAGACTCAAATAAAAGAAAAAGTACTGGAAATAAAACATTGGGTTATCTCCCAAGAGTGCTTTTCTTTAACGCCTTTGAGCTAGGCGCAGAAAATTGCGAATCAAGTAACATCAAGAGATGAAGCATCAAGCTCATAATTTGCTCTAAGAATAGAGTCAAAAAGTAATTTCTTTCTTTTCCTAGGGAAGTGTTCCATACCTTTCTTTAGTGGGAATTGATATTTTATAGTGCCTTCCCTCGTATCAATGATGGCACCTACAGTTCGAAGAAAGGGTCTTCCCAAAATAATAGGATATGAAGCATGGCATTCAACGTCCATAACGAGAAAATCAACAGGAACAAGGTTATTGTTAACCACAATAAGAACATCATTAATCCTTCCCAAAGGTTTCTTCTTAGCAACATCAGCAATAGGAACATCATAATAACATTTTTCAAGCGGTGGTAAATCAAGCATGTCATAAATTTTTCTAGGCATGATAGAAATACTAGCACCTAGATCACATAAAGCATGGCAATAAAAATCATTAACATGCATATCAATGATGAGTTCCCAACCATCTTCTAACTTCTTGGGAATAGAAGCTTTTTGCTTCAACTTTTCATCCCTAATTTTCATGAGAGCATTGGTAATATGCTTAGTAAAAGCAATATTTAGAGAACTAGCATTGGGAGTCAAAGCAAGCTTTTGCAAGAACAAAATAACTTCAGATATATTGCAGCCATCAACATCAAAATCATTAAAGGAAATAGAGCTATCATCTCCTACACTCCGAAAAATTTCAGCACTCTTTTGAGAAAAAGTTTTGGCAGTTTTAGGCTTTTCAACACAAGGAGTGAGAGTTTTCTCTACACCAATCAAAGTAAGAGGATTGCTAGCATTAGGAGCAACATCATTAGAGGTAGTAATAGTACAAACTTTCAAATTCCTAGCAATCTCATCCTCTCTTTCCCATCTAGCATGCAATTCTGCTAACAATCTAAGATTTTCATCAATTCCAACTTGAATAGCATTAGCAGTAGCAAAAGGATCAGGCTTAGCGGACATTCTATTAACCAAAGAGGATTGCACATTAGACAAAGATGAAATATCAGTTTCAGCTTTGGAAACCTTAGCTTGCAATTCAGGAATAGCCTTGTTTAAATCTTCAAGTTGATGACTAATAGTCCTCAACAGAGCTGATTGCTCCTCCATAGTCTTAGTAAACAACTTATTTTGCTCATATTGCATTTGCATAAAATTCTTGGTAGCCTTTTCAAGTTCTAAAAACCTCTCTTCACTGGGCATTTTAGGTCTACCAAGATAGCTATTTTCACCATTAGAGGGAAACGGCCTATAGTTGCTACTAGTAAAATTGTTCCTATAAGCATTGTTGTTAAAATTATTGTTTCTAATGAAGTTCATATCAACATGCTCTTCTTGAGCAACCAAAGAGGCTAAAGGAACATTATTAGGATCAACATGAGTTCTATCATCGGCAAGCCTAGCCATAATGGTATCAATCTTATCACTCAAGGAAGAGGTTTCCTCAACAGAATTTACCTTCTTACCTTGTGGAGCTCTCTCGGTGTGCCATTCGGAATAATTTACCATCATGTTGTCAAGTAGCTTTGTTGCGGCGCCCAAGGTAAGGGACATAAAAGTGCCTCCAGCAGTTGAATCAAGTAGGTTCCTCGAAGAAAAATTCAGTCCTGCATAAAAAGTTTGGACAATCATCCAAGTAGTCAGTCCATGAGTGGGGCAATTCTTTATCATAGATTTCATTCTTTCCCAAGCTTGAGCAACATGTTCATTATCAAACTGAGTAAACTTCATAATATTGCTACGCAGAGGTATAATCTTAGCAGGAGGATAGTATCTACCAATAAAAGCATCCTTACACTTAGCCCATGAATCAATACTATTCTTAGTCAAAGACAGCAACCAATCTTTAGCTTTTCCTCTCAAAGAAAAAGGAAACAACTTAAGCTTAATGATATCACTTTCAACATCCTTATATTTCTGCATCTCACATAGCTCAACAAAATTGTTGAGATGAGCTGCAACATCTTCAGTACTAGCACCAGAAAATTGCTCTTTCATAACAAGGTTCAACAAAGCAGGCTTAATCTCATAAAAGTTGCAGCAGGAGCAGGTGGTGCAATAGGAGTGCAGATAAAATCACTATTGTTCGTGCTAGTAAAGTCACACAACTTGGTGTTTTCAGGAGTAGCCATTTCAGCAAAACTAAAAGTAGACAAGTAAAAACAACTACCAAGGATTCTAATTTTTTTGGGTTTTTGATATAAAACGATGCAAGTAAAAATAAAGTAAAGCAAAACTTAAAACAAAGTAAAGGATGTGCGTGCGAAAAACTCCCCTTGCAGAGGTCTTCCACTCTTCCCCGGCAACGGCGCCAGAAAGAGCTTGATGCTACCGAGTTAATGAAGTAAATAACCGGCTAGTTGGAAAACCCCAAGAGAAGGTTTGATGAAGAAAGCAGCAAGTTTTCCCTCAGTTAAGAAACCAAGGTATGTCGATCAGGAGAAGAGCAGACAATACGACTGAAGGTGATGCGGACTAGCTTAGCGATAGCTTCAGACAATTTATATATGGCGCCTCATCCAAGCTTTGCTTTGCTAGCAGCAACATGGAACCTGCACACAACACAACCAAATACTTTGTTCCCAACTTGCGATGAGGTTGTCAATCTCACCGGTTTGCTTGAAACAAAGGGTATGAGCGTATCGAGTGGAAAACAGTAGAAGTATGCGAGTAAAGTAAAGAGTGTGAGTAAAGTAAACAGGTGATAGCAATATGATGGAAATAGGACCAGGGTCCACAGTTCACTAGTGGTGTCTCTCCATAAGATAAATAACACATGCTGGGTAAACAAATTACAGTTGGGCAATTGATAGAATAAAGATAAACGTGATATGTCAAGAAGATCACTATGCGATTTACTCTGGGCATTACAACAAAATACATAGACTGCCATCCAACTGCATCTATGACTAATAATCCACTTGTGGCGAATCAATCCGAGAACTCCATAAGTATTAAGTTGCGAACAACAGATAATTGCATTAAGCAAAGTGTGTAATGTAAACAAAGCATATGCCCTTGAGCATATGAATTTTGTTTTCTCCCTAGTAGCAATAGCACATCTACAACCTTAGAGGTTTCTGTCACTCCCCCAGATTAAATAGAGGCATGAACCCACTATCGAGCGTAAATACCCCCTCTTGGAGTCACTAGCAACTACTCGGCCAAGATAGCTACTAACAACGGAGAGCATGCAAGATCATAAACAACATAGAGATAACATAAGATATATTTCAGTATAGCAACTCAATCATAACACCAATATTCATCGGATCCCAACAAACCAAACATGTAGAATTACATAACGGTGATCTCAATCATGTAGGGCAGCTCATGAGATCTAAACATGAAGCACATGGTGGAGGAGACAACCATCTAGCTACTGCTATGGACCCATAGTCCAAGGTAGACTACTCACTCATCGCTTCGGAGGCAAGCATGGCGATGAAGAAGACCTCCGGTGGCGATTCCCCTCTCCGGCAGGGTGCCGGAAAGAGCTTCTGGACCCTCCCGATCTTCGGGTCGACGGCGGCGGCGGATCACGATGTGTTCTGGAAAATTGATCGGGTACTTAGGTTTTTTCCGTCGGGGGGTCTTTATAGGCGAAGGGGCATCGTCAGGAGTGGACCGATGCGGTCTCACACGTAAGGGGCGCGGCCAGGGCCTGGGCCGCGCCGCCCTGGTGTGTGGCCACCTCGTGGCCCCACAATGTCTCCTCTTCGGATCTCTGGAAGCTTCCGTGAAAAATAAGACTTCAGGAACTTGTTTTGTCCAATTCCGAGAAAATTTCCTGTGTATCACTTCTGAAACACAAAAACAGCAGAAAACAGGGAACTGGCACTGTGGCGACTTGTTAATAGGTTAGTTCCGGAAAATGCATAAAAGTGCCACGAAGTGTAATGAAACAGTAGGCAAATGGTGTAAAAACAAGCATGGAGCATCAAAAATTATAGATACGTTGGAGACGTATCACCCGGCGTTAGCAACACGCTCGGGGGCTAAGCAGACAAACTCAACCCCAGCAGCGGGAACAGAAGACCTCTCCAAAGACGCAGCTACAGTCATGCTCGTCGAAGCAGTCTGGACAAAGCCGTACCTGGCTTACCTGGCGCGAGGCGAACTCCCAGAAGATCCCATCCATCGTCGACAGGTCATGCGACGCTCCAAGGCCTTCACGATAATCAACGGAGAACTCTACAAGCGTAGCACTATAGGTGTTCTCCAGCGGTGCATAGCGCAAGAAGACGGAATCGCCCTCCTTCGGGAGATCCACGAAGGGACCTGCGGGCATCACGCCAGCAGTCAAACTCTCGTCGCTAAGGCTTTTCGATCGGGGTTTTACTGGCTCTCGGCCCTCTACGATGCCAGGAACATTGTCCAGCAGTGCAAAGTGTGCCAGCTATTCGCCACTAAGCCGCACGCACCCGCATCAGAACTACACACCATACCCGTCGCCTGGCCCTTCGCACAGTAGGGCCTCGATCAGGTCGGGGCCCTGCCCAAGTCATCTCGAGGTAACCACACGTACCTGTTGGTCGCCGTGGATAAGTTCTCCAAGTGGATCGAAGATGTCCCTGTCACCAACCAAGAGGCGACCACGGCGGTCAAGTTCTTCGAATCCATCGTCTACCGGTATGGCGTACCGAACAGCATCATCACCGACAACGGCACCAACTTCACATCGGGCGAGTTTCAAGAATTCGCCAAAAAGCTCGGCATCAAGATCAAGTACGCCTCGGTGGCGCATCCCAACTCCAACGGCCAAGTCGAAAAGGCCAACGGGCTTGTCTGCGCAGGCCTGAAGAAGTGACTCCTTCGACCCCTCAAACGCACGGCAGGCGCTTGGGTCGAGGAACTACCGTCGGTCCTATGGAGCCTGCGGACAACGCCAAATTCTTCGACCGGTTACACGCCATTCTTCTTGCTTTTCGGAGCAGAGGCGGTGCTACCTACTGATGTGCGCTACTGCGCGCCTCGCATGGTGGCCTACGTCGAAGAAGACGCAGAAAAGGCATTGGCAGATGCCCAAGACCTACTGGATGAAGCTCAGGACGTCGCCCTTGCCCGCTCGGCAGTTTACCAGCAAAGCCTCTGCAATTACCACAACAGACATGTACGCGAACGATCCTTCGAGCCAGGCAACCTCGTACTTTGCCTCAAGCAAACAAGCACGTCGAAGATGGAGCCACCATGGGAAGGCCCATAGCTCGTCCACGAAGCAATCCCAGGAGCCGCGTATCGGCTACGCGACCCCAAGACAGGGAAGGACATCGACAACCCGTGGAACGCACAGCAGCTGCGTCGGTTCTATCCTTAGAATCAGCACACTTCCTCCACCTCCCATCTCTATGTAATTAAGCGTCGGCAGCAGACCATGCTCAACCATTGCGCCCTCGGCGCTAAGCAATAAAGTACACTTCCTCATATCATTGTTTAACCCACACTTGGGGGCTTCGCCTTAAAAAATCGCTCAACCTACGCTCGGGGGCTTCGCCTTTCGACCCAGCTCGGGGGCTTCGCCTTTCGACCTGCACTCAGGGGCTTCGCCTTTCGACCCAGGCTCGGGGGCTTCGCCTTTCGACCTGCGCTCGAGAGCTTCGCCCTTTGACCTACGCTCGGGGGCTTCGCCCTTTGACCTGCGCTCGGGGGCTTCGCCTTTCGACCCACGCTCGGGGGCTTCGCCTTTTGACCCACGCTCGGGAGCTTCCCCCTTCGACCTACGCTCGGGGGCTTTGCCCTTCAACTCACGCTCGGGGGCTTCGCCCTTCGACCTACGCTCGGGGCTTCGCCCTTCGACCTACGCTCGGGGGCTTCGCCCTTCGACTTACGCTCGAGGGCTTCGCCCCTCGACCTACATGACTCGTCAAAATTCGCACAAAGCACTCTGAAGAAACTCCCAAGAGACATACATACACAAGAGATAAACCAGATTTAGATATTTGGCCATGTCATTGCGCCGCAACGCCCTGATTCACCCTTTGACGATCACTCTCGGTGATAATCTGTCGGGCGATACAATCAGCCGTGTCCTTACAAGCAGCATAATGGGGATCCATGTCAACATGGCCGCTGGGAGTTGGAGGGAGCGCCTTCAGCAGCTCTGATGTCTACGCACTTCTATTCTTGTAGACACTTGTTGGGCCTCCAAGTGCAGAGGTTTGTAGAACAGCAGCAAGTTTCCCTTAAGTGGATCACCCAAGGTTTATCGAACTCAGGGAGGTTAGAGGTCAAAGCTATCCCTCTCAAACAACCCTGCAATTACAATACAGAAAGTCTCTTGTGTCCCCAACACACCCAATACACTTGTCAGATGTATAGGTGCACTAGTTCGGTGAAGAGATAGTGAAATACAAGTGGTATAGATGATTATAAGAAGCAAACGTGATGTGAAATAAATATCGCTGCGAGCAAACAAGTAACAAAATAGCAAGTAAACGGTGTGCAATGCTTGGAAACAAGGCCTAGGGATCATACTTTCACTAGTGGACACACTCCCAACAATATAACATGACTGAACAAATAACTTCTCTTTGCTAAGGCACTCTGAATTACTCTCCTATTGAATAACACTAATCATTGTGTAGTGGCTATAGAAGCACCCCTTAAAGTTCATCAAGTACTTGACAAACAGCACTCATAGAGATATCCAAATCAGATCACAATTCAAGATAGAAATCATTGCAACTTAAACCAAGTACTAACACGGTGCACACACTGTCAACATTACACCATGAAAGGAGGAATAGATCAGTCAAACTATCATAGCAATAATTATTCTCATAATCCACAAGAGATCACAATCATAGCCTAAACCAAGTACCACCATGATGCACGCACTGTCACTGTTACACCATAGCAGGAGGAATAGATTACTTTAATAACATTGCTAGAGTACACAAAATATCTGAATAATAACATGTACTTGTTCAACATGATACAAAGCTCACGATCACATAAAGATCACATCATGGGAGAGAGAGGTGAACCACATAGATACCGGTAGAGCCCTTAGCCCCGGGGATGAACTACTCCCTCCTCATCATAGGAGACAGCAAGGTTGATGGAGATGGCGGTGAGGTCGATGGAGACGGCGGAGACGGCGATGGAGGTCGATGGAGATGGCTCTGAGGGCACTTCCCCGTCCCGGCAGGGTGCCAGAACAGAGACTTCTGTCCCCCGAAATTCGTCGACGGCGGCGGCGGAGCTGCGGAACTGTTTCTGGAAAATTGCCGAATCCTCTAGGGTTTTACGTCCCGAGGCTTTATATAGGCGAAGGGGCGTCGCGAGAGGGCAGCCAGGGGCTCCTCACATAGGGGTGGCGCGGCCAGGGCCTGGGCCGCGCCACCCTAGTGTGAGGGCAGGCCCTGGCCCCTCTCCGGCTCTCTTTCAGATGTCTGGATGCTCCCGGGAAAAATAAGACTTCTGGCTTTTGTTTCATCCAATTCCGAGAATATTTCCTGTGTATCACTTCTGAAACACAAAAACAGCAGAAAACAGGAAACTGGCACTGTGGCACTTCGTTAATAGGTTAGTTCCGGAAAATGCATAAAAGTGCCACTAAGTGTAACGAAACAATAGGCAAATGGTGTAAAAACAAGCATGGAGCATCAAAAATTATAGATACGTTTGAGACGTATCAAGCATCCCCAAGCTTAACTCCTGCTCGTCCTTGAGTAGGTAAGTGATAACAAAAGAAATAATTTTTGAGGTGACATGCACCTACACAATCTTGATCATATATGTAAGCACTGTGAGCTGGGATCATAAGAACTTAAAACATGGGCATGAAAGATATAAACTTGATAGTAAGAACTTAGCAACCATGTTGTAAACATGCAAATGTACACAAACAAAAGATCATGAAAATGAAACAATGAAAGTCAAACGTGTGTTCAAATCATAAGGAAAAACATACAAATGGTTTTCAGCTTGTCCTTCATAGAGAGCAAAACATAAATGCATAGGACACCTTCAAGTTTAAGAGGGCGACTAGATACAAGTAATTTAAGAACAAGTGAAACCAACAATATGAATCAATCAATGAACTTTGGGACAATGCATATCACACTAAGAATGACAACTATGCTCTCTTAATGGTGCATAAAGATATAAGGTGGTGACTCAACATAAAAGTAAAAGAAAGGCCCTTCACAGAGGGAAGCAGTGATTGCAAGTTTTATAACCTTCAAAAATTATGGTACTTATCGGCTTTGAGCTCTCATTGCCCCCTTCATAAGCATCTTGAATGGTTAAAGTTAATGCGAGAACAATTATGATGCATATGCTTGAAAATCATAAGTTGAAAACCTCATTGCCCCGTGAATACGAGTACCCCAACCTCATGCTACTTTACTTAGAGTCCCAGGCAAGCTCTTGTCATTGGAAGTATATGCATATCATTGAGAACCGCCAAGGGTACCTCCGTGCCCGATGACATGAACAGCCACACCAAAATGACAGGACAAGCAGACATGAACACCTCGACATCTCTTTTTATTTGCCTTTTGTTTAGCTTTTATGTGAGATGCGTCGTCGAATGTTCACCATGGGTATGCTGCAAATTTCCACCATGAATTATGCATGGCTTAGATTGCGCGGCCCGCGTTTCCCTACCACATATACAAACTCCATGATCCCCACAAGATTCCCAATTCATTTCACACCGCGGGCATCCATAAACAAAAGATCACGATATCAACTCAAAAAGAAGTGCAATGTTGAAAGCTTGCCCCATGACAGCATGGATGGGCTAGAATCCAACTTACAACTTGCAAGCATAACAACTCAACATAAGAGACCACAATGTCAAATTTTTAAGAACAGGAAAAAGTAAAGTGTGCCTTCCGGTTCGTGAGAGCTTTACTGACCGAATTTCGCATAACACTGGTAAGAGTTTAATTTGAAGAGAAAATAAAAGCAAGTCAAATTTACTTGGAATAGAAAATTGCTAGTAGGTATGTATGGTGGACACAATGGCAAACTTTGGCTTTTGGGAGTTGGATGCACGAGTAGAGCTCATACTCAGTAAAGGCGAGGGCTAGCAAAAGACTGGGAGCGACCAACTAAGAGAGCAATAATGGCCATAATCATGCAAAGCGACAAAGCGACATTAAAAGAAGCATACGATGGCATCAAAAGTCAAAAACTAAATGATCATGAAGGCTAATGGCGACTTTGTAAGAGTCTAACATGTGTGAGCATGCGCCAAGTCAACCCAAATAAAGCATCAAGGAGAAAACCAAAATAATGCTTCCATACAATAAAAACAACGCATGATTTTTTCAAAGGCTCATTAAGCAATCTCA
Source organism: Dactylis glomerata (assembly GCA_007115705.1). Classification (NCBI taxonomy): domain Eukaryota; kingdom Viridiplantae; phylum Streptophyta; class Magnoliopsida; order Poales; family Poaceae; genus Dactylis; species Dactylis glomerata. The sequence goes on along the minus strand of QXEO01002112.1, from coordinate 1,948,808 downwards.
GTTATTTGAGACAAGTCATGCTACAGCAAAACCACTGTTATCGCCACATTTTGGCCAAATGAGGAGATGGGCCGTAATCAAGATGGGCTTGGAGGCTGGATCGGCCTTGCGCGTGGATTTGGGCTAATTGCCCGTGTATCTGTATATTATGATAGATTACGTTTCGGTTTAAACAAGAGATAGAGTTGTTAGGTTTATTCCAAAGATAGAAATTCTCCGGACTATAAATGTGTACCTAGGGTTATTGAGAAAGGAGGACGATCACGTTCACAACAAACACAATCTCGGCGCATCGCCACCCCTTGTTTCGAGGGTTTCTTTCAGGTAAGCGTCGTGCTGCCTAGATCGCATCTCGCGATCTAGGCAGCATCTGCTTATGTGTTATTTGGTGTTGCTCGTACTGAAGCCTTGTTGATGGCGAGTAATACTGTTATCATAGATCTGTTTGGGCTAGCATCGGTGCTTTTGGTTATGTTTGCTTAGTCATGCTGCCCCTAGAGATCTCGCTGCCTTTGCACCTATTTTGGGTGTAAGGGCAGCATCTTGCTTGATCTTTATTCAGTCGATTCAATCTGTCATAGTTGTTCCTTGTTCTCCAAGGATTAGTTTGATATCCGCATGGTTAGGCCTCACAAACGGGTTGAACGATCCAGTAGTACGTAAGGATATGGTTTGCCAATTCGAGAGGAGTTGTTCCGGGAATTGACTCTACGTTGGTTTTTTGGCCTCCTCTAGGGTTAGTTTTCTGTTATCTTTCGTATCTACCAGGCTCAATTACGTGTGGGATGTTCCAATTATGTGGTGAAAGCGTTAAACTGTCGTAGATCGATTTGACTTGTATTGATAAAGCAAAACCCCATGTTATCGTAGATCCAATGCAGATCCATGGGACAATCGGCTACATGAGCCGATTCACAGGGAAACCTGAGAGCCGATCGAGGCTCGTATTTAATGTTTACGTGTCTGCCATGCAGGAAACTAATCGAAGCAATCCATCACCTTCCTGATCAGGTATAGGTCAGGTGGCACGCCCTTGCATCAGCCAGGACGTGTGCCGGAGTTTTGCGGGCCGTTGCCCGAGGGACCAGGGCCCACCAGCAGTTCTGGGAGCCTCCCGGCTCTTCGTGTTGCTCGTCGCTGCTCGCCGGTGGGTTTTGACAGGCAACACATTCTGGCACGCCCGGTGGGACACTCAACAACATCTGCATCAACATCTGACGCTGCGATGGGGGACAGACCAATCACGTACGACGATCTGCCTGATGAGCACAAGAAGAGGTATGATGATATCAAAGCTCTCTTCGAAGCCGATCTCATCGGCTCTTTTGAGAGGACCCGTAAGCATGGCATCAGGTGGAAAGGGTTCTCACCCGAAGGCGCTCTCGATGAGGTGGATCTGTCTGTTCCTTCAGAGGATCGCACCAGAGCTCTGCGACAGGAAGTCAATTACATGGTGGCTCATTCTCTTCACCGCCATTCTGAGAGCCTGGTGAACGCTTTCGAGCGCGTCGCGGTTCGCGTGGTTCAGGAGATCATGAAACATCAGTACTCTCCGTCGGGGCCTACCCTAGGGACTCACCAGGGAGAAAGACCGCTCCAGACCAGGCCACAGCTACCATTCACGCTTGCAGCTCCGGAGCCACCGGGGTCACCGGCGTACGTCGTCTACAAGATTGGAGGTGATCCTGGCGATTACCAATTCCTGTTTGAACCACCTAAAGAAATCCCACATGGATATGTGTGCACATACGTGCCGGACTGCAACAGCCTGACGCGCACGAACCAGATTGCAACCGCAGGGATTTCTGGGGCAGGTGTTTCTGGAGTAGGGATTTCGGGAGCAGGGATGTCCGGGATGGACGCTGATAAACAGGCGTGGCTAGCTAAGTATGCCACCGGAACGAGTCATGAGAATTTAGCCCCTGCAGCTCAAACGGTGGAGCAAATCAGTACCATCTTGAGAGACCAGTTCGGCTTCGTGCCGAAGAGGAGAACAATCGGCTATTCCAAGCCGTACCCCAACGAGTATGATCTGATTCCGCTTCCACCCAAGTATCGGCTCCCTGAGTTCTCAAAATTTAATGGTTCAGAAGGGTCTAGCTCGATCGAGCACGTGAGCCGATATTTGGCACAGTTAGGCATGATTTCAGCATCGGATCAGTTACGCGTAAGGTTCTTTGCGCAATCTCTGACAGGACCAGCTTTTGGGTGGTACACCTCGTTGCCACCAGATTCGATCCGGACCTGGAAGCAGCTGGAAGAACAGTTCCATATTCAGTATCATTCAGAAGCTACCGAGGCTGGCATTGCCGATCTGGCGCAGGTGCGGCAGAAGCGGGGAGAAACGGTAGCCGAGTATATTCAGCGTTTCAGGACTGTCAAGAACCGATGTTATTCGGCTCGTTTAACTGAGAAAGAAGCAGTCGAGCTGGCCGTGTTGGGTCTCTCAGCACCGATCAAGGATCTGGCTTTCCAAGTAGAATACAATTCACTGGCGCACATGGTCCAGAAACTGACAATGTATGAGCAGCGCCACCCTGAGTTGTACCAAGACAAGTTCAAACGTCCGATAGGCCTGGTCGATACAGAAGAAGAGGATCTTGTAGAAGACCAGGAGATAGCCGTGGCTGAATGGGCTCGGGGAGCAGATCCTGTGTCCTGCAAATGGGTGAAACAGCAAGGGCCTGCAAAAGGGTTCGACTTCGATGTAAGCAAAGCTGAGCAGATATTCGATTTACTGCTGAAGGAAAAGCAGCTGAAGTTACCCGAAGGCCATAAAATCCCTACGGCGCAAGAGATGAACGGGAGATCATACTGCAAGTGGCATCACTCGTTCACCCACACCACCAATGATTGCAAAGAGCTACGTCGGCAGATCCAAACGGCGATAGAACAGGGCCGTCTGATCCTTGGGCAGTTCGCCATGAAAGTGGACACAAACCCGTTTCCTGGCATCAACATGGTAGAGCACAGCCACTCCACGAGGCGTCAGCTAGATTTCTCGTTCGATATTAACATGGCAGGGCCTGTGTACCACCATGGCAAGTATAAGGAGGAAAGCGGCCACTCCCGGGGCAAAGAAAAGGAAGAGGCCGGTCCACGCGACCGGCCCCGTTATGATGATAGGCGGTATATAACCGAGGAACAAGTGAGAAGCGTGCGATATCAGAAGCCACACTCCACGCATCTCCTTAACAAGTATGAGCGTCAGTATGACCGACGTCGGCAGTACGACAGAGATGATGAAAGAGATCGTCGGACCGACGCATACGATGGGAGATACCGTCGGCATGATAGAGATGATGAAGGATATGAGCACCGCGCTAGGGGAAGGTCAAAGGAAAAGGAAGGCGTGGATAAACATTGGGATTGTCCTTTCTTCAAGTACTGTTGGGATGCGGGAATGAGCCGATTGCCTACAGTCGACAACTGCCCGGAATGTGGACAGCAGAAGGATGACACAGGTCCAGTTTCAGTGTTCAAGCGTCTAGGGCCTCTCCGGCCTCAGAACAGACAAGAGGAGTCATCTCGAGCAAAAGATCTCGAGGAGTCAGAGGATGAAGAAGAAGATAGATATCACCGGCCAAGGTGGTGTCCCGATGGACTCAGACACACCCAAAAGCGTAGAGTTCAGCGGCTACGTAGCTTGGAGGAAGCCGAAGCGCAGTACCTCCACACTTTAAGGAAAGCCCGGCCTGATCTGGCCGTGAAAATTCAGCAAACCTTGGAGACGGAGGCCCGTCCAAAAAAGAAAGAGTGGCGCCCCAAACCAGTAAAAGCCGATGCGAAGACATCGGCTGGCACAAACATGGTGTTCATACTTCCGTCAGAGTTTTGCGCTCCAAGAACCGAAGAACTACCAGTGGCACAGTTTGACTGCGGCCCACGGCCGGTTATCTTTGAAAAGCCACGGGAGAAGGGCTACAAACATCTGAAAGCCCTGTACCTGAGAGGTTATATCAATGGGCAGCCTGTCCGCAAGATGTTGGTTGACACCGGAGCGGCAGTCAATATAATGCCATACTCCATGCTGCGGCGTTTGGGACGCTCCACTGCAGATCTGATCAAAACCAACGTCACGCTAAGCGACTTCAACGGCCAAGCTTCAGAAACGCAAGGCGTTCTGAACGTGGATCTGACCGTGGGTAGAAAAACCATCCCTACGTCGTTCTTCATTGTTGACAGCAAAAGCACCTACGCTGTCTTGCTGGGAAGGGATTGGATTCACGCTAACTGCTGCATTCCATCCACGATGCACCAATGCCTGATACAGTGGGATGGAGATGAAGTGGAGGTCATTCATGCAGATGATTCGATCGAGATCTCAATAGCTGGCATGAACATTTGGGACGCAGAAGACCAAGAGCCGATCTCTGGAGTCAGTCTAGACGGCTGTGAGCGCATTGAAGCTACAAAAAACGGGGTGAGGCTGGTCTTATCCACTGGCCTGACAGAGTAGCAAAGCCCACGATTGTGCGTGGTAAGGCCGATCCCTGCGATCGGCCACAAAAAATAAAAAGCAGTGATCTTACGACAAGCATGTCATGTAGTCGTAGTAGGGAGATTCCCTACCATTGTAGAGCACAAATAAGTTGTAAACCTTCCTTGAGTAATGCAATCAAAAAGGGGGCCGATTCCGGCAATCGGCCCAAATTATCTTTGTTATCCTCACCAAACTTTTGGCCTGTGTTCAGCATCGATTTAGCAGGTGACGGAAAGCTGGGGTATGGGTTTACATCCGCTGATGAGCTAGAGGAGATTGACATCGGTCCTGGGGATAAGCCACGACCGACATTTATCAGCAAAAAGTTAGATCCGAATCTGCGGGGTCCGATGATAGCTTTGTTGAAAGAATATCCAGATTGCTTTGCCTGGGACTATACGGAGATGCCCGGGTTAGACAGGAGCATCATTGAGCATCGGCTCCCGCTTAAAAAAGGGTTTCGGCCATTCCAGCAGCGAGCACGACAGATGAAGGCCGAAATTTTAGAGGAAGTCAAGAAAGAGATCGAGAAAATGTTGAAAGCTGGGTTCATCAGGCCATGCAGGTATGCTGAGTGGATTTCTAGTATCGTACCTGTAGAGAAAAAGGATGGCCGATGGCGTGTTGCCATAGATTTTCGGGATCTCAATAGAGCCACTCCAAAGGATGAGTATCCGATGCCGGTAGCAGAGACATTGATCAACGCAGCTGCTGGTCATAAGGTCTTGAGCTTTATGGATGGCAATGCCGGTTACAATCAAATTTTTATGGCTCCAGAAGATATACACAAGACTGCATTCAGAGTCCCAGGTTCGGTGGGGTTGTTTGAATATGTAGTCATGACATTTGGACTGAAGAATGCCGGCGCCACATACCAAAGAGCCATGAATTACATTTTCCATGATCTGATCGGCAAGCTGGTGGAGATTTATATCGATGACGTGGTAGTCAAGTCTGCTTCAGTACAAGGACACTTGGACGATCTGCGACGCGTCCTGGACCGAACCAGAAAATTCGGGCTACGGATGAATCCAAAGAAGTGTGCCTTCGGTGTGACGGCCGGTCAGTTCTTGGGTTTCTTGGTCCATGAACGCGGAATTGAGATCGGCCTGAAAAGTCAGGAGGCAGTGCGAACAATGAAGCCACCTACCACGAAGAAAGAACTGCAGTGTCTCATCGGCAAAATCAACTTCGTCAGAAGGTTCATCTCCAATCTGTCAGGAAGAATAGAGCCGTTCATGGGACTGGTGAAAATTAAATCTGATGAGGAGTTCCGCTGGGGGACAGAACAACAACGAGCCTTCGACGAGATCAAAGAATATCTAACGAAGCCGCCAGTGTTGGTTCCACCGCAGCAGGATAGGCCGTTCTACATTTACTTGTCGGTGGCTGACACGTCCATCGCCTCGGTGGTGGTGCAAGTTTATGATGGTCTGGAGCGAGTTGTGTTTTACATCAGCAGAAGGATGCTGGATGCAGAGACAAGGTATCCTGAGATCGAGAAGTTATGCCTCTGCCTATTTTTCACCTGCACCAAGCTGCGACACATCTTGCTGTCAGCAGAGATTATCATCATATGCAAATCAGATGTCATAAAACATATGCTGTCGGCTCCTGTGTTGAAAGGCCGACTCGGCAAATGGATGTTTGCATTATCGGAATTTGATATCCGGTATCAACCCGCCAAAGCGGTTAAGGGACAGGCGTTGGCCGATCTTATTGCTGAACGAATCAACACTGATATAGCAGCACTGTCTGTACGTGCATGGGCTATGTTTTTCGATGGATCGGCTTGTGATGATGGTTGCGGCATCGGCATTCTACTCGTGTCGCCCCGGGGGGCAACATATTCCTTCTCCATCAGGCTATCTACCCCTTGCACCAACAATGTCGCTGAGTATGAGGCAATACGCAAGGGAATGGAGTTGCTCATTGAAGCCGGAGCAGAAGCAGTGGAACTTTTTGGAGACTCCAAATTGGTGATTTCCCAACTCACGGACGAATACAAGTGTGAGAGCGAGTCACTCTTCCCATTATGGTTGCAATGCCGTGAGCTGATGGCACAGTTCAGGTATCTAAACTTTAACTGGATCCCGCGGTCGCAGAATACCGAGGCGAATGATCTTGCACAGATGGCTTCAGGCTACAAGGACATAGCAGATGGAACTGATGTTCAGGTACAGTTCCTGGAGGCGGACGACTGGAGAGCCGATATCTTCAATTACTTGAAAGATTCGGCTCGGGGGGCACCTAAACGGATAAGGTACAAGGCCATGAAGTATGTGCTTATTGGGGATGACATGTTCTACAGGACTTTGGAAGGGTTACTGCTCAAATGTCTGGGGCCAACCGAGGCAAATCGGCTTCTACACGAGGTACACGAAGGCGCCTGTGGAACTCACCAATCGGCTCACAAGATGAAATGGTTGATCAGGCGATCAGGGTTTTATTGGCCCACCATGCTTGAGGACTGTTTTAAGTACTATAAAGGGTGTCAAGCATGTCAGAAATTCGGGAAGATTCAGATGGTACCTGCATCAGCGATGAACCCCATCATCAAGCCTTGGCCATTCCGAGGTTGGGGCATGGATATCATTGGCAAGATCAATCCTCCATCAAGCAAAGGCCACATGTGGATTTTGGCCATTACGGATTATTTCACTAAATGGGTGGAAGCCGTCCCTATGAAGTCAGTAAACTCGAAGGATGTTATCAATTTCGTGAAAGAACATGTCCTTCATAGATTCGGGATTCCCCAAACTATCACGACCGATGGAGGTTCGGTCTTCATTTCTCACGAGTTTAGAGAGTTCTGCGAGGACACGGGAATTAAGCTGATCCGATCATCTCCATACTATGCTCAAGCAAATGGGCAAGCTGAAGCGTCCAATCAGAGCCTTATCAAGCTGATCAAGAGAAAAATCGACGAGCACCCTAGGCGTTGGCACGAGGTTTTGTCAGAAGCTTTGTGGGCTTATCGCATGTCATGTCATGGAGCGATAAAAACCTCGCCATACCATCTAGTCTATGGACAAGAAGCCGTATTGCCATGGGAGATTACGGCTGGATCGAGACGTGTCACTTTTCAGAACGATCTAACAACTGAAGAATATGCAGCCCTGATGAGTGACAGTGTTGAGGATTTAACTGAACTTAGGCTGTGGTCGCTTGAGAAAATTAAAGAGAACAAAGCCAAGGTAGCTCGTGCATATAATAAGAAGGTGAGACCAAAGGAGTTCCACGTTGGTGATCTGGTATGGGAAGCTGTATTGCCATTGGGAACTAAGGATGCAGCATACGGTAAATGGTCTCCAAGTTGGCACGGGCCATACAGGGTCGACCAAGTTTTAAGGGGCAACGCGTACATGCTTGAGGAGCTGGACGGTGTGAAATTCCCAGTGGCTGTTAACGGTCAGCATCTCAAGAAATATTTCCCAAGCATGTGGGATGATGGACAGTGAAATATGGGGGCCGATACATGAAATCGGCCAGTAAAAAAAATATCCAGATTAATATTTCCCAAGCATGTGGGATGATGAACAGTGAAATATGAGGGCCGATACATGAAATCGGCCAAATAAAAAAAAACAATGCACAGCCATCGACTCTCGAGGTTCAGACTGTTACGAGCAGGTGTCAGGTTACATGAATAAGCTACTGAAGGAATGCCTCGAAGGCACGGAGGGCGTCAGCACGGACACGATCCACCTCGGCGATCTCGGCTTCGTCATCATCGTCCTTGCCTGTCACTAGCTGCTTGCTCAGGGCACGTATTTCTGCCAGATCAGTCTTCAGTTGAGCTTTGAGGCCTTCTGCTTCGTCTTGGGAGCGGGCGATGAATGCTTCCTTGTCATGAATGAGCTTTTTAGTCGCCCGGACCTTCTCTTCGAGATCTTCCAATTCCTTTTTTAAGGATGCAAGCTCGGCGGTGCTGACAGAGGTGTCAGTTTTGGCATCCAGAGACGCCTTTTTCTCATTGAGCCGCTGACATTTGGCTGCAATATCGGCCTTCAGTGGGAGTTGGGCGTGGCGTAGATTGATCCTCTCACGAGCCAACTTCACCCTTGACCCGTAGAAAGACAGAGTCACAACTGGCCAAAGCTTCACCTGCAATGCTACCGGGAGTTGGTCCTTGATTTCGTCAAGAACACTCTTCACCTCTTCAGAACCCTCGACCAACTTCTCGATTGGGGAGGACAGCAAGGCTTTGAGACGCTGGAATTGAGGTAGAACAGCGCTTGCTCGTGGTTCATCGTTGGCGGCAGAGGGAGCTGGTTCGATGGATTCAGGGTCGAACGTCAGCAAGCCTGAGATATCACAACCCTGGCAGGCAGAAGTGGCGTCAGTATGCGTCAAACAGGGAAGGATGAGTCGAAAGAAGCGAACATACCTCTCCTGAGATCAGGGGGATAGCCGACGGCGAGACAATCGGCTTGTGTGTTGTTGCTGAGGGCTTGGCCAGATTGGCAACCGTTTCATCTACACCTTCAGGGATTACTAGATCCAGGCTTGCGGAAGGCATCGGCACTTCCCCGACTTTCCCACTAGAAGTGTCATTCGTCTGCATGAAAGGTGCTTAGCCGATGTGAATAGCAATGAATCGGCATAAAAAAGGAGTGGTAAGAGTATGGAGGATAATTACTTTCGAAGCCTCCTGGCTCGAAGAAGAAGTTTGCAGTCCCTTGCGAGCCCTCTTGGGGCTCACAGCTTGCCCCGCCTCGACTGTTGCTCGGGGGGCAACAGGTTCAGGAACAGGCCTTTTCCTGGAAGCCGATGGTGGCACATCTGGCTGGCTCGGTGTGGTGGTTCTCTCAGAGTCTGCTGAGCTTGAATCTCCTCGATTGGATTGTGTTTCCTCGCTGGAGGTGTCTTCGATGGAGACCTGTAAGAAAGGGAGAGTTGGTAAGCACAAGCATGTTTACAAAGATAAATGAGATCAACCAAGGCATGAATCAGCGTACGTGCGAGCTCTCTGGAGAAGGGCTCCGGCGCCTCAAAGTTTTTTTGGCCACTACCTTCCTCACCGCCGTTCTTGTTTTAGTTGGAACTCGGGAGGCAGCTGACCCGGAAGTTGCTTGGCTCTTGGAAGCCGATTTTGGTGATATCGGCTGGTTCTGCATCACGACCTGTTTCAAAGGTGGCGAGTTTTTGCAGAAAAGGACCACAGGAGCTGGTGGGAGGAATTCGAAGGGGGAGCCATCCTCGTTAGTAGGTTCTGGACCATCTTGTTGCTGCAAGGAGACAGAGCAGGATATTAAAAGAATCGTCGTGAGCTGCATCAAGAAAATTTACAAGTAGCAGTACCTGTTCTACGGGGATGTCATATTCAGCATCGAGCTGTTCCAGCAATGGTCCCAGAGCTCTCCTGAAGGCATGAGTCTTCCACATCGACCACCAGTTCTCAAAACCATCGGTTGATGAAGCGAAAGTGAGGTTGTTAGGAATTGGGATGGTCAGAGCATCGAAGAAAGAATAACACCTCTGACTGGTGAGAGGATCGGGCAGGTCAGCTCTGCTCTCTGTGAGGTGGTGGAGAAAGAAATGAGGAGGTACTTGCCCAAGGCCAAATTGCCGAGCTGCTACGACCGGCTGGTAGAACTCGTATCCAGGCTTGATTATTCTGTTGGATGTGCTCATGCCAACTGGGAGGAAGCAGGGACGGATCACGGTGGAGAATAGCTGCCGAGTGCTAGTGTCATCGGCAAAGTTGTCCAGCCTGAAGGAGATTGGATTTTCAAAATTTTCCGATTCCTCCGTGTAAGGAAAGAAGATAGGATTGTCCAGGCCTTGGAAGAAAATGCTGAACCACTTGGATGCTTCATGAGGGATCAGTTTACTACCTGGCAGGCTATACAGAGCTTGGCCGTAGCTGGTGCATCGGATCTGCTTCCCTTTGGCATCTGGAAAGGTGCAACTTGCCAAAAGAGGGAAGTTTGGGATATGGTTTTGAAAGTACAGCTGAGCCCATAGTTGAATAAACCACCAAGGACCTCCTGTTTTGACTGCTATGTGGGAGGATAGTTTGACAGACATCAACTGGAGATATCGATAGACTTCTCCAAGGAACAGTTTGCCGATGCCAAGTTGAGTGCCGCTGGCAAGTTCATAGGCCAAGGAGAGATAATTCTTGGTTGGGGCAAGGGAAGGGCCACAGAATATGAAATGTTCCAGCCAGAAATTGAGGAAGGCCGTGTGTTCTTTCTCTGTGACAGGGCCCTTAGTTTTCATGTGGCTTCGAAGATAAGCACCCCAGTTCGTGCAATCTGTTTTGGAAGAAAGCTTGAAGGGGACTTTTGGCAGCATAAAAGCAGAGGGGCTGGGTGATGTGACGTCTAGACCAGTAATCATCACCACGTCTAACAGAGTTGGTGTCATGGGGCCATGGCCGAACATGAAGCAGTTCAGAGCATCAGACCAGAAATAGCCGATGGTTTTTAGAAGATTTTCATGTTTCTCAAGGGGAGACAATGACAAAGTCAAGGCATCGGCTATTCCCGTGGTTTCCCATTGGGATTGGTAAGTTTTGGCTACCCTACTGTACCAAGAAACCCAATATTCGGGAGGATTAGGCCAGGCTCGTAAGCAGTCGGCCCAAGAATCCAAATCTAAGTTTTGGCTTACGAAGGGGATTCTGTTTGCCTCGCAAGAGATCAGATGGGCAGGACTAGATTCTGTACGGGGGCCAAGGCAGAGAGAATTTGGGAGAGAAGGATGCGGTAGCGGAATGTCTGAAACCTAAAATTTTAATGATGGGATAAAGCATTAATTCAGGTGTTTGCTATTAATTCTAGCACCGAGCTCGGATTGCGAGGAACAGTTAAGGATTACCTTCAGACCGGAGACCGCTGTGTTGGCGCTGGACGATTCCGCCATCTAATTTGCCGGCGGAGATGGATCTATGCGGTGGGGAATCTAGGGTTCGTGTCGCCGTGAGCCCGATTTGTTCAATGAGGCAATTGGAGATCTGAGTTAGCCTTTTTGAAGATGGTTGCAGGTTACCGTTGAAATTGGAAAGTGACCGCTCAGACTTGTCTAAATAAGCGACCGAGTTTGACCTTGCCAACGTTTGTGGGAAAAGCCGATGTGTTGCCATCGGCTCTTTGGGCTTTGACTTGGTTGATCATATCAAGCGTGGTATGGTGAAAGCCGATTCGTTACTATCGGCTTTTGGAACGTTGACCTATTTGACTATCGGCAAAATCAAATTGGGAAAAGCAAGCTTTGTTGATTCCAAAGACGGTTGTTTACAATGAAGCCGATTGCTTACAAAATGGAGATCTACTACTAGTACTACTACTACTAGTTCCTAATCTAGAAGGCGGCGTCGTCGTCGTCGCCGTTGCCATTGCCGCCGCCGTCTTCGCTGTCATTGGCGCTGCTGCCGGCGTAGTCCTCACCGCTGCTGCTGAAGTTGTCAGCGGGGGCCTCCTCGTCCTCGTCGTCGTCGTCGGTGTCCTCGCTGGACCCGGCGCGCTTCACCGGCGGGTATTCGTCGGAGGAGGTGTCCTCCTCTGCTTCTTCCTCTTCATCGGAAGAGCCGATGTCCTCGCCCCAGGACACGGCGTCGTCGGCGCTCTCCGCCTCCAGTTCCCCGTCGACGAGGAGTTGGAGGTCCTCCTCGCCGTCGGTCAGGGACTCGTCGTCCTCTGACTGGGCGGCGAAGTCCCAGTCTCTCTCGTCCCACCATTGTGGGGCGAGAGCTTCGTACGCCGCCATTGGCGGGTGCTCCGGCGTCGGCTCCCGGTTGACGGAGTCGGAGGATTGGAAGGAAAGGCCGGATGTGTTGGAGGAAGAAGAGGAGGCCATGGCGGAGGAAGAGGGTTTTTTGGCTATTGGAGAAGAATGAGGATGCAAATGGTTCGGATAGATTTAAATAAGGGGAATAGTGGAAGATGGTTCAATGCCATAGCGGTTTTCGAGAATGTGGTGCCAGAGTTGTCAAATCGTGTACTGCGGAGAAGTTGAGAAGGCGAGGCATCATGATGAGGAGGCGATATGACGGTTCTGCTCTGCAACGCGTGACCCGATGAAGAAAAAACAGAGTGGTTTTGGAATTATTATTGCCAAAACCAGGGGGGCATGTGTTATCGCCACATTTTGGCCAAATGAGGAGATGGGCCGTAATCAAGATGGGCTTGGAGGCTGGATCGGCCTTGCGCGTGGATTTGGGCTAATTGCCCGTGTATCTGTATATTATGATAGATTACGTTTCGGTTTAAACAAGAGATAGAGTTGTTAGGTTTATTCCAAAGATAGAAAGTCTCCGGACTATAAATGTGTACCTAGGGTTATTGAGAAAGGAGGACGATCACGTTCACAACAAACACAATCTCGGCGCATCGCCACCCCTTGTTTCGAGGGTTTCTTTCAGGTAAGCGTCGTGCTGCCTAGATCGCATCTCGCGATCTAGGCAGCATCTGCTTATGTGTTATTTGGTGTTGCTCGTACTGAAGCCTTGTTGATGGCGAGTAATACTGTTATCATAGATCTGTTTGGGCTAGCATCGGTGCTTTGGTTATGTTTGCTTAGTCATGCTGCCCCTAGAGATCTCGCTGCCTTTGCACCTATTTTGGGTGTAAGGGCAGCATCTTGCTTGATCTTTATTCAGTCGATTCAATCTGTCATAGTTGTTCCTTGTTCTCCAAGGATTAGTTTGATATCCGCATGGTTAGGCCTCACAAATGGGTTGAACGATCCAGTAGTACGTAAGGATATGGTTTGCCAATTCGAGAGGAGTTGTTCCGGGAATTGACTCTACGTTGGTTTTTTGGCCTCCTCTAGGGTTAGTTTTCTGTTATCTTTCGTATCTACCAGGCTCAATTACGTGTGGGATGTTCCAATTATGTGGTGAAAGCGTTAAACTGTCGTAGATCGATTTGACTTGTATTGATAAAGCAAAACCCCATGTTATCGTAGATCCAATGCAGATCCATGGGACAATCGGCTACATGAGCCGATTCACAGGGAAACCTGAGAGCCGATCGAGGCTCGTATTTAATGTTTACGTGTCTGCCATGCAGGAAACTAATCGAAGCAATCCATCACCTTCCTGATCAGGTATAGGTCAGGTGGCACGCCCTTGCATCAGCCAGGACGTGTGCCGGAGTTTTGCGGGCCGTTGCCCGAGGGACCAGGGCCCACCAGCAGTTCTGGGAGCCTCCCGGCTCTTCGTGTTGCTCGTCGCTGCTCGCCGGTGGGTTTTGACAGGTAACAACCACTAAGCATACTATAAAAAAGACATCAAGCATGACATGAAAAAGCCTAAGCCGCAGTCTACACAAGCTCCTTCTTGTACCACTATTTTGCACAAAGCTTTTTCTCTTTTCCAACACCATTTGAAATTTTTATAAACACCTCTTTTGATGAAAACCAATAAAGATCAGAGGCAAAAAATACACCTTGATGAAAAGATATGACAAGATCTGAACGCAAATCAAGGCGAAAACGAAAACCAAAAGCAGTAGCAGAAAAAGAAGAACACTCGGTGAACGATAAGAGTGAAAAACTGAGTGTTCTTAGCAAATGAAAACGAGTTCATCTCCTCCAAAAGAAACATGATGTGATCTAACCATTTATTGCAGCAAACAAACAAACCTAACCAACTAAGAAAACTAAAACAACTAACGCTCCAAGAAAAACACATAGTGCATGAAGCAATAAAAATATAGTGTTTTGAAAGGTGACCTGATTTTTGCCGATGAAGAAGGGGTGCCTCGGGGGCATCCCCAAGCTTTGACGCTTGTACTTCTTGGATATTTCTTGGGGTGATGCATGGGCATCCCCAAGCTTGAGCTTTTGTCCATTCTTCAACTCATCTCATCATTCTCCAATCCCTACACTTGAAAACTTCCTTCATACAAAACTAAACACAATTCTATTAGCAACATTAGTGTAAGCATAAAATATATTCAACCTCTTTTAGCTTCAGATTTCAACTCAAAACCACCACATATATAGCAAATACTACTGTAGCAACTCCCCAAAAAGTTCCATGATCAAAAGAACTCAAAAGAAAGCGATAAAGTGGCAAACACAAATATTGGCAGAAATCTGTCAAAACTGAACAGCTGACAAAGGTCGAATTTTTTAGGGATTTTCTGTTGCTCAAATCAAAAAGTGTTCAACTAAGAAAAGTTTTGATATAACCTGGGGCATATGCACAAGAAATCGCAGGTCCAAAAGATAAACAGAGAATTTTCACGAATTTTTACGGTGCAGCAACGAAAACAGTTTCAGGACAGCAACATCCCCAAATCTTTACCTCACTCAAATTAGAGGCTTCTCTTGGCACAAAAACGAAATAAACAAGATAAGGAGCAGTCATTACAGTAGTAATGACTTCCAAGACTCAAATAAAAGAAAAATTACTGAAAGTAAAAACATTGGGTTATCTCCCAAGAGTGCTTTTCTTTAACGCCTTTGAGCTAGGCGCAGAAATTTGCAAAGATGCTCATGTGGGCGCGCTTGAGGCAAAGGCGCCATATAGGAATTTAAAGCAATAGAGAGCATCAAAAAGCAAGTATGGAACACATTTAAATCTAAACCACTTCCTATGAAAGATAGTCTTGTAAAGAGACAAGTCATGAAAGCGCAAAGCAAAAAGCATAGGAAGGCAAAACAAGTAAAACTTCAAGAATTGCAACATAAAGAGGGGAAACTCAATATTGTTGAGATCCATCAAACCATGTTTCCCTCTCTCAAAGTAACTTTTAGTAGCATCATGAATATAATTAAAAATGTAACTATCACATAAAGCATCCCTATCATGAGCCATATGCATAAAAGGATTAATACTCCCCACATGAACAATAGTAGTAGGAGCAGAATCAATAGAATAATTATTCTCATCACCATAATCATCAAAAACAGGAGGCATATTGCAATCATAACTAATTTTCTCCTCAAAAGTAGGTGAACTGAAAATATTATACCCATCATCACAAGCTAGAGAACTACTATGTCGCAAAGCATACTCATCAAACATATCATCATAAGAAGGAACATGGATAGCACTAATGGTACAACAATTATTAACCTTAGAATTGGTACCAAAAAGATTTTCAATATCAAAAGTAGAGTGCTTTTCCCAATCATGATCACTAACATAAGTAATAGGCATAGGAACATCATCCCAATCAGAATTATCATAATCTATAGCAGGATCATAACGCTTAGGGGAAGATACCGTGTCCTCTCGCCTCTTACTCCTCTTCTTCTTCTTCTTCTTCTTACTCTTCTTACTCTCTCATTTAGGAGGGACAGACTTGAAGGGCATCTTCTCCACATAATCTGGCTTGCTGACAGAAACAACAGAAGAAACTTTGGAGGATTCCTCCTCTCTATTAATAAGATCGAAACATCTATTAGTCCTATCATAGCTTGGCAAATCATCATGTTTAATAAGATCTTGTAAGTAAGTATTTGCGAGGCAATCTTTAGCACAATAGAGATGACAACCAAGGAGGGTGCTATTAGTATCAACATCATTCATGTCTACCAAAGCAATCTTTCTAGATATCTCTTCACAATTCAAAAACAAAGTAAGCTCATCATATTGATTGGAAGTAATCTTATCATCACAATACAAATCTGTGGTACTCGTTCGATTAATTGGGCATTGAAAATTAAAGTGCCCCTTTTCACCGCAAAATTCACAAAGAAAAGGATAAAGCTCACAAACCCATTCACCAAGCACATCTAGATCCTTGAGCCACATACTTGTTTCTTCATTTGCGTGGGTGATGCAATAATCTTCCTTGTTGTAACTCTGTTCACAAGGTCTATGTACTCCACAAAAATTAACATGCTTATAAGAAATAGGACTTTTAGAAGTATGAGCATGTTTATTGCAATCATCAATAACAATATCACTTTCTATGCAAGTATCCTTAAAAGGTTCATGATACACGTCCCCATTTCTTTTAGGAACATTCATATGGGAAGAAAAGGCTTTAAAGCAATCAACCATAATTTGAGGATCAAGACCATATTTAGCACTAAGCTCTTGAAAAGTAGCAGTTTCAGCGAAAGACTTAATGCAATCAAACTCGTAATTCATACCTGATCCTTTACCTTTGTCGCTATCCCAACCTTCGATATTGTTTTGAATTGTCTCAAGCAGACCCCACTTGGTGTCGACATCCTTGCTTGTGAAAGACCCATCAAAGCATGCATCTAGATAGTCCTTGTAATGTCCTGAAAGCCTTGCATAAAAATTATTAATAATAATATTACGGGGAAGATCATGAAGAGGACATTTATGCATTAGTAACTTCAATCTTCCCCACGCTTGGGCAATGCTTTCTCCCTCATGAGGCCAAAAATTATATATCTGATTACGATCTTTATGAATCTCACTTGGAGGATAGAATTTAGAATAAAAGAGAGGTACAATTTCCTCCCAGCCAATAGATGGACCATCTTCAAGCAGCCGATACCATTCCTCAGCTCTGCCTTTCAGTGACAAAGAGAATAGCTTCTTCTTAACTTGGTTCATTGAAATACCTGCACACTGGAACAACTCGCATAATTCATGTATAAAGAGCAAATGATCACCAGGATGGACAGTTCCATCTCCTAAATAGCAGTTATCCCTAACACGTTCAACAATCTTCATAGGTATTTTAAAAGGATGGGGAGCACAAGCATCACTAGAAACATCACATATGGGAGATAAAATATTATCAGAACAAACCTTCTCCACTAAAGCTGGGGGACTAAAAATATCATACTCAACAAAACCAGCTTCCCCAAGCTTAGACTTTTCTATAGCATTAGCATTAACAGTATTCAAAGCATTCGTACTAATAACATTGCTATGCGAAATAAGCTCCAAAGGATTTTCAATTTTCTCTTCAAATCTAAAATCAGGAAAAAGACTAAAGAACTCTTTATTTTCCATTAAGCCTAACTAGTGAAAATAAAAACAAGAAACAAAAAGATATAATTGCAGAATCTAAAGGAAATAACTCCGAGCACTTACACAGGAGGATGCGAGTACCTTTTACCTTACCTCCCCGGCAACGGCGCCAGAAAAGAGCTTGATGTCTACGCACTTCTATTCTTGTAGACACTTGTTGGGCCTCCAAGTGCAGAGGTTTGTAGAACAGCAGTAAGTTTCCCTTAAGTGGATCACCCAAGGTTTATCGAACTCAGGGAGGTTAGAGGTCAAAGCTATCCCTCTCAAACAACCCTGCAATTACGATACAGAAAGTCTCTTGTGTCCCCAACACACCCAATACACTTGTCAGATGTATAGGTGCACTAGTTCGGCGAAGAGATAGTGAAATACAAGTGGTATAGATGATTATAAGAAGCAAACGTGATGTGAAATAAATATCGCTGCGAGCAAACAAGTAACAAAATAGCAAGTAAACGGTGTGCAATGCTTGGAAACAAGGCCTAGGGATCATACTTTCACTAGTGGACACACTCCCAACAATATAACATGACTGAACAAATAACTTCTCTTTGCTAAGGCACTCTGAATTACTCTCCTATTGAATAACACTAATCATTGTGTAGTGGCTATAGAAGCACCCCTTAAAGTTCATCAAGTACTTGACAAACAGCACTCATAGAGATATCCAAATTAGATCACAATTCAAGATAGAAATCATTGCAACTTAAACCAAGTACTAACACGGTGCACACACTGTCAACATTACACCATGAAAGGAGGAATAGATCACTCAAACTATCATAGCAATAATTATTCTCATAATCCACAAGAGATCACAATCATAGCCTAAACCAAGTACCACCATGATGCACGCACTGTCACCGTTACACCATAGCAGGAGGAATAGATTACTTTAATAACATTGCTAGAGTACACAAAATATCTGAATAATAACATGTACTTGTTCAACATGATACAAAGCTCACGATCACAAAAAGATCACATCATGGGAGAGAGAGGTGAACCACATAGATACCGGTAGAGCCCTTAGCCCCGGGGATGAACTACTCCCTCCTCATCATAGGAGACAGCAAGGTTGATGGAGATGGCGGTGAGGTCGATGGAGATGGCGGAGACGGTGATGGAGGTCGATGGAGATGGCTCCGGGGGCACTTCCCCGTCCCGGCAGGGTGCCGGAACAGAGACTTCTGTCCCCCGAAATTCGTCGACGGCGGCGGCGGAGCTGCGGAACTGTTTCTGGAAAATTGCCGAATCCTCTAGGGTTTTCCGTCCTGAGGCTTTATATAGGCGAAGGGGCGTTGCGAGAGGGCAGCCAGGGGCTCCTCACATAGGGGTGGCGCGGCCAGGGCCTGGGGCGCGCCACCCTAGTGTGAGGGCAGGCCATGGCCCCTCTCTGGCTCTCTTTCGGATGTCTGGATGCTCCCGGGAAAAATAAGACTTCTGGCTTTTGTTTCGTCCAATTCCGAGAATATTTCCTGTGTATCACTTCTGAAACACAAAAACAGCAGAAAACAGGAAACTGGCACTGTGGCACTTCGTTAATAGGTTAGTTCCGGAAAATGCATAAAAGTGCCACTAAGTGTAACGAAACAATAGGCAAATGGTGTAAAAACAAGCATGCAGCATCAAAAATTATAGATACGTTTGAGACGTATCAAGCTCCAAGTCGATCTCAGGGTAATGAACACGCATGAAGGAAAGGGCGACCAGAGCCCCGCAGCGCAAATGTTCTCGAACGAAGGAGTAGACAGCATCGCCATTCTCGAATCGATCAAGCAACGCAGGTAGGCCTTCGGGTTGATTGTTCAGAGGAAACATCGCCTCATGCACAAGCGCAAGGGCACTGCGGCTCATTTCGGCCAGTACTCCAGCCTGGGCGATCCTATCCTGGAGGATTGTCAGCTTCAACGCTTTCGATCGGTCAGCCCAGAAGCTGTCAGCAATCGAATTAGCGTGCGTCTGAGCTGCACGAAGGTGCGCATTCACGCGTTGGGCTTCGGCTTCACTATCAAGGTATACATCTGCAGAAGAGGGAAGTGAAGGGAATATGCCCGAGAGGCAATAATAAAGTGGTTATTATCATATTCCATGTTTATGATAAATGTTTATTTCTCATGCTAGAATTGTATTAATCGGAAACATTAATACTTGTGTGATTAATAAACTAAAAAAAGGTTCCTAGTAAAGCCTCTCTTTCATACTAGCTCGTTGATTAACTGATGATCAAGGTTTCCTGATCATGAACATTGGATGTTGTTAATAACGGGGTCATATCATTAGAAGAATGATGTGATGAACACTCACACCCATAGTAAGATTAGCAATACGATCAAGTCATCAAGTTCATTGCTATATCAAACTCATACAAAATAGTTCTAATCCTCAGACCATGAGATCATGTTAATCACTGATACCGGAAGAGTGCTTTGATGATATCAAACGTCACACCGTTACAGGGTGATTATAAAGGTTGATTTGGGTATTCTGAAAGTATTAGTTGAGGCTCATGGATCAAGAGTGGAATTTTTCCGACCCGATGACGGAAAGATATTCTCTGGGCCCTTCTCGGTGATATTGCATTGGAATCGCTTGCAAGCATGTGACTAGGTCACGAGAATGCATTATCACGGAACGAGTAAAAAGACTTGTCGGGAATGAGATCGAACTAGGTATGGTTGATACCAAATGATCGGATCTCGGACAAGTAATAATATCGCGAGACAAAAGGAATTAACTATGTTTGTTAAAGGTTCACACGATCACTAGATTCATCGTTGAGTAAGTGGGAGTCGTCATGGATTTCTAGATCCCGCTGATGATTATTGATCGGAGAGGAGTCTCGATCATGTCCACGTTATTCACGAATCGTAGGGTGACACACTTAAGGTTCGCTGACGCGTTTTGAGTGGATTTGGAACTCCAGCTGAATTATTGGACAGCATAGGGGTTGTTTCAGAAAAGCACCGAACTGTTTCGGTATATCAAAATAATTCAAGGGGGTAAATGTTAATGTTTGTTAATAGATTGAATTAATAAATATTAAAGAAATAAAAATATTTTATTAATTCAATAAGTGTGGATTTTAATTAACATGAATGTCATGCAAAATTAAAATGGGGGTTACTCATTTGATGAGGGGGGTTTCCTTTCCATGAAGGAGGGGGTTACCACCACCATGAAGAGGAGAAAAGGGGAGGGGCTGGCCGCACCCCTCATGGGTGGCTGCCCCCTCTCTCCTATATATATGTTGGACATACTCCTCTTCTCCCTACACTTAGTTGCTTCCATCCCCTACCTTGTTGCTCCACACCATGGTTGTTGCCTAAGCGAAGCGCTGCCGAAATTGTTAGCCACCAACACTTGGAGAAGTGGAGGAGGAGGAGTTCCGGCGGATCCCTACTTCCGCTGCCCCGCTGGACCGAGGGCATGGAGGTCATCACCGAACCGTATGTGCGACCGAGTACGGGGGCGCCGCCAGTTGTGGCGCCGTGTACACGATCTCGTGATCGTCGAGTGAACCACTACGTCGACTACGTGCGTCTTCCTCGACTCTCCATCGGCAATGTTTGTGCGGGAACGTAATCCCCGCTACCGGTCTTCGAGGGTTAGTCTCCGTTGCTACCATCTCGTAGATGTTCTTGGCTAGTTTATGTGTTCATGCGTAGAATTTTTTTTGTTTTCTATGCTACAAACCCATCAGTGGTATCAGAGCCATCTTTATGCGTAGTTGGTATGCACGGCTAGAACACATATGGATGTGGGCGTTGATGATCATGTTATTGCAATTTTTGGTATTTTGGATCATAGTGGCATAGTGGGATTGAAGCTGCCCGAGACTAACCTTACGTGACCGCGTTCACGAGACTTGTCCCACACTTGACATGCTTCGGCATATATGGCTTTGCGGGTGCACGTTTCTCCCACTATAGTTATGATCTATTTTACAAAGAGTTGTTAATAATATTTTTTATCACCGTTGTGGTTACATGTTCGTAGGTAAGAACGGTTCTTCCTAGAAAGCCCCAAACCACGTAAAATATGCAAGACAAATTAGAAACGTCTAACTTGTTTTTGCAGGGCATGTGATGTGATATGGTTAAATTGTTTATGTTACAAATTGTATGTGGTGATCCTTTTTATAAGTTATAAACAACCGGCAGGAGCCATATGGTTGTCTTTACATTTAAATGGCCTGCGTGCCGAATATATATATATCCAAGTGATATATTGTAATGGAGGAAGACAACCAAGGTGGCGCGCCATGGACCTTGGTGCTACGCTGGTGGAATGATGGAGATCATGCCATGACGCACAAGATGGAGATCTAATGCGTGAAGGACCATATCATATCACATTATATATGCATGTGATGTTTATCCTTTATGCATCTTATTTTGCTTAGATTTGATCGCGCGGTAGCATTATAAGATGATCCCTCTCACATAAATATCAAGATAAAATGTGTTCTTCTATAGCATGCACCGTCAAGAAAGTTCGTCGTTTTGAGACACCATGTGATAATCGGATGTGACAGACTCTATGTTCACATACGACGGGTGTAAGACAGTTTTACACACGCAAGTGCTATGATTCTACTTGGCGAGCCTAGCATGTACAGATATGGTCTCGGAACACGAACCGAAAGGTTAAGCATGAGTCATATGGTTGATATGATGAACATGGTGATGTTCGCCTTTGAAACTATGTCGTTGCACGTGATGATCGGTTGCGGTATAGTGAATTTGGTTCGTATAATCACTTAAGAAAACTAAAAGGGATGTTGTTTTTAAGTGGGAGTTCACTTAGTAATTTTGAATTATAGAACTCAATTTATCATGAACTAAATCAAAGTGAATTTGCATAGTTTGTTGTAGTCATTGGCATCCGTTTACTACCTTGCGATTAGCTATAATTGAGATAATATAACTATAGAATTCTGGATGTTAACTTTACGAACTGGTATCGTACTGTTTGAATGTCAATCTAAAGTTTAAAGTCCTATTGCAAACTTTTAGCAAACCTTGGTTACTCGATAAAATTTAATTAGTAGTATTAAATCAAGAGTAACAATTCCAGTGTTAGTATCTAGGTATCACACTTGCCTCCATGATCCTTGATATTCAAAAGTTGTTTTTAGTATCAAGGTTATCTAGGAGCTGAAAGAATTGTTTCATAAACTATCATATGTGGAAGATATTTTGATATCTGAAACAATGTTAGGTTGCAATGTGATAGAGTATAATTTAGTAAGATACATGTTCTCATATTGTATGAGAATTTGTGAAGATTGGAGACGCTAGGCGTCCAGATCTCCTAAAAAGGTTTTGGGAACTAACATTATACTCACAATTCGTCCTCATGAGCTATAGTAGCTTGATCATGAAAGTTGTCATGATAGGATGAATAGAAGATGTAGGTAAAATGTTTACTACACTAAAAGATTACTAAAGAATGGAATTTGAAAGAACGCCAAATTTTTGATAATGGTGATCTACTTCAAAGTGCGAGTCCAAGGGTATTAGTGTTTGACTAATCATGCCTTGAACTATGTGCCATGTGTATGGCGCCACTATTGATGTTGATAGATTCTTCTAGACGAAAAAGAATTGCTAAAAGAGAATCCGAAATTTATTCTGGCGGAAAAGAAAAGACTAGAAATGTCCAGCTCATGTATATAGAAGATATACATGTTATGGGTGTATTCATTGCTTGTTAAAACAATGTGGTTCTTGGGTATTTGATACTAAATTGGTTGGTATGAACTGTCATACAGAACAACGCAATACAAGAACTGCAATGGCCTGATTAACTAGCAAATGAATATGGGATGATTCTCATCGAAAACAAATAAAGTGTTATTATGTTTCATTGGAATTAAACCTAGCCTTCAAGATTTGTTTTAATAATTGTTATTTTGTTATGGTATTATGAGAACAATGGTTGTTCAAATTATTACCGCATTCATAAAAGATGAATGAACGTTTATCTTGTTGGAGAAATCACATCCATAACACTGATGCTAAAAATGTCTCAAGACAAATGATTAGAAGATCACTTATGAGTGACACCACCGTTTAAATCATATTGGAAAGTAAACATGAAGAAACTCCATGTTAATGGGATTTTGGAGTCTTTTGATTTTGAATCAATTGACACTTGTGAAAATTTCCTAGAGATGATTAAAACTCCGTTTGTAGGCCAAAGAAGAACGGACGACTAACTTATTGGATATTGTACATGTTGATGTATATAGTCCATTATGTGTAGCCGTGTATGGTGGATCTTTGAACTTCATCTACTTTAACCAAGGATTTGAGTAGATATATGTGTATATTTACTTAATAAGGAAGAAGTATGAAATATTTTAAAAATGTTCAAAGTATTTCTAGATGAAGTGGAAATCATTGTAACAAGATAATAAAGAATTTATGATTTGATCATAAAGGAAGATATTTGAGTTACAAGTTTAGCAGACACCTAAAGGTTGAGGAATCGTTCCATAGACTTGTATTTCCTGAAACACCATAGGAGTGTGGAGTGTTCGAGAAATAAAATCAAACTTTGTTTGACATCGTTGAATCAAAGGTGTCGTCTATAAAACTGTCATTATATTTTAAGGATAAAGCTTTAGAGACTACCGCTTTTTACACTGAAAAGAGCGCCATCATGATCCATTGAAATGACACCATATGAGATATGGCATGGGATAAAACCCAAGTTGTCTTTTCTAAAATATTGGTATGCTATGCATATGTAAAATGTTTACAACCAAAGTCAGATAAATACGTCTTTGTAGGTTATCCCAAAGTAAATGTTGGGTATTCCTCCAGAACACCTATGACAAAAGTGTTTGTCGCTGAAAACGTCAAGTTTTTTGAGAAGGAATTTTTCGCAAAAAGTTAAGTGGGAGGACAATAGAACTTTGATTGGGTTATTGAACCTAAGCTATATGTGCTGAGTAGCGCAGCGCTGGGAAGTGTCCCAAAGGCGGCCACAATGCGCATGGCTGTCGTACCTCAAATGTTGTGGTCACATAGATCTAAGTTCCTATTGAACCGCGTGAGTTGGATAATAATCAAATAGTTAGATTTGAGAACAGATCATTATTGTTTGACAATGATGAACCGACTACATGCAAAGAAGCGATGATGGGCCCTGACTCCATCAAATGGCTAGAAGCCATAAAATCCGTGATAGTTCCATACACGAGAAACCAAGTTTCTGAACTTGGAAGACCCTCAAAAGGCATGAAGCCTAATGAACGTGTTAGGATCTATAAAGATAGACATGGATGTTTAACATCTATGAAATAGTCGACATATCATTCAACTGTTTACGATTATGTTCAATGAGTTGACTATGACAAGATTTGATCTTTCATAGCGATATTCGGTCTGGACGGATTACTGTAGCAACCACTACATATGCCAATTTTGGTATGTGTTAGTTGAACAAACAAGACAACATTCTTCTAATAGAATGGTTACCTAGGACATGTACATGACATGGTCCAATAGGTTTTGTAAATTCAAAGGATGCTAAAAGGTATGCAAACTTCAATGGTTGAAGTAAGCATCGCGGAGTTGGAATATTCACCGTGATGAATTAATTAAAAGGTTTAGTTTCATCAGATACGATGAATATGCT
Source organism: Dactylis glomerata (assembly GCA_007115705.1). Classification (NCBI taxonomy): domain Eukaryota; kingdom Viridiplantae; phylum Streptophyta; class Magnoliopsida; order Poales; family Poaceae; genus Dactylis; species Dactylis glomerata. The sequence goes on along the minus strand of QXEO01002112.1, from coordinate 1,923,756 downwards.
TGCATTTGCAAGAAATTAAGTGGGAGCGTTGAGACATATTTTTAGTACATTATGTAGAAGACATATTGTTAATTGGAAATGATGTATCTTTTATTGACACTGGTTAAGAATTTCATTAAAATTAGATTTCAATGAAAGACTTAGGCAAAACCAAAATATTGGGTCTCGATGTCTATGTAGATAGATCGAGGTGCCAATATGGTTATGCCAAAGTACATAGATGAAATATTGAATGAAGTTCAATATGGAAACGGCGAGAAAAGTTCTTGCCGCATGGAAGAGGTTGAAACAAGATTCAGGTGTTTTTGACACTTGATGAGTGAAGACACATGAATGATTTGATCGATCATGTATTCCGTGATATGTACATATCCAGATATGTCCTATGCTCTAAATGTTATGAGCATATACCAGAGTGAAAAATGTCATAAGATGATCACTGGATAATAGTAAGGATATCCTTATGTACTTTGGAAGGACTAAGGATATATATTATGTATGATGAAGTGACACATAGTTCATTGTAAAGTGTTACATTGATACTAAGTTTGTCACAAGATACAAATTAAGTTTATCTCAATTTTAGCTATATGTTTAGGTGGCACAACGTAATGGAAGAAAGTTCCATGGTGGATTTGGATGAGTTCCAAAGTTAAGACATTGTGATGGATTCTACAACAAAGGTTGAGTATATGGCTGCTTTAGAAGTAGCAAAGGAGGGCATTTGTGTCAAGAAGTTTGTTATCAAACTAGGTGTAGTTCCAAGATGGCTATTACTATGAAGATCTATTGTGCGACAATAGTGACAACATGATTTTAGCTAAAAGGAACTAAGGTCTTACCTAAGGACCAAATTTATACCCAACTATCTCATTTGAGAATGAGTGATGCGTGCAGACGCAAAGACATGCAAATACACACAGATCTGAAAGTGTCAGATCTGGAGATCAGATTAACCACATGCAATGCGTACGGATAACACATGAAATCCATAAGTGTTATATACGCAAGTATCAACTCGATTATTGACTCTAGTGCAAGTGGGAGACTGAAGGGAATATGCCCGAGAGGCAATAATAAAGTGGTTATTATCATATTCCATGTTTATGATAAATGTTTATTTCTCATGCTAGAATTGTATTAATCGGAAACATTAATACTTGTGTGATTAATAAACTAAAAAAAGGTTCCTAGTAAAGCCTCTCTTTCATACTAGCTTGTTGATTAACTGATGATCAAGGTTTCCTGATCATGAACATTGGATGTTGTTAATAATAGGGTCATATCATTAGAAGAATGATGTGATGAACACTCACACCCATAGTAAGATTAGCAATACGATCAAGTCATCAAGTTCATTGCTATATCAAACTCATACAAAATAGTTCTAATCCTCAGACCATGAGATCATGTTAATCACTGATACCGGAAGAGTGCTTTGATGATATCAAACGTCACACCGTTACAGGGTGATTATAAAGGTTGATTTGGGTATTCTGAAAGTATTAGTTGAGGCTCATGGATCAAGAGTGGAATTTGTCCGACTCGATGACGGGAGGATATTCTCTGGGCCCTTCTCGGTGATATTGCATTGGAATCGCTTGCAAGCATGTGACTAGGTCACGGGAATGCATTATCACAGAATGAGTAAAGAGACTTGTCGGGAACGGGATCGAACTAGGTATGTTTGATACCAAATGATCGGATCTCGGACAAGTAATAATATCACGAGACAAAAGGAATTAACTATGTTTGTTAAAGGTTCACACGATCACTAGATTCATTGTAGAGTAAGTGGGAGTCGTCATGGATTTCCAGATCCCACTAATGATTATTGATCGGAGAGGAGTCTCGATCATGTCCACGTTATTCACGAACCGTAGGGTGACACACTTAAGGTTCGCTGACGCGTTTTGAGTGGATTTGGAACTCCGGCTGAATTATTGGACAGCACAGGGGTTGTTTCAGAAAAGCACCGAAACTGTTTCGGTATATCGAAATAACTCGAGGGGGTAAATGTTAATGTTTGTTAATAGATTGAATTAACAAATATTAAAGAAATAAAAATGTTTTATTAATTCAATAAGTGTGGATTTTAATTAACATGAATGTCATGCAAAAATAAAATGGGGGTTACTCATTTGATGAGGGGGGTTACCTTTCCATGAAGGAGGGGGTTACCACCACCATGTAGAGGAGAAAAGGGGAGGGGCTGGCCGCACCCCTCATGGGTGGCTGCCCCCCTCTCTCCTATATATATGTTGGACATACTCCTCTTCTCCCTACACTTAGTTGCTTCCATCCCCTACCTTGTTGCTCCACACCATGGCTGTTGCTTAAGCGAAGCGCTGCCGAAATTGTTAGCCACCAACACTTGGAGAAGTGGAGGAGGAGGAGTTCTGGCGGATCCCTACTTCCGCTGCCCTGCTGGACCGAGGGCATGGAGGTCGTCACCGAACCGTACGTGTGACCGAGTACGGGGGCGCTGCCAGTTGTGGCGCCGTGTACACGATCTCGTGATCGTCAAGTGAACCACTACGTCGAGTACGTCGACTATGTGCGTCTTCCTCGATTCTCCATCGGCAACGTTTGTGCGGGAACGTAATCCCCGCTATCGGTCTTCGAGGGTTAGTCTCCATTGCTACCATCTCGTAGATGTTCTTGGCTAGTTTATGTGTTCATGCGTAGATTTTTTTTGTTTTCTATGCTACGAACCCATCAGGAAGAAGGTCACACTCGACAGGCTTAGACCGCAAAGCGGATCAAAAGCTCGGAAGACTCACATTTCATGGCTTTCCCAAGCTTCTCAACTTCCTCAAGAAGGAACTTTTTGGCATCCGCAGCCCGCGACGCCTTGGAAAGGGCAACGTCGACCTTAGCAGTAACTGTTTTCAGTTGATGTTGTGTGTTCTTGAGCTGATCGCGCAAGGATCGAATTAAAGATAATTCGCTCGTGGAAGGTGCTCTCCTCTCAACGACACTGGAAGAACTAGCAACTGTTTCATACGAAACAGGCCAGTCATTCGAGATCACGGAAGAATCCTGCACAAGAGGCCCCCGGTCACACATAGTCATCGGCAACCAAATAGCAAACAGATGCAGAATACGTCAAAGGAAGATGGCAAAATAGAAGCAGCGAATTTACAGCAAGCAATGTTCACGAATTAAACAACAGTCTTCGATATGGCACCACAAAGTCAATTACAGAAACACGACAGAGGCATCGACTAAACTATGCCGAGCTGCCAGCGGCCTTGCTAGACGGTGCGCCGGAGGCACTACACTTTCGGGCCTTCGCCGCCGCTCTCCTCTCATTCCTCTCCGCCAGAAAGCTCGTCATCCGAGCAGACAAGTTGCGGGCGTGCTCAAGATAGCCTTTCGGAGCAATGTCACGTCCGTCCTTGTGCTTCGGATACGTGCCCGTGACCTTGTCGGCGTCGAATTCAACCCCGTGCATCATCAGCATAGAGAAGACAGACTCGGAGCCAATAGTTACCTGTCGGCAAACCGCAGCAACTAAAGGATCCTCGCCATCCGTCTTCACCGCCAGGGCTTCGAGGATGCCGGCCATGGTGTTGCTGGTCGAGTCAGGGATGGACACGTCGTGAACGCGGTCAAGTGTCGACCGTACCTTCGCCAGGAGGTCGCGCACTTCCTGACACAGGCGCTCGGCGCTACCAACACTGGACTCGAGTCCAGCGGGCTCCTTCATAGCCCCAGCGTCCAATTCGGCAGCGGCTTCAGGAAGGAACAAGATCCCCAGTCAATAGGGAACTTAATCGGCACGAAACGTTCAACCAAAGGATATCGAAGGCTTACCACGGAAGACATTGAGAGAGGTTTGCAGACGCTGATACAGGTCCTTCTCCCTCGACTCAGCTTCCAGACGACGCGTCTTAGCAAGCTCCTGGGCCTTGGTCGATTCATATTTCAGCTGGGCAACCTCGTCGGCCAACCCATCAGCCTTGGCTTTCAGTTCAGATTTCTCGGCCACGAGATCATCTAGCTGCGCCTTCAGTGATGTCTTGTCAGCGGCAGCTTGATCTGCGATCCCTGTTCAGTTGAGGAGGATCGTGTTAACAAAAAGGAGGAAGCAAAAGCCTCGGAACAAGGTATCAGATGGGTCGAATCGGTACTTACGTCGCACGTCCTCGAGCTATGCGGATAACTACCGGTTCTCTTCCTCCAGCGCAAGAAAGTTCTTGCACACCTTCGATAGATCCCTGACAACGGGCTGAACAAGCAGAAGCAAAAATGAGATATCGAATAGTTGTTTGGAGGGCAAGCCCAAGTGTAAACACTTAGACTCACCCTCGGGGGCTACTGATATGCAAACATAAGAATCGTAAAGTTACGATTTTCGGGCTTACATGGCTTTTTGGGCCGGAAGGCTCGCCGGAGGAAGAAACCAGAACAAGCTCGGGTTCGATCATCTTCTTCTTCAGAGGAGACGGCGGCTTCAGGAGATCGACCTCGGGCGCGACGTCTCCAGCCGCTTTGTCATGCGAGTCCGCGGTCTGCTCGAGGGCGGAATCGTGGGGTCGAACTTGATATCGATCATGATCACCCGGGCTCGCCGAAGTCTCCTGGGTGGAAGATCTGAGTCAAGCATCGAAGTCAACATAGTGCAGTCAATCCAAGATGAAATTATATGAAAAAGAAGTTCGACAAGGAAGCTTATGATGCGTCGAGACCAAACTTCGGGAGAATCTTCTTCCCAAGACGAAGAGGGGGGCGGCTGCTCAGAGGCACGGCAGGAATCGCGCTATCGTCATCATCGCTAGAGGAGAAGTGGGTGTCGCCAAGATCTTCTGAATCTTCGACGATGTCGGCATCCACACCTTTCTTCTTCGTTGGCGGTGCTCGCGATGGCGATGGAGCAGCAGAGGTCGATTCTTCTGGGACCTCAATGAAGTCGCGCCCTGGATATTCACCCACTTCGGGTTGGGGCGGATAACATCGAGCTATGTCGACGACCTGAGCAAGAGTTCCAATCACATTCGATTCTGATCAGCAAGATTGCAGTAGGAAAGAAACATTCGACTAAGATGAAAAAGTGTACCTCGGTACGGGGGAAGGCCTTGCTAAAGGCCACCGCGCCGAAGACTTTCGGCACAATCGACTTCTTCTTGATCTTGGTGACGGTGCGCACGCAGTCGTCGATCTCCGCTTCGTGCAGCTCATCGGGAGAAATTCGGGTCGAGTCCCGGCGATCGCTGTAGTCCCACATGCAGTGGGCTCGAGCAACGAGCGGTTGGACCCAGCGCTCAATGAAGGTTCGAATGAGCTGAACGCCCAAAAGCTCTTTCTTCGGCGTGGCTCGAAGCTGCTAGATTTTCTCCATCAGAGGCTCCGTGATCTTCATCTCCTCGTCGGAAAGCTCATGCCTCCAAGACACCCGCGGTCGAAGGAGGGTGGTGGCCCGAAATTCCTCGAGCCCGAAGTCTTCGCCAGCGGAGGACTTGTCCTTGGCGTAGAACCATTTTGTCCTCCAGCCGGGGTTGTTTTCAGGCGTCTGGAGATTGAAATATGGAACGTCCGGGCACACCTGGCAACTGAAGCCGCCGGTTTGGTAGCGCAGTGGGTGCCGGACGGTGAAAATCTGGCGCCAAAGCGCCCAATGGGGTTCGATCCCCAAGAAGCATTCACAGATCGTGATAAAACACGCAATGTGCAGAATCGTATTGGGATTCAGATCATGGAACTGAATCCCATACGCGAAAAGAAGTCCGCGAAGAAAAGGGTGCGGGGGAAGAGATAGTCCCCATAGCATAAAGGCCAGGAAGATTACCCGGAAACCTGGAGGAGGCCGGGGAACGATTTTCGGACCGGCGGCAAGCGATTCCGCCGGGTCGTTCTTGATGAGGCCCATCTTCTCGGCGTGGGACAGTTCCTTGTCCCCGACCTTGGTCTGCACCCAATTGCCGACAACGGAGGTGTCGGCGTCCGCAGTCTTGGCCTTCTTGGCGGCGGCGCCGGTGGTGGCGTCGGCCGCGGTTGAGCCTCTCTTGCCCATGGAAACGGCGCGCAGTGAGAGCTCTATGAGACTGGAGATGGGAGAGAGGAGTAGCAGGGGCAAAGCGCGAGGAAGAAGACGGTGGCGGTGGAGTGGGGTGAACTGTTACCCCTCCGCGGTCATTTTTATCTCGCTCCTGGAAAATGACGGTTGATCCTAGCCGCTCACTACAAAGTGGAAACGGTAGAGCAGATCTGGCCGTCCACGTGTCAGCACCACGGGAGCCGCGGCCTCCACTACGCACGGTAATCAAGGAGACCGGGCGGACTTTTCTCACCCACGCGCGGGACGTGTGGTCAAACTCAGTCAACAGCCGGGGCGCGCGAGCATGGGGGCCCACAAGACGTTTGGTCTTGTCAATGTCAGTCTATCCTGGCAGAGGATGGCATGACAACTCAAAGAATCCAAGCATCATCATTGACGTCATGGCTCGCAGAGCGGTTTCCTTTGGGATTAAGGGATAAGCTCGATTTCGGGCCCTCATATTTTCGAGGTATGTGCTTTTCCAAGGCTAAAATCTTTCGGAACTGGGTCTTTCCTCGAAGCTTTTTCTCGTCCTTTTTGAAGATATTGCTTTTCGAGCGACTTTTTTCCCCATACTTTCGAGCCCTCAGAGTTTTTCAAGTGAGTTTCTTGGCATGGCCACTCAAATAGATTCTGCTGCTTTAATCGGTATCATTTTGGCATTCGAGGGATGAGTTTTCGTTCTCGATTTGTTCACCACGGGCCAGCAGAGCCTCCAGGCATCTTTGGTCGAAGGTATCGACTCTCCTAAGCTCCCGCATTCGGGTAGGATGTGTCACTTCGACTTTCGAGCGGAGATTTGCAGTCTCTCGAATTACACTCTGGCTAGCAACGCCCTCTCATCATCCAAGTCATGGCTGTTGATTATTAGGTCCGACCGGTAGAGCCGCAAGATTACTCGGATAATGACTTCATCCATTTATACGATTACAGTCGATACAACATCTAACCATGGGCTTCAGTCCCCAGGTTATTCTTGGTTCAGGGCCAGCAGTGCCTCAGCTACGATTCGGGGGTGGCTTTAGCCCCCTGAATCCAATTTCCTGCTCACACATACACTCAAATTTCCCAAATTCTGGTGGCAATATACCAATTCGGATGTCGTATGTCAAATACGAAGGTAAGTCCATGGTTTGCAACACTAGATGGCCTGATATTCGTATCAAGCGCGCTCTGCCGAGAAATTTTCCATACCTTCGGTATGAAGTTTGCACCGATGGACGCATCGGGAGCCCCACACTGAACTGGGCTTCGACCCAGTAAGTCCAACGCGGCTCGGGTTGAGGTAGCGCCAGCCCACGCGGGTTCGAGTCGGGGGACTCGAATCTGAGTAAGCTAACCGAATGTTTTTGCGGCTATGCAATTAACTGAGACCCAGCGTGAGTCTCAGGCCGGTTATGCGTATCCCCCTGCAAACCAAGCTAAACAGTTTCGAGGCTCAGAATGAGCACTACTCGAATCAGCCGCATCTGTCAGGTGCATCATATGTGTACTTGCTATGCCTTTTGTACTTTTTCAGGTAAGGCGAATATGGTCACGTGCAATCAAAAGGAGACTCGAGTTAGAGTCCCTGCCATAGTCTTCGACTATCCCAGGCACTCGGGGGCTACTGACGAAGGAATGACAAATTGGCCCTCGATATTCGCCTACCTGGTTTTCGGCCCAGGAGGAATTACTGTCAAAGGAGTTACAAGGCCCATAAAGACAGCGGCTAGACACGGCCATGAGCTACACTTGGCGTGCAAGCAAGGATTCGAGGAGTCCAAGTTGGATTAGTCTTCGACTAGGGCTTATTCGAAACCAATCCGATTTGTATTTTGCTTGAGGGACAATCCTGAGACCCAGCCTTCGCATATAAAAGGCTGGGAGGGAGGTCCCAAAACCCTAGACACTTTTCCACCCCCTCACGCCGGAGCGCTCAATACTTAGAGCTCTCTGCCTCGGCTAGATCCAATCGACACCACCATTGTAACACCTCCATTGTAGCCACCCCATCAATAAAAGTCAGACAAGCAGGACGTAGGTCATTACCCTACCAAGGGGGGCGAACCTAGGTAAAACCTCGTGTCCCTCTGCTTTCGTCTGATCGCCGTCGAGTTCACCGGATCCCACAATGCGCTCCATAGATCAAAAGCCCTCAAGCATGGGCATTGCCGAGTTAGAACCTCGTCACCGGGTTTTAGATATGGGCTTGGACATGGGATTTATTGAGTTTGGGGGGAGGGTTTACTGGAGCAAACCTCTACACGTTCAACGTCTGAGATGAAACCATTTGGGCACTTGTGCAGATTGCAGGCAGATACAGGAAAAGGCAACCCCTGTTTTGTGCTCGATTCCGCCCGTCCTCTGCTGTGTGGTCGACAACTGAACACGCCATGTTTATATATGGTGTGCACTTGCGAGGGTTCCGTGAGATAAGCAGAGCCGGTTGGGCGGCAGGCAAAAGGAACACGCGTGGCCATTGAGAAAGATCTTCTATTACTTCCTCTGTCCCATATTACTTGTCGCCATGGGCGGGCACATTTTATGAACAATGAGAATTCAAAGTAAAAAAAATCAACACTCATCATCCTTCTTTCATGGAAATTTTAGCATGGCTGCAACTGTCATCATCGGATCGACAGAAAATCACCAACCAGTCTTAAGATTCTACAATCCTACACGTGAAAGATTCAGCCTCCCGATGCCCCCTCCCGAGTGCCGACGGGCATCGATGTGCTGACCATCGTCACTGAAACCCGCAACCCACACCAGTCGAGGAACCCCCTAACAACGGTGTCACACTACCCTTGGTGGTCCTGTTTCCCGCTGTGCCGGCCGCCACCAATAAATCAATCCCTAGTCTCTAAGCCTAGAGGCGGGAGCGAGCATGAACCATGTCTGCTACATGGATACTACGGGATGGCTAGATGGTGTTTGGCCAGAAGCTCTTTCAGTGGAGATGTGACCGACAAGAAAAGATAGCTAAATTTGATGTGCTAGGTCGGCTAAATACTACCTATTTTGTTAACACAAAAATGGGTATTCATCTGAATGCCCATGAATAAGCTTGTGCCCTCCGCTAATATGGATGTATCAAAAAGACAATTAATATGGATCATATGGAGACTTCCACAACCCCCACATTGATGCGTGCATCTACGACTCATCTTGCTTGGTGCTGCGCTTGATGGCGTGGGAGCAGACGGTCCTTGTGCGTGGTGGATAACCAGCCCGTTGGGAACCCCAAGAGGAAGGTATGATGAGTATAGCAGCTAGTTTTCCCTCAGTTAAGAAACCAAGGTTTAATATCGGTCAGGAGAGGAGAGACAAACGACTGAAGGTGATGCGGAACCTGCACACACACAACCAAGTACCTTGTTCCCAACTTATGATGATGTTGTCAATTTCACCGGTTTGCTTGAAACAAAGATTATGAGTGTATCGAGTGGAAAACAATATAGTATGCGAGTAAAGTAAACAGTGCGAGTAAAGTAAACAGGTGATAGCAATATGATGGAAATAGGACCGGGGTCCACAGTTCACTAGTGGTGTCTCTCCATAGATAAAATAACACATGCTGTGTAAACAAATTACAGTTGGGCAATTGATAGAATAAAGATAAACGTGATATGTCAAGAAGATCACTATGAGATTTACTCTGGGCATTACACCAAAATACATAGACCGCCATCCAACTGCATCTATGACTAATAATCCACTCCCGGGGATATCAATCCGAACACCCCAAAAGTATTAAGTTGCGAACAACGGATAATTGCATTAAGCAAAGTGTGTAATGTAAACAAAGCATATGCCCTTGAGCATATGAATGTTGTTTTCTCCCTAGTAGCAATAGCACATCTACAACCTTAGAGGTTTCTGTCACTCCCGCAGGTTAAGCAGAGGCATGAACCCACTATCGAGCATAAATACCCCCTCTTGGAGTCACTAGCAACTACTTGGCCAAGATAGCTACTAACAACGGAGAGCATGCAAGATCATAAACAACATAGAGATAACAAAAGATAATATTCAGTACAACAACTTAATCATAAACACCAATATTCATCGGATCCCAACAAACCAAACATGTAGAATTACATAACGGTGATCTCAATCATGTAGGGCAGCTCATGAGATCTAAACATGAAGCACATGGTGGAGAAGACAACCATCTAGCTACTGCTATGGACCCATAGTCCAAGGTAGACTACTCACTCATCGCTCCGGAGACAAGCATGGCGATGAAGAAGACCTCCGGTGGCGATTCCCCTCTCCGGCAGGGTGCCGGGAAGAGCTTCTGGACCCTCCCGATCTTTGGGTCGACGGTGGCGGCGGATCGCGATGTGTTCTGGAAAAGCGATCGGGTACTTAGGTTTTTTCTGTCGGGGGGTCTTTATAGGCGAAGGGGCGATGTCAGAGGAGGAGCCAGGCGCCCTCACGCGGGGCCTGCGCGGCCAAGGGCCTGGCCGCGCCACCCCTGCGTGTGGGGCCCTGGTGGCCCCCCTCCTACTCTCCTTCGGATCTCTGGAAGCTTCCGGGTAAAATAAGACTTCAGTAACTTGTTTCGTCCAATTCCGAGAATATTTCCTGTGTATCACTCTGAAACACAAAAACAGCAGAAAACAGGGAACTGGCACTGTGGCAACTCGTTAATAGGTTAGTTCCGGAAAATGCATAAAAGTGCCACGAAGTGTAACAAAACAATAGGCAAATGGTGTAAAAACAAGCACGGAGCATCAAAAATTATAGATACGTTGGAGACGTATCAAGCATCCCCAAGCTTAACTCATGCTCGTCCTTGAGTAGGTAAGTGATAACAAAGAAATAATTTTGGAGGTGACATGCACCTACACAATCTTGATCATAAATGTAAGCATTTGTGAGCTGGGATCATAAGAACTTAAAACATGGGCATGAAGATATAATCATGACAATAAGAAACTTAGCAACCATGTTGTAAACATGCAAATGAACACAAACAAAAGATCATGAAAATGAAACAATGAAAGTCAAACGTGTGTTCAAATCATAAGGAAAAACATACAAATGGTTTTCAGCTTGTCCTTCAAAGAGAGCAAAACATAAATGCATAGGACACCTTCAAGTTTAAGAGGGCGACTAGATACAAATAATTTGAGAACAAGTGAAACCAACAATATGAATCAATCAATGAACTTTGGGACAATGCATATCACACTAAGAATGACAACTATGCTCTCTTAATGGTGCATAAAGAAAGAAGGTGGTGACTCAACATAAAAGTAAAAGAAAGGCCCTTCGCAGAGGGAAGCAGTGATTGCAAGTTTTATAACCTTCAAAAATTATGGTACTTACCGGCTTTGAGCTCTCATTGCCCCCATCATAAGCATCTTGAATGGTTAAAGTTAATGCGAGAACAATTATGATGCATATGCTTGACAAATCATAAGTTGAAGACCTCGTGCCCCGTGAATACGAGTACCCAAACCTCATGCTACTTTACTTAGAGTCCCAAGCAAGGCTCTTGTCATTGTAAGTATATGCATATCATTGAGAACCGCCAATGGGGTACCTCCGTGCCCGATGACATGGAACAAGCCCACACCAAAATGATAGGACAAGCAGACAATGAACACCTCGACATCTCTTTTATTTGCCTTTTGTTTAGCATTTTATTGTGAGATGCGTCGTCGAATGTTCACCATGGGTATGCTGCAAATTTCCACCATGAATTATGCATGGCTTAGATTGGCGGCCCGGCGTTTCCCTAACACATATACAAACTCCATGATCCCCACAAGATTCCCAATTCATTTCACACCGCGGGCATCCATAAACAAAAGATCACGATATCAACTCAAATAAGAAGTGCAATGTTGAAAGCTTGCCCCATGACAGCATGGATGGGATAGAATCCAACTTACAACTTGCAAGCATAACAACTCAACATAAGAGACCACAATGTCAAATTTTTAAGAACAGGAAAAGTAAAGTGTGTCTTCCGGTTTTTGAGAGCTTTACTGACCGAATTTCACATAACACTGGTAAGAGTTTAATTTGAAGAGAAAATAAAAGCAAGTCAAATTTACTTGGAATAGCAAATTGCTAGTAGGTATGTATGGTGGACACTTTGGAAAACTTTGGCTTTAGGAGTTGGATGCACGAGTAGAGCTCATACTCAGTACAAGGCGAGGGCTAGCAAAAGACTGGGAGCGACCAACTAAGAGAGCAGTAATGGCCATAATCATGCAAAGCGACAAAGCGACATTAAAAGAAGCATAAGATGGCATCAAAAGTCAAAAACTAAATGATCATAGAGGCTATTGGCGACTTTGTAAGAGTCTAACATGTGTGAGCATGCGCCAAGTCAACCCAAATAAAGCATCAAGGAGAAAACCAAAATAATGCTTCCATACAATAAAAACAACGCATGATTTTTTCAAAGGCTCATTAAGCAATCTCAGTTATTTGAGACAAGTCATGCTACAGCAAAACCACTAAGCATACTATCAAAAAGACATGAAGCATGACATGAAAAAGCCTAAGCCGCATTCTACACAAGCTCCTTCTTGTACCACTATTTTGCACAAAGCTTTTTCTCTTTTCCAACACCATTTGAAATTTTTAAAGACACCCCTTTTGATGAAAACCAATAAAGATCAGAGGCAAAAATACATCTTGATGAAAAGATATGACAAAGTCTGAACGCAAATCAAGGCGAAAACGAAAACCAAAAGCAGTAGCAGAAAAAGAAGAACACTCGATTTTTAATAAGAGTGAAAAAATAGAGCGTTCTTTGCAAATGAAAACGAGTACAACTCCTCCAAAAGAAATTTGTTGGGGTCCAACCATTTATTGCAGCAAACAAACAAACTAAACCAACTAAGAAAACTAAAACAACTGACGCTCCAAAAAAACACATAGTGCATGAAGCAATAAAAATATAGTGTTTTGAAAGGTGACCTGATTTTTGCCGATGAAGAAGGGGTGCCTCGGGGGCATCCCCAAGCTTTGACGCTTGTACTTCTTGGATATTTCTTGGGGTGATGCATGGGCATCCCCAAGCTTGAGCTTTTGTCCATTCTTCAACTCATCTCATCATTCTCCAATCCCTACACTTGAAAACTTCCTTCATACAAAACTAAACACAAATCTATTAGCAACATTAGTGTAAGCATAACATATAATCAACCTCTTTTTGCTTCAGGTTTCAACTCAAAACCACCACATATATAGCAGATACTACTGTAGCAACCTCCCAAAAAGTTCCGTGATCAAAAGAACTCAAAAGAAAGCGATAAAGTGGCAAACACAATTATTGGCAGAAATCTGTCAAAACTGAACAGCTGACAAAGGTCGAATTTTTGAGGGGTTTTCTGTTGCTCAAATCAAACAGTGTTCAACTAACAAAAGTTTGGATATAACCTGGGGCATATGCACAAGAAATCGCAGGTCCAAAAGATAAACAGAGAATTTATACGAATTTTTACGGTGCAGCACCGAAAACAGTTTCAGGACAGCAACATCCCCAAATCTTTACCTCACTCAAATTAGAGGCTTCTCTTGGCACAAAAACGAAATAAACAAGATAAGGAGCGGTCATTACAGTAGTAATGACTTCCAAGACTCAAATAAAAGAAAAAGTACTGAAAAGAAAACATTGGGTTATCTCCCAAGAGTGCTTTTCTTTAACGCCTTTGAGCTAGGCGCAGAAAATTGCGAATCAAGTAACATCAAGTGATGAAGCATCAAGCTCATAATTTGCTCTAAGAATAGAGTCAAAAAGTAATTTCTTTCTTTTCCTAGGGAAGTGTTCCATACCTTTCTTTAGTGGGAATTGATATTTGATGGTGCCTTCCCTCATATCAATGATGGCACCTACAGTTCGAAGAAAGGGTCTTCCCAAAATAATAGGACATGAAGCATGTCATTCAACGTCCATAACAAGAAAATCAATGGGAACAAGGTTATTGTTAACCACAATAAGAACATCATTAATCCTTTCCAAAGGTTTCTTCTTAGCAACATCAGCAATAGGAACATCAAAATAACACTTTTCAAGCGGTGGTAAATCAAGCATGTCATAAATCTTTCTAGGCATGATAGAAATACTAGCACCTAGATCACATAAAGCATGGCAATCATAACCATTAACATGCATATCAATGATGGGTTCCCAACCATCTTCTAACTTCTTGGGAACATAGGCTTTTTGCTTCAACTTTTCATCCATAATCTTTATGAGAGCATTGGTAATATGCTTAGTAAAAGCAATATTTAAAGAACTAGCATTGGGAGTCAAAGCAAGCTTTTGCAAGAACAAAATAACTTCAGATATATTGCAGCCATCAACATCAAAATCATTAAAATAAATAGAGCTATCATCTCCCACACTCCGAAAAATTTCAGCACTCTTTTGAGAAAAAGTTTTGGCAGTTTTAGGCTTTTTAACACAAGGAGTGAGAGTTTTCTCTACACCAATCAAAGTAAGAGGATTGCTACCAGTAGGGGCAACATCATTAGAGGTAGTAATAGTACATACCTTCATCTCTCTAGCCATCTCATCTTCTCTTTCCCACCTGGCATGCAATTCCGCTAACAATCTAATATTTTCATCAATTCCAACTTGAATAGCATTAGCGGTAGCAAAAACATTGTTCTCTTTCACATAATTAGGCAACACTTTTAATTTCAGAATTTCAACATCATGAGCAAGGCTATCAACTTTAGAAGCAAGGATATCAATTTTGCCTAACTTTTCTTCAACAGACTTGTTAAAAGCAGTTTGCTTACCGATGAAGTCCTTGAGCATTACCTCAAGCTCGGAGGGCGCGGCCCTAGTGTTGTTGTAGGAATTACCATAAGAGTTACCATAACCATTACCATTGGTAGAAGGATACAGCCTATAATTATTACTAGCAAAATTGTTCCTATAAGCATTTTTGTTAAAATTATTGTTTCTAATGAAATTCACGTCAACATGCTCTTCTTGAGCAACCAAAGAGGCCAAAGGAACATTATTAGGATCAACATGAGTCCTATCATTAGCAAGCATAGCCATAATGGTATCAATCTTATCACTTAAGGAAGAGGTTTCCTCAACAGAATTTACCTTCTTACCTTGTGGAGCTCTCTCGGTGTGCCATTCGGAATAATTTACCATCATGTTGTCAAGTAGCTTTGTTGCGGCGCCCAAGGTAAGGGACATAAAAGTGCCTCCAGCAGCTGAATCAAGTAGGTTCCTCGAAGAAAAATTCAGTCCTGCATAAAAAGTTTGGATAATCATCCAAGTAGTCAGTCCATGAGTGGGGCAATTCTTTATCATAGATTTCATTCTTTCCCAAGCTTGAGCAACATGTTCATTATCAAACTGAGTAAACTTCATAATATTGCTACACAGAGATATAATCTTAGCAGGAGGATAGTATCTACCAATAAAAGCATCCTTACACTTAGCCCATGAATCAATACTATTCTTAGTCAAAGACAACAACCAATCTTTAGCTTTTCCTCTCAAAGAAAAAGGAAACAACTTGAGCTTAATAATATCACTATCAACATCCTTATATTTCTGCATCTCACATAGCTCAACAAAATTGTTGAGATGAGCTGCAGCATCTTCAGTACTAGCACCAGAAAATTGCTCTTTCATAACAAGGTTCAATAAAGCAGGCTTAATCTCATAAAAGTTTGCAGCAGTAGCAGGTGGTGTAATAGGAGTGCAGATAAAATCACTATTGTTTGTGCTAGTAAAGTCACACAACTTGGTGTTTTCAGGATTGGCCATTTCAGCAAAACTAAAGTAAACAAGTAAAAACAACTACCAAGGATTCTATTTTTTTTGGGTTTTTGATAAAAAGCAATGCAAGTAAAATAAGTAAAGCAAAACAATAACAAAGTAAAGGATGTGTGTGCGAAAACTCCCCTCGCAGAAGTCTTCTACTTCCTCCCCGGCAACGGCGCCAGAAAATAAGCTGCTGCGCTTGATGGCGTGGGAGCAGACGGTCCTTGTGCGTGGTGGATAACCAGCCCGTTGGGAACCCCAAGAGGAAGGTATGATGAGTATAGCAGCTAGTTTTCCCTCAGTTAAGAAACCAAGGTTTAATATCGGTCAGGAGAGGAGAGACAAACGACTGAAGGTGATGCGGAACCTGCACACACACAACCAAGTACCTTGTTCCCAACTTACGATGAGGTTGTCAATCTCACCGGTTTGCTTGAAACAAAGATTATGAGTGTATCGAGTGGAAAACAATATAGTATGCGAGTAAAGTAAACAGTGCGAGTAAAGTAAACAGGTGATAGCAATATGATGGAAATAGGACCGGGGTCCACAGTTCACTAGTGGTGTCTCTCCATAGATAAAATAACACATGCTGGGTAAACAAATTACAGTTGGGCAATTGATAGAATAAAGATAAACGTGATATGTCAAGAAGATCACTATGAGATTTACTCTAGGCATTACAACAAAATACATAGACCGCCATCCAACTGCATCTAGGACTAATAATCCACTCCCGGGGATATCAATCCGAACACCCCAAAAGTATTAAGTTGCGAACAACGGATAATTGCATTAAGCAAAGTGTGTAATATAAACAAAGCATATGCCCTTGAGCATATGAATGTTGTTTTCTCCCTAGTAGCAACAGCACATCTACAACCTTAGAGGTTTCTGTCACTCCCCCAGGTTAAGCAGAGGCATGAACCCACTATCGAGCATAAATACCCCCTCTTGGAGTCACTAGCAACTACTCGGCCAAGATAGCTACTAACAATGGAGAGCATGCAAGATCATAAACAACATAGAGATAACAAAAGATAATATTCAGTACAACAACTTAATCATAAACACCAATATTCATCGGATCCCAACAAACCAAACATGTAGAATTACATAACGGTGATCTCAATCATGTAGGGCAGCTCATGAGATCTAAACATGAAGCACATGGTGGAGAAGACAACCATCTAGCTACTGCTATGGACCCATAGTCCAAGGTATACTACTCACTCATCGCTCCGGAGGCAAGCATGGCGATGAAGAAGACCTCCGGTGGCGATTCCCCTCTCCGCAGGGTGCCGGGAAGAGCTTCTGGACCCTCCCGATCTTCGGGTCGACGGCGGCGGCGGATCGCGATGTGTTCTGGAAAAGTGATCGGGTACTTAGGTTTTTTCCGTCGGGGGGTCTTTATAGGCGAAGGGGCGATGTCAGAGGAGGAGCCAGGCGCCCTCACGCGGGGCTCGCGCGGCCAGGGGCCTGGCCGCGCCACCCCTGCGTGTGGGGCCCTGGTGGCCCCCCTCCTACTCTCCTTCGGATCTCTGGAAGCTTCCGGGTAAAATAAGACTCCAGGAACTTGTTTCGTCCAATTCCGAGAATATTTCCTGTGTATCACTCTGAAACACAAAAATAGCAGAAAACAGGGAACTGGCACTGTGACAACTCGTTAATAGGTTAGTTCCAGAAAATGCATAAAAGTGCCACGAAGTGTAACGAAACAATAGGCAAATGGTGTAAAAACAAGCATGGAGCATCAAAAATTATAGATACGTTGGAGACGTATCACTTGGCTAGGGAGAAGATGAGAACAATACCATCACTCCAGGCTAGACTAGGCTACATACGACTTGCTGTTGTATTCCTTAGTGTCTTTTGGGACGACGTCTCTATAGACACGACCATAATTTGTCAAGGGTATTCTGAACACACATGAAGTTCGGGGCATTGCAATTCCTAAGATATCCGTGCAGTCCGTTGGTGTGATGGTGCGCATGCCTAGTAATTGTCGGTCGGCCGGCCAGGTAACTCACACACAAAATAGGCTTTCGCCCCGCTATATTAATATAGCAACCACACGATACAGTAAGTTTGCTGGGGCCACAGCACAACCTAGCCCAAAAGAAAAAGAGAGAAAAGAGAAACAAAAAGAAAAAAGAAAAGAAAGTAATGTCAATAACGTCGGATCAACGAAAACAATGATGATCCACAACCACTGCGCCCTTCAGAGAATTTCCACCACACTCTTAGCACTTCGAAACGCCGCATACCAAGCAACACCTTCAAGAAGGGATGCAACGATGACGACGTGATGGCGCGGTGATGATGGTGCCAGAAAACTTGTTGGCGTGTAGTTGATGAAGTAAATGACCGGCCAGTTGGAAATCCCAAGAGAAGGTTTGATGAATATAGCAGCAAGTTTTCCCTTAGTTATGAAACCAAGGTTATCAATCCAGTAGGAAAAAGCCAATACTCCAGAAGGTGATTCCCACTAGCTGTGTGACACTCCAACAAGGGCGCCGTTAACGATTTCTTGTTAGCGTGTCTTCAACCAGTAGCAACGTGGAACCTGCACACAACACAACCAAATACTTTGTTCCCAACTTACGATGAGGTTATCAATCTCACCGGTTTGCTTGAAACAAAGGGTATGAGCGTATCGAGTGGAAAACAATAGTAATATGCGAGTAAAGTAAACAGTGCGAGTAAAGTAAACAGGTGATAGCAATATAAAGGAAATAGGACCGGGGTCCACAGTTCACTAGTGGTGTCTCTCCATAAGATAAAATAACACATGCTGGGTAAACAAATTATAGTTGGACAATTGATAGAATAAAGACAACGTGCATGTCGAGAGGATCACTATAAGATTTACTCTGGGCATTACAACAAGATACATAGACCGTCATCCAACTGCATCTATGACTAATAATCCACTTGTGGCGAATCAATCCGAGAACTCCACAAGTATTAAGTTGCGAACAACAGATAACTGCATTAAGCAAAGTGTGTAATATAAACAAAGCATATACCCTTGAGCATATGAATGTTGTTTTCTCCCTAATGGCAACAACACATCTACAACCTTAGAGGTTTCTGTCACTTCCCCAGATTAAATAGAGGCATGAACCCACTATCGAGCATAAATACCCCCTCTTGGAGTCACTAGCAACTACTCGGCCAAGATAGCTACTAATAACGGAGAGTATGGAAGATCATACACAACATAGAGATAATATAAGATAAAATCCAGTACATCAACTCAATCATAACACCAATATTCATCGGATCCCAACAAACACAATATGTAGAATTACATAACGGTGATCTCGATCATGTAAAGCAGCTCACAAGATCTAAACATGAAGCACATGGTGGAGAAGACAACCAACTAGCTACTGCTATGGACCCATAGTCCAAGGTAGAGTACTCACTCATCGCGCCGGAGGCAAGCATGGTGATGAAGAAGACCTTCGGTGGTAATTCCCCTCTCCGGCAGGATGCCGGGAAGAGCTTCTGAACCCTCCCGATCTCGGGTCGACGGCGGCGGCGGATCGCGATGTATTCTGGAAAAGTGATCGGGTATTTAGGTTTTTCCCGTCGGGGGGTCTTTATAGGCGAAGAGGCAGCGTCAAAAGTGGACCTGGTGATGCTCACCACAGGGGGGCGCGGGCCAGCCCTAGGTCGCGCCCCCTGGTGGTGTGGCCCACCAGTGGCTCCTCTTTGTCTCCTCTTCGGTTCTCTGGAAGCTTCGGTAAATTTCTGGATGTCTGGCTTTTGTTTCATCCAATTCCGAGAATATTTCCTGTGTAACTTTTCTGAAAAACAAAAATAGCAGAAAACAGGGAACTGGCACTGTGGCATCTCATTAATAGGTTAGTTCCGAAAAATGCATAAAAATGCCACAAAGTGTAACGAAACACTAAGCAAATGGTGTAAAAACAAGCATGGAGCATCAAAAATTATGGATACGTTGGAGATGTATCACGACGCTGCTGCCCGGACAGATCCTAGGGTTTCCTTGGGTATGCGGAGGGGCGTGGGAAAGGGGTACACCCGGCGCCCTTCAGGAAGAAATGACGGCACCCGTGGGCTTCACCACGTCGGTGTCGGCCATCCGATAGGGATTTCTCTCGACCCCCAAAAAACCACGGCCCCCGATGCTCCATCGCGCTCCACCAAACTCGCCGCCCACCAACTCGCGCCACCACGATCTTGCAGTCACCACCGCCATCTCACCATGACCAAAGTAGCGAGATCGATAGAAACAGAAGAGACAGCCGGGAGCGGGGATTAGCCGAACAGCGCACACGCAGGAGGGCACGACCTCCACCGCCAAAGGCGGTAACCGACCGGACGCTGCAACAGAAGCAAACCAGGCCCTGGGCCGGCCAGGTAACTAAGGCGGATACATGGATGAAACGAAGTTGCTGCTAGGAGACAACAACCGGCTGGAGAAAGCCTACCACAACTTGGGCGATCAACATCAAATTACCATGGATTTTTCAATGAAAGGCTTCTGGGGAGGACAGGGTTGGATGGCTCATACTTTGATCTGCAACAAGAAGAAGAACAAGCTTTTTATAGCGTCACATAATTGGATCCCTCCTGGAGCCAGCAGACATGAGGAGGACGAGTTGCGCAAGCTAAGATACACATTGGCACGATTCCATCCTGCTTGTGATAGCCGAGTGACCACGCCATATATGTGGTGTGTTCTTGGCGCTGCAAATTAAGAAAACACATGGATGATAACAATGTGGCCATAAAAAAAATCTTCCACTGCTCCACATTGATCCATGCATCTACTCATCTCTCTTGGTTCAAGAAAAGACCACTAACCACGGTGATGGTGAAGTTCATTTTGTATTTTTGTTCGAGAATCAATCAGCTCGGTGGCGGCGGAGGCACATAGAAGTTTTTTTTTTCAAATAAAAACTTCCAGGCCATAGACTCGTTGGGCCAAAAGGCCCAAAACCAAGTTTGGACCAGAAACGAAGCAGCCCAGGCCCGCTCGCGCTGGGCGCCACGATCGATGCGTCGTCTTCATTGCGGACTTAACTTTCCTTTTCACCAGCATTTTTCCTTCCCTCCAAATTCCCCACCGCAGCCCGCCCAAAGCCCTAACCACACCATCTCACCGCCGCCGCGCCGGCGCCGCCCATGGCGCCCCCCCGCGCCGCCAAGCGGCCCAAGCTCGAGGGCTCCTCCTTCTCCGCCCCCGCCGGCCCGCCCCAGCGGGGAGAAGACGACTACGTGCCGGGCAACATCGTCGAGATCGAGCTCTGCAACTTCATGACCTACGACCGCCTCGTCTGCCGCCCCGGCTCGCGCCTCAACCTCGTCGTCGGCCCCAACGGATCCGGCAAGAGCTCCATCGTCTGCTCCATCGCCCTTGCCCTCGCCGCCGACCCCTCCATTCTCGGCAGGGCGTCCAGCGTCGGGGCCTTCGTCAAGCGCGGGGAGGAATCCGGACACGTCAAGCTCTCCCTCCGCGGCGACGCTCCCGGCCGCGACATCTGCATCACCAGGAAAATCAACACCAACAACAAGTCCGAGTGGCTCCTCGACGGTAACGCTGTTCCCCCCTTATCATTGACAGTGTAATGTATGCAATGCGTGTATTTTTTTTTGCTGAACAAAATGGGGATTTGTTTCCTGCAGGTGACACCGTCACTAAGAAGGAAATCATTGATGTCATCAAGAAGTTCAATATTCAAATTAACAACTTAACTCAGGTCTGGTATCTCATACTTT
Source organism: Dactylis glomerata (assembly GCA_007115705.1). Classification (NCBI taxonomy): domain Eukaryota; kingdom Viridiplantae; phylum Streptophyta; class Magnoliopsida; order Poales; family Poaceae; genus Dactylis; species Dactylis glomerata. The sequence continues at coordinate 1,902,214 of QXEO01002112.1, read as the reverse complement.
TCTTTTCTCCATGGAAGCGACTGTGAAGCTACTATAACTGACGATGGTGATTGTTCCTGTTGCTAGTTCCTGCCACAAGATAGGGTATGTGAGTTTGCAAAACTGACTCCCATCCAGCTGCTAGAAGAGACCGAGAAGGCCGTTGGTGATCCTAATTTACCCGTTCAGCATCGCCTGCTCATAGAAAGGAGCAAAGAGCTCAGGGTTCTCGAAGTGGTAAACATCAACCTTCATTTTATATTTTATTGTTCGCGTCAACATCTGAAGCTTTTCTCGCTTCATACATTTCATCTCTTACACTCTCTAAGCTACCGAGCTTACATCGAATTTCAGACTGTAAAGCAAAAGGAGCAGACCTTGAACAATCTGAAGGCTCTGAACGCTGAACAAGAAAAAGATGTCGAGCGTGTCCGGCAAAGAGATGCGCTTCTGAAAAAGGTCCGTTTTATTGTTTAGCTATGGATGCTATGGACAGTAATTTCTCACGATACTATTGCAATATTGTGTTGGTTGATTGTGCCTTAGGCTGAGCTAATGAAGAAGAAGCTGCCATGGCTCAAATACGACATGAAGAAGTTGGAATTCATAAATATACAGGAAGAGGAGAAAAGCTTCAAGAAGAAAATGGAAGAAGCAGCCAAAATCTGGCAAGATGCAAAAGCCCCTATCGAGTATGTATCACAGTCAAAAGGATCCAGTTCCGTTATTATTTTTCTTCACCTGCAAATCACTCTCTACATGTTTCTGGAAGTCTCTAGTACTGCATGGACTGGTGTTTTTCCTGGTGTGCTTCTTTTGATATTCTTATTATGTTCATCCGTCACTTTTGAACTAATATTCTTTTAACACCTTTTAAATAGCATTCCTTCTTAACTGGAACTCAATTTTGGTTACCCCAGTGATGTATAGCAAAATGCTAATATTTTGACATTGCATTTCTGGTCCAGCAAAAGTTTATCCTTCACAATTTAACTTTGTCTGGCTTGCTGAGATAACGAAAATTTGGTTTCTAATGTAATACATATCTTCTTGCTCTTCTCTATTTATGTAGAGATCTCAAGAAAGAGAAAATGACTCATGCTTCAAGTACCAAGAAGATAACCAACCAAATAAATCAAAACACAAACAAGCGTCGGGAAGTTACAGATGAGGAAGGGCAGCTGGTATGAGCTCTTCTTTTTTGTTGCCTAAATCAGCTCTTGGGTGCAGTTTTTTCTGTTGTCGAACCTTGACACCTGTTGTGCTATCAGAGTGCACGATTGAAAACCACATTTGATGATATAGAAGATCTGAAAAGGCAAGAAAGATCTCGGCAACAAAGGATCTCCAATGCTAGGGACGCTCTTGCTGCTGCTGAAAAGGAACTTCAAGATGTACAACCATACGAACCACCTAGAGCTGAAATGGTTTGTTTAGTCACTTTGTTTCCATGACTTTTACTTTGTATTCATGCAGTTTTCTGTTCGCATCTGTAACCATCCTATCCAGTTTATGTGCTCACATTCAGTCAGTATTGATGAGTAACAGTATTTACGTCCGCGTCTAAATCTATCTTTTTACGCAGGCACAACTAACAGATGAAATTGCACAAAAATCTTGGGGCATAAACGAGCTCAAATTGAGACGGAAAGATAAGGAGCGTCAGTTAGCCCAAGAGAAAGAAAATCTGAGGAAGTGTTCTGATAGGTATCCAGCTTGTCAACTTCCATCTATACACACTATTCGTGACATGGCTACCTAATACACATTTCGTACAGGTTGAAGCAAATGGAAAGTAAGAACAATAAGCTACTCCAAGCATTGGAAAGAAATGGTGCTGAAAAAATCGGTGAAGCATACTACTGGGTGCAAGATAACAAAAATATGTTCAGGGCAGAAGTTTATGGGCCTGTTCTCCTTGAGGTTTGTTCATTGCATGCTCACCAACTGCTGTTTTCTTTGCATCTAAGAGGCTTATCATTATACTTTCTTCCGATCGATCTCAGGTTAATATTCAGAATAAGACTCACGCTGCTTACTTGGAAAATCATGTTCCAAACTACGTATGGAAGGTACTAATACTATGATAATTTTTCATGTTCGGTTGAAAAAGCCTGGTGGCATACTACTTATTGTTTTCCTTACTTTTAGCATTTCCTTTGAATATACTCCGTCCATTTCATATTTTTTTTTTGGCTAGCATACCCTAGGAGGCATAAATCTGTAGTGTTTGATGGAACTAGTGTCCTATCAAATAACTCCCTCCGTCCCATAATATTCGATGTTACTACAACCATTATGTGAGTATATTGGTTGCAATAACATCTTGGGAGGCGAGATATTACTTAATTTTTTTTGCCTCCTGGTAGGCATGCTTGGGAGATATTGTGAAATGGAGGTAGTATAAAGCAAGGAGCCTCTGCTCAAACAGGTACAGGTCTGCCATTGGCTGCAGGTCTCTGCGGGTCTGCCATTGCACATTGTGCCCATGTCGTGCATGATTATTGTGCAGAGCAGACTGATCGTCCAGTTACTGTGGATGATTAGTGTCTAATAGGACAACATTTTTAAACTGTTTTCTAGATGAAGTTTCTTTGCTTACTACCTATTTCTTTAGTGAATCTTGTTTATTATCTCGGTTGATTTCTATGAGTAAACATTATATCTGCAAACAAATTAACTGCCATTTCGCTGTGTGTGCCAGGCATTCATTACCCAGGATGCTTCCGACCGTGACCTCTTGGTTAGACAACTGAAGCATTATGGTATTCCTGTTCTGAACTACACAGGGAACAATAGCTTAAGATGTGAGCCATTCAACATTACCCAGGAGGTCAGCACGTATTTACCAGTCAAATTAGCATTTTTGGACATCAATGTCTGTTACTAGTATTACTCTCCCCAGTCCCCATTGTGTCATGAGCGCTATTTTGTTTTGGAATCTTGTCCCATAATATAATGCGTGGATGTAGCTTTAACGCTAGTTCTCTCTTTCATGGTTGTTCAAACCTCTTTTCTAATTGTTTATACATCAGCAGTTCACTTCACCCACACAAATCATGATGTCCTCTTTGACTTTATCAGCTCGGATTTTTCTTTATCTTTGTGCCCAATGAAAATGTGCTCAGCAAAAACAAAACCAAGGGAATAATTTTTGAGTCTGTTAATTTTCCTTTTGACAGATGAAGCAACTTGGGATCAAATCACGACTTGATCAAGAATTTGAAGCTCCTCCTGCTGTAAAAAATGTTTTGATTACCCAGGCTTATGTGGATCATTCGGTATAACACTGCTTATATCTAGTTCATGAATCAGTACCAAGTGCACTGTTTATGACTTCAGAGTTCTGCTTCTTTTCATGCCCATGAAGTATATAGGTACAGATCAAGCAGATCAAAGAGCAGATGACGTGGTAAAGTTAGGTATTTCTGATCTTTGGACTCCACGTAACCATTATCGATGGTCCAGATCAAGATATGGTGATCATGTGTCAGCAAATGTTGATGCAGTCTATCCGTCTCGTCTCTTCATGTGTGGTATGTGTTACAGTCTCTACCTTGATAAGTTAGTGGATTATATGGTTCACCTATGCAGAATTCTTATCAGTTTATTCTTGCAGACTTGAATATTAGTGACATTGAAATGGTTCGATCTGAAAACGATGAACTTAAGAAAAAGGTTGAAGGCATGGAGGAAGGCTTAAGAGAGCTCCAGAAAGACCAAAGGAAATTAGAAGATGAAGAGGCAGAAATCCGCAAGAAAAAGGTTTCATATATTTTAATGCTATTAACTTTATCATATTCAAGTAAAGTTCAGTTGTTTCTGTTAATGATTATCTTTTGATCGTCATATTTTCAGGAAACAATTACTGACAGGGTGAGATCCCATAAGAAGAGGAGAGAAGAAATACAAAGGCGTGTAGGTATGGTACTTTTTCCCTGTTCTTCTACATTTAGCTTGCATTATATGTTTGTTATTCTCTCTAGATATTAAAAGAAGAACTCTGGAGGACATATCTCAAGAGGAAGACGTGGAATCCAGCACAAGAAAGCTTACTGATCAGCTAGCTAAGTTAAATGATCAACGATTCCAAGCTGTGATAAAACTCAAGGCTAGTACTTAAGCTAGCCACCAATATTTCGTTTATTTTGATCAGCATCCAAGGTATATGCCCTTACTTCATATTGATTTCTATTGTCTTAGACTTTACTTGTTGAAGCTGTTGCTCTCAAATGGAGTTCTGCAGAAAAGAACATGGCTTTAATTGAGCTTGATACAAAGGTATGCTCCTTGAGAAAGCAGTCACATCTGCAAATGATGCTCTTAGAATGAATGGACCAAAAACTTGTATATCCCATCATATGACATAGTACCTAGTAGGTCAGTACCCATCAGTTGCACTGTTAGAAACTTTTCCAATTGCACCCAGTTATTCGTCACTATTGTAGAATGTTTCTGTGAAATAATGATTCATGCAAGTAGTTTGGTGCAACTTTCACAGTGCACACGTTTATGAACAGTGTACAAACCAGGAAAAAACTGACATAAGAAAATGGTGGGCTCATTCAACTATAAATGCTTATGTTTTGTGTTCTTTCCATGTCTCTAAACATTTCACTACATAAAATTATCTGGCCTGGTATCAGCACGATAAACTATTGAAGTTTTTTAATCAATCTTTTCTGTATTTTCTCTTTGACCCCCATTTGCATCTCATAGATATGGGAGATGGAAAAGGATGTGAAGAAATTTGAGAAGGATGCTGTTCATGCTGCCAGAGAATATGAAAACCGTGAGTTGGAGCTACCAATTGCATTGCTGATTTTAACGAGTATATATTTGAAAGTATTATTAATTGGTAGATGACTAGGCCTTTCTTTCTTATGCTCCCCCTTTTGCATCAATTTTGCCATGACGTGAACTTTGTTTAGTCTTTGGGTCTACATTTTTCGGGACAGATTTTATGCCCCACACACACCATGTGATCCATGCTACATATCCAATTTTTTGCAAGGCCGTGGCACAAAATACCAGTGAAGTATATTTTTACTTTTCAGTATGATTTTGCTCACAGCATGGTGGATCTGGAAGCATCGCAACACGGTGTTTTCAACGCCGTGCCACCGGACACGACTAGTCTCTGTGACACGATTCGATCCGAGGCTCGGTCTTGGGCTTTCGCGGGAGCGATTGGCATACATGCGTTGATCCCCACCGCGGCTTAGGTCTAGCGGGTTGAGTTCTGTGTTGCGGTGTTGGCTCGTCTGAGCCTGTACATATGTAAAAAACTCCCTTTTCTATCAATGCATCGAAACGCAAAGTTTTTTGCGTTTTCACGAAAAAAAACTTAAGTATGATTTTTATGGGGTACTGCACACTAGTATGTTGCTGCACTGGTTGATGATCCAAATATTGATTCTACTGTTATCACTATATGTATGTATGGTCATGAACTGCAAACATGCTTTTACAAAAAGGGAGAATTGGCGCGTCATTCTTTACAATAGGAATGTTGAAGATTGTTTTGTGTGGCATCATATGACAACATTGTGGGTCCAAGCCCACTGGCAGGAAGCCTTCCCTGGAGCAGCACAGTTAAATATGAAGACTTCATTATCTATCTGGTCAATTAGTTAAAGATATGGATCTCTTAAAATAATATTTGTGCTTTCCCTTCGAAGTTTTTTGGGATTCCTTGTTTGCTAAGACGCCTATATGCCAGGTCTTTTGTCATTATTAATCAAGGCATAAGCAACTTTACCACTTTGTAGTGTCTGTCACCATTTTGAGTGGATGCCTGCAGTGTTGACCTAAGATCGAAGTTCACCCCAGTTATAATTTTGGGGAGTCGGTTTCTAAAAGAAAGATACTTGATAACTTGTTCTGCCAAACTAAAATATTGTAATTTGCAAGCTAGTCCTTGAAATCCAGCAGTGTATGATCTACGAAACAATGCTGGGAATTTCTCAGTTGGAGCTTCACTGAGAAGTTATACGTGCTTGCATTTGTTGAATAGCTGTTCCTTAAAGATAGAGATATTAGCTGCCATGGGGATTCTTGTTAGTTTGAACAGATGTATCTAATGATATTATTAATAAATAAGTAGCAGCAGTCTTTCATCTTATATAAAATCTTTATATATATATATTTTGCGTGACAATTTGAGTACATGCTGGCCTTCAAGCAGTCAATATTTTATTTTAATACTTGTATTACAAAAGGTCAGCTGCTGAGATTTGCTTGTTCAAAATTCCTTTTGAAATAGATCTCAGTTGAATAGTTGAATAGTTGAATTGACAAACTGTTTAGCATATGGCATCTTATTCTTTTCATATTTTTTTTAATTGTCATCAGGTAAAAGAATCACTCAAGAGCATAGACAGCTGCTGCTTAAGGCAAAACAGCATGCAGAGTCAATATCTATTATCACTCAAGACCTTGCAAAAGAGTTTGAGAAGGTACATCCTGAATTGATTTTAATAAACTTAGGAATAATACAGGATTTGTATATTATGTAGCGAAAGTTCAACATATATAGATTTATTCAGATGGACAAATTTTGCAAAATAAACATTTGCAAGCATAAATGAACAAAATTGGAATTTCTATTTTCTTCCGATTCCATTTTCTAACACAACTATGGTAACTAGTGTGCTAAGAGGTATAATTTTTGTTGATCTCTGCACCTTAGATTAGAAGCATCAAACTATCATGGGTGTCATAACAAGGTTAGAAAGTACAATTGAAACACCAAGTGTGAACATGCTCCAAGACGGCAACCCCTGGGAGTGCATGTTTGTTAAGTTATTTGTTTTATTGGATTTTTGTGCTTCCCGATAGAATGATCAGGGCTCTCTTGAAATCTTACTTTGATTGATATCCAAGTTTCAGTCACAAATACTGTAATGGCCCAACACTAGCAGCCTCTCAGTTTCTAGCTCAGGGCTGGGGGTGTTAATCTTTTCTTATAGTGAAGGAAAATCTATTTGATATTAGTTCCTTAGGATGCTCCCACTCTACAAATCCTCATTTTTGTGGCCATATAAATATATAATAATGTCTATTGTATATTTGTATTATTGTTCAAACGTCTGGATTAGGTATGCTACTTTCTTGTCTAGCCCATCCAGGTTTTTCTGTTCATTCTTTGAATCTGCAATGCCCTATACGACAGCGTTTTCTTAGGCCAAATAAATAACTTGTTATCTTAGCTACATATACACATGAAATTAACACCCATTTTTTGGTGGTTTCACCGCTTTTCTAATTGCAGATGCCTACTACCGTAGAAGAACTGGAAGGTGCAATACATGATACTGAATCTGAAGCGAATTCTATGCTGTTTCTCAACCAAAATGTGTTGCAGGAGTATCAAAACAGGCAACGTGAGGTACAGCAACATGATGAATGCAAAGTTAGCTTTGCTTGCATAGTTGCCTCATACTTAGTTTTTCAGTATCTATATGTCTTGCCAGGAATATAAAGTTCTAGCAGGTTTTTGGAAAACTAGAATGACTGGTCAGGCAGCGCAAAATGCTTATCAGGGTATATATTTTTCACCATTTTCAGTAATCGTTGGCAGAGTTGCCTCTCGACAACATTTCACTAGCCTTCCAATGGAAGTATCAACATGTGTTTCTTGAACCTTGTTCTGGAACATAACTGAGGGAATCAATGGTGGGGTTATGTCATTATAACTTGTGGAGGTTGCTTAGGCTTGAGTGATGTCCCCTTAAGCGAACGCTTTCTGTTGTAGGCAGAATGTGTCATTGTTCGAGTGCTGGGGAAAAAATAACTCTCTACAGAATCTACATATTTGTCAGTTACTATCCTTATGCTAATAAAAGAAATTAGACAGGGAAGATTGGAACCTCTCGAACCATATCAAAAGACCAAGTTTGAGCTGATAGATTCATGGCAAAGAATATCTCTTCATGCGCCAAATTAAATTATGTTCTTTTGAGCTACTCATCAGTCTGCTACTTCTATATGGATTCTTGCTGACAAAGACATTGTTTATCTCAATTGTGTAGATAGAATCAATATCAACAAAACTGGAAGATGATAAAGTAGAATGTGAGAGATGCCGATCTGAAATAGAAACTACGAAGGTTCGTGACCTTTCATCTGATGACCTATATTACCTTATGCGATCTTGTCACTCCTTGACTTTGTTGTTTTTCTAGGGTAAATGGCTGCCAACTCTCCGGTTGCTTGTTTTGAAAATAAATGACACCTTTAGCCGCAACTTCCAAGAAATGGCTGTAGCTGGAGAAGTTTCACTTGGTATGTATGTTGGATATGTTTTATGTCATTATATGTACACTTCTGATAATATACCAGTTGCTGTTCCAAAATTTCCTGGCAGATGAGCATGGTCTTGATTTTAGTCAATACGGTATTCTTATAAAGGTGAAGTTTAGGTGAGTTTCTTCTCCAAGTGAGTGCACTGTTTTATTATTTCTTGAAATTGGGCAATTAATAACTGGCACAAGTGCACTTTGCCAAAAGAAAGGTACTCCCTGTGTTCCTATGAATAAGGCGCACACATTTCAAGACAAACTTCGACCGAAAGAATTGAGCAACAATATCTTGATTATATAGTACATAATTGATACTGTTAGATTCGCATTGAAAAGCACTTTCCAAAGGTACCAATTTTATATCAAACATTCCTTATATACCACTACTACAAAAATAGCTACCCGTAGCGCACCAGATTTTGCTACCCGTAGCGCATGCCCCCGCGCTGCCACTACCACGCCACTGGTATTTGATTACCCGTAGCGCACCGGCCTATGCGCTACGGGTAATTTACTTACCCATAGCGCATGTGTTGATGCGCTACGGGTATTTCTACCCACAACGCATAAGGAGTCTGGCAGATGCGCTACTAGTATATATTTTTATTTTGACGCTAGCTCCTACTACTGCTATATATAGATGCCACATGGATCATTATTAGGCTATTTGGCTAATTTTCTATTCTATTAATATTTGGCCCACAACAAAACATTGTGAGTGGTTAAATACATAAACCATCTGTTGCAAATATTCACACCAAATTCACAATTACATATTTATTACAAAAATCTACAAACCAAGACTATTTGGTACAGGAAAAGCAACACCTAAAATAACAAAGCTGGCAGCAGACTAGTACTACACATTGAAACTCATGGCATCAGACTAGTACTACACATTGAAACTTATGGTTTCATTCCTATCTTCAATTGTAGCTTCTTGCCAACCACAATGACTTCCAATTCAGCTTATACCTCGTCGGCGGGCTCGCTTGCTTCTCCTCAGCTCCCCACCTCGCCGGCGGCTGGCCCCAGCAGCACCCGCTCTGCCGGCCCCTAGCGCTTGCTTCTCCTTGGCTGCCCACCTCGCCGGCGATCGGCCCCAGCAGCTGCAGCGCCCTCGCTTCTCTGCAGCTGTCCACCTCGCCGATGGCCAGCCCTAGCAGCAGCTGCGCCTCAGGCCTCCAGGCACCCGCTTCTCCGCGGCTGTCCACCTCGCCGGTGGCCAGCCCCAGCAGCAACTGCGCCTCAGGCCTCCAGGCACCCGCTTCTCCTTGGATGCCCACCTTGCCGGCGGACCCAGCAGCAGCAGCGCCCCTACTTCTCCTCGGCTGTCCACCTAACCAGCGGCCGGCCTCAATTGCAGCCTACCTGAATAAGGCCACATTCCTGAAGTAGAAGAATAAGATCAAAATGCATGTATAGTACTCAAACAACACTAGTGCATCTAGGAGTACAAAATTTTGTCATGCTTTATTGTTTCTCTAACCAGTGTCAAGTAGAGAAGAACATTGTTAGAATTGCACTAAATAATGTTGTGTGCAAGTAGACAAGTTTTAGCAAGTTTCAGGAAGTAAGAAGCACTTCAATGCATTTGGTCAATTGTTGGTGTGAACATATAATTCTTGCACTAAAATAGCACTCAAACAGTACCGATGACAGATTACTTTGACATTGTGGCACATGGTTTCTTTGAATTTCTCCAGAAGTAGTTATAGCTTCCTGGATATAAAATTTAGTGCAAAGGACAGAAATCATACTTTAGCTGCATCCTCAGGATTAATTTTTACAGGAGGATATACTAGCTAAATATCCATCACCTACATAAAAGAAATGGTAAAGAATGAGAATAGAACCATAAACAATGAGAATCAGAACAAGTTGAGGTAACTGAAGATAATATGGGCGCTTCCTACAAGGATAAAAAGTCGTGTTACAATATACAACAGCAAACCTTCAATAATGCAAGTTTAATTACTGCAATTTCATCAAGCTCTCTCTCTCTCTCAAACAATGTACACTGTACAAACGTTTGTTCAGATTATCTAGCCAGTTAGGTCACTATGTATGCTCAGTATTTGATGACGGAAGTTTGGCGACTACGCGGGCGAGGGATCGACCGCGACGCGTCTGCAGTGTTGGGCCATAACTAAAGATGAGCATGGTAACAATATCCGCATCACCAGTTTATTCAGTTCACCAACAAACTTGTGTTTCACACTTGTACTACCAGCAACTTTTTTAAGACAATAAAATTCAGAAGACCAAGGATTACTTTCACCCATAAATTCAGAAGACCAATATTCATGAAATTAACACATCTCCAATCACACAAGGATGAATCATTGGCAATTACGTAAGTGTCAGTTAAGTACCTGATATAGGCTTGTTATCGATGCGCCTTTTTGAGTATGGCCTATACCCAATTAATTTGCCTATGACACATTTCCTTCTCTGAAAACTTGTCTCTATAATGTCAAACATAAGCAGTACTTCTCAAACAATCTGAAAAAAAACATTAACTCTCATGAGTACAAAACAGAAGACCAAGATAACATTTTTCTTAAAAAGAGAACCTCGGAAACTATACAAACAAATATCTACATCCTAATAGCCCAGAGCATATGATTTCACCTTCTTGATATGCCTTTTAATATCGTGTAGCTACAGACCAATACTCCAAGAATGCTCGGTGTTTCTAAACATATTTTATAAATACATGTAAGAATTGCTAAAGTTTCCCAAAACAACATGTAGGTACCAAACATGTAAGCTTCTGAGTGGGTAGCGCTCTATCCTAAGATTTGCCTTAGAAGTTGTCATAAAAAATCAAGATTGAGAAACAATATATTTGTTCTCTGATAAAAAATCGAGATTGAGAAACAACCTTGAGCTTCTGTAGTTTCAGTAGATAAGAGGACATTTGTGATCTTCTTTTGCTTGATCATTTGTTTCTTGGCCATGCGTTTCAAATTGAATTGTACAAATCATTTCAAATGCATGAGTCACTTGGCTGCATTAATCGAAACTGGTCAGTCTGCATAATCTTGGTGGAAGAATAAATAAACAATGTCCTAGACTCCTAGTATTGCTTCTCCAATATACATGATCAGATGTTACTAAATATTACTCGGTACATCTTACCTGAAGAAAATCTGCCCTATGCATTTGATAGGGGGATTTTTTTCATCAAAAATGATAATAAGCGTGTATGTGTTTGTCCACATCCTAGCTATGTATTAAAGGCTTAACCACTTAAAGTAGGTTTCATTTAGTAGAGTGATAATATGCAACTAGCCGCAGCCTACAGTACACACTACAGAGTACAGAGCGAGAAACGGGGCATCATCCAACGAGCAATTCAGGTGCAATTTACTGCAGTGTACTGGTATACTATACAAATTTGCAATTTACAATCACTAGACATCAGAGATGTAGAGGGAAGACTCGAGAACGACAGAATCTCACCTACAGCTATAGGCTACAGAAGAGGGGCGATGACGCCATGAAGCAGTGAAGGGGCCGGGGGAGATTAGACCTGAGATCCTCGTCGCCGGTGGAATGAAGCAGTGAAGCAGTGCGACAACCTCACAGAGCACCTAGGAGGCGAGGAGGGAGAGAGCGAAGAAGCCGCAGTAGGTGATTCGGGCGGAGCAGCGGCCGATGCTGCCGACGGCCGTGCGGCACGCCTCGCACGCACACGCAGCGCAGCAGGACGCCAGGCACGATGCGGCCCACGTGGTGGCTCCGGCGGCGATGGATGAGGTCGAGTCAGGTCGAATCGATGGGGAAGGGGGGCGATGGAGATGGCTCACGCGCTAGATCTGGATGGCACGGTGGGGGCGGCGGCGGCGTATCAGAGGGAGAAAATGGGACTATGGTTTTTTCGCCCGCGTGTCGGGGTAGGGACGGCCGGATGGGACTTAAACGAAAATAAAATTTCGTTTCGGCGGCAGAGTCTTGCGCGCTTTTGTCCTCTCATCCATAGCGCACGAGTCATTATGCGTTACGGGTAGTATAAATACTCATAGCGCATGCAATGATTAGTGCGCTACGGGTAATGTGAGGCATGCCAGTTCTCTAGACCCAAAAATACCTGTAGCGTATAAGTAATAATGGTGCGCTGCGGGTAATTGTTTAGGCGTAGCGCATGGTTGTCGGTGCGCTACGGGTAAATACCCGCAGCGCACCACCTTTTAAATGCGCTACGGGTAGTTCTGCTACCTATAGCTGTTTTCCTAGTAGTGTACATGGATCAATTCTTGGTCGAAGACAAACCTTAAAAAGCACGTGCGCCTTATTCATTGCAATGGAGGGAGTACTGTTTCATGATGCCTGATGGCAACCATGCCGGTTAGTGTATCCCTAGCTAACTTAAACCTGGAGTCGGACGGGGTAGCCAAGCTAAGTCCAATCAAATGATTATTGGGCACATTTTTTTCATTGTGAGGAGTTATAGCTTGACTTTGATTGATTCTACTCTAGGATGTGTTTAGGCACAATCCCCTGATATGCCTGATGGCAACCATGCCGGTTAGTGTATCCCTAGCTAACTTAAACCTGGAGTCGGATGGGGTAGCCAATCTTAGTCCAACCAAATGATTATTGGGCACATTTTTTTATTGTGAGGAGTTATAGCTTGACTTTGATTGATTCTACTCTAGGATGTGTTTAGGCACAATCCCCTGATAAGCAATCTTCAGTTTTATCCATTAATTGAAATGTTGTAATTGATGAAGTATCTGACAGTCTGTTCATTTGTGTTGACCAAGTCTCTACTTTGTTGCATTTCCAGCTCACTATTCATTTTTCATATGATTGTGGTCCTCAGTCAGGAACAACCATTAGAACAGCTTCCATTTGCTGAGTTTTTCTCTGGATCTTTCCTGTGCCAGAGTTCTAGCAGTGTCCTGTGCTAGTAGTTCAGAGACTTCTCTTTCAGTACACTGTGTTTCGTAGCACTGTAGGTCTCATTAATTCGTGGCTAAGTTGGTGCCTTTTATCCCATGGCACCAACGCACCCATTTTCTGTCCCATTGAAGTAGGTAGTAGAATAAATACAATCCAGTGAAGTGCAAAAAAAAAAGTCAGCTGTACGTTTACAATGAAGAAAATATTATCTTACATGATAATTTGTTTATTTACATAGTTCATACACCAATAGCTGAAGATAGCTTATACTTTTAACAGTTTATTTATTCTTTCATGCTTGCTTTCACTCTATAGTTCCTAGTCTCTGGAGCTTTAGCCAAGTTGATCATGGTCCTTATATTGAGCTGCCCATTTCTATCGTGAGCTAGTAATATGTTACTGTTAACTTCCACTTCGTCTAGCATATAAGCAATACTCCTATATCTAGTGTTCTTTGAGAGAGAATTTCTTTGCATGGTCTTATAAGATTTTCTGTTTATCTCATTCCCTTGGTTGTCTATCTGTATTTGGTACTTTCATGTAGTTCAAGGGCTTGTACAATGTTCTGTTGTACCTTATTCTGAGCATAATTTTCTTTCTTTTAAATTGATTTCTGAGTATTACTATTTTCCACAGGGAAACTGGTCAGTTGCAGGTGCTAAGTGCTCATCACCAATCTGGAGGGGTATGCATACAAGTTTTCAGATGTATTGTGTTTGCTTTTTTTTTTCGGGTGCTAAATACTAATATTTTCATGTCATTTATAGGAGCGGTCAGTTTCTACCATCCTATATCTTGTATCGCTTCAAGATCTTACCAACTGCCCATTTCGGGTGGTTGATGAGATAAATCAAGGCAAGGCGACACCTGTGCATCTTCTGGTCTTATGAACAGTACTAGTCAATATAACTAATGCAGTATCTTCTCCTGAAAACTGCAGGAATGGATCCTCAAAACGAGAGGAAGATGTTCCAGCAGCTTGTCCGAGCTGCGAGCCAGCTGAACACACCACAGTGAGTTGCTCAGCCCGCAATGATTTATTTCACTTGGATCTGCTAGCGCGTTAACTCCATCTGTTGCGAATGTGGCTGTAGGTGCTTCCTGCTGACGCCCAAGTTACTGCCTGATCTGGAATACAGCGAGGCGTGCAGCATCTTGAATATCATGAATGGTCCGTGGATTGAGAAGCCAGCCCAAGGTAACGTCTCACTTTATTATAGTGGATGATTGACTTGTTGATACCAGTTTGGAAGCTGATATCTGTGGCCGCAGCTTGGAGTGCGGGAGATTGCTGGAGAAAGGTGATGAGCGTGGAGGCTGGCAACTGACTGACTTGACCACACTACTTCTGTGAAGTTAATCTAAGAATCCGTGAATGTAAATATATCTGGGTTTAAGTAGTAAGAGTGGTTGCTTTGGCTTCATTATCCTCAGCAGAAGCAAAGCAGAAGCATCTGTTAAGTTGGTACTAGTAATTCAGTCTACTAGCTAAGTGCCCGCGCGTTGCCGCGAATACCTGCCTCTCTCTATTTTTATGAACTATGCCTTGTCTAAGGTGTGCTGTTCTATTGAACATACAAAGTACAAAAGATATTTGTCAGGAACACCCAACTAAACGACAGAGATCTGTTTTTCTCTCTCATTCACTATCAAATCAATCCATGAAGTTCAAAAATGCAGTTGAATAATAACCAATAACATTATGGATTCCACACACTTTTCAAATATAATAAATCTAGTTTGATTGATGCACAATTTTCTTTTATTTCTGTAGAAACACATTGGCACTTATACCTATATAAAACAACCTAATGATAACAAAGAGAAATATGAGGGCATTGATTAAGGGCAGGTATTTCTACGATTGGCTGAGATCATGTGCGGCTTTCACCTAGCCTTGACTCCAGGTACCCAAGGCCAGGCTCGTCCATGCTGTCATCACCCATTCCATCCCGGGTTCGTCATCGGCATGGACTGCCGCATTGGGCGAGTTCGGTTCGACGACCAGCTGGGCCTCGGCAAGCATCTCGTGCGCTATGCGCCGCGTGCTTCTTCCTTCCGTCGTTTGTGTCACCACTCATTTCCTAGGACCTAGTAGATGTGTGTCAACCAGTGTACATGTAGCCCAGATCAATTGTTGATAAACACTGGTAGAAGGCATCGGCAGTGAAGAAGACTGAGGTTTTACCTGTGGCGGCGTAGGGGTGGCGCTGCGTTGAGAAGGGGAGCGGATGTGGAAAGTGATTCGGTTGCGAAAGGCCTGAATCTGATAGGTGTAAAAGGAGAGAAGTCAAATAAAGGAAACAGGCTCCTTTGGATTTTTTCTGTTGCATGCCGTAGAGTTAGTTAGGAAGGATAATTATTTAGCCTTTAATTGCCCATCTACTTGGTCGCATGAGGTACTATTTGTTAGGATAACAACTACTTTAGTAATTATCCATCTTTAACTGGGTTTGATTCTATTAATTGCTTGCGTGTAATGGCATGTTGCTTGTAATTTGCTGTGGGTATTTTTCAAACGTTGAGTAAATAGCGGGATGATATTGGTGGGTAATTTGGTGTCTTGTCTGAGGGCAAAATCGAAAATTAAAAGTATGACACCGAACACCGCTTTCGCTTTAATAATAAAGATTACAACATAAGTCTCAGCTAGTCATTATTTGAATGCGTGACCCACGATTACTTTTTCCTCATGACCAGCGGGAGTACCTCAACTTGGTCAGTTGTAACAACACCACAACGCAGCAATGCTATTTCTAAAGGAGAAGCAAAGCTTATTTTTATCCAGATAGAACCTCTTAAGATCTATTACCTCCATTAAATATAAGGCTTACAGTTTGAAATAGAGATTAGCAGATACCTTTGAGGGCTCGTTTGGCTCCCATCATTTGAGGCTAGAATCAAAGAATTCATTTATGATTCTATCAATTACTTGTTTGGCTGCCACGGAATTGGTTATAGAATTCATTTCGAATTCCATGGTTTTTCACCTCATGCCTAACCTTAATACCTATTGGGTACCCTGTCATTTCTGTGGATTTTTCAAAATGAAATGATATCATTATTGTCATTTCATTTCATTTCTACCAAATGAAATGAAATGATGAATGCCAAACGAGCCCTGAATGGAAAGTACATCGTCATTCAGCTTACTGAGCCCAACAAGACCACAACCACCTCGTAACTTAATCGCCTGTTTTTCCCTTCAGTTTAGATGGACAGAACCAACCTTTCTTGTTGTCATGCAAATATCAAGTCCTCCAATCATCATAAGAGTCAACCCACAGGTCTAGTTACTGAAATCAGAATCGGCTATTCACACCACCACTATGAATAAAATCTTGTTCCAAACTGCAGAATTGTAAAGCTCAGAACTACAGGACATTACCAACAATTTGGCAAGCACCATGGATGCGTCTCATAGTGCGGCCCAGAGGAACAGGCAAAAAATTCAGTCTGCACGCTAGTGCAACACAGAAGGTAAGAAACCACATAGGACATAGCATCAGGCGGTGACCCCATAATTCCTTGCCGCCGCCGATCCACACCAAGAAACTCCCGCCAGCAGGCTGTTCACGTCCACCACGGACCGTAACAAAGATATGAAAAGACATTGATTCGTAGCCATTTTATTTTGCAAAGATGCAAGCCCTATCATGATAGCAGCTGATTAGCAAAATTTATGCCATTTAAAACAAATCCAAGATAGTGATGAATCATGTAATTTCCAAAGCAGAATACATTTATTTAGTAATATAAAGAAACAATGGATAAGAAATCCTTGTACGGAAAATCTTTGTTGGTTAAATAAGACAAAAACTATTATGGAAGACGATAAAGGTAGAGCACATATTTCTTATTGCAAAAGGTTCAAGTGGCTTGGTATCATTGGAACACAAAAAAATTATGCATACTATTTTTCACCTTAAGAAAAAAAATCTCTGGAATGTATATGTTTCTTAACTCACCATTAGAAAATGACAATGGCCAACAAACAGATATTTCACAATTCCCAAGTAAGCAAGAAGGTTTGGCATGCAAGACGTAAGCTTAACAATGATAATAAAAGATACAAAATAACCAATATATGCTTTTTAGAGTATGCCAAAACGGTACCATAGTTTTATAGAAGATAGCAAACAATGTACAAGATCATTCTGTTGATCAACAAGACCAAGGCAGAGCACACGCCCCTCCAAAGCACCTAAGCTAGGCTAACTTCAGCTCCGACAGCTACACCTATCCCTATCCCTGTCCTCTCCCACAGCTAGAGTTTATCTGTGATCTTTGTTGTTATTAACCTGCCGTTGTGGCTTAGTTTCTTACATTGCCATTGCCAAACACCCATGTGTTTCTGTTTTTTCAAAGCGTCCAGGTAGTTAGGATGACCATCCCGTCGAAGCGCTTGTCCTCTTTATTGGAGAAACATTGGCGTCGCACAACCTACCAAATCTCCAGCTGCTCTTTGGTCCTGGGATTTCAGCTTCAATCAAGCCTATATTGCACGGTTAACCAAGCAAATAGCCTGCATTTCAAAGGCAATCTGCTCCTACAAATCTGTATTGATCTGTAACCAGAGTTGCACGCATTGGATGTACCTTGGGAGCACAAATTTGAAAATACTAAAACCATCAGGTTTAGTAATTCTACAAAGGAGGTAAAATTAGTAAAACAAAAACTTGAAAAGGAGCATAAACTTTTGAATGGAAGTGTGCATTACGTGTGCTTCCGAAAAAATTGAATCAGTTTTGTGCGCTACAAGTCTACAACTCAGGACTCGAGCTTTCTTGTCTAAGTAATGTATTACTTAAACAACGATAAAATAATTTTTAGTGGCCAAATTTTACAATTTATTCTCTACAGTTTTAGGACAAAGACAGTGGAGGATTCTTGAAGCATCATTATACCTGCATTTCTGGTAACCGACCCTAAAGGTGCTAGAACAGAGATTTACGCACACAACTCACCTTGCAATGCTTAGTTTTTTAACTTTCTTCTCACTTGCTGCAGTGAGGACAAAACCATTGATGTCCCCAAACCAATGGAATCAAGAGAAATAACTGGCAATTAATAGTAATAGTCTAAACGTGAGGGATATTCCTCAATTGATGCTATTGCTGATTGCCTGATTTATGTATGTGGTGGCAGTGAGTGGAGAGGATAACGTCACAGCCTCACAAGGGAGCGAAGGTGAAGTGGAACATGACCTCTGGATTGGTTAGAAAAGTTTCTTCTGGCTTGATCATGTGGCGTCGCCGGTGTCTTCTGGGACCGTGAGGGGGTCAGCAGAACCTTACCTTACCTTGGATGTGGTGGGAGGAGGCACATCAGGAAGTGGAAAACTGAAAGCACCTTACCTTGTCCCGATTCAGTGCCGCTTGGGCGGATGGAGCTGTGTGAGCATCAGACGCCTAATCGGCTAATCCTTTATCGCCTCATAGATGCGCTTGGCCACCTCCAAGCCAAGACGCCGATCCAGGTGGATGCTCGGCGACTGCGAGCCGCTCCTACGCTGCACCCTTGACTCGACCAACGCTTGTACCTGCTGTAGTAACACCCGCCTGTGCGCTGTCGGCCTGGAGCGGTTGCTCCATGCGCGAGTTCTGGTGATGTTGGTGGCGGCGTGGCGATGAACTGGTGGCGGAGAGGACGGGGGAGGGGAGAAGACGCGTGCGGCGGGTGACTGGGCGTGACCGGTGGCGGCGTAGTTGTTGGAACCGGCGTCTGCCATCTGGGTTTTGGATTGCTAAAGTGGATCGATCGGCAGAGTAGCAGCGTAGGGCGCAACCGCACGGAGAAGATAGAGGCAAGCAAATCACGCAGTCACGCACGGGAAGGTAGCACGGCTTGCGAGGCATACCCGGCGGATTAAGATCTAGTGCCTGGCTGTAGGTCTGTCACCGGATAGAACGATCCGTTTTTTTTACTTATTAGTGGCAGTGGTGGGTAATTTAGTGTCTTATCTAAGGGCAAAATCGAAAACTGAAAGTGTGACACCGGACACCGCTTTTCGCTTTAATAGTAAAGATTTACTAGCACAATACCTGTGCGTTGCTACAGGTAAACAGAAATTTCGGTTAGTCCAAATAAATATAAAAATAGTCATTTTTAATACTTATAAAAATCATGTTCACGTCAAACTGGTTTGTTAAAGACCTAAATTAAAATATTTTTATATGAAGCTGTTACATCGAGCTCTATCACGTTCATGTCTTAATTGATTTTTACTCTCTTTATATGTGTATCTAAATTAAATTTGACCAAACTTGCATAAATTAATTTAAAATGCTGCAAGTACTTTCTAAATGTTTATAATGGGTTGAATTTGTTCTACCAACGTTGTACGTGAACTTGGTACTGCCAATAACCCTAGCACATGCATCACATCCATCACTCTGCAAGTGCAGTTCCAACACCTCCAACACTGACCTTAGCTTGAGAATTATGTACTTTAGCAGCGAAGCAAATACGTTTATAGTCGATGAGGAAAACTACGGTTAGCTTGAAAATTGGTCTCCACATTGTCGATGCCGGGGTCAATCAATTCCTTGCAGGACAAGTAGCCTCCCAAGTTTACTAATGAAGAGATGCTAGCACCCGTTAAATAAAATGCTAGCAGAATAATGAAAAATACAGGAGGTTTTACGTTAAAAGCTTAGTTTGTAAGACTAAATGAGAAACTCACAAAAAGATAATCCCATCGTTATCCTCTTGTGTGGTACCGAGTCAGAGACACATCGTTATTCCTCACGAATCAATCGAATTGTTTGCCATGGATATGCTCGAGCAAAGCGAGAGGACGTCGCCTTGGACTGAGGTATCACACTCGAGGGCATCTCCCCTCACGCCGGAGGGCTTGTCATGGCAGGTACGGACTGCTGTTGCTGCCGACCCTTTGGCGGCTAGCCGCTGCATCGCAAGGATGCAAGCCGGGAGCGCGTCGTCCGCCACAGCCTCAAGCTGCAAACACTTGGGCCAGCTGGCCGAAGGATGTGGCAGCTTGTCACTGGTGGAAAAAGGGCCTATGGTCCCGGTTCATTTGGGCCATTGGTCCCGGTTGCCAAACCGGGATCCATTACTTGGGACCAATGCCGGTCCCGGTTCCAGCACGAACCGGGACCGATAGGTCTCCACGTGGACGCGCTGCGGGGCGAGGGGGCCTGAGTCATTGGTCCCGGTTCGTAGGACGAGCCGGGATCGTTGATCCAGGGTTTTTTTCCCATTTAGGGTTCAGGGTTTTATTTGGTGTGTTTTGTATTCAATTTAATGGTATTATATATATACATCAATAATGAAGAAACCACACTATATATATATATTACACATCATGGTCACGAATATATTATTCACCGTCTCATCCGTCGTGCTTGGTCGCTATTACAATCGGTAACTCACACAAATTTGATTTTACATCTTCTTTTTTACACTTCACCCTTCTAAATGAACCGGGTAATAGTATTCTCCTTTCGGATCTATGACTTGTTCTAATAAGAAACCGGCAATTTCCTCTTGAATTGCTTGCACGCGTTCCCGTGGTAGAAGACCGTCCTGCATCCGTTCGATCTAATTTAAAGAAAGGGATCAATATATATGAATGAAACTAAACACAGTTGATGGTAATAAAATAATGTTGAGATTATTGTTTATCGTACTTCAAGTTTTTTGATGTTTCGGTCTGCACCCTTCTCTTTGGTCGTCTGGCGAATGAACTCGCAGACATAGTATCCACATAAGTTATTCCCAGCTTCTTGCCTCAAGCACTTTACGAGAACGGAGTTCAATCAAAATAAGAATCAAGCATGATAATTGTATTGAAACTAGAATCAAAGAGATACGTGGATCTAGCAAGTAGTACTTACATTCAATGGTTTAAATGTAAGCTCTGGCTTCCAAACACCCCTAGTGTTGGCGGTGAACCGTTTCCAAGCCTTCTGGAGGCATTCCTGCATGTTCACCCAATTTCCTAAAGGTGTGCGTTTTGAGTCCATGACTTTGACTACTCCTTCGTCAACACTAATGATTAACAGAATAAAGTGGAAGCTGCACAGACATAATGAGTCAAATAGCTTAACATCGAGTAAAGCGAAAACAAAATGTGTACAAGACAGTAACACTCACTCGAAGTTGTAAGGAAATAGTATTTCCCTTCTGTTGCTGAAATACTTCAACGATTGTACCAAGTTATCCTCTGTCTCTTTGGGTTTTTTTTGAGAGTATCTTCATGAACGAAATTGCAGTCAACGAACCCAAGGTCAAAGATTCCTCCTCGGTCGCATTCGAGAATCTTCATTCTGCATATATAATTAGTATAATGATGAGTAAGATTATACAAGCAACGAATGAGCTGAGCTAGAAAGACTTAATAATACTTACAGGCAATAGGCACTGACAATAGTTTTATCGAGGGCGTCTTGTTGGTAAAACTGAAATAATTCTAGAAATTCCATCAGTAAGAAGCCATCTCCATGACCGTAATGGTGGTGTTTATATCCAGCATAGATCCAGTTTGTGGATTCAGCACAGGCTTGTATGTACCAGTTATGCAATCTCCGCATTTTTGTTGGTAGATCTTTGACTAACTCGGGTTTGACGAGAGGATCCCCGTACCGGTATTTGTACGCTATTTGCTGGTACCCCTCGAACTCATCTAGACGGCTCATGTACTCAGCAATAGATAGTCCATATAACTTGGCCTTTTCTCCGTAGAGTTGAATAAACTCCGGATCAATGTTCGGATCATGCCGCTCCTGGGCTCTCCACTCATTGGTATCGTACACTTTGAGCGGTTCGATCGATTGATTTTTCTGTTGTCCGAGCTGGGCAACTTCTTTCCCGACTCTCCGCTCTTTTGCCTCAGCTGACTTGGTAATAGAGCGATTATAGTCAGGTGTGAGCGCTATGGGTTGGTGAAGCTGAATCTTAAGCGCGGCTGCTTTGGCTTTATCTTCTGCGGTGACCGGGAAGATCAATGGCTCCGTCGGCTTTGGATTTTTCTTGTTAGCCATGTCAGTCTTCCACTGTTGATAATGGGCATCTGCGGCCGTAGCAATTTCCTCATCTGTCTTCTCGTAAGGAAGCTTCTTCATATTCTGATGAGGTACTCTTGGGAGGGGCGATAGCTTACGTTTCGGTGATCGGAACGTGCTCTTGCTGCTGCTGGTGGTGCTGCCCCTCTTAGTATACTTCCGCTTTAGTCTCTGAGGCTCAGGGGACGGAGACGGCTGAGGCGGCGGTGGAGACGGCTGAGGCGGCGGTGGAGACAGCTGCGGTGAGTGGTGAGGCGGTGAAGGCGACGGTTGCGCTGGAGAATGGTGAGGTGGCGGCGAAGGTGGACTGCTGCTATGAGGAGTGGGTGGCCTTGGCGGGACATAATTTGGAAGCACGATGTGCTCCTTTGGCCATACAATAGTCCCCCCTTTGGCTTCTCCTAGTTCAGTCAGGTCCCTATCTTCCCCTGCAGGGTGGTCCAGCTTCAGCTCCTCAAAATCTTGCTTGACATCATCCACCGTGACGACAGCGTACCCTTTTGGAATCGGTCTGCAATGCCAAGTTCCGTTAGGCGCAGTTGGTACGGCCATGCCGACCGCCGCTGTCACCCTTAAGTTCATAACTTGCACCTTTAGCTCACAAGCTGTGCTCTCCGTGATATCATCCACTGGGTAGCGTTTAGGAGGAGCCATCGTCAGTGCATCATCATCACCATCGTGGAGCTGGGTGGAAGCGACGCTGCTTTTCTTATTTGATAGGGCGTCGATACCATCGAATGCAGCTTCTACCATGTGCCGCTGAGATTGGCTGCTGATACCTTGCTGGCTAAGTCTGTCGAGTTGATCCTGTTGCCGCTTTAATGCTTCTTCTACATTACGCAGCCGGTCTGCAGCTGCCGCTTTCTCAGCTGCCTCCCTTTCCTTTCTCCTCTGATGACTTTTATCGGGATATCTCTTCATTTCCGCGGGGAAGGCAACCTTCCACGGCTTGGAGCCCGGTGTGCCTCGTGCTCGTCCGGTGTGTTCATCATTTTTGAGGGCTCGTGTGAGCTCGTCGTTCTCTCTATCGGGAACGAACCGTCCCGCTTCCACATCTTGTACTGCACTTCTAATATCTTCGATGGGCAGTAGGGGATGATCTTTGTGTTTCTGGGTATATATTGCCCTCCCTTCTTCGTCCAACGTGCCCCCATGGCCGTAAAACCAGTTTCTCGCCCGTGGTGTCCATGTTGTGGGCTCTGGTCTGATCCCGGCAGCAATATACTTGACCTCAAGTGCATCCCACTTAGGCATGCAACCGGCGTAGCCAGCAGACCCCATATTATGGTGGTACACTTTCTTAGCAGCGTTCTCTTGATTTATTCTCGACCTTTCCAAAGCTTTCTCCGATGTCTTGTACTTCACAAAATCAGCCCACTGGTGTCTTAACTTAGCATAGCCGGCTTGATTAAAATCCGGAGTCTTGTCTAACTTGACAAACTTAAGGTACAGTTTCTTCTTCCAGTTCTTGAATGCCTCGGCCATCTTGATCAGAGCAAACTTCTTTACTCTTTTAAGTAGCTCCTTATTTGCTTCCTTCTCCTCATCTGGATTCACATCTAGCCTCGGCAGGAGGAAATTAAGCATAAGCCTGTCAAAAAGCTTATCTTTGGCGACATCGCCGACAAACAGGACTCCACCGCTGCTTGGCCGATTCCATTCTTGAACGATGATCGGGATGTGGTCCCTCACAAGAACTCCACATTGCTTGACAAATTTTTTTGCGACATCTTCAGGAGCTAGCGGTTGGCCGTCTACACCGACCACTTCGATCCTATAACTCACTTTGTTGTCCAACTTTTTGGTTGGGCCTCGTTTTGTTCTGACGGAACAAGTGCTCGATCCGGAGGGCTAAAATAAGAAAGAGTGTTAATATATGCATGTATATATATAGACAGTCGGGCATTACAAAAAAACATATATACACCTCGCCGGAGTTTCCGAGATTTAAGGTTCGGCCGGAGCCGTCGTCTTCTCCCTCGTCGGCTTCTCCCTCGTCGCCTTCTCCCTTGTCAGCTTCTCCCTCACCGGCTTCTCCCCCGTCCCAGGCTTCTACCTCACCGGAGTCGTCTCCTCGGTTGAGAGATTCATCTCCCTCACCGGAATCGTTCAGAAATGTCCTGGTGACATCAATATCTACATTTTCTCGGATCATTCCTTGGAGGAAGTATTCATCATCTTGACTTTTTTTATATGCTGGATCCATAGTTTCTGCAATATACCGACATTTGTTAGTTAGAATACCGCCGCCTCCTCCACCAGGTCCTCCTCCACCGCCTGCGGCCAACTGGTCGTGGGCGCAGGGGCCCTACATCATCCTCCCCGACGAGGACGACGAGTAGGCCGCGGCGAGGACGACGACGCCGACGCCCCTGTGCCCGCCCCGACGAGGGCTTTTTATTTTTATTTTTATTTTTCTATGTTTTTTTAATTTCTATGTATTATATATATATATAAGTAATGAAAAAATTGCGAAATTCCTTAGCAGTTTAAATGCGAAATTTAAATGCGAAATTTAAAAAAGAAAACATTGGCCAAAGGGCCGGCCGGCCGGGCCGGGAAGCTCCCTCCCGAGGAGCTCACCGTCGAAGGGGGGCGGCGGCGCTGGGGGGCGGGGCGGCCGCAGGGTGTTGTCGGGGGCGGCGCTGGGGGTGCGGGGCGGGCGCACGGGGCCGGGATGGGGGGGCGGCGGCGCAGGCCACCTGCAGAGAGAATGTGATGAGCGGCGGCGCGGGGGGAAAAGGGAGAGGTCGCGGCGGCGGCGGCGCTCACCGAGGACGGCGGCAGCGGCGGCACGAAACTCGGACAGCCTGCCGGCGTGGTTTCGCTCCGCGCGCAAAAGTCCTTAGCAGTTTCGGCCGATTTTGGGGGGAAGTGGGGGAGGAAGAAGGGCCAGTTATATTTGGAGGAGTCATTGGTCCCGGTTCGTGGCACCAACCGGGACCAATGGATCAACGGTCCCGGTTGATGCCACAAACCGGGACCAATGACCTGGGCGAGGGGCGCTGCTGAGCTGCCACGTGCCCACTAACGGTCCCGGTTGATGCCACAAACCGGGACCAATGTCCTGGGCGAGGGGCGCTGCTGAGCCGCCACGTGCCCATTGTTTTTCTGTTTTAACTTGCTGTTTTCATTTTAACAGGAAAAAACTTTTTTCTATTTAAAATTTGAAAAAACTTTCAACAGGAAAAGTGTTTCAATTTAAATAACTAATCCAAAACCATTTTCTGTTTTCAAAATTATTAATTCTAACTAAACAATTTTACTATTTTTAATAAAAAATGCACTAACACGTTTAAAACGGGCATAAGAAATTCAAAAATGATTCAAACAATGTGAAACCTTCGCGTGATGTCATATTATGTGTCATAGTTGCAAGGAAAAATATTGAACTTGGAAAATTGCAAACGTCATAAAAAATCCTTCACAAAATGACCTATCATGTTCGAGGTTTCATGGCATTTAGGTCAAACCACCAATGTTATGGCTAGAATCAGGGCATAGTTTATGATAATGTGACCATATTGTGCACACATGTGCATCTTGGGATGGCTTACGATGTTGCAGGAGGAAGTTTTCGTTTTCGATGCACGAAATAGCCAATTTCCATTTTTGAGGTGCCGAAATTGGGGTGTTCTATGAAGAAACCACCAAATTAAAGTTTGGCATTGGCACCAACCCATTTTTCAAAAATACTAGACCACCTTAGATGGACTAATTCCCAACCGGTGTATTAGAAACCTTACCGTCCATCCCTCATGAAAAAGACAAATTCCTGCCGATTCGATAGGAGGGTGCCCAGATTTAAACTACAAGTACAGGATATAATGCTTGTGAATTTTTTTAAAAATCATTTATAGGTTCACAACATGCTATTTCACTAGAGATCTACTTCTAGTTTAGCGAGGCTCAGCCCCGGGCTAAGAAGCTTCAAGCCCGCCGCTTTGAATATAGTTTGAAACGGGCATAAGAAATTCAAAAATGATCCAAACAATGTGAAACCTTCGCGTGGTGTCATATTATGTGTCATAGTTGCAAGGAAAAATATTGAACTTGGAAAATTGCAAACATCATAAAAAATCCTTCACAAAATAACCTATCATCTTGGAATGGCTTACGATGTTGCAGGAGAAAGTTTTCCTTATCCCACCGTCAGTTTAGTTAGATGACACAAAAACCACCTTTAATCCCGGTTGTACCCACCAGCCGGGACTAAAGGTTAGATAGTTTCCCGCGCCACTGCGTTCCCGCCTATTTTCTTCCCGCGCTTTCCACCTTTTCCCGCCTCCGTCTTCCCGCCATTTTTTCACTATATATATGTAGGCTTGGCCTCCATTTACATATCACATCTAGACTCATATCTGCAAACCTCATCACTCTCTCCCATGGCCTCCATCGTATCTCTAACCCCCAAGGAGGCGGAGGCGCTTTGCGCCTCAAACTACCCCTGCCCGCCGGGCTACCGCGTCCCCACCGGCTGGATGCTGAGCGTCGGAGGCGTACCGGTCCCTCCTGTCCCTCTAGGTGTGGCGCGTCAGATGGCCATCACGAACCACTACTACTTCGAGCTCACGCCAGAGCAGCGGAGGAATCCCCAGTGGCATCCCGACTACAGCCCGACTTGGGACGCCTTCTTCATCAATCGGCGTGAGAGTGCGCTTGCCAGGCACGAGGAGGATGGCCCACCTTGTTCGAACTTCAACAAGGCCGGCCGTCGGCTGTGGTGGCGCGGCCGGACTCTCCAGAGCGTCATGGCCTACCGTGGCCCCCGCCTGTGCTACCCTCAGTCTCAGCCCACGCGTGCTCACCCGCCGAGGTTCGACTACCGCGACTCCGACGACTACGACGACTACAGTGGCGATGTTTATAGGGCTAGGCATGACTATGACTGAATCACTCCAATATTATGTGTCATAGCTGCATGGAAAAATATTGAACTTGGATAATTGCAAACATCATAAAAAATCATTCACAAAATGACGTGTCATAGTTTTCATACATTACATAGATTTACATAGGGTTTAGGGTAATTCTCCTTCGTCGCGTATGTCGATCCCTTGCCTATGATCGCTTCTTAGGCCGTAACCATGGAGCATCTTCATTATTTAACGGGATGCAAGGGTCAGTTTTCACGGTGAAGGGCGGAATTTCTTCAAACTTATCATAATCTGCTGACATGTCTGTCTTGTCCTCGACTCCCGCGATGTTTCTTTTCCCTGAAAGAACTATGTGACGCCTGGGCTCATCGTCTGATGTATTCGTTTCCTTATTTTTCCTTTTTTTCGGTCTGGAGGACATGTCCTTCACATAGAAAACCTGAGCCACATCATTGGCTAGGACGAATGGTTCGTCTCTGTAACCAAGATTCTTGAGATCCACTGTTGTCATTCCGTACAGCTGGTCCACCTTTACCCCTTCTCTATTCATGTTGACCCAACTGCACCGAAACAAAGGGACCTTAAAAGTAGGTCCATAGTCAAGTTCCCATATCTCCTCTATGTAACCATAGTATGTGTCCTTTTTCCCATTGTCACATGTTGCATCAAAGCGGACACCACTATTTTGGTTAGTGCTCTTTTTATCTTGGGAGATCGTGTAAAATGTATTCCCATTTATCTCGTACCCTTGGAAAGTCAATACAGTCGCAGATGGTGTCGCGGCCAACAAGTAGAGCTGATCTCCAATAGTGGTGTCATTTATGAGATGTAATTGCAACCAAGTGCCAAAAGTCTCCATGTGATTTTCTTTAATCCAGTAGTCATCCTTCCCCGGGAACTTAGAGCGTACAACATTCATGTGTTCCTTGATATACGGAGCCACGAAGGTAGAACTTTGTAGAACTGTGTAGTGTGCTTGATTCAAAGAATGCCCGTCCCTAAATATCATTGCTTTCTTTCCTAGCGTGCCTTTTCCACTCAGTCTCCCCTCATACCGTGATTCAGGAACACCAATCGGCTTAAGGTCAGGAAGAAAATCAACACAGAACCCAATGACCTCCTCTGTTCCATAGCCCTTGGAGATGCTTCCTTCTGGCCTTGCACGATTACGAACATAGTTCTTTAAGACTCCTCTTTTGTCTTCCCATACACGCCTAGGAAGCCTAGCAGGTTCACGCAAAGATTCTTCGTCACGTGCATCACATCGATTGAAGAACAGACCTCTAGGTCTTTCCAATACTCAAGCTCCCAAAATATAGATTTCTTCTTCCACATGGCCGTGTGTCCGGTAATGGGGTCTTTCGGAACAGATTGACCGCCAGAACCCTTTCCAAATATTACTTCTAGGTCCTTCACCATACCAAATACATCAGCACCTTTAGGGAGCTTAGGCTTCTTCCGGTGATCTGCCTCACCGTTGAAATGCTTGCCTTTTTTTCTTACTTGATGATTGGTCGGAAGAAATTTACGACACTCCAGGTACACAACCTTCTTACATTTATCCAAATATGTACCTTTAGTCTTATCTAAACAGTGCGTGCATGCATTGTATCCCTTGTTTGACTGTTCTGAAATATTACTAAGAGCAGGCCAATCATTGATGGTTACGAACAGCAACGCTCGTAGGTCAAATGGCTCCTGTTTGTGCTCATCCCACACCTTTACACCTGGTTCTGCCCACAGCTGCAATAGTTCATCGACTAATGGCCTTAGATACACATCAATGTCGTTGCCGGGTTGCTTCGGTCCTTGGATGAGCACTGGCATCATAATGAACTTCCGCTTCATGCACAACCAAGGAGGAAGGTTGTAGATACATAGAGTCACGGGCCAAGTGCTGTGACTGCAGCTCTGCTCCCCAAAAGGATTCATGCCGTCTGTACTTAGACCAAACCATAAGTTCCTCGCATCACCTGCAAAGTTTGAGTACTTTCTCTCGATGTTTCTCCACTGCGACCCATCGGCGGGGTGTCTCAGTTTCCCGTCTTTCTTACGCTCTTCTTTGTGCCATCGCAACAACCTAGCATGCTCTTTGTTTCTGAACAGACGTTTCAACCGTGGTATTATAGGAGCATACCACATAACCTTAGCAGGAACCTTCTTCCTGGGGGGCTCGTCATCACCCTCAACATCACCAGGGTCATCTTGTCTGATCTTGTACCGACATGCAGTGCATACCGGACATTTATCCATATTCTCATACTTCTCACCACGGTATAAGATACAGTCATTAATGCATGCATGTATCTTCTCCACATCTAATCCTAGAGGGCAGATAGTCTTCTTTGCTTCGTACGTTGTCTCGGGCAGCTCATTATCCTTTGGAAGCTTTGGTTTATTATTTTCAGTAACTTCTCAAATCCCTTGTCAGATAAACCAGCCTCTGCCTTCCATTTCAGCAATTCAAGTGTGGTACCGAGCTTTGTGCTGCCATCTTCACAATTTGGGTATAATAACTTTTTGTGATCGTTTTGCATGCCCTCCAACTTCAGCTTCTCCCTTTCTGTATCGCATTGTTGCTTTGCATCAGAAATGACCCGACCAAGACCATCACCGGGCTCATCCGATGCCCGTTGTTCTTCTTCATTGCCGCCTCCCTCTTCTTCATTGTCTTCCATTGCAGTATCACCGTATTCTTCAGGATAGCTGTCATCATCCTCTTCTTCATTTTCTTCCAGCCTAACCCCTCTTTCTCCGTGCATGGCCCAACAATAATATCCGGGCATGAAACCTCTCCGAAGCAGATGGCTTTGAAGGATTCTCGGGGCAGAGTGCTCCGTCAAATTTCGACAGTCGATGCAGGGACAAGGCATAAAATTATCCACTTTGTTTGCCTTAGCCACATCGATAAATTTATGCAGGCCTGTAATAAAATCAGAATCGCGTCGGTCGCCGTACATCCATCGCATCCGCGCATCGATCTGCGTTATAATAATTAACTATTATAATAACATCATGAATAGTGAAATGACCACCCACATGGACACATATGCAAGATTTTTATATCAGTTACAGATGAAGAAGATAAGGTTGCTAACCTCGGCGGAGGATACCGTGTTGTGCGAACTTAAATGTGGCATGGACATTTCGTCGAACACCTTGTGTGCAATCAAAGGAAAAAAAAGCTAGCACCCACACCACACACACAATCCAGCAAATTTTTGTGGCAAAGGGCAAAGGGCTGGGTATCAATTTATAGCCAGGGGAGGGTCTTTGATCCCGGTTCATGCCATGAACCGGGACCAATGACCCGCATAGAGGCACGTGTCATGCTGGGGAGGCCTTGGTCCCGGTTAATGCCACAAACCGGGACCGATACCCCGAAATGAACCGGGACTAATCTCCAGACGGCATGGACCGGGACCAATAAGTGTCATTGGTCCCCAATGGCCAGCCGAACCGGGACAGATGACATTTGGGTGCTGGACCAAAGACCCTTTTTCTACTGGTGTGTGCTTAGTGCTGCCGCTACTCAAGGAAGCTGGTCGAGGGCTCCGGGCGTCGCCGTACCGTGTTGATTCAGGCTGATGTTAGGAGTAGCGACCAACAGTGCGCTTCCGTTTGCAGGGCGCCGTGGACGGCCGTCGTGATGCACCTGCTCCGGCGTCTTCGCTCCACCATACGTGAGCCGGCCTTCGGCCTCCCGCCGCCAGCGCGTCTGTGCCCAGCCAGCTCATGGCCGACCATCACCCTATCGCGCTTGGATATTCCGAGTCCCCGCCTCCTTCTCTAATGCGACGGATCCAGCTACAGGGCCCTTCCTCGCCGTTGCCTTGGAGACAGTTGGGACCTAGCTAGCCGCCATGCTTTTGTGGATGGATCCAGCCATCAGGGCTCTTCCACGCCGTTACCATGGTGATAGCCGGGATCCAGGCCGGAGTCACGCAGACCCGCCTCCGGTCAGCTAGCAGCGAGGCAGGGGAGCCGAAAAGAAAAAATCTAACCGGTAAGTCACGCGGTGGCACGCGATGGCACGGCAGTTGGAGGAAAGCGTATTTTGGTGGACGGAAACGTATTTTGCAACCGCCACGGATCATACCTCTAGCAATATTATTAGTAGAGATTATCAGCAGTAGGTCTAGTCATGATGTGAATAGCTAAGGTAAGAGATGCGATGATGTAAACTAAGACAAAATAACTATCCTTTTGACCAGACTATGTAACCACTTGTAATGACTAAGTTTAATTTCAATCTAGCTAGACCTTCCTATTATCTTATGGTGGCACCATATTTATTGTGAAAACACATTGTTGTTGTATCTTAGAGCAAGAACAATAGTATAGCTAACTGGTGGCAAGTAGATAGGGCGTATGTTTTTAAGAGCCAAACGATGTTAATTTTGACCATTTTTTTTTTCCGAGAAAACAATCAACTCTGCCATGCCAAACCAGTGTCACTAGACCATGTCTTGCAGATTCCCGAAAACTACCTAGACGCTTATAAGTCTGCCCATTTTATGGTTTTGGCACGTTTTTTTAATCTGAACAGAAACCTAGAAATGGCTAGGATCTAAAAAAATATAGTATCGTGGTACACTAAATCGGCTACCCCACCACTATATCAATGAGTCGAAGGCTGAGTTAGGTATCAGTCGACTGGCTCCTAAGAGCATCTTTGCCGCCGGAGCGTTATTTGTGCTTAGGGCTGAAAATATGGCCACACCCGTGGTTCTAAAAGCATGTCGGTATCGATGCGAGCTCAATAAATAAACTGTCGCTTCTATGCCCGCCTCTGCACGGTAGGATTCTAACGGGAGCGCCGGCACCTCGTGGCAGTGCCAATCCGACGCACAGGGTTCGCTTTCCCTTCCAATCGTTTTTTCCCGCCGAAACCTTCCCGCTGCTTTTTCCCGCTGACCTTTCGCACCGGGGAGTCGGCTTCTCGCCGAGGGAGCAGCTATAAATAGAGGGGCCGTCAGCGGAGGCGGGACATCAAAAAATGGCCGACCACCGGGCAACATGGGTTAGATTGAGGGAGGCGGCGCGGGAGCAGTTTCCTAACGACGAGCTAGCGTTCGAGATCACGGCGATGAGGCCTTCGATACCGAGCAGACGACCGCGCACGCTGCCAACCTCGACGCGCAAGTGGAGGCGCATGGCGTCCTCGACACGGCGCGCGCCGCCACGCGTCTCTGTGATGAACTTCGCGACGAGCTGCGGCGGAGGGCACTGGCGCCGGCGGCAATCGCAACGAGGAGGAGTACGTCCACCTCGACGACGCCGACCTCGACGCCGACGACCTCGCCTACCTCAAGCTTCCCACCGACGAGGAAGCCGCGGAGGCCGCTGCCGAGCAGAGGGCGCTAATGACGTCGTACGAGATGCAGCGTCGCGATGATTCTGCCGTCGTCTCATGACGGCCGAGAGGAGGGCGGCGGCGGATAGGCTGGCGGCGCAACAAAGGGCGCGCCACTCGGTTCACCGCCGCAACATGGTGGCGGCGAGGGAGGCGAGGGAAGCGGCAGAACGGCGGCGGGAGGACGAGGAGTGGGCGAGGGCGCGCAACCATGGCGGCTCTGCCCCGGCAACTGACGGTGCTGGTGGCTCTGCCGCTAGTGGCTCCGGCGCCTACTAGTAGTAGTAGATAGTAGAAGTAGAATTTCAAGCGGTCTATACTCCGCTTGAATATCAGATTGGGGTGCTTCTGCTCCGAGCTCAAATATATATAATTTCAATAAAATCTAGCAAGTTTAATAAAATCTAGCAAATTCAAAATATAATTTTTTTGAGGGCCGGCGTTTTGAGAGCGCCGGTGTGGGAGTCTGATCCCAATTTTGAGGGAGGGCCTACCGACGATGACTCAGCCGGGGCCCTACCGGCTATAAAATTAGGGGCGCCGGTGGAGATGCTCCACGATCAACTTGCGCCAGCCGCGGGTGGTGGTCGATGGCGGTTCGGCCGGCGTGGGCGGCGGGGGAGACGACCTTCCTCTCACACGTCGCTCGGCTAGCGTCGTCGCATGCCGCCCTGTCGCTAGCCTCCTCTTCAGCCCACATTCCATCTTCAAGGACATTGGTTGCACCATAGCACCAGGTGGCATGCGCTCCGAACCTCTCCTTGTAGATCGTGTCTCCCGCCATCACCATCCATCAATAGCTATCTCGAATCGAATGACGCCCAACTTTGGCCGTTGTATCTCCTTCGTATTGAGATCAACACGGTCCTCCAATCCTTGCATGACCGCCTATCACATGCGTTCCGTAAACATCCCCTACCTCTCCAACCTCAACACCCACATCCCCATCGTCCACGCCTGGCTCACTGTCCGCCTCAAGGCTCCACGACACGCTCGACACCTGCTCCTCGTGGACGATCATCGTATACCACGATGCCCTCTGCGGTGTTGTCCTATCGCCGTGGAGAAAAGGAGCTTTTGCCTCACGAGACCTATGCGAGAGCTCTACTCCAAGGATCTAACTGAACTGTATTATCCATAGTTGGGGTCTTTTGTGTGAGTTGCGTTTAATGTGTCATTTATACATTTGTTGCAGCGTTGTTTGCACGCCATATAACCCACTACCCACATCCATGTGGCATGCTTCAAAGTCCCAGCGTTAACCAGTGCCACGTCAACAATCCCAGTCTGGAAACACAACTTCGACGGAACAATGAGTTCAGGGTGCTGATTCAGGGGCTGGAAGTTGAAGGTTTCATTCCGATCGGTTCTATAACTTCAGTGTTTATATTTGCACTTGAGGTATTGTCGACAGGACAGGGTTGAATGGCTGGTACTTTGATCTGCAACTGCAGAAGAACCAGATCCCTTGAGCTTTTCACTGCGTCGCTGTTTTGGATGCCTCCTGTCCTCGAGCCAGCAGATCGGACGAGGATGAGCCGAGCTAAGTGGTGCGCAAGCTAAGCCACACAGCCGCTATGCTAAGCCGTGTGATCATTGTGTCACCGGCAGCATCTCTTTGTCTCGGATTTGGTGTCGCGAGTGGGATCGTCACCAATAAAACTTCATGCGGGTAACTCAGTGGCATGATGCTGAATCAACAGTACTGCTAGCTGCCTTTTCTGTCGCTAGGGCTCAAACAATGCTTATGAGGGAGGGTCCAAGTTTGTTCATCGTCATGGGTTCTATCACTTCTTCTAGCTGGCCCAGGGCCCAGATATGAACATCACTACCTTTAACAGACGAGCACAGCAAGCAAATAGTTGCAGTTCACATCCATTCATAGTCACCACAACATCTTATCATGAAAACTGGAAGGGATTTAACCATGATTGACTACAAGAGTACATGGGGGCTCATTGCTCCCACCAATACCCAACTCTTAGCAATGAACCAACGAATATCCAGGTACTTAACTGTTTCGTCGACGATTTCGGAGTGTCGCCCAGCAACCCAAAAATAATGAAGACCAACAAAAGAACTTCGGTGCAGCTTTGAAGTATAAGGGTTACACACTTGCTGACTGCACATATGTTCGCTCATAGAGGCCCATCACCTGATCAGCCACTGTCCACATTATAGCCTGACCAGGTGGAATCCTCATGAGCCTAGGAAGCAAGCCTCTCCACAGGGCTCGGAGGCCCTCTTCGGCGTGTATCGTCTGTATCGCATGGAACATGCCCTTGTACTTGATGTCGCCGGTTCTCCCTTGGGCCATCAGCCTAGTCTTCACGACATCGAAAGGTCCAGTGCAGATTGGCCCTGCTGTTCCTGCTAGGAACCCAGAGACCATGGACTGCCATGGCTGGAGAACCTTCCCATCTCCTTCATGCTTCTTCCAGAGAACAATGTCGAAAGTGTTCTTGGCCGTGAACATCGCAGCTTGGTTAGTGCCATTACGCATGACAGTTGGGGATGCGCCAGACCACAAACCGAGAAGGCCTTCCTCACGAATAATAGTCTTTGCACAGTGTATGGGCCCTTTGTATTTGAGCAGGTCTGTGCTTAGTCCTTTTTGTTGCTGTAATCTGATCTTTACCACCTACATCCACCATAAAAGAACGTTACAACACTTCCCTAAATAAGCAAGCTTGAAATAAAACATCATTATGTTTGAGAAAAACATTAGTTACAGCGACAGAATGTGCATTTCAGCTTCCCCTATAAATATGACAAGGTACAGAAACAGAAGTCGAAATTTATATACGGAGTAATTTTCTCTTTTCCAGCATGGATGTGTGACAACGAGCAATGCTTGGTTGTCTTGGTGTGACACAGTTTTCTGCATGCACTTGCAGTCAATGATGAATTAACTAAATCATGTGTATTTTGGTTCAACTTTCCATTTCAGTCTCCGCAGGTATAGTCCTATAATATTGTAACTTCAAGCAACTTGTACGGCAGTAATTAATAGTATTTCTTTAATTCTATCAAGCAGTATGGCTAGGCAACAAGCTGCAAGTAAACATCAGAGGAACCTTCAAACCAACATTCACAGTGTACTACAAGACCAAGCTCCACTTCCCTATTCACAATACCCCCAAAAAAACCTGCAAACTATACACCCTGTCTCATATTAGTCATATACTGTATGAATTTTGATCCTAGTACTTTATCATCTTGGTTCTCTAGTCTTTTTACTGATAATATGATAGTACCAAGACCTGAAAAATATACTACTGCCTGCAAGATGTTGGCATTTTCATCTATAACAGCTGAAGCATCTTCCCGGTATCCTAATGGGCAAGCAAATGCGAACAGATACATCATTACAAAAATGGAGCAGGTGACTGGTGATGATTTTTCAGTCCACAGTACTCTAATGCTCATGCAGGGCAGCCATATACCTGATAATTTCCTTGGCATAGTACTAGCAAACTACAATTTGGCTGCAAAGTGCACGCTGTCATTTTTTAATCCCAAAGGCCAGATAGCCAGGACTCGCCTCTAGCATCATTCACATACTTAAGTACTCGTTCCTTTTTGTTTCGTTCCTTTTTTTTTACAGTTAACGACGCAACTTTTACATCGATACACTACACGGAGATCCCGGCAAGAATCACCTAGAGCTGCGCAGATCATATTTACAATAAAATGGGGTCAACCGCATTGTAGCCCAGGCCAATGAATGAGGAACGATCTGGTAAGCTAACAGTGGAAATACTATTACAGGAACAGAGAGGAAATGCAATCTGACGGACCTCGAACGGGGTAACGATGACGAGCGCCTCGAGGACGCCGGCGCCGAACCCGGACGCGAGCCGTCCCCGCGCGGAGACCTTGCCGGTGTCGGGGTCCTTGAACGCGGACTGCAGCACGGCGTTGGAGCCGAGCCGCAGCGCGTACTTGAGCGTGAGGTGCGTGGCGAAGGGGGTGAGGCCCTTCCAGAGCGCCGGCACGCCCTCGGCGCGGGCCACGGTGGCGCCGCAGTGCGCGATGCCGCGGTAGGCCCCCGCGCGGTCGAGCTGCAGCCTGGTCTTGACGACGTCGATCGGCTGCAGGCAGCACGCCTCCATCACGCCGCCCAGCGACCCCGCCGCCGCCTTCACGTAGGCCGGGATCGGCGGCCTGCCGCCGCCGCGTGGCTCGTCGGCGGGCGGCGGCGGAGGGGAAGGGGATGAGGCCATTCGGGAAGCG
This sequence comes from Dactylis glomerata, assembly GCA_007115705.1. NCBI lineage: Eukaryota > Viridiplantae > Streptophyta > Magnoliopsida > Poales > Poaceae > Dactylis > Dactylis glomerata. Next base: position 1,865,526 of record QXEO01002112.1, on the reverse strand, counting down.
TAGGCAGGAGCGGCGGCGGAGCTTAGCGGGTGGCGGGCGCGGCGGAGTAGCGGGTTCTGGATGGTTCCTCCGTTGCTTTCCCCACTATTCTTGTGCCTGCGGCTGCGGGAGATCCGAAAAGGAGCGGCGCTGGTTATATGGAATCGGCGAGACAAGAGAAGAAGAAGTGACACGTCAGCCGTCAGGGTTTGCCGATTCGGTCTACGATGAGCCACCTGTGCGGCGGGACCAGGGTGTTGTTGCGGAATAGTAACTGCGGCTGGGCGTGCTTGGGCCCACACGCCAGTGACCATTTCGGGAATTTGGCGGAGGGCTGCGAGTGCGAGCGAGGTGCTGCACGAGCTGGGTAGGTAGGCGCGGAGTCGGTCCCGGCGGCGAATCCGCGAAACGTCACTCACTACTTTGAAATTTAGGCCTTTTTTTAACCTTTGAAAAATTGAATTAAACATCTCAATTTAAAAAAACAGTAGGGTGTAGACAATATTGCAATATACCAGTTTATAGATTTTCAGAACGAAATAAGTTATATTTTGAGCGTAGCAAAAATGACAAATCCAGATTTTGGGGTTGACAACAACGCAGCCAAATCTCGATTTTTTTTTCATTTGGTCAGATTTTGTCATATTGACTGAGTCTCAAATATAACGTTTTTCACTGTGAAAATTTACAAAGTAATTGAATACAACATTGTGTATGTCCCGGTATTTTTCTCGGAGTTTTCTAACTTTAAAATAAAAAAATTTGAAGTTTCAAAAAAAATGTGGCCCAGACTACACTTGGGGGTTTCCGAATCGTGTCATGCATTCTTAGAGCATCTCCACATAAACACCCCAAATGTAGTTTAAACTGCAAATCGTTTCTACCTCATGGCTGGAATAGATCCCGCAAATCTCTTGCCATAAACCGAATATTCTGATTTATGGTACTAGAGAATTTGCTAGATCAGACTAGCCGGTGCTTGCGTCATATCGTAAAAGATATTTGTTGTGATGTTGGATAAACAATCTCAATTTCGGTGCAATATACCAATGTCACATAATATAACCAAATTATACTAACTGTTCAATTCAAACAACTAAACAAAAAAGAGACTCCGTATTTTCATTTTCATTGACATTTCATTGTGGAATACAATTTTGTATTCTACACATGGTTCTATGTAGTACCATTCCTTCTTTTTATACTAGAACAGTAAATAAAATCTAGGTTTCACCTTTCTTGTGATAGGCCTCGCTGCCATGAAGTTTTATGAAGCTTTGACAAGAAGGAACTTGATCGCCTTTTTGGGAAGAATAAAGGACGCCCTTTTCCATAATACAAATGGTTTTAAAGACCTTTGTCATATCCATTAGGCAATGACGACTTGCCTTCGTATTTTATAATTACTTTTACCTTATTTTTGTTTCAACTGATATCTTAGGCAAATAACCTCTAGGGAAGGAAAAAGACGAGCTTATCTTTAAATTAATTGATTGGACATGGTCAAATTTCGGTATAATATCTTGGATATGGAATTAGGAAATTCCACTCTTTTCACGGCTCCAAGACAAGAGGGTGCTGACGAGTATCAGGGACCTACATGAGAATACAATCAGTAGGTCTGCTTATTCACATCCTTCCGTTATCTAGAATAAAGTAACCATACATTATGTTTGTGTAACGTGTATATGCCACATCATACAATCAAAATATTGATTTCTCTTCCAATTAGTTGGATCATAGGGGCGATGACATGCTTCACAAGTGAGGTCCACGATTCATGTCCATGATGGTTCAGATGCGTGGAAAAATGAACAAAAGAAGCATATGACTCTTCCGTGCATACTCCACTTGGCTCGAAGTAGATATAACTGAGCAACAATTATTGTGATTATGGGTTGATGTCTAATTGTCTAAGCTCTGAGGGGTTATTCGATTTCATTTTCAAGACGAGCCTACTCTTAAATCGGTTAATTGGGTTAACCTTACTTACTCATTTTCGAGCTCTTGCGTGCAAGTTGTTTTCACGTAGCAATCCATAGCTTTCTTTTCTTCCTTTTGTACGCACATACATGAGTACACACGCGAAGAGGAAGCTAGTCTTTTTGGAACCACTTCATAAAATGTGAAGGAAAGTAGAAGAAATGGGCGATACTACTGCAAGAATTGCTCTTTGTCTGGTACTCTAGCTGGTATTCTTGTAATTGGTACGGCCGATAGATCTACCCTTTGTAGATTGGAGATCCAAAAAGAACATTAAAATGAGACAACTACTTAATTATAGTTTCGATTTGGAGTTTGTATTTTTTGCGGCAATTGTGTTGTGTACTGTTTGAAAAATTCTTTATCAATGACTGAACAAGGTTTCTTCTTAACTTGCGGAAAGCCTTACCTCTTTCCTAGACACATCGTTTGATGTCTACGCACGCTTCTATTCTTGTAGACAGTATTGGGCCTCCAAGTGCAGAGATTTGTAGAACAGCAGCAAGTTTCCCTTAAGTGAATCACCCAAGGTTTATCGAACTCAGGGAGGTAGAGGTCAAAGATATCCTTCTTAAGCAACCCTGCAATTAAGATATAAGAAGTCTCTTATGTTCCCAACACACCCAATACACTTGTCAGGTGTATAGGTGCACTAGTTCGGCGAAGAGATAGTGAAATACAAGTAATATGGATGATTATAAGTGGTAATTGCAATCTAAAATAAAAATGACAGCAAGCAAATATGTAGCAGAACTGGTTGTAAACGGTGTTTCAATGCTTAGAAACAAGGCCTAGGGCTCATACTTTCACTAGTGGACACTCTCAACAATGATATCATAATTGAATACATAAATATCTTTTCTTCACTATGCTACCCTGAACTACTCTCTGGTTGGATAACGAACACCAATTCACTGTGTAGGGCTGTAAAAGCACTCCTTAAAGTCTGCATTCCCCATCTAGTTAACCCCACACTGTCACCTTGAGCGCACTAGATGGTTTCAGACAAACACCACAATTTCATAGAGACATCCAACTCAAATTATAACTCATGATAAGTATTTCTGTAATCTTTAGCCTAAGAGCCACACACGATGCGCACACTGTCACCTTCACATCAATAAAAGCACTTGAGTAGCATAATAAATAAAGAGTAGCATCTACTTATTCAACTAGATTATAAAGCTCATGATCACATAAAGATCACACCATGTGAGAGAGAGATAAACCACATAGCTACCAGTAGAGCCCTCAGCCTCGGGGGAGAACTACTCCCTCCTCATCATGGGAGTCAGCAACGGCGATGAAGATGGCGGTGGAGTCGATGGAGATGGCTCCGGGGGCAATTCCCCATCCCGTTAGGGTGCCGAAACAGAGATTTATGTCCCCTGAAACCTGTCTTCGATGGCGGCGGTGTTGTGGAACTTTTCGTGGATGGAGGCTTCATCCTTTAGGGTTTTCGCCTCGGGGGCAATATATAGGCGGAAGGGCGAGGTCGGTGGACGCCCGAGGGGCCCACACCATAGGGCTGCACGGCCAGGGGTGGGCCCGCACCACCCTATGGTGCGGCCTCCTCGGTGCCCCCCTTCATCTCTGCTTTGGACTCTGTTGACGTGTCGGGAAAAATAGGAGGTTGGGTCCTTGTTTCGTCCAATTCCGAAAATATTTCCTTGTAATTATGTGGAATAGAAAAATAGCAGAAAACAGGAACTGGCACTATGGCATCTTGTTAATAGGTTAGTTCCAGAAAATGCATAAAAAGGTCACGAAGTGTAAACAAAACATAAAGCAATTGGTGTAAAATAAGCATGGAGTATCAAAAATTATAGATACGTTTGCAACGTATCATCGTCCAGTACAGTCAAAGTTTTAGCATAACCGAGGAAACAAAGAGAGAAAGGACACACTGGAGGAAGGTATCAAACCCAAAAGGCCAATCCACCGCAAGAACCTCACTAGGAAAGGCCAAGACAAGATGGGCTACATTCGAGCTCTGTGATATCTTGGTGGAAAAGGTTCTAGCTACTGAAGGTGAAATCTTTCACATTGTCTTGAATATTAAATTAAATATGATTGTTTTTCTCACCATTGAGCAGAATTGCAGAAAGTGATTAACTGTATTAACAGTGGCCTCGCCCGACACCATTATGTTAATTGCCACCGCCGTGCACAGGAATAGGGTTTTTCCCTTTGTAGTTCGGGCTAACCCCGGCCCCGGGCGGACGAGGGGGCGTGCTGGCACCATGGCCACCGCTGGACTGGCCATGATCACCACCGTGGGCGACCAAAACCTCAGAACCAGCGATGTGTTGCTTGTCATTGAGGAGACTTCGGAGAGTTGGTGGCGAGAGCAAGCATCCGCGAAGGAGGGAAAAATGCCCTTGAGGATTTCAGCCTCGAGCTTGAACTTCTTGCCAAGACCATCCACGAACTGCAGTGTGAGGTCACCGTCATCAACAGGATGACCGATGGTGGCGAGGTCGTCGGCGATGGACTGCAGTTTACTAGCGTACGTGGCAATCGACATGTCGCCATGGGGAGTATTCTGAAAGGCCTTGTCACGCCCCGAGACCCGGCCTGGTAGAATGACAGCCGCCGCGCGCCTATAGACCGAAAAGCCTATACACGCGCAAGGCTAGAAAAGCAGGAATAGACCAGCACAGTGGATCGAGAAGCTCATCTATTAATATTACAGGTTTATTTGCAATTACAACAGAAATATAAGTTCTCTAAATCGCTTCCCAACCCGCTTCCTCTGCGCCTCTGACTGCATCCAAAAATATAAGGGGAGCTGGGTGAGTACGATAAATCATACTCAGCAAACTGATTATACACAATCATATAAATTGTAAAATAGACAGCTATTCCAAAAACAGGTGATTAAAGTAATTACGCAATTTCGCATGGTGCCACACATGAAAGTAAGCATTCCCAAACCCGGGAGTCACAGGGGTGAAATTCCACGCTTTTACACTCTGCAGAGGGGTACCCGACATCGACAGCCTCCACTAGAACCATATAGGCCCTAGAAGAGCAGAGCTCTTTGGCCCACTAAGATCCGGACACCTTGACTTACTGATGTCAGTCGCTCCTACGGATCCATCACTGACACGTTCCATGAACAAGGGCCGTCCCTAGCGGAGAACTCAGACAGTCTCATACCTGAACTGTGACCGGCACAATATGTTTACCTTCGTAGCACCAAGTTTTACATTATTAAAACATTCTCAGATGCTGACTCCAAGAATCCATACTCATGCCAAATACCCGGCTCGTATCGGTGGCTCCTACGGATCCATCACCAAATACCGACACCAGCGTATTAAACCACAAATACTTCTTCAGAAGCTCACATATCTCTACCAACTAGTATATCATGCATTTCAACAGCAAAGTATACTCTACAAAGTATATGAAAGGGTATAAAGCAGCTTGCCTTTAATCAAATATACGCCTCTGATCGATATATGATGAAATCCAGTAACATATATATCCTTCAATATATAAACCAGCAACGATATAATTCAATAGCAGTACAACACCAATCTACCAATCTACGGCCCTCTGCTACGACATGCTACCAACATCTCTTCCACTATAAATCCCATCGCCTCCAAATCAATGAACGTATGGCCGCAGCTTCTCTCTCGCTAACGCCACCTCTCTGTGGTTATCTATCTTGTTCTAGTTGTAGTGTGTGCTGTGAGACAATGGAGCACTAGTCCTATTTATAGGAGACAAGCACCGCCCAAGCCCCTAAATATCTACGATGCATTGAACCGGCCTGCTGCTTCTATGCTGCTACAGAAATATCTGGCCGCTTACTTCCTTGCCGGTTGGACTAAGCAAGTGAAATAAGAGTCTAGTTGTACGTGTCAACCATCCATATGCTGGCTACCATGCAAAACTCCACGTAGGGGAACCTTCCCGACGAAGCTATTTCTACCTGGTACCAATACTAGAGATGGATGCATTTCAGGCAACACATACATACGTATGACTCCAAATTAACTAATTAATTGACGCATTGCATTGCTACAGGGTGGTCATACATGCACAAGCTGATTACTTCCGGCTAGCCCAAACGACACATGCAGGTCTTATCGTTACAGGCACATACACATGCAGTACTCAGAAATAGCTAGCTTAGCTTCTAAGCACATGTAAATCACTGGCTAAAGAATATATTTTGCAGATTATTATACTACTTATTAATATTAGATTTGCTAAAATAAGACTGCCTAGAAGCTAATTATTTTTGAACTCAAATTAATTATTAGTTTCAAAATCTGGGGTGTCACAGGCCTTACTGAGGTAGAGGTGGCAGGAGGCCATGTTGTCGAGGAAGAACCGGTGGAGGCGAGTCCATGTGGTACAGGCCAAGCCGTTCTTGGCCTGAACCAAACGATGGAGATCAGGGGTGAGGGTAGTCATGATCCAGAGAGATGTGAATTTCGATGGAACGCTAGGTGTTATCGGGATCGGCGGGAGCAGACCCCCTCGGTCACATGATCCAGAGCGTGGTACATGGTCAGAAGAAAGGTGAAAATCTGGCTCCATCAGGAAAATTTGCTCCAGCAGTATTGACCTCGAACTTGATGTAATTCTGGATGTGGACACCTAGGATTGGATGAGAGGTGAGGTGGGTGGGTTGGGCGGGGAGCATGGGTATCACCGGCGCACCAGAGGATAAGATCACCGACAGGGCTTCATAGAAACCGCCAAAGTTGAGAGCATCTGTTTGGGGAGTAGGTGGAGCACGAGGTGGTGGCTATTTGGCTGACATTGAGAAAGAGGGGTTTGAGAATCCGAGTCGAGAGGATTGATGAAGGAGGAGTTGTCCGGCATGGTGGCCGGAGGTGAGGAAGAGGAATGGGTAGCCATGGTCAAGCGAGATCCCGCTTTGATACCAAGCAGAATTGCAGAAAATGATTAACTGTATTTGCCTAGAGGCTGCAGTAAATATACAGGTTACAGAGATCGTGGGCTGGAGATGCCCCACGTTTGGAGAGTCAATCCTAAGAATCAGGAGGTAGGCCTAAGACTAGGGAAGAGTTTGTTATGTATTACACGTTTATCCAGTAGAACGTACAAAAGTACTCTCTCCGTTTTAAAATATAAGATGTTTAAGATTTGTGAAGCAAATATATCAAGATATCTTTTAATGTGTACATTTGAGTGAACCTACATAGTAAAAAATGTCTAAATATATTTGCTTCACAATGCTAATACATCTTATATTTAAAAACAAAGGGAGTACATATTTAACACATTGAACTGGGCAAACTGGTCCAGTGCGGCAGTGAACTAGTCAGCTACTAGTTCACTTGCCGGTCCGATTTTTAAACTACGTATAAAAGGACTCCACTCACAAGTTTTGCATTTTTTTTTCAATTTTATTTTTGTTTGGTTTCAAACAGGGTCAATATTTTTTAATATTGATGGCGTTCACCTAAGAGGGGCCGACGGCGACAGAGTAAGGCAACAGGGAAGTTGTAGAGGTGTGGTTGTAATCGGCGGCAGGCGAGGCAAGCGTGGAGGCTCGCTCGATATGTCTTTTTGGCGGCGGGGCAATGTGGATGAAGAACACTGGCAGTGGCAGCAAGTAAGAAATGGTACTTCATGCCTTCTTCCCTTTGTGTATCTTGAAGCAAAGGAAAACTGCAGGAAGGAGACGTTGTTGTTCTCCACTTCTCACTGTAGTTCTAGACCATTTTTTAAATAAAGGAAGTGATAAGATTTGCCTGAAGAGGTTGAATCAATAGTACTATCTCTGTCCTGAAATAAGTGATGTGGGTTCATTTAAATTTACATGTATCTAGACATGTTTTAGTACATAAATACATACCAATCTGAACAAATTTATATCACTTACTTTTGGACGGAGGGAGTAGAATCCGGAATAACAATCATGAATATGACTAGGAGGGCCAACACCAGACGATCAATTGAATAACCAACTCTCCCACACCGCTTCTTGTTCATGATGGCCTGTGAAAAAGAAAAAAAAAACGATAGGATTTGTCGCAATATTCTCTTACCGATATGCCTGTTTTCTAATTTTCTTGTTAGCCTGTTCTTCAAATTCTGTCTCGAAATCGCTCACATGAATGTCATGCCGGTAATGTGTTGGAAGTAATCGAGATGCAAATGAGAGACAATCAGGAAAGATTCAAGTGTGTTCTTTATTGATAATGTTCATGTATATAGAATGAGAAGGGATGCATCCAAGATACACGTCCGTTGGTAAAAGGGTGGATTCAGAGGAGAAAACGACGGTGGCAGCGCACACACGTGGGAATGCTAGAATTCCCCTAACTAACCGTTGGATTAATTAGTCTTAACAAACTGCATCGCTCTCCCGGGGCCTGTAACCGTATGTGAGCGCGCTAATTGTATTCGATGTTCATAATTTCGATTCTCTAAGTACAATGACCAATCTAAACCACACCGACAAGTTTAAGGACCCCGCTATGTATTTTACTCTTTTTAAAAAAATACAGCTAAAGTCATGTAAGGCCTTTCATAATGCATAGTTTCTTAGCACGTTTTCATAGGAGTAATTAAAATTTAAGATACAACTTCTCCAATGCATTGTCTCTTAAGAGTTGTCTCTTAATTAATGATTTTGGTCCCATGCATATATATGATTGGGCTAGAAACAATTTTTGCCTATGAACTCGTGCAAGTGTTGTATCTTAGCTAAGCTACAACATCACTCTCTTTCCTCATTTAATATAGTGCCACATAAGCAAAATACCTAGGATACCGCGCTAAGAAACCCCCATTGTAAGGCCTTTCACAATGCAAGTTTCTTAGCACGATATCATAGGCAAAGTGGTGATGTGGTACCTTATTAATTGATGAAAGAGAGGGTTGTTGTATCTTAGCTAAGCTACAACCTTTGCACGAAGTCATAGACAAAAAGTATTAATAGCCCAATCACCATGCATGCATGGGCTAAAATCATTAAATTTAGATACACTCTTAAGATAAAATGCATTGTAATGGTTGTCTCTTAAAATAAACAGCTACCTAGGATAACGTGCTAAGACCCAATGCATTGTGAAAGGCCTAAAAGGCCTAAGAAATCTAGGTCAAATTATCAAGACAAACACGTGTCTACAGCAGGCTAAAAAGCTCTATAAAATATTGATCGGAAGCTTGACTAACCTGCTCCGGAACAGAAGGACTTGACTAAATAATTTTCTTTCTAAAGTCTATACACACACGAGGCCACGTGGAAATAGAATGAAACGCGTGTGCTGCTATGACTTCAGTACTTCTGGTTACTCAAATAATCGGTAGCTACTCTACATCGTATACCACGCGTCTACTTCCATTATTGGAGTATCTCGAACACGCGTTTCGTTCCAAAGCACAGGTTCTAGGGGTTGCTCAGCCCGGTGGTCATGGAGTCGCGGCAGGTTGGTGTGCCTTTGCGCGTGCAATCGTCGAATAAATTTTGTTTTCAATCGTCGCAATTCATTCGTTTTCAGTTGTTGCGAATAAGAGAATTGTTTGGCTAATCAAGCTCCCTGTCGGCTGTAGCATCCCTGACGAGCTGATATGGAGAAAGATTGGCCATCTGATCATATTTTGTAGTTCAACTTTAAAACTGACCATCTGATCATATTTTGTAGTTTGACTTTAAAACTTAGTTCCTAATTATGTGATTGTGTGATCCTATGGAATTCTTTCTACTTCCTTGATAAGCCACGCTACCAAGACCTTTGGGAATTTGCATTTGACAAAATTGGCCCGATTAAATATGCTGCCATTACTCAGCAAACTAAATAGACTGTAGAACTCATCCTAAACATACTGTCGTTTTCTTTAATTTCCTCCAAACCAGTCGTAACTCTCAAAGTAAATTAGCTGATTTCAAGTTAAATGTGTGATGGCCGTCATACTTCTTGCCGAACGATTGAACACTTCAAGCGTGATCTCATGAAAGTAAGAGTGCAGATAACAAGTACAGTACTTCCAGTATGAGGTGCTGAATAAACGAGTCTCAAATAAACTGATCTGGCCATTCAACAATGTACACACAGATTAGCCTCTTCCAGTATGAGGCGAGTACTAACCCCTTCTTATTACATTAGTTCAAAGAATGAATGGAATCAAATTAAATTAAGTACATAAAGAATGGTGCTACTCCGAATCGAAAGTTAACCCCAGCAAAATAGTGCAAGCACACCTAAAATGTTGCTTGCCAAGTCACATATTATGCTAATATAATCTGCCTATCCTGCTCATCCCCTTGACACCTCTGTTAGTGCTACTTCCTAGAGTGTCTTCCAGCAATGGCAAGTTAAGAAGAAGCTGTGAACTTCTGCAATTGTATGATCAAAACGCTGATGTCGTCAGTAGAGCCCCTGGAAACTGCGGTTTCAACGAGCCTTCTGCACGCATCCACGCGAGAAGCCTTGTCGTTGCTGATGCAGTGAGGCCTTGCGATGTCTATGGCTTCTTGGTTATCCACCTTGTCCCACAGGCCATCGGAGGCGAGCAACAAGAATTCGCACTGAGGATCGACAAGGAGTGTCCTGCTGTCTGGATCAGCGACCACCCACTGCTTGAGGTGTGCGTCGCCGATGCCTCTTGACACTGCCAAGGAGCCCTGCACTCGCCATGTTCCTCGGTAATTCACCACGAATCCACCCTGAAAATTAGTGGCAGAGATAGCATCAGTCACATGCTCAATTGAAGGAAAATGGAACACAAATATGTGAAGAGTTCAAATTAAGCAGCAAATTCAGGCCTAGGACAGTCAGTTCTTACCAGGTTCTCGATCCTTTGCCTCTCGTCGTCACGTGCGGCCCGGTGATCGGAGGTGAGCGCCTCCGCCTTTCCTGCCCGGCTGAGGACAGCGCGGCAATCCCCAGTGTTGGAGACGGTGAGGCTGCCTTTGTGGAGCAATGCGGTGACACAGCAAGCTCCCCCGCTCTCCTCCCTCTTGAGGAACTCTTCGTCCGTCTTCAGGTAACCCTTCTTCACAGCCCCTTCGATTTCGTCTCTGTCACCGCCGTCCACCTTCTTCATCTCCTCTGCCATGAACTTGGGCATGTTCTCGGCGGCGAACTCCGCCGCGCTCTTCCCACCGTGGCCATCGAATACCGCAAACAGCGCCTGCATAGTTGGGGAAAACGATAAAGTTCATTAGTATACTTTTCACAAACATTCAGATGGGATTTCCCCTCCGGAGAGTCTGAATCTAAAGGATCCCAATTCCATTTCGCAAAAATCGTGCAAATAATTCCATCACAGAGAAGAGGAAGTTGTATGGAGCTTACCACTTCGGGGTCTCCACCGAGGGCGACCTTGGCGACATGCCGGTCCTCCATCTCCACCCTGCTCCTCCCCCTTCCCCTCCGGCAGTAGGCCGCGAAGTCATCCCCTTGCTCCTCCACCTCGTTCCTCGGATCCGACTCAACCGCAGCCACAGCCGCCGCAGCTGCGGCAGCGACCGCCGCGCCGTCCACCGGCACCAGGAGCGGCGCCGGGCGCCGCCTCTTCAGCACCGACCCTGCGGGGGCGGCAGAGCCGGACTTCTGAGGCGTCGGGGAGGCCTCCTCCCGGATCTGGGCGCGCAGCAGCGAGAACGGGCGGAGCGGCGAGCCGGCGGTGGACGGCGGCGGTGCAGGCGAGGAGACGGACGCGGAGTCCGGCGAGGCGGAGGCGGCCTTGCAGGAGAGCGGGCGGCGCGACGGGGAGAAGACCGGCGAGCTGGGGATGGCGACCGTGCAGGACATGGCGAGGGCCTCCAGAGCCGGACGGACGCGGTCTTCGGTTGCGGCTCCGCTTGGTTTCGCCTTGCTTTTTTCTTCCTCGATCTGTGATTAGGTTTGGATTTGGTCCGTGGCCTGTGGGTCTGGGGCAAACGGTCGTTTGAATGGGGATTATATACGGGGCAAGTACGCGTCGCGGTGGCCGCTCCCGTGAGAAATGGACTGGCGTAGCGTAGCCCCTAGCCTAGGGGATTCTGTATTGTGAACTGGACTAGCTGACTGTTTTCTAATTTATGTTTTGTCCGTTGCAAGGTACTGCTGGCTCACGCTCATGCACGACTAGCGAGTTTCCTGCCGCAATTATTGGGTTAGATTTTTTGTTGACCGAAACTTAATTATTGCCCATGCTTTCCTTGATTCCATTTCTCATCATAGCCTAAAGAATATATTTTCTAAAACTCAACTATATTACACAGGAGTCTCCTTTATGAAACAAGCCCTAAAAGTTTGGTCACATGTCAAAGCTTCTTAAGTTTAACCAAACATATACAAGAGAGTATTAAATTTCACAATATTTGGTAAATACACTATAAAAACATATTGTGTGGTGAAACTGTTAATATTCATATTTTTATCTATAAACATGGTCAAATTTAGATAACATTGATTTTTTTAAACTAAATTTGTATGCCTTTGGTTCCTAGAAAGATTATGGTTTATAGGAATAATGTATTGTGTCTAGATACATCTATACTAGCGAAGAGTAATACGGGGCGGCGGGAGTAGTTATTTTGACGGTCTTTAGGGCTCCTTTGATTCATAGAAATTCCAAAGGATTTTTTCCCTTAGAAAATATTCCTATGTTGGTTGTTTTAATTCAAAAGATTGCAATCATTTGGAAATCTTCAAAGGATTCATTTGCCCTCTATTTTCGAGGGAAATCTCCATTCACTTCACCTCGTGTTGGAATTACTTTGCTTCACTTGCCTAATTTAAATTATGTAGTTTCTAATCATGTATAATTGACGGGGACATGCCACTCTATTCCTGACATTTTCTTGTTCATGTGTTTCACAATTCTACAAATCAAAGAGGCCATTACTCATTTTTGTTTTGAAACCCCAAATATATGACTCGTTCAATTTCTGCCCATAATTAAGCATGAATGTTCTTGTTATTGGTGTTGTTGTCACATTTTTAATCTTGGGAGAACTAGTCCAATGGCCATAGTGCCCACAATCCTGGTAGTGGAGTTTTAATCCTGGGCGATGGGAACAAACTTTTGGCATCTTACGCTTATGGATTGCACCTTTGTTTGAATTCCACGATACTCGTAATGCATGTATCGTGCTGTACTTCTTTAAAAAAAAAGATGAAACTCGCTAAAGGTACTAAAATATTTGAAACAAATTAATGATCCTCTAAATTCCATGGGTTTGAATTCTACAAAATTCTTATATATATCCGTGAAGCAGTTGAAGTGGGCATCGAATCTCAATTCCTTGACCTACTAAGGGCATCAAGGTATCTTAGAGTAGACAATGTAGAGCATAAAACTCGCGCGTAGAGAAAGAGAAAATATAATACCACTCCCTCTGATTCATAATTAGTGCCGCGACAGTTGATTGTTTTTTCTAGGCACCGCACGAGCAGTTCCTAGCTAGAAAAATGCGCAGGCAGGTAAACACTGGGAGTCTCAAAGAGACGAGTGAAGAACTGAACGGTCGCACGTCAAAGATGCGTTAATCCCGTGTGCCACAGAAGTAAAGCAAAGCTGTTACGAGGTCTTGGCCCGAGAGGATACACGTGAGGCGTGAAAACGGCCCTTCTCGTAAGAGAGAAGGACGCGGTCACGCTCAGTTTGTTTCTCCACCGATTGCACCACATCCCTTCCTCCGAGCAAAACACGAGACACCTCCGCGAGCCAACGGGAGTCCGCCAGCAACGGGGCGGCGGCTGGGAAACGAACGGGAACGTGCCTGGAAGGGGAGAGATTTCTCCCGAGAGGAGGAGAGAGAAGGCGCGCTGCGCTGACCGACCGGTGCGCGGTTGGACCGGACCAGACGAACGTTGAAGGCAAAGTGACTTTATCGCATCTCATCGCGTACCCCCTATACTAACACGGCTAAGCAACCTTCTCTCTCAGCTTAGGTCGCAATCACCGGCTTTCCCTTCATCACGGGAACGAACAACTGAGCTAGCTGAACCGTGGAGGTGTCGATCTCTTCTCAGGCGAGCGTGAGCCCGTGCAAAGAAAGCCACACCTGGGTTCATCAGATCGACGGAACCACTGCGCTCCCGTACTTTCCTGGGTTTCATCAGAGTAGTGTAACTTTCTAATGTTGATGTTGACGGTGGTCCCACATGTCAGTTTCAGAGACCGATTCCTGTGTCCGGAGCGCGCGGGGATGGAGGGAGAGGATGTAGCCGTTGGCGCATGCTAGGGGCGGCAGGACCAACGCGAGGGAGGGGATGGAGGCGGGGCCCGCCAGCTGGCGGCGTGGCTGGCGTCACGTTTCGTCTCGTCCCCCTTGTGCAGCACAAGCTGTGCTGGCCTGGGCGTGTGGTGCGCGTCGTGAAGCTGTGCACAGCATGCACGCCCGGGTTTGTATTGTTCCGGTCCAACCGTGCCCGGTCAGCCCAGCCGTTTACCGCCCACGCAACGGAACGGAGATCCGCGAATCCTATCGCCCGTGCCGCGCTTTCTATTCAGCCGAAAAAATGCTTCTTCCCGACGTACGAATCTTTTTTTGCGGGGTTCCCGTCGAATAACGTGCGAGATATACATGCCAGGAGGACCAAAGATTGCGTCGTTTTTCTTTCTACAATACAACCTTGTTCATAATTACTTGCGTTTTAATAAGCCTTTAAGGTTTAGGTAAATTCAAACTTTGGCCATATATATGTACAGAAAATATATATGTGCTATATTATATCATGAAACAGGCTTTCACTCCGCTATATTAGTATAGCAACCACACAATACAATGTTGGAGCCGCAACACAACCTAGCTCAAAAGAAAGGAAAAATAGAGAAACAAAAAATGGAAAAGGAAAGTAATGTCAAGATGTCGGGTCGACGAAAACGATGATGATCCGCAATCGTTGCGCCCTTCGAAGAATTCCACCACGCTCTTAGCACGCCGAGCTCCGCATACCAAGCAGCACCTTCAAGAAGGGATGCGACGATGACGACGCTGCTGCCCGAACTGTTCCTAGGGTTTCCCCTGATATGCGAAGGGGCGTGGTGAAGGGTACACCCGATGCCCTTCAAGAAGGAATGGCGGCGTCCTTGGATGTCACCGCGTCGGTGTCGGCCATCCGACAAGGATTTCTCCCGACCCCCAAAAAACCACGACCCTGACGCTCCATCGCGCTCCACCAAACTCGCCGCCCACCAGCTCGCGCCACCATGATCTTGCAATCACCTCCGCCGTCTCGCCATGATCAAAATAACGAGACTGACAGATCGAGAAGAGACAACCGGGAGCGAGGAGCAGCTGAACAACCGACACGCAGGAGGGCATAACCTCCCCCGCCAATGGCGGTAACAAACCGCACGCAGCACGGGAACATACCAGGCCCACCTGGCCCGGCCGAGCCAGCGGGCTCGTGAAGCTCCCGTCACCGCACCGCCTTCTAGGCCACCCACAGCCCAATCCACTCCTTCGGCACCGGAGGTGGCACAGCCATGCCCGAGTCTGGCCCGCCCAGACCCACATGGCGCCCAAAGGGACCAGATCTGGGCCAGGAGGGCACCGCCACCAGCCATCGCGCCACCCCACCGCCAAGCAGCATCATCGTTGCTATCTTGTCACCCAGTGCTGCGCCACCCTATAAGGAGTGCTGCCGCTGGAACCACCTCGACCAGAGCGCACCGCCACCGACCATGGAGAGCCCCGTGCCTCCCAGCCAAGCAAGCGGGTAGAGGCAAGGCCGCCGCTGCCGGCACCGCACGGGCTTAGCCCGGCGGCCTGCGCCAATGGCAGCGGTGCGGGAAGAGGAGGGAGGGAGCTGGGAGCTAGGGTTGGGGTCGCCCCGACTCCGCCCGCAGGGGACAGTGCGGGATGGGACCTATTTGTTATCCTGCTCCGTGATGTCTACGCACGCGTCTGTTCTTGTAGACAGTGTTGGGCCTCCAAGTGCAGAGGTTTGTAGAACAGCAGCAAGTTTCCCTTAAGTGGATCACCCAAGGTTTATCGAACTCAGGGAGGAAGAGGTCAAAGCTATCCCTCTCAAACAACCCTGCAATTACGATACAGAAAGTCTCTTGTGTCCCCAACACACCCTATACACTTGTCAGATGTATAGGTGCACTAGTTCGGCGAAGAGATAGTGAAATACAAGTAGTAGTGATGATTATGAGTAGTAACTGTAATATGAAATAAGTATCACTGCGAGCAAACATGTAACAAACTGAAAGGAAACGGTGTGCAATGCTTGGAAATAAGGCCTAGGGATCATACTTTCACTAGTGGACACACTCTCAACAAATATAACATAATTGAACCAATAGATACCATCATCAATATGCAACTCAAAACAATTCTCCAATGGAAAACGAACACTAATCATGCGTAGGGCTACGAAGCACTCCTCAAAGTCCGTATGTACCCAAACTAGATTGTCCCACACTATCACCGTGAACGCACTAGATGGTTCCAATAAACACCAACAATTCATAGAGACATTAACCAAAAAGATACACATGATGCGCACACTAGTCACCTTCACACCATGATACAAGGTATCTCCGGAGATTACAAATAATAAGCACGGGAGTAGCATAATATCTGAATAATAACATCTACCAATTCAACTAGATACAAAGCTCACGATCACATAAAGATCACATCATGGGAGAGAGAGGTGAACCACATAGCTACCGGTAGAGCTCTCAGCGCCGGGGGAGAACTACTCTCTCCTCATCATAGGAGACAGCAAGGTTGATGGAGATGGCGGTGAGGTCGATGGAGACGGTGGAGACGGCGATGGAGACCGATGGAGATGGCTCCGGGGGCACTTCCCCATCCCGGCAGGGTGCCGGAACAGAGACTTCTGTCCCCCGAAATTTGTCTTCGACGGCGGCGGCGCTGCGGAACTGTTCTGGGAAAAACGCCGATTGATTTAGGGTTTGGTCTTCGGAAGGCTTTAAATAGGCGGAGAGGCGGCGTCAGAGGGCCACCAGGGGGCCTCACCACCCCTGGGCGCAGCCAGGAGGGGGGCGCGCCCCCTGATGGTGTGCCTTCCCGCTGGCCCCCCCTCCGACTCTCGTTCGGTCTTCGGTCCACTTCCGGGGAAAATAGGGGTTCTGGAACTTGTTTCGTCCAATTCCGAGAAAATTTCCTGTGTAGCATTTCTGAAACACAAAAACAGCAGAAAACAGGGAACTGGCACTGTGGCATCTTGTTAGTAGGTTAGTTCTGGAAATCGCATAAAAACGCCACGAAGTGTAACGAAACACAAGGCAAATTGTGTAAAAACAAGCATGAAGCATCAAAAATTATAGATACGTTTGAGACGTATCAGCATCCCCAAGCTTAACTCCTGCTCGTCCTCGAGTAGGTAAGTGATAACAAAAGAAATAATTTTTGAGGTGACATGCACCTACACAATCTTGATCATCTATGTAAGCGTTGTGCGCTGGGATCAAAAGAACTTAAAACATGGGCGTGAAAGATATAATCTTGATAGAAGCAACTTAGCAACCATGTTATAACATGAAAATGAACACAAACAAAAGATTATGAAAATGAAACAATGAAAGTCAAACGTGTGTTCAAATCATAAGGAAAAACATACAAATGGTTTTCAGCTTGTACTTCATGGAGAGCAAAACATAAATACATAGGACACCTTCAAGTTTAAGAGGGCGAGTAGATACAAGTAATTTAAAAACAAGTGAAACCAACAATATGAATCAATCAATGAAAACTTTAGGACAATGCACATTATACTCAGAATGACAATTATGCTCTCTTAACGGTGCATAAAGATAGAAGGTGGAGACTCAACATAAAAGTAAAAGAAAGGCCCTTCGCGGAGGGAAGCAGTGATTGCAAGTTTTATAAACCTTCAAAAATTATGGTACTTACCGGTTTTGAGCTCTCATTGCCCCCATCATAAGCATCTTGAATGGTTAAAGTTAATGCGAGAACACTTATGCTGCATATGCTTGACAAATCATAAGTTGAAAACCTCGTGTCCCATGAAATACGAATACCCAAACCTCATGCTACTTTACTTAGAGTCCCAAGCAAGCTCTTGTCATTGTAAGTATACATGTATCATCGAGAACCGCCAACGGGGTACCTCCGTGCCCGATGACATGGAACAAGCCCACATCAAAATGACAGGACAAACAGACAATGAACACCTCGGCATCTCTTTTATTTATCATTGGTATAGCTTTTTATTGCGAGATGCGTCGTCGAATGTTCACTATGGGCATGCTGTAAATTTCCACCATGAATTATGCATGGCTTAGATTAGCGGCCCAGGCATTTCTCTAACACATATACAAACTCCATGATCCCGCAAGATTCCCAATTCATTTCACACCGCGAGTATCCATAAACAAAAGATCACGATATCAACTCAAATGAAAGATAGTGCAATGTTGAAAGCTTGCCCCATGACGGCATGGCTGGGCTAATTCCCAACTTACAACTTGCAAGCATAACAACTCAGCATAAGAGACCACAATTTCAAAATTTTAAAACGAGAAAAGTAAAGTGTGCCATCCAGTTCGTGAGAGCTTTACTGACCAATTTTCGCATAACACCAAAAAGAGTTTAATTTGAAGGATAGATAAAAGCAAGTCAAATATACTTTGGAATAGCAAATTGCTAATAGGTATGTATGGTGGACACAATGACATACTTGGTTTTTAGGAGTTGGGTGCACGAGTAAAGCTCATACTCAGTACAAAATGAAGGCTAGCAAAAGACTGGGAGCGACCAACTAAGAGAGCAATAACGGCCATAATCATGCATTGCGACAAAGCGACATTAAAAGAAGCATAAGATGGCATCAAAAGTCAAAAACTAAATGATCATAGAGGCTTATGGCGACTTTGTATGAGTCTAACATGTGTAAGCATGCGCCAAGTCAACCCAAATAAAGCATCAAAGGAGAAAACCAAAATAATGCTTCCAAATAATTAAAACAACGCATGATTTTTTCAAAGGCTCATTAAGCAATCTCAGTCATTTGAGACAAGTCATTCTACAGCAAAACCACTAAGCATACTATCAAAAAGACATCAAGCACGACATGCAAAAGCCTAGGCCGCAGTCTACACAAGCTCCTTCTTGTACCACTTTTTTGTATAAAGCTTTTTCTCTTTTCCAACACCATTCAAACCCTTTTCAAAACAACTCTTTTGAGGAAAACCAACATAGACCATAGGTCCAAATACACCTTGATGCAAAGATAAAACAAGATCTGAACACAAATCAAGGTGAAAAACAAAAGCTAAATGCAGTAGCAGAAAAGAAGAACACTCGTTGAACGAAAAGAGTGAAAACAAGAGTGTTCTTGGCAATGAAAAATGGAGTTAATCTCCCTCCAAAACAACATGATGTGATCAAACCATTTATTGCAGCATGCAAAACAAAAGAAAACTGAAAGCAAAAACAACTGACGCTCCAAGAAAAACGTATAATGCATGAAGCAATACACATTTTTGCCGATGAAGAAAGGGGTGCCTCGGGGGCATCCCCAAGCTTTGACGCTTGTACCTCTTGGATATTTCTTGGGGTGACATGGGCATCCCCAAGCTTGAGCTTTTGTCCATTCTTCATCTCATCTCATCATTCACCAATCCCTACACTTGAAAACTTCCTTCATACAAAACTAAACACAAATCTATTAGCAACATTAGTGTAAGCATAGCATAGAATCAACCCTTTTTCTTCAGGTTTCAACCTAAAACCACCACATATAAAGCATATACTACTGTAGCAACTTCCCCAAAAGTTCTGTGATCAAAAGAACTCAAAAAGAAAGTGATAAAGCGGCAAACACAAATATTGGCAGAAATCTGTCAAAACAGAACAGCTGACAAAGGTCGAATTTTTAGAGGGTTTTCTGTTGCTCAATCAAAAAGTGTTCAACTAATAAAAGTTTGGATATAACCTGGGGCATATGCACAAGAAATCTCAGATCAAAAATATATTCTGAGAATTTTCACGAATTTTTACGGTGCAGCACCGAAAACTGTTTCAGGACAGCAACATCCCCAAATCTTACCTCGCTCAAATTAGAGGCTTCTCTTGGCACAAAAATGAAATAAAAAGGATAATGAGCGGTTATTACATTAGTAATAACTTCCAACACTCAAATAAAAGAAAAATAACTGAATGTAAAAATATTGGGTTATCTCCCAAGAGTGCTTTTCTTTAACGCCTTTGAGCTAGGCGCAGTAATTTGCAAAGATGCTTATATAGGCGCCATAAAAGAGCTTAAGGCAAAGGCGCTATATAGGAACTTAAAGCAATAGAGAGCATCAAAAAGCAAATATGAAAGACATTTAAATCTAAACCACTTCCTATGAAAAATAGTCTTGTAAAGAGACAAGTCTTGAAAGCGCAAAGCAAAAAGCATAGGAAGGCGAAACAAGTATAGCTTCAAGAATTGCAACATAAGGAGGGGAAACTCAATATTGTTGAGATCAATCAAACCATGTTTCCCTCTCTCATATTAACTCTTAGTAGCATCATTAATAGAACTAACAATATAACTATCACATAAAGCATCCCTATCATGAGCCACATGCATAAAAGGATTAATACTCCCCACATGAACAATCGTAGTAGGAGCGGATTCAACAAAATAATTTTTCTCATCACCATAATCATGAAAAACAGGAGGCATATTGTAATCATAACTAATTTTCTTCTCAAAAGTAGGTGAACTGAAAACATTATACTCATCATTGTAACCATCATAGACTAGAGGTTCAGTATCATCACAAGCTAGAGAACAACTATTTCGCAAAGCATATTCAGCAAACATATCATCATAAGAAGGAACATGGATAGTACTAATGGTACAACAATTATTAACTTTAGAATTGGTACCAAAAAGATTTTCAATATCAAAAGTAGAGTGCTTTTCCCAATCATGATCACTAACATAGGTAACAAACATGGGAACATCATCCCAATCAGAATTATCATAACCTATAGCAGGATCATAATACTTAGGGGAAAATACCATGTCCTCTCGCCTTTTACTCCTCTTCTTCTTCTTCTTCATACTCTTCTTACTCTCTCCTTTAGGAGGGAGAGACTTGAAGGGCATCTTCTCCACATATTCTTTAGGAGGGAAAGGCATCTTCTCCACATAATCTGGTTTGCTAACAGGAATAACAGAAGAAACTTTGGAGGATTCCTCCTCTCTATTAATAAGATCGAAACATCTATTAGTCCTGTCATAGCTTGGCAAAACATCATGTTTTATAAGATCTTGTAAGTAAGTATTTGCGAGGAAATCTTTAGCACAATAGAGACGACAACCACGAAGGGTGCTATTAATATCAACATCTCTCATATCAACCAAAGAAATCTTTCTAGATATCTCTTCATAATTCAAAAACAAAGTAAGCTCATCATGCTGATTGAGAGTAATCTTATCATCACAATACAAATATGTGGTACTCGTTCGATTAATTGGGCATTGAAAATTAAAGTGACCCATTTTATCGCAAAGTTCACAAAGAAAAGGATAAAGTTCACAAACCTTTTCACTAAGCTCATCTAGATCCCTGAGCCACATATTGGTTTCTTCATTCCCGTGGGTGATGCAATAATCTTCCTTGTTGTGACTCTGTTCACAAGGTCTATGTATTCCATAAAAATTAACATGCTTATAAGAAGTAGGACTTCTAGAAGTTTGAGCATGTTTATTGCAATCATCAATAACAATATCACTTTCTATGCAAGTGTCCTTAAAAGGTTCATGATACACATCCCCATTTCCTTTAGGAACATTAATATGGGAAGCAAAGGTTTTAAAGCAATCAATTATAATTTGAGGATCAAGACCATATTTAGCACTAAGCTCTTGAAAATTAGTAGTTTCAGCGAAAGACTTAATGCAATCAAACTCGTAATTCATACCTGATCCTTTACCTTTGTCGCTATCCCAACCTTCAATATTATTTTGAATTGTTTCAAGCAGATCTCACTTGGTGTCAACATCCTTGCTTGTGAAAGACCCATCAAAGCATGCATCTAGATAGTCCTTGTAATATCCTGAAAGCCTTGCATAAAAATTATTAATAACAATATTACGGGGAAGATCATGAATAGGACATTTGTGCATTAGTAACTTCAATCTTCCCCATGCTTGGGTAATACTTTCTCCCTCATGCGGATGAAAATTATAAATGTAATTCCTATCTTTATAAACCTAACTAGAAGGATAGAATTTAGAATAAAAGAGAGGTACAATCTCCTCCCAGTCAATAGATCGACCATCCTTTAGTGTTTTATACCATTCCGCAGCTCTGCCTTTCAGTGATAAAGAGAATAGCTTCTTCTTAACTTGGTTCATTGAAATACCTGCACACTGGAACAACTCGCATAATTCATGTATAAAAAGCAAGGGATTTCTATTTTCGTGCCCTCGGGTCCTTAGTTGTGCTCAGTTTTCCCCAGCCGCTTAGTTTTTCCTTAGTTTTGCCCAAGCGCTTGTCTAAAATCCTCACAAGGAGCTCGGACGGGAGGAATCCCATTTAGTTGACCGTTTGTTGGTGCTGGCAAGTGGGGCCGCTGTTGGTGCCCCGTAGTGGACACGTCTCCACTTATCCAGATCATCGTGGGACCCACAACTTGTCCACGTTAGCGCGCCGGACCCATAGCTTACCCAGGTGACCGTTGCAAAATGGGAGCCCGGGCCAGCCCCGCGCCCGTGCCCGTGCCATTGCTTCCAATTTCTTTCCCCGCGCCCCATTATTCTTCTTCTCCGCCATCGGCAGCCCTTCTCTGGCAGGTGGGTGATGTCTAGTTTCTCTTCGACCTCCCGTTCTTCATGGCCGCAGTATGGACCCGTGCCTTTGATAAGATGCCCTGACTGCCCACGCCAGGAGCCTCTGAAGTGGTCGATCTATAAGACGGACGACAATGGCAACCGTGGACGTGAGTTCCTTGCATGCGAGAGCTTGCCATATAGAGAGGGGGGTAAGGTTAGATCTCGCTCCAATTGCTCTGTTTTCTCTCGATTTTCTTGTTATTCCCTCGAATTTGGGATTTAGGGTTCACGTTGTTGTTTTTAGATCCTAAAGAAATGCAGGTATTTCGAGTGGATCGATGTGTACGTTCAGAGGCTTAAATTGCAGGAATCAATTGGCGCTATTGGGGAGCGCAATTTGGGAGGGGGGACTTGCTGTAGAGAATGCGGCGGAGAGAGGAGCCGTTCCGATTATGCCTAATGCTCCCAATGCAGAACTGGTGGAAGTGAAGGGAGAACTGAAGAAAATGAACAAGCAGTTAAAGCAGCTGATTGAGTTGAAGAAGCAAGCTAATCTGATGGCTGGTTTTTTTTGTTGTATAATTGCGATCGGATTCTTATCATTGCTCATCAAGCGCTAGAAGTTGTTACAAGGGATCCCTTGTTACAAATCCATTAGTCAGTTACATGTACTTGTAGTTGTTTTCAAAGTTAGTGTGTGCATTCACCGAAATTACCAAAAAAAAAGTGTTAGGGAATATAGGAATGCTAAAGATAGTTGATAATTGTTAGAGGGGTGACAAATAATGCATTCACCTAAATCCCACAAATATGTATGTCTCATGTTTATACCAAAATTATACCACTTTTGGGACGTTTCAAATAACCAAAACTATATCCCAAACTATATTCCCTAAAAGAAAAGGAATGCTAAAGAAAGTTGATAATTGTTAGAGGGGTGATAAATAATCCATTCACCGAAATCCCCCAAATATGCCAAATATGTATGTCTCATGTTTCTACCAAAATTATACCACTTTTGGGCCGTTTCAAATTGCCAAAACTATATTCCCTTAAAAAAAGGAATGCTAAAGATAGTTGATAATTGTTAGAGGGGTGATAAATAATCCATTCACCGAAATCCCCCAAATATGCCAAATATGTATGTCTCATGTTTCTACCAAAATTATACCACTTTTGGGCCGTTTCAAATTGCCAAAACTATATTCCCTAAAAGAAAAGGAATGCTAAAGATAGTTGATAATTGTTAGAGGGGTGATAAATAATCCATTCACCGAAATCCCCCAAATATGCCAAATATGTATGTCTCATGTTTCTACCAAAATTATACCACTTTTGGGCCGTTTCAAATTACCAAAACTATATTCCCTAAAAGAAAAGGAATGCTAAAGATAGTTGATAATTGTTAGAGGGGTGATAAATAATCCATTCACCAAAATCCACAAATATGTATGTCTCTTGTTTACACCAAAATTATACCACTTTTTAGTTTAACATTTTTTAATTATGGAAAATAATGCATAAATAGAGGGAATATAGTTACGTGGCAAAATAATCCATAAATGCATGTCTCTTGTCACACGGATCGACTCCACCAACCGTTGATCCACCGACAGAGAGAGAGAGAGAGAGAGAGAGAGGGGTGGCCACGAAGAGAGAGAGAGAGAGAGAGAGAGAGAGAGAGAGAGAGAGAGAGAGAGAGGGGTGGCCACGAAGAGACGGATAGGGGTATACTGCCCGTTAGATCAGTGGATCAACGGTTGGTGGAGTTGATCCGTGTGACAATGGCTCAACCAATCAGGATAAGTTTGGGCTTCTGTGAGCATTTGTGACAGTACTTGAGGGCAAAACTGAGTAGTACTAAGAAACCAATGGCACGTAAATAGTAAATAGACTAAGGGATTCAAACAAAAGAATTACAAAATGAAAAATGCGTGTTTTGTATAATATAATTCATATTGGGCTACATCAAATTATTTGCAATTCAAATATACATGAGTGTGACAATTATGGCCTCATTTAGACAAACTATGTTTTGGGGAAGATGTTTTGCAAAGGGGTTTGAGTGGAAAACCATGCATCTTCATAGCTACTAGTGATTCTAAGAAGTGGCAATTTGTGGTAAAACTTGATTTATCTATGTTTGTTAAGGTTTCCTAGGTGGCAGGTTGCGTAGGAAAACTCCATGAGTAGGTGCCACTATGTTTTTATTTTTTTTTGGATTTTTTTGCGCATGAAATGACTCAATTAGCTATGTTAATCTCATTTGTTGACTCTCTGTTGACCAGCTACTTGAGGGTAGAACTGAGTATATTGCACTTGCCAGTCTAAGTACTCGAGGGGAAAACTGAGTACAGATAAAATTTCTGTATAAGGCCTGAGGTTAGAACTGAGTACACCAAACGTCGAAGGGTTAGCCTCGTGTCGCGGTGCACGCTGCAGCCGTGCATAGCGGACGCGTGTTGCGGTACACTAAACGCCACCTTTGTCTTTATAGAGCCCCTCTTTCTCTCCCTCGACACTCGCCCACTCTCTCATTCTCACTGCAACCGCCTCTCCTGTCCCATCATCTTCTCCACTTCGCGTCGAAAAAACCCCGAAGAAAAAACCCCGGTGATGGAGAAGAATGAGATGCCCATTGTCGGCGCTTCCGACGTAGCCGCCGGCGCATCAGGCGCCGGCACATCGGCCGCCGGCGCATCAGCCGCCGGCGCATCGGCCGCCGCCCCCGTCTAGGACCTCGTCGCTGCTTCGAACGTAGCCACCGACGCATCAGCCGCCGGCGCATTGGCCGCCGCCCCCGTCCAGGCCCCCATCGCTAGTTCCGACGTAGCCGCCGGCGCATCAGCCGCCGGCGCATCGGCCGCCGCCCCCATCCAGGCCCCCGTCCAGGCCCCCGTCGATTGGGACCCGTACGAATAAGAGCCGTACGTCGGCCCGAAGAACCCCTACGACACCAGCATCGTCAACGACGAGGAGGTAACCCTTTGTTCCCTTGTTCTTATTCCATTTCAATCCTTTTTGTGTTAGATCTTGCGTTATTAGGGTTCGTCTGTTCCTAGTTCTATCATTTTGTGTTAGATCTTGCGTTAATAGGCTTCGTCTGTTCCTAGGTCAATCCTTTTGTGTTAGATCTTGCGTCATTAGGGTTCGTCTGTTCCTAGTTCTAGATCTTGCGTGTTAGATCTTGCGTTATTAGGGTTCATCTGTTCCTAGTTCTAGATCTTGCGTTATTAGTGTTTGTGATTTGCTTTTGTTTAAGATTTGGTTAACTTATGTGAGTAATCAATCCCATCCGGTTAATTTGTGCCGATGATGATGAATATTTGGGCACAAATTGATTCAGGGTTTGGTCAGTGAACAATTGGTGTGTAAAAATTTGTTGTGCATGATCTTTGGTTCACTGACCCAAATCCTGGATATAAGTGTGTCCAATGTAACAGAGGCTACCTCTTTTTTTCGTGCCCATATTGTCATGCATGATCTTTTGTTCACACTCTGTTCCATCATCGCTGCAATTGACTCCGTGTTTTTTGATCTTTGGTGCTACGTGACAGGTGCAGACCAGCGACGTCGACAGCGACGATGAGTCCTTCCACACCAAGATTCATCATGTCCTCAGGAGGCTGCAGTCTGGCCATTACGATCGCCACTTTGCTCGAGGCGTTTATAGGTGCCCCTTCTGCACCAGGAGGCTCCGCGCCACCGACTTCAACTGCATGCGTTCATGGCCAAACACAAAGCACTTGAGATTCACCTGCGCAGCCTCCAAGCTTAATCCCATTCATGTAAATTATAGCTTATGTTGGATCTCGGTCGGTAGCTACTGTTATCTATGCTATGTTGGCTGCTATATGCAGCTTATTGATGGTGCGGTGATGATGGTGCCAGAAAACTTGTTGGCTTGTAGTAAATGACCGGCCAGTTGGAAAACCCCAAGAGAAGGTTTTGATGAATATAGCAGCAAGTTTTCCCTCAGTTAAGAAACCAAGGTATGTCGATCAGGAGAAGAGCAGACAATGCGACTGAAGGTGATGCGGACTGGCTTAGCGACAGCTTCAGACAACTTATAGATGGCGCCTCGTCCAAGCTTTGCTTTGCTAGCTGCAACGTGGAACCTGCACACACGCAACCAAGTACTTTGTTCCCAACTTGCGATGAGGTTGTCAATCTTACCGGTTTGCTTGAAACAAAGGGTATGAGCGTATCGAGTGGAAAACAGTAGAAGTATGCGAGTAAAGTAAACAGTGCGAGTAAAGTAAACAGGTGATAGCAATATGATGGAAATAGGACCGGGGTCCACAGTTCACTAGTGGTGTCTCTCCATAAGATAAATAACACATGCTGGGTAAACAAATTACAGTTGGGCAATTGATAGAATAAAGATAACGTGATAAGTCAAGAAGATCACTATGCGATTTACTCTGGGCATTACAACAAAATACATAGACCGCCATCCAACTGCATCTATGACTAATAATCCACTTGTGGCGAATCAATCCGAGAACTCCACAAGTATTAAGTTGCGAACAACAGATAATTGCATTAAGCAAAGTGTGTAATGTAAACAAAGCATATGCCCTTGAGCATATGAATGTTATTTTCTCCCTAGTAGCAACAGCACATCTACAACCTTAGAGGTTTCTGTCACTCCCCCATGTTAAATAGAGGCATGAACCCACTATCGAGCATAAATACCCCCTCTTGGAGTCACTAGCAACTACTCGGCCAAGGTAGCTACTAACAACGGAGAGCATGCAAGATCATAAACAACATAGAGATAACAAAAGATATATTTCAGTATAGCAACTCAATCATAACACCAATATTCATCGGATCCCAACAAACCAAACATGTAGAATTACATAACGGTGATCTCAATCATGTAGGGCAGCTCATGAGATCTAAACATGAAGCACATGGTGGAGAAGACAACCATCTAGCTACTGCTATGGACCCATAGTCCAAGGTAGACTACTCACTCATCGCTCCGGAGGCAAGCATGGCAATGAAGAAGACCTCCGGTGGCAATTCCCCTCTCCGGCAGGGTGCCGGGAAGAGCTTCTGGACCCTCCCGATCTTTGGGTCGACGGCGGCGGCGGATCGTGATGTGTTCTGGAAAATTGATCGGGTACTTAGGTTTTTTCCGTCGGGGGGTCTTTATAGGCGAAGGGGCATCGTCAGAAGTGGACCGAGGCGGTCTCACACCTAGGGGGCGCGGCCAGGGCCTGGGCCGCGCCGCCCTGGTGTGTGGCCCCCTCGTGGCCCCACTCCGTCTCCTCTTCGGATCTCTGGAAGCTTCCGGGAAAAATAAGACTTCGGGAACTTGTTTCATCCAATTCCAAGAATATTTCCTGTGTATCACTTCTGAAACACAAAAATAGCAGAAAACAGGGAACTGGCACTGTGGCGACTTGTTAATAGGTTAGTTCCAGAAAATGCATAAAAGTGCCACGAAGTGTAACGAAATAGTAGGCAAATGGTGTAAAAACAAGCATGGAGCATCAAAAATTATAGATACGTTGGAGACATATCAAGCATCCCCACGCTTAACTCCTGCTCGTCCTCGAGTAACAAAATAATAATTTTCGAGGTGACATGCACCTACACAATCTTGATCATATATGTAAGCATTTGTGAGCTGGGATCATAAGAACTTAAAACATGGGCATGAAAGATATAATCTTGACAATAAGAACTTAGCAACCATGTTGTAAACATGCAAATGAACACAAACAAAAGATCATGAAAATGAAACAATGAAAGTCAAATGTGTGTTCAAATCATAAGAAAAAACATACAAATGGTTTTCAGCTTGTCCTTTATGGAGAGCAAAACATAAATGTATAGGACACCTTCAAGTTTAAGAGGGCGACTAGATACAAATAATTTAAGAACAAGTGAAACCAACAATATGAATGAATCAATGAAAACTTTGGGACAATGCACATTATACTAAGAATGACAACTATGCTCTCTTAAGGTGCATAAAGGTAGAAGGTGGTGACTCAACAAAAAAGTAAAAGAAAGGCCCTTCGCAGAGGGAAGCAGTGATTGCAAGTTTTATAGACCTTCAAAAATTATGGTACTTACCGGCTTTGAGCTCTCATTGCCCCCATCATAAGCATCTTGAATGTTTAAAGTTAATGCGAGAACAATTATGATGCATATGCTTGACAAATCATAAGTTGAAAACCTCGTGTCCCGTGAATACGAGTACCCAAACCTCATGCTACTCAACTTAGAGTCCCAAGCAAGGCTCTTGTCATTGTAAGTATATATGTATCATCGAAAACCGCCAACGGGGTACCTCCGTGCCCGATGACATGGAACAAGCCCACATCAAAATGATAGGACAAGTAGACAATGAACACCTCGACATCTCTTTTATTTACCAATTGTATAGCTTTTTATTGTGAGATGCGTCGTCGAATGTCCACCATGGGTATGCTGCAAATTTCCACCATGAATTATGCATGGCTTAGATTGGCGGCCCAGTCGTTTCCCTAACACATATACAAACTCCATGATCCCCACAAGATTCCCAATTCATTTCACACCGCGGGCATCCATAAACAAAAGATCACGATATCAACTCAAATAAGAAGTGCAATGTTGAAAGCTTGCCCCATGACGACTTGGTTGGGCTAGAATCCAACTTACAACTTGCAAGCAAAACAACGCATGATTTTTTCAAAGGCGCATTAAGCAATCTCAGTTATTTGAGACAAGTCATGCTACAGCAAAACCACTAAGCATACTATCAAAAAGACATCAAGCATGACATGAAAAAGCCTAAGCCGCAGTCTACACAAGCTCCTTCTTGTACCACTTTTTTGCATAAAGCTTTTTCTCTTTTCCAACACCATTTGAAATTTTTAGAGACACCTCTTTTGATGAAAACCAATTAAGATCAGAGGCAAAAATACACCTTGATGAAATGATATGACAAGGTCTGAACGCAAATCAAGGCGAAAACAAAAACCAAAAGCAGTAGCGGAAAAAGAAGAACACCCGGTGAACGATAAGAGTGAAAAACTGAGTGTTCTTGGCAAATGAAAACGAGTACATCTCCTCCAAAGGAAATTTGTTGGGGTCCAACCATTTATTGCAGCAAACAAAACAAAACTAACTAAGAAAACTAAACAACTGACGCTCCAAGAAAAACACATAGTGCATGAAGCAATAAAAATATAGTGTCTTGAAAGGTGACCTGATTTTTGCCGATGAAGAAGGGGTGCCTCGGGGGCATCCCCAAGCTTTGACGCTTGTACTTCTTGGATATTTCTTGGGGTGATGCATGGGAATCCCCAAGCTTGAGCTTTTGTCCATTCTTCAACTCATCTCATCATTCTCCAATCCCTACACTTGAAAACTTCCTTCATACAAAACTAAACACAATTCTATTAGCAACATTAGTGTAAGCATATCATATAATCAA
This sequence comes from Dactylis glomerata, assembly GCA_007115705.1. Classification (NCBI taxonomy): domain Eukaryota; kingdom Viridiplantae; phylum Streptophyta; class Magnoliopsida; order Poales; family Poaceae; genus Dactylis; species Dactylis glomerata. The sequence continues at coordinate 1,835,415 of QXEO01002112.1, read as the reverse complement.
CTTCTTTTTGCTTCAGGTTTCAACCTAAAACCACCACATATATAGCATATACTACTGTAGTAACTTCCCCAAAAGTTCTGTGATCAAAAGAACTCAAAAGAAAGCGATAAAGCGGCAAACACAAATATTGGCAGAAATCTGTCAAAACAGAACAACTGACAAAGGTTGAATTTTTGAGGGGTTTTCTGTTGCTAAAATCAAAAAGTGTTCAACTAACGAAAGTTTGGATATAACCTGGGGCATATGCAAAAGAAATCTCAGGTCCAAAAGATATACAGAGAATTTATACGAATTTTTACGGTGCAGCACCGAAAACAGTTTCAGGACAGCAACATCCCCAAATCTTTACCTCACTCGAATTAGAGGCTTCTCTTGGCACAACAATAAAATAAACAAGATAAGGAGCGGTAATTACAGTAGTAATGACTTCCAAGACTCAAATAAAAGAAAAAGTACTGAAAATAAAACATTGGGTTATCTCCCAAGAGTGCTTTTCTTTAACGCCTTTGAGCTAGGCGCAGAAAATTGCGAATCAAGTAATATCAAGTGATGAAGCATCATGCTCATAATTTGCTATAAGAATAGAGTCAAAAAGTAATTTCTTTCTTTTCCTAGGGAAGTGTTCCATACCTTTCTTTAGTGGGAATTGATATTTAATAGTGCCTTCCCTCATATCAATGATGGCACCTACAGTTCGAAGAAAGGGTCTTCCCAAAATAATAGGACATGAAGCATGGCATTCAACGTCCATAACGAGAAAATCAACGGGAACAAGATTATTGTTAACCACAATAATAATATCATTAATCCTTCCCAAAGGTTTCTTCTTAGCAACATCAGCAATAGGAACATCATAATAACATTTTTCAAGCGATGGTAAATCAAGCATGTCATAAATCTTTCTAGGCATGATAGAAATACTAGCACCTAGATCACATAAAGCATGGCAATCAAAACCACTAACATGCATATCAATGATGGGTTCCCAACCATCTTCTAACTTCTTGGGAACAGAAGCTTTTTGCTGCAACTTTTCATCCCTAATTTTCATGAGAGCATTGGTAATATGCTTAGTAAAAGCAATATTTAAAGAACTAGCATTGGGAGTCAAAGCAAGCTTTTGCAAAAACAAAATAACTTCAGATATATTGCAGCCATCAACATCAAAATCATTAAAGGAAATAGAGCTATCATCTCCCAGACTCCGAAAAATTTCAGCACTCTTTTGAGAAAAAGTTTTGGCAGTTTTAGGCTTTTTAACACAAGGAGTGGGAGTTTTCTCTACACCAATCAAAGTAAGAGGATTGCTAGCATTAGGAGCAACATCATTAGAGGTAGTAATGGTACATACCTTCATCTCTCTAGCCATCTCATCTTCTCTTTCCCACCTGGCATGCAATTCCGCTAACAATCTAATATTTTCATCAATTCCAACTTGAATAGCATTAGCAGTAGCAAAAACATTGTTCTCTTTCACATCATTAGGCAACACTTTTAATTTCAGAATTTCAACATCATGAGCAAGGCTATGAACTTTAGAAGCAAGAATATCAATTTTGCCTAACTTTTCCTCAACAGACTTGTTAAAAGCAGTTTGCTTACCGATGAAGTCCTTGAGCATTATCTCAAGCTCGGAGGGCGCGGCCCTAGTGTTGTTGGAGGAGTTACCAAAAGAGTTACCATAACCATTACCATTGGTAGAAGGATATGGCCTATAATTGTTACTAGCAAAATTGTTCCTATAAGCATTGTTGTTAAAATTATTATGTCTAATGAAATTCACATCAACATGCTCTTCTTGAGCAACCAGAGAGGCTAAAGGAACATTATTAGGATCAACATGAGTCCTATCATTAGCAAGCATAGCCATAATGGTATCAATCTTATCACTCAAGGAAGAGGTTTCCTCAACAGAATTTATCTTCTTACCTTGTGGAGCTCTCTCGGTGTGCCATTCGGAATAATTTACCATCATGTTGTCGAGTAGCTTTGTTGCGGTGCCCAAGGTAAGGGACATAAAAGTGCCTCCAGCAGCTGAATCAAGTAGGTTCCTCGAAGAAAAATTTAGTCCTGCATAAAAAGTTTGGACAATCATCCAAGTAGTCAGTCCATGAGTGGGGCAATTCTTTATCATAGATTTCATTCTTTCCCAAGCTTGAGCAACATGTTCATTATCAAACTGAGTAAACTTCATAATATTGCTACGCAGAGATATAATCTTAGCAGGAGGATAGTATCTACCAATAAAAGCATCCTTACACTTAGCCCATGAATCAATACTATTCTTAGTCAAAGACAGCAACCAATCCTTAGCTTTTCCTCTCAAGGAAAAAGGAAACAACTTGAGCTTAATAATATCACTTTCTACATCCTTATATTTCTGCATATCACATAGCTCAACAAAATTGTTGAGATGAGCTGCAGCATCTTCAGTACTAGCACCAGAAAATTGCTCTTTCATAACAAGGTTCAATAAAGCAGGCTTAATCTCATAAAAGTTTGCAGCAGGAGCAGGTGGTGCAATAGGAGTGCAGATAAAATCACTATTGTTCGTGCTAGAGAAGTCACACAACTTGGTGTTTTCAGGATTAGCCATTTCAGCAAAACTAAAAGTAGATAAGTAAAACAACTACCAAGGATTCTAATTTTTTGGGTTTTTGATATAAAATGATGCAAGTAAAAATAAAGTAAAGCAAAACAATAAAACAAAGTAAAGGATGTGTGTGCGAAAAACTCCCCTTGCAGAGGTCTTCCACTCTTCCCCGGCAACGGCGCCAGAAAACTTGTTGATGGCGCGGTGATGATGGTGCCAGAAAACTTGTTGGCTTGTAGTAAATGACCGGCCAGTTGGAAAACCCCAAGAGAAGGTTTTGATGAATATAGCAGCAAGTTTTCCCTCAGTTAAGAAACCAAGGTATGTCGATCAGGAGAAGAGCAGACAATGCGACTGAAGGTGATGCGGACTGGCTTAGCGACAGCTTCGGACAACTTATATATGGCGCCTCGTCCAAGCTTTGCTTTGCTAGCTGCAACGTGGAACCTGCACACACGCAACCAAGTACTTTGTTCCCAACTTGCGATGAGGTTGTCAATCTCACCGGTTTGCTTGAAACAAAGGGTATGAGCGTATCGAGTGGAAAACAGTAGAAGTATGCGAGTAAAGTAAACAAGTGATAGCAATATCATGGAAATAGGACCGAGGTCCACAGTTCACTAGTGGTGTCTCTCCATAAGATAAATAGCACATGCTGGGTAAACAAATTACAGTTGGGCAATTGATAGAATAAAGATAACGTGATAAGTCAAGAAGATCACTATGCGATTTACTCTGGGCATTACAACAAAATACATAGACCGCCATCCAACTGCATCTATGACTAATAATCCACTTGTGGCGAATCAATCCGAGAACTCCACAAGTATTAAGATGCGAACAACAGATAATTGCATTAAGCAAAGTGTGTAATGTAAACAAAGCATATGCCCTTGAGCATATGAATGTTGTTTTCTCCCTAGTAGCAACAGCACATCTACAACCTTAGAGGTTTCTGTCACTCCCCCAGGTTAAATAGAGGCATGAACCCACTATCGAGCATAAATACCCCCTCTTGGAGTCACTAGCAACTACTCGGCCAAGATAGCTACTAACAACGGAGAGCATGCAAGATCACAAACAACATAGAGATAACAAAAGATATATTTCAGTATAGCAAATCAATCATAACACCAATATTCATCGGATCCCAACAAACCAAACATGTAGAATTACATAACGGTGATCTCAATCATGTAGGGCAGCTCATGAGATCTAAACATGAAGCACATGGTGGAGAAGACAACCATCTAGCTACTGCTATGGACCCATAGTTCAAGATAGACTACTCACTCATCGCTCCGGAGGCAAGCATGGCGATGAAGAAGACCTCCGGTGGCGATTCCCCTCTCCGGCAGGGTGCCGGGAAGAGCTTCTGGACCCTCCCGATCTTCGGGTCGATGATACGTCCATTTTGCATCACTATTTTGTATCATAATTTACTGTTATTCATTGATGTATTTCATATTTAGAGTTGATACTTATGTTATTTCCTTTGTTTTCACATGTTTGTTGATCAATGGAGGATTTGCTGCCGGAGTCAGGATTCTGCTGGGAAAAGGACCATCAAGAGACCATATTTTGAAGATCAGGAAAATTCCAGGAAATTATATTTTCCCAGAAGACTCAGGAAGCCAGAAGGAGGAGTCGAGAGGAGCCAGGAGGGGCCCTCACGCCAGGGTGGCGCGGCCTGCCCCCTGGCCGCACCAGCCCTGTGTGAGGCCGCCCTGGCCCACTTCTGGTCTCGCCCCTTCGCGTACTTCATCGTCCCCGAAAACCTAAGTGAAGGGGGGCTCAGAGTTAGACACAACCGCCTCTGCGGGGCGGAAAACACCAGAGAGAGAAAAGCTCTCCGGCAGGCAGAAATCTGCCGGGGAAATTCCTTCCCGGAGAGGGGAGATCGTCGCCATCGTCATCACCATCGCACCGGACTTCATCGGGATCATCATCATCATCTGCATCACCAGCACCTTCATCTCCACCATCACCACGCCATCCCGCTGTAACATCTTGAGTTGGATCTTGTTATATTCATATGGGAAACTTTCCCGGTGTTGATTACTCTTGTAGTTGATGCTATTGAGTGGAACCGTTGAATTAAGGTTTATGTTCAGATTGTTATTTACCATTATTTCACCTATGATCATGATCCATATGATGTCTTGTGAGTAGTTTGTTTAGTTCTTGAGGACATGGGAGAAGTCAAGATGTTAGTAGTGAATTATTGTTGAGAAATATTTAATGGTTTGATATTGTTGTGGTGCTATTTCACTAGTGGTGTCATGTGAATGTCGACTACATGATACTTCACCATTTATGGGCCTAGTGAGATGCATTGTGTATTTGGCTACCAATTGTGGGGTTGCTGAAGTGACAGAAACCTAAACCTCCGTTGGGAAACCGTTGCACCAGGGAGCGTAGGATCTTAGAGTTTAAGGCTGTGGTTAGATTTATCTTAATTACTTTCTTGTATTTGCGGATGCTTGCAAGGGGTATAATCACAAGTGTGTATTTATCCTAGTAAGGGTAGTGCGCTAGCACAGGTTCACCCCCATAACACCTATCAAACCAATAAAGACTATCAGCGGTATGAAGCGAAAGCTCTTGACAGAAACTCCTGTGTGTCCTCGAGAACGTTTGGTTATTATAAGTACACAACTGGCTTGTCCTTTGCTGAAGAAAGGATTGGGCCACTTGCTGCAATTGTTACTACTGTCTTTTATTTACTCGCACTTTATTTACTCGTATTACCAAATACCCCTGAAGACCTGTTTGCTAGTATTTACAGTGAATCCTTGATCAAAACCACTCATCAACACCTTCTGCTCCTCGTTGGGTTCGACACTCTTATTTATCGAAAGTACTACGATACATCCCCTATACTTGTGGGTCATCAAGACTATTTTCTGGCGCCATTGCCGGGGAGTGTAGCGCTATTGAAGAGTGGAATTGGTAAAGGTAACCGTCACTGTGAGTATTGTTTTTATTTTTTCTTTTATTTTTATTTTACTCTGCTATGGAGAACTCTCCATTTGGTTTCCTATTTGGAAACACATCTACTACTGCTGCACATGTGGATGAACCACCACCGCCACCACCTGCTGAAATTGATCCTTTTAAAATACCTATGAAAATTGTTGGGCGTATTATGGATAACGGCTATTCAGGAGATGGAACTGTCCATCCGGGTGATCACTTATTATTTATACATGAATTATGCGAGTTGTTCAGATGTGCAGGTATTTCACCAAGCCAGGTCAAGAAGAAATTATTCTCTTTATCATTAAAAGGCAGAGCTGAAGAGTGGTATCGACTACTCCAAGATGGTCCATATATGGCATGGGAGGATATTGTACCTCTCTTTTATTCCAAGTTTTATCCTCCAAGTGAAATTCATAAAGGCCGTAATCGGATATATAATTGTTGGCCTCATGATGGAGAGAGTATTGCCCAAGCGTGGGGGAGATTGAAGTTACTAATGCTCAAATGCCCCATTCATGAGCTCCCCAATAATATTGTTATTGATAATTTTTATGCGCGACTTACTCTTCCTGATAAGGATTATTTGGATGCTTCTTGCTTTGGATCATTTACTCATATGAAAGAAGATGCTAAGTGGAAACTTCTTGACCGTATACAAGAGAATGCTGAAGGATGGGAAAACGACAAAGGTAGGAAGTCAGGTATAAACTATGATTATAAATGCATTAAATCTTTTATGGGGACCGATGACTTTCATAGTGTTAGCACTGCTTATGGTCTTGATTCACAAATACTTGCTAATTGTCTTAAGGCTTTTGCCTCTTATCTTGATGTTCCAAAGAAAGATTGGAACAAATATCATGCGCCTTATAAAGACTCTATTAGTCATATACCTGCTGCTGCTTCTGAAGTTTGTACTGTTGATAGCATTGTGCCTGAACCTTATTTTGAGAAGACACCTTTCCCTGCTAAGGTAAAAAAGTATTCTACTTTGGTAAGTGTGTCTAATAAAAGTACTAAGAAAGCTGCAGAACCTGATGAGCAAATTACTATTAAGTCTCCTGTAGCTATATTGAAGGATCTTGTTACTAAAGATGTAGGGGATGAATATATTCTTTTTTGTGAAGATGCTTCTAACATTCTCTCACATCCTAAAAAGCATAGGAAAACAAGTGTTCCTGTTATTTCTGTCAGGATTGGAGATCATTGCTATTATGGTTTATGTGATATTGGTGCTAGTGCAAGTGCTATTCCTTTAGAGCTTTACAAAAAAATTATGCATGAGATTGGTGCTTGTGAACTTGAAGATATTGATGTGGTTGTTCAGCTTGCTAACAGAGAGACTATTTGGCCTCTTGGTATTGTTTGCGATGTGGAAGTTCTTTGCGGTAAGACTAAATACCCTACTGATTTTCTAGTACTTGGTAAGGAGGCTAGTAAAACTTGTCCTATTATTTTTGGTAGACCATTTTTGAATACTTGTGGCGCAGTGATAGATTGTAAGAAGGAGAATTTTTTTACTAAGTTTAATGGAGAGTCTTATGAGTTTAATTTTTCCAAGTTTGCTAAGACTTCTTATGAAAATGACACGCCTAATGAAAATTTTCGAGTTGAACAGCTTGCTTCTATTGCTCTTGCTCCTAATAATGCCTTGCAGCAATTCATGGAAGATCACGAGAGTGATGTTTTTAGCAAGGAAAGAGAAGAGATTGACGATATTCTTCTTCGTCAACCACCATTAATCAAGCATAATCTTCATGTGGAGGATCTTGGTACCACTTTGCCGCCTAAGGAAGATCCTGTTTTCGAATTAAAGCCTTTGCCTGATAATCTTAAATATGCTTATATAGATGATAAGAAAATATATCCTGTTATTATTAGCTCTAAACTTTCAGGAAAGGAAGAAGAAAGATTATTGGAGATATTGAGGAAACACCGAGGAGCTATGGGATATACTCTTGATGATTTAAAAGGGATTTCTCCCACTTTATGTGAGCATGCCATTAATATGGAGAAAGATGCGAAGCCGGTCGTGGAGCATCAACGCCGCCTAATTCCCAAGATGAAGGATGTGGTAAGAAATGAGGTATTAAAACTCCTTGATGCTGGTATTATTTATCCTATTGCTGATAGTAGATGGGTTAGTCCTGTTCATTGTGTTCCTAAGAAAGGAAGTATGACTGTTGTGCCTAATGAGAATAACGAGCTTATTCCTCAAAGGGTAGTAGTTGGTTATAGGATGTGCATTGATTATAGGAAGGTAAACAAAGTTACTAAGAAATATCATTACCCTTTACCGTTTATAGATCAAATGTTAGAAAGGTTATCTAAGAAGACTCATTTTTGTTTCCTTGATGGTTATTCTGGTTTTTCTCAAATTGCTGTTAAGAAGGAAGATCAAGAGAAAACCACTTTTACTTGTCCTTATGGAACTTATGCTTATAGACGTATGCCGTTTGGTTTATGCAATGCTCCTGCTACTTTTCAAAGATGCATGTCTGCTATTTTTCATGGCTTTTGTGAAGAAACTGTGGAGGTTTTCATGGACGATTTCTCCGTCTATGGAACTTCTTTTGATAATTGTTTGCACAACCTTGATAAAATTTTGCAGAGGTGCGAAGAAACTAACCTTGTTCTTAATTGGGAGAAATGCCACTTTATGGTGAATGAAGGAATTGTCCTTGGACATAAAATTTCTGAAAGAGGTATTGAAGTTGACAGAGCAAAAGTGGAGGCAATTGAGAAAATGCCCTGTTCCAGAGATGTTAAAGGTATTCATAGTATTCTTGGTCATGGTGGTTTCTATAGGAGGTTTATTAAAGATTTCTCTAAGATTTCAAAGCCTCTTACTAATCTTCTTCAAAAGGATGTACCATTTGTCTTTGATGATGATTGTAAGGAAGCTTTTGAAACTCTTAAGAAGGGTTTAACTACTGCTCCTATTGTTCAACCACCTGATTGGAATTTACCTTTTGAAATTATGTGTGATGCTAGTGATTTTGCTGTTGGTGCTGTTCTTGGACAGCGCGTTGATAATAAGTTGAATGTTATTCATTATGCTAGTAAGACTCTTGATGCTGCTCAGAAGAATTATGCTACTACTGAGAAAGAGTTTCTTGCTGTTGTTTTTGCATGTGATAAGTTTAGATCTTACATGGTTGATTCTAAAGTTACTATTCATACTGATCATGCTGCTATTAGATATCTTATGACTAAGAAGGATGCTAAGCCTAGGCTTATTAGATGGGTGTTGCTTTTACAAGAATTTGATTTGCATATCGTAGATAGGAAAGGTGCTGAAAATCCTGTGGCTGACAACTTGTCTAGATTGGAAAATATTTCTTTTGATCCTATTCCTGTTAATGATAGTTTTCCAAATGAACAGTTGGCTGCAATAAATGTAACTACTCGAGACCTTCCTTGGTATGCTGATTATGCTAACTTTATTGTTTCCAAGTATTTGCCTCCAACCTTTACAGCTCAGCAAAGAAGAAAATTCTTCTATGATTTGAGGCATTACTTTTGGGATGACCCACACTTATACAAAGAAGTAGTTGATGGTATTATGCGAAGATGTGTACCGGAATATGAGCAACAAGAGATATTAAGGAAATGCCATAGCAGCGCCTATGGAGGGCATCATGCTAGAGATAGAACCGCGCAAAAGGTTCTACAATCAGGTTTTTATTGGCCAACCCTCTTTAAAGATGCCAGAAGGTATGTTTTATCTTGCGATGAATGTCAAAGAGTTGGTAGTATTTCTAGACGCAATGAAATGCCTATGAGTTACACTCTTGTTATTGAACCATTTGATTGTTGGGGATTTGACTTTATGGGTCCTTTTCCTCCTTTAAAAGGCTATACCCACATACTTGTTGCTGTTTATTATGTTACTAAATGGGTAGAAGCCATACCTACAAAGAGTGCCGATGGTGAGACCTCGTTAAAAATGCTTAAGGATGTTATTTTTCCTAGGTTTGGTGTGCCTAGATATCTTATGACTGACGGAGGTTCTCATTTTATTCACGGTGGTTTTAGAAAAACTCTTGCTAAATATGATGTTAATCATAGAATTGCTTCTGCTTATCATCCCCAAACTAGTGGGCAGGTAGAGCTTTCAAATAGGGAGATCAAGTCTACCTTGCAGAAGACTGTCAATAGATCTAGGAAAAACTGGGCTAGTAAGTTAAACGATGCTTTATGGGCTTATAGAACTGCTTATAAGAACCCCATGGGTATGTCTCCTTATAAGATGGTTTACGAAAAAGCGTGTCACTTGCCCTTAGAATTAGAACACAAAGCATTTTGGGCAGTGAGAGAGCTTAATAGAGATTTTAAACTAGCCGGTAAGAAAAGGTTATTAGATTTGAGTTCTCTAGATGAGTGGAGAAACGAAGCGTATGAGAATGCCAGGCTTTTTAAAGAGAAAGTCAAGCAATGGCATGATAAGAGAATTCTTAAGAGAGAATTTCATGTTGGTGAGAAAGTTCTATTGTATAGGTCTTGTCTCAGATTTTTTGCAGGAAAATTACTCTCTAAATGGAAAGGACCATATGTTATTGTGGAAGTGTACCGCTCAGGTGCTATTAAGATCGCTTCACTAAAGGATGACTCTACACAAGTGGTGAATGGGCAAAGACTCAAACATTATATTTCTAGAGATTCTTATAATGAAGATGTTGATGTTATTGAAACAGTTTCTCCGGAAGAATTCATCCAAGACAAATTGCAGGTACCTGCAGAGTTCGTTTTCGAATAAGTAACAATTTTAGTCAGAGAAGTTTCGCGGAAAGCTCTTTCTTTAATATTTTTGCTGTTCTTACTAAATATGAAAAATCACGAGACGAAAACGGGCAGGAAAAGGAGTCCGTGTGCTTCTCACACATAGGTGGCACGGGCCCACCCCTGGCCGCGCCACCCAGGTGTGAGAACACCCCAGAACTCGTTTCCATCCCGATTCTTCCTGTGATTTCGTTTCGATGTATAACTTTCGTCTATTTAACCCCCCGGAGTCCCCGAGGTCTGTATATCGTTTTCTCGTCGTGTTTTGTTTCGAGCTGTTTCCGTCAGGAGTTGATTTTAGTTCTGAGAGCACCATGGCTTCCTCAAGCAACGACAAAGGCAAAAGACCCTGGGAATTTGTTCACCTAGGCCAAAAGTGGAAGGAGGAACAGGGTGCTGGAAGAGCAAGGCCGAAAAACCCTGCTTTTGAAGGACCAACGAAAGCTAGACGTATCTTTTCTCATGATCTGCAGGGACCAACATATCACGTTTTGGATCTTAACTCCATGCCTGTGATAAAAGAGGGTATGCTGGTCACTGATGAGTTTTGCGCTCAATATCAAGCTTTGAAGAGGGAGGTAGAGATGCTTCAAGAAGAGAATATCAGGCTTCGCAGGATGCTGGAATATTTCATTAATCCAAGGCTGCTTCCACTACCACCAAAGGAGTAATTCGTCTTCGGTATAGGCATCCCCTTGGCTTGTTCCAAGCTTGGGGTGTGCCGCGGTATCACATCATTACCTTTTGCTCATTTACTTTTCAAGTAGAGTCATATCATGAATAGAGAAGTTATCTTATAGAATAGTTTGCAGTTTGGAAGTATCCTCCTTAGTTGGTCATCTATGTATCCCTTGGTGTGAGTTGCGGTAATGAAATATTGATGAGAAGTTTTATCGTTTACTTTCTGCACACTTTATGTTAGTTTGCAATCTCTCTTGTATGACTAGTCTTGTTGATTGGTATTGGTATCACTTTGGGAGCATGAGTAAATTTAGTTGGTTTTGGCAAACCTAGCTTGGTCAGTAGCAACTTTACCTTGAGGTTTGAGTAGAAAAGAATAAAGATGTGCTTGTAGTTACATCACTTCAGTTTTCCCTTCATGTTTGGCTTATAAGCATTGTTATTCCTAAAGTCAAAATCGTTGTACCTTCAAGGGAGTTTGCATGATTGTTCTTATTATATGTATGCTTGTTTGTTTCATGCAACTCTTATGCTTGCTACCCAGCCTTGCTAGCCAAAAACCTGTACTGAGAGGAAATACTTCTCGTGCATCCAATTCCCAAAAGCCAAGTCACTTCCAAAGAGTCCACTATAAATTCCTATGCATGGTATTTCAAGCCATTTCAAGTAAATTTTCATGTGCTACCTTTCAAAAACCTTCAAACACTTCTCATTTTGTGCCACTGTTTTTAGCTCATGAGGACGTAGTGGATGGGTTTGTTATCTTCCATACTAAATTAAGTACCCCTCGACTAGGCAGCTTCATCTGCTCGTCATTAATTTTGTAAGGGAGCTGGTCAGACCATTATAATCTTAAAAAGAAAAGAAAGAAAAGATCACTCCTCCATGGTATGTGAAAGTTGGTCGGCACCCGATGGAATCGGTTAGCCATGGTTTGAGAAAGGAAAAAGGTGGGGAGGAGTGCAAAGCTATAAAAGAGCACCAAAGTGCCAATTAATCAAACATCTCGGAACCGCTCTCACTTGTTTAGTATGGAAGATATCAAGAACTCCGTTGCTAGTCGTTGACAAAAGCAACCACCCCTGAAAACAATTTTTACCTCTGTTTTGCAAATGAAAAGCTCTAGCACATGTTTAATCCCTGCTTCCCTCTGCGAAGGGCCTATCTTTTACTTTTATGTTGAGTCAACCTATTTCCCTCTGTCTCCAGCAAGCATTTGAGTTGTTATGTTTCACTCATCCATATGTTGATCCGTTTAATCATGTTTACTATCTTCCTTGTTTTGTACAATGCTTTTGTCTGAAAGAATATATCTTTGAAAGCTTTCTATGAATGCAAAAATGTTGTTTTGTTGAGCATATAGTCTTTGCTATATTAGCTCTGTTTTAAAAGGCTCCGTTTAAAAGAAAGAATAGCTTGTTCATCATTCTTTGACCAAGAACTAAGGTTTGCCATTGCCAATTATAGTTTACCTTGTGTATCTTTACATGTGATTCCCTTTTACCTATTGCAAGTCTATATCTTATAAAGGGAAGTTGCTGTCTATTATAATTTGTGCCTTGGTGAATGTGATGCTTCTTGTCCGTATTTTGATTATCGACACTTCACTCCATAAACCTGTGGTCATGTTTACCGAGTTTAGTTTTTGCTTGGGGACAAGCGAGGTCTAAGCTTGGGGGGGTTGATACGTCCATTTTGCATCACTATTTTGTATCATAATTTACTGTTATTCATTGATGTATTTCATATTTAGAGTTGATACTTATGTTATTTCCTTTGTTTTCACATGTTCGTTGATCAATGGAGGATTTGCTGCCGGAGTCAGGATTCTGCTGGGAAAAGGACCATCAAGAGACCATATTTTGAAGATCAGGAAAATTCCAGAAAAATACCAGGAAATTATATTTTCCCAGAAGACTCAGGAAGCCAGAAGGAGGAGTCGAGAGGAGCCAGGAGGGGCCCTCACGCCAGGGTGGCGCGGCCTGCCCCCTGGCCGCGCCAGCCCTGTGTGAGGCCGCCCTGGCCCACTTCTGGTCTCGCCCCTTCGCGTACTTCATCGTCCCCGAAAACCTAAGTCAAGGGGGGGCTCAGAGTTAGACACAACCGCCTCTGCAGGGCGGAAAACACCAGAGAGAGAAAAGCTCTCCGGCAGGCAGAAATCAACCAGGGAAATTCCTTCCCGGAGAGGGGAGATCATCGCCATCATCATCACCATCGCACCGGACTTCATCGGGATCATCATCATCATCTCCATCACCAGCACCTTCATCTCCACCATCACCACGCCATCCCGCTGTAACATCTTGAGTTGGATCTTATTATATTCATAGGGGAAACTTTCCCGGTGTTGATTACTCTTGTAGTTGATGCTATTGAGTGGAACCGTTGAATTAAGGTTTATGTTCAGATTATTATTTACCATTATTTCACCTCTGATCATGATCCATATGATGTCTTGTGAGTAGTTCGTTTAGTTCTTGAGGACATGGGAGAAGTCAAGATGTTAGTAGTGAATTATTGTTGAGAAATATTTAATGGTTTGATATTGTTGTGGTGCTATTTCACTAGTGGTGTCATGTGAACGTCGACTACATGGTACTTCACCATTTATGGGCCTAGTGAGATGCATTGTGTATTTGGCTACCAATTGTGGGGTTGCTGGAGTGACAGAAACCTAAACCTCCGTTGGGAAACCGTTGCACCAGGGAGCGTAGGATCTTAGAGTTTAAGGCTGTGGTTAGATTTATCTTAATTACTTTCTTGTATTTGCGGATGCTTGCAAGGGGTATAATCACAAGTGTGTATTTATCCTAGTAAGGGTAGTGCGCTAGCACAGGTTCACCCCCATAACACCTATCAAACCAATAAAGACTATCAGTGGTATGAAGCGAAAGCTCTTGACAGAAACTCCCGTGTGTCCTCGAGAACATTTGGTTATTATAAGTACACAACCAGCTTGTCCTTTGTTGAAGAAAGGATTGGGCCACTTGCTGCAATTGTTACTACTGTCTTTTATTTACTCGCACTTTATTTACTCGTATTATCAAATACCCCTGAAGACCTGTTTGCTAGTATTTACAGTGAATCCTTGATCAAAACCACTCATCAACACCTTCTGCTCCTCGTTGGGTTCGACACTCTTATTTATCGAAAGTACTATGATACACCCCCTATACTTGTGGGTCATCAGTCGACGGCGGCGGCGGATCGCGATGTGTTCTGGAAAATTGATCGGGTACTTAGATTTTTTCCGTCGGGGGGTCTTTATAGGCGAAGGGGCATCGTCAGAAGTGGACCGAGGCGGTCTCACACCTAGGGGGCGCGGCCAGGGCCTGGGCCGCGCCACCCTGGTGTGTGGCCCCACTCCGTCTCCTCTTTGGATCTCTGGAAGCTTCCGGGAAAAATAAGACTTCAGGAACTTGTTTCGTCCAATTCCGAGAATATTTCCTGTGTATCACTTCTGAAACACAAAAACAGCAGAAAACAGGGAACTGGCACTGTGGCGACTTGTTAATAGGTTAGTTCCGGAAAATGTATAAAAGTGCCACGAAGTGTAACGAAACAGTAGGCAAGTGGTGTAAAAATAAGCATGGAGCATCAAAAATTATAGATACGTTGGAGATGTATCACTTATCGTATATTTTCTCTGGATTTGTGCCCTAGATTTCCTACTCCCTCCGATCCATATTACTCTTCGCTAATGTGGTTGTATCTATATACATTTTAGTGGTTGATACATCCGTATTAGTGAAGAGTAATATGGATCGGAGGGAGTACCTGATTGGGTAAAAACGAAGGCACAAAGAAATGAATGGCGTTAAGAAACAGAAGGAGAAGCTACTCTAGATTTGCGACCAATTTGGGCAATCAAGAATGAATGAGATCGAGCGAGAGAGAGGAAAAAGGTGCATTGAAAACTGCTAATCTGGGCGAAAGAGACAGAAACCACTCGTGCCCATGTCCCGGACCCACACGGCTCCACACGCTATGGCTCCACACGCTACGGCCCCACATGCTACGGCCCCAGCTCCGCTCGTATGACCAAACACGGTCTCGTCCTATCCCACGCGGTCCCTTTCTACCAGCCCCACACGACACGGCCCCACACGACGCTGATGGCTGGCGTGTAGTTGATGATGATGATTATAACCAGTCAGTTGGGAACCCCAAGCGGAAGGTGTGATGAGCACAACAACAAGTTTTTCCCTCAGTTAGAAACCAAGGTTTATCGATCGAAGAAGAAAAAGCCAATACGACTGAAGGTGATGCTTGCAAGCTTCGCGATAGCTCCGGATAATTTATATGGCGCCTCGTCCAAGCTTTGCTTTGCGAGCAGCAACGTGGAACCTGCACACAACACAACCAAGTACTTTGTTCCCAACTTACGATGAGGTTGTCAATCTCACCGGTTTGCTTGAAACAAAGGGTATAAGCGTATCGAGTGGAAAACAGTAGAAGTATGCGAGTAAAGTAAACAGTGCAAGTAAAGTAAACAGGAGATAGCAATATGATGGAAATAGGACCGGGGTCCACAGTTCACTAGTGGTGTCTCTCCATAAGATAAATAACACATGCTGGGTAAACAAATTACAGTTGGGCAATTGATAGAATAAAGATAACGTGATATGTCAAGAAGATCACTATGCGATTTACTCTGGGCATTACAACAAAATACATAGACCGCCATCCAACTGCATCTATGACTAATAATCCACTCACGGGGATATCATCCGAACACCCCATGAGTATTAAGTTGCGAACAACAGATAATTGCATTAAGAAAAGTGTGTAATGTAAACAAAGCATATGCCCTCGAGCATATGAATGTTGTTTTCTCCCTAGTGGCAACAGCACATCTACAACCTTAGAGGTTTCTGTCACTCCCCCAGATTAAATAGAGGCATGAACCCAACTATCGAGCATAAATACCCCTCTTGGAGTTACTAGCAACTACTCGGCCAAGATAGCTACTAACAACGGAGAGCATGCAAGATCATAAACAACATAGAGATAACATAAGATATATTTCAGTATAGCAACTCAATCATAACACAAATATTCATCGGATCCCAACAAACACAACATGTAGAATTACATAACGGTGATCTCAATCATGTAGGGCAGCTCATGAGATCTAAACATGAAGCACATGGTGGAGAAGACAACCATCTAGCTACTGCTATGGACCCATGGTCCAAGGTAGACTACTCACTCATCGCTCCGGAGGCAAGCATGGGCAATGAAGAAGTCCTCCGGTGGCGATTCCCCTCTCCGGCAGGGTGCCAGGAAGAGCTTCTGGACCCTCCCGATCTTCGGGTCGACGGCGGCGGCGGATCGCGATGTGTTCTGGAAAATTGATCGGGTCCTTAGGTTTTTCCCATCGGGGGGTCTTTATAGGCGAAGGGGCATCGTCAGAAGTGGACTGAGGCGGTCTCACACATAGGGGGCACGGTCAGGGGCTGGGCCGCGCCGCCCTGGTGTGTGGGGCCCTCATGGCCCCACTCCGTCTCCTCTTCGGTTCTCTGGAAGCTTCGGTGGATTTCTGGATGATTGGCTTTTGTTTCGTCCAATTCCGAGAATATTTTCTGTGTAGCTTTTCTGAAACACAAAAATAGCACAAAATAGGGAATTGGCACTGTGGCAACTTGTTAATAGGTTAGTTCCGGAAAATGCATAAAAGTGCCACGACGTGTAACGAAACATTAGGCAAATGGTGTAAAAACAAGCATGGAGCATCAAAAATTATAGATACGTTGGATACATATCAAGCATCCCCAAGCTTAACTCCTGCTCGTCCTCAAGTAGGTAAGTGATAACAAAAGAAATAATTTTTGAGGTGACATGCACCTACACAATCTTGATCATATATGTAAGCATTTGCGAGCTGGGATCAAAAGAACTTAAAACATGGGCATGAAAGATATAATCTTGATAATAAAAACTTAGCAACCATGTTATAAACATGAAAATGAACACAAACAAAAGATCATGAAAATGAAACGATGAAAGTCAAACGTGTGTTTCAATCATAAGGAAAAACATACAAATGGTTTTCAGCTTGTCCTTCATGGAGAGCAAAACATAAATGCATAGGACACCTTCAAGTTTAAGAGGGCGACTAGATACAAATAATTCGAGAACAAGTAAAACCAACAGTATGAATCAATCAATGAAAACTTTGGGACAATGCACATTATACTAAGAATGACAACTATGCTCTCTTAATGGTGCATAAAGATAGAAGGTGGTGACTCAACATAAAAGTAAAAGAAAGGTCCTTCGCGGAGGGAAGCAGTGTTTGCTAGTTTTATAGACCTTCAAAAATTATGGTACTTACCGGCTTTGAGCTCTCATTGCCCCCATCATAAGCATCTTGAATGGTTAAAGTTAATGCGAGAACAATTATGATGCATATGCTTGACAAATCATAAGTCAAAAACCTCGTGTCCCGTGAATACGAGTACCCAAACCTCATGTTACTTTACTTAGAGTCTCAAGCAAGGCTCTTGTCATTGTAAGTATATATGTATCATCGAGAACCGCCAACGGGGTACCTCCGTGCCCGATGACATGGAACAAGCCCACATCAAAATGACAGGACAAGCAGACAATGAACACCTCGACATCTCTTTTATTTACCATTTGTTTAGCTTTTTATTTTGAGATGCGTCGTCGAATGTCCACTATGGGTATGCTGTAAATTTCCACCATAAATTATGCATGGCTTAGATTGGCGGCCCAGGCGTTTCCCTAACACATATACAAACTCCATGATCCCCGCAAGATTCCCAATTCATTTCACACCGCAGGCATCCATAAACAAAAGATCACAATATCAACTCAAATAAGAAGTGCAATGTTGAAAGCTTGCCCCATGACAGCATGGTTGGGCTAGTCTCCAACTTACAACTTGCAAGCATAACAACTCAACATAAGAGACCACAATGTCAAAATTTTAAGAACAAGAAAAAGTAAAGTGTGCCTTCCGGTTCGTGAGAGCTTTACTGACCAATTTTCGCGTATCAGTGGTAAGAGTTTAATTAGAACAGTAGATAAAAGCAAGTCAAATTTACTTGGAATAGCAAATTGCTAATAGGTATGTATGGTGGACACTTGGGAAAACTTGGTTTTTAGGAGTTGGATGCACGAGTAGAGCTCATACTCAGTACAAGGCGAGGGCTAGCAAAAGACTGGGAGCGACCAACTAAGAGAGAAATAATGGCCATAATCATGCAAAGCGATAAAGCAACATTAAAAGAACCATAAGATGGCATCAAAAGTCAAAAACTAAATGATCATAGAGGCTATTGGCGACTTTGTAAGAGTATAACATGTGTGAGCATGCGCCAAGTCAACCCAAATAATGCATCAAGGAGAAAACCAAAATAATGTTTCCAAATAATTAAAACAACGCATGATTTTTTTCAAAGGCTCATTAAGCAATCTCAGTTATTTGAGACAAGTCATTCTACAGCAAAACCACTAAGCATACTATCAAAAAGACATCAAGCATGACATGAAAAAGCCTAAGCCGCAGTCTACACAAGCTCCTTCTTGTACCACTTTTTTGCATAAAGCTTTTTCTCTTTTTCAACACCATTCAAACTTTTTAAATCCAACTCTTTT
The DNA here is from genome assembly GCA_007115705.1 of Dactylis glomerata. Lineage (NCBI taxonomy): Eukaryota > Viridiplantae > Streptophyta > Magnoliopsida > Poales > Poaceae > Dactylis > Dactylis glomerata. The sequence goes on along the minus strand of QXEO01002112.1, from coordinate 1,816,751 downwards.
GAGGAAAACCAACATGGTCCAGAGGCAAAAACACACCTTGATAAATAAATATAAGAAGATCTGAACGCAAATCAAGGCAAAAACGAAAACCAAAAGCAGTAGCAGAAAAAGAACACTCGGTTTTTGATAAGAGTGAAAACTAGAGCGTTCTTGGCAAATGAAAAGCAAGGCAACTTCTCCAAAAGAAATTTGTTGGGGTCCAACCATTTATTGCAGCAAACAAAACAAAACTAATAATGAAAACTAAAACAACTGACGCTCCAAGAAAAACACATAGTGCATGAAGCAATAAAAATATAGTGTCTTGAAAGGTGACCTGATTTTTACTGATGAAGAAGGGGTGCCTCAGGGGCATCCCCAAGCTTTGATGCTTGTACTTCTTGGATATTTCTTGGGGTGATGCATGGGCATCCCCAAGCTTGAGATTTTTTCCATTCTTGAACTCATCTCATCATTCTCCAATCCCTACACTTGAAAACTTCCTTCATACAAAACTAAACACAAATCTATTAGCAACATTAGTGTAAGCATAACATAGAATCAACCTCTTTTTGCTTCAGATTTCAACCTAAAACCACCACATATAAAGCATATACAACTGCAGCAACTTCCCCAAAAGTTTTGTGATCAAAAGAACTCGAAAAGAAAGCGATAAAGCAACAAAAACTAATAGTGGCAGAAATCTGTCAAAACAGAACAGCTGATAAATGCCGATTTTTTAAGGGGTTTTCTGTTGCTCAAATAAAAAAGTGTTAAAATAATGAAAGTTTGTATATAACCTATGTAATATGCACCAGAAATCTCAGGTCCAAAAGATATACAGAGAATTTTCTCGAATTTTTACGGTGCAGCACCGAAAACAGTTTCAGGACAACAACATCCCCAAATCTTTACCTCACTCAAATTAGAGGCTTCTCATGGCACAACAATAAAATAAAAATGATAAGGAGAGGTCATTACAGTAGTAATGACTTCAAAGACTAAGATAAAAGAAAAAGTACTGAAAAGAAAACATTGGGTTATCTCCCAAGAGTGCTTTTCTTTAACGCCTTTGAGCTAGGCGCAGAAAATTGCGAATCAAGTAATTATGAAAGAAGCATTAGGATCCACAATAGGAGTCTTTTCAACAATGAAGGGAATTGTGTCCAAATGAGTTTTTGAAGATCCCTTATGATCACGCTTTGGTACACTACTTTCATAAAAAGGATTTTCAGGACAAATCCAACTAGAATTATTTTCCCAAACATCATGAATTCCTGAAAGTTTATAAGGTATTGGCACTCTAAAATCTTCATTGGGTGTACCCACAACCGCTACAGGTGAGCCAAGCTTATTAAATTTCTCAAAAACTTTTCTAGCCTCATTGGCAACATCTTTAAATTCTAAGCGCAAAGTTTCCAAAATGAAAGCTTTCTTTTCAGGATCTTGAATTTCATGAAGCTTAAGGAACATGTATTGCAAAAAGGGATTAAGGTTAGCAAACCTAGCTTCTAACATGTGAACTAAATAAGCGGAAGCAACTTCATAACTAGGAGCTAGCTCAACCAAAGACTTTTCCTCAACTTCTTTATGCATACTAATGTGATTAAAGAACTCCTCAATGTCATCTTTCCCAATAATTGAACCACTACCTACTGAGAGGTCCTCCAAAACATACTTAGGGAACAACATGATGAACTAAAAGCAAGTAGATAAAAGCAACTATAAAGTAAACTAATTTTTGTGTGTTTTTGATTAAAAAACAATGCAAGTAAAAATAAAGTAAAGCAAAACTATAAAACAAAGTAAAGGATGTGCGTACGAAAAACTCCCATTGCAGAAGTCTTCTTTTTCCTCCCCGGCAACGGCGCCAGAAAAGACTTGATGGCTGGTGTGTAGTTGATGATGATGATTATAACCAGTCAGTAGGGAACCCCAAGCGGAATGTGTGATGAGCACAACAGCAAGTTTTTCCCTCAGTTAGAAACCATGATTTATCGATCGAAGAAGAAAAAGCCAATACGACGGAAGGTGATGCTTGCAAGCTTCGCGACAGCTCCGAACAATTTATATGGCGCCTCGTCCAAGCTTTGCTTTGCGAGCAGCAATGTGGAACCTGCACACAACACAACCAAGTACTTTGTTCCCAACTTATGATGAGGTTGTCAATCTCACCGGTTTGCTTGAAACAAAGGGTATGAGCGTATCGAGTGGAAAACAGTAGAAGTATGCGAGTAAAGTAAACATGTGATAGCAATATGATGGAAATAGGACCGGGGTCCACAGTTCACTAGTGGTGTCTCTCCATAAGATAAATAACACATGCTGGGTAAACAAATTACAGTTGGGCAATTGATAGAATAAAGATAACGTGATATGTCAAGAAGATCACTATGCGATTTACTCTGGGCATTACAACAAAATACATAGACCGCCATCCAACTGCATCTATGACTAATAATCCACTCACGGGGATATCATCCGAACACCCCATGAGTATTAAGTTGCGAACAACAGATAATTGCATTAAGCAAAGTGTGTAATGTAAACAAAGCATATGCCCTCGAGCATATGAATGTTGTTTTCTCCCTAGTGGCAATAGCACATCTACAACCTTAGAGGTTTCTGTCACTCCCCCAGATTAAATAGAGGCATGAACCCAACTATCGAGCATAAATACCCCCTCTTGGAGTTACTAGCAACTACTCGGCCAAGATAGCTACTAACAACGGAGAGCATGCAAGATCATAAACAACATAGAGATAACATAAGATATATTTCAGTATAGCAACTCAATCATAACACCAATATTCATCGGATCCCAACAAACACAACTTGTAGAATTACATAACGGTGATCTCAATCATGTAGGGCAGCTCATGAGATCTAAACATGAAGCACATGGTGGAGAAGACAACCATCTAGCTAGTGCTATGGACCCATGGTCCAAGGTAGACTACTCACTCATCGCTCCGGAGGCAAGCATGGCGATGAAGAAGTCCTCCGGTGGCGATTCCCCTCTCCGGCAGGGTGCCGGGAAAAGCTTCTGAACCCTCCCGATCTTCGGGTCGACGGCGGTGGCGGATCGTGATGTGTTCTGGAAAATTGATCGGGTCCTTAGGTTTTTCCCGTCGGGGGGTCTTTATAGGCGAAGGGGCATCGTCAGAAGTGGACCGAGGCGGTCTCACACATAGGGGGCGCGGCCAGGGGCTGGGCCGCGCTGCCCTGGTGTGTGGGGCCCTCGTGGCCCCACTCCGTCTCCTCTTCGGTTCTCTGGAAGCTTCAGTGGATTTCTGGATGACTGGCTTTTGTTTCGTCCAATTATGAGAATATTTCCTGTGTAGCATTTCTGAAACACAAAAACAGCACAAAACAGGGAACTGGCACTGTGGCAACTTGTTAATAGGTCAGTTCCGGAAAATGCATAAAAGTGCCACGAAGTGTAACGAAACATTAGGCAAATGGTGTAAAAACAAGCATGGAGCATCAAAAATTATAGATACGTTGGAGACGTATCAGACGCGGCCCCACTCGTCAGCACGGAACGGTCCACTGAACGGGATTCCTTCCGTCCGACCTCCTTGTGAGGGTTTCAGACAAGGGCTTGGGCAAAACTGAGGAAAAACTAAGGAGCTGGGGAAAACTGAGTACAACTAAGGACCCGAGAGCACGAAAATAGAAATCCCAAAAAGCAAATGATCACCAGGATGGACAGTTCCATCTCCTAAATAGCAGTTATCCATAGCACGTTCAACAATCTTCGTAGGTATTTTAAAAGGATGAGGAGCACAAGCATCATTAGAAACATCACATATGGGAGATAAAATATCATCAGAACAAACTTTCTCCACTAAAGCTGGGGAACTAAAAATATCATGCTTAACGTAACCAACTTCCCCAAGCTTAGACTTTTCTATAGCATTAGCAATAACGGTGTTCAAAGCATTCGTACTAATAACATTGCTATGCGAAATAAGCTCCAAAGGTTTTTCAATTTTCTCTTCAAATCTAAATTCAGGAAAAAAACTAAAGAACTCTTTACTTTCCATTAAGCCTAACTAATGAAAATAAAAACAAGAAACAAAAATATATAATTACAGAATCTAAAGGAAATAACTCCGAGCACTCACACAGGAGGATGCGAGTACCTTTTACCTTACCTCCCCGGCAATGGCGCCAGAAAAGAGCTTGATGTCTATGCACGCGTCTGTTCTTGTAGACAGTGTTGGGCCTCCAAGTGCAGAGGTTTGTAGAACAGCAGCAAGTTTCCCTTAAGTGGATCACCCAAGGTTTATCGAACTCAGGGAGGAAGAGGTCAAAGCTATCCCTCTCAAACAACCCTGCAATTACGATACAGAAAGTCTGTTGTGTCCCCAACACACCCTATATACTTGTCAGATGTATAGGTGCACTAGTTCGACGAAGAGATAGTGAAATACAAGTAGTAGTGATGATTATGAGTAGTAACTGTAATATGAAATAAGTATCACTGCGAGCAAACATGTAACAAACTGAAAGGAAACGGTGTGCAATGCTTAGAAATAAGGCCTAGGGATCATACTTTCACTAGTGGACACACTCTCAACAAATATAACATAATTGAACCAATAGATACCATCATCAATATGCAACTCAAAACAATTCTCCAATGGAAAACGAACACTAATCATGCGTAGGGCTACGAAGCACTCCTCAAAGTCCGTATGTACCCAAACTAGATTGTCCCACACTATCACCGTGAACGCACTAAATGGTTCCAACAAACACCAACAATTCATAGAGACATTAACCAAAAAGATACACATGATGCGCACACTAGTCACCTTCACACCATGATACAAGGTATCTCCGGAGATTACAAATAATAAGCACGGGAGTAGCATAATATCTGAATAATAACATCTACCAATTCAACTAGATACAAAGCTCACGATCACATAAAGATCACATCATGGGAGAGAGAGGTGAACCACATAGCTACCGGTAGAGCCCTCAGCCCCGGGGGAGAACTACTCCCTCCTTATCATAGGAGACAGCAAGGTTGATGGAGATGGCGGTGAGGTCGATGGAGACGGTGGAGACGGCGATGGAGACTGATGGAGATGGCTCCGGGGGCACTTCCCCGTCCCGGCAGGGTGCCGGAATAGAGACTTCTGTCCCCCGAAATTTGTCTTCGACGGCGACGGAGCTGCGGAACTGTTCTGGGAAAAACGCCGATTGATTTAGGATTTGGTCTTCGGGAGGCTTTAAATTGGCGGAGAGGCGGCGTCAGAGGGCCACCAGAGGGGCCTCACCACCCCTGGGCGCGGCCAGGAGGGGGGGGGGCGCCCCCTGATGGTGTGCCTTCCCTCTGGCCCCCCTCCGACTCTCGTTCGGTCTTCGGTCCACTTCCGAGAAAAATAGGGGTTCTGGAACTTGTTTCGTCCAATTCCGAGAAAATTTCTTGTGTAGCATTTCTGAAACACAAAAACAGCAGAAAACAGGGAACTGGCACTGTGGCATCTTGTTAGTAGGTTAGTTCCAGAAATCGCATAAAAACGCCATGAAGTGTAACGAAACACAAGGCAAATGGTGTAAAAACAAGCATGGAGCATCAAAAATTATAGATACGTTTGAGACGTATCACTCCGCTCCATGATTTATTGTATGCATTTGGTATTATGGATGTTGACATTTTTCTATTAATCTTGGCCAAACTTAACAAAGTTTGACTGTGACTAAATCTAAAAGACCAAGATGTATGATACAACACTATCGAAGGCTGTAACTGTGCGCACCCAACTCGATACATTGTCGAGAGGCTTACAACACACCCACTACAAACAACTCAATTTTTGACTCGTTTTGCCCAACAACCCATCATAAGTGCCCACGAGATGGAGAGCGTCATGACCGCATCACGGACCTAGCAAGACACCATCGTAGCTTGACTATGACACTAGGGCATCCCGGACCTACATACCTCCCCTCTTGTGACTAGAGGAGTCGGCGAGTAGAAGGCATGATCTTTCAAACTTGGGAAGATGTCAATCAGGCCACATCCTTCATGCCATACATTGCGCCTCACAGCTCAAGCCCTGGGCTATAGCCCATCATTCTCTCCCTAGGTAGCGTAGATGACATCTTCAAAAAGAGAACGATGGTGGTGTCGCCGCATGGTCTGATGGACCGGACCTAGGGCTTGATCCGACATGGAAGGAGAGGAAGACATAGTTGAGACCAACACAACGCCTCCAGGAAGGAAGCAGCGCCCACATGCTTTGATGTGGCATGTATGCATGACGCCAGGTAAGGCTTTCTCCCATTCCTTCGCTATGACCCCAATGCTGCTGGGGGCGGCTGACTAGGGATGAGGGATGGGGATGCAGTTGCCGACTTTAACCAACACTAGAGAGGAAATCAACAGCCTCACCATCCCATATATTCTCTCTATCCCAAAATAAGTAACTCCATTTTATATAGGTATAGAATGTGTCACAGATTCAATATGTATCATTGTATTCGTACCTAGAAAACATTGAGTCAAGACTGAGGGAGTATATTGAGCGGTGCATCTGAACTTAAGAAGCTACTACTCCCTCCGACCCATATTACCTTTTCACAAATATAGATATATCTAGCACTAAAATGTGTCTAAATATATATCCATATTTTCAAAAGATAATATGAATTTTAGGGAGTAGTAAAAGTAACGAGGTCGAACCCATGAGTTGACGGTTACGCGCCAAAAATATCAAACCATGCACGTGCAAGGACAAACAGCAGGCCTGACCGTCTAAACGGTGAACACAGGCATCCAGGCTCCAGCTCTACTTGTAAGGCTGCTCATAGTGGGGAGTAACATAGACTAGTGTCATGCAGATGTTACTAGTCTACGTTACTACCTTTATAGTGGGGAATAACATATGTATGGTGTCATACAAGACCTTATTTATTAGGTTACAGACTCATTGCGTATTGGGGTGTGTGATGTTACAGTAACATAATATGTTACCACAACACTCTCTTTCCTCACTTAATAGCATGCCATATCATCAAAATGCATTGGAGTATATGATGTTACTAGCTACGTTACTCCTACTATGAGTAATCTAAAGCAACGGTCAAATGTCCACTCCATCAATTTTGCCTCCAAATTTAATCTTTGGATAGGGCAACCAATCCAACAGATGCGTGTTCTTGCCTTCCCATTCCACCATTTCAGTTTGGCATTTTGGCACAAACACATGATCGAATACGTTAGCATATTGGATGCCACGTTTTTTGTTCGCTTCGAAAGATACACGTAATCGCACACGCACGAACCAAGTTGCCAGGAGTGGATAAATCCAGTGGTACCTGTCGTCAGGAATTCAAGGTGTTCAACGCATGTCAAGTTCTGTTTCTTTTCTTTTTTGCTTGGAAATGCTTGTCGAGCTAGGTTACGTATGCCGTTACGACATGGCAGTTGTTTGACTTTCGTCGTTTGCCTAGCTTGCTCTGCCTTTTCCACTCGCGCACGAGCTAATCCGGCCGTATCGCGCTGACTTGGACCAGCGACTGCACCGTGCTCTTCTTGGTCAGCCGCCGGTCAAGCTTTGTCCACTCGATCATGGTGGTAACTTGATAATGCATCCGCAAGCTTTTCCTTCTTTTTTAAGTTGACGGTGCTGACCGCCGACGAGTTGCCTACTTGTCCAAGTTGTCTTACTGCTCATAGTACCTGTGTTCGAGGTCAACGGCCGACTGAATCCAGGTCCAGGGACGTCACCCGGTTCAGCCGCTCCTTCTTCGTCTTGGCTCTCCACTCTCTCTTGTGAATCACCTCCACCTTCAGAGGAACCTTGGCTGGAATCAACTACGGCCTCATCCCCGAGTTGCTCCAGGATGAGTCCGTCGCAGAAAATAAGAATCTCGAGCATTCACGGTACTTGTTCCTGCCAACAAGCACATCCGTTTTCTTCTCGGCTGCGGCTGTCCCGGCCAAACAAGAAACCTGCATCTTCAGGGTGACGCCTCTCGACTCTCGAGGTACAGACTGAGAAAAAATGGCTGGACCACCCTTGCGAAAGATATTGCAAGCCGCTGTTTGGGTTCCGATCTATTACAAATTAAAAGGGGGGATAAAGTGGATCACCAGATGGGGATTGTGCTGATGCTGGAGATGTTGATGGAGACACTCCCTCCTAGGGCCGTCTCCAGAAATTTGACCCCCCCCCCCGCCCCCGGTGCGAAATGCAAAACGAGGCTCTAAATTTTGAAACACTAATAAAAAATTATACTAAAGCATTTTTTTTGCTTTATTTATAACTTTAGTATGTGTTATTTGTAAAATATTTAGAAATATATCAACTATTAATGTTGAAAAGGAGTAAAGTATATATAGAGCAATTAACTTTTTTGCAAATTAATAAAGCAATAAACTGATCTGATGTTTTACTATTCGACGAGTATATCTTGAAATGAGATCAACTACTTACATCAACCAATTTCTAGTCGTGCACAATGCTAACACTGATCTACAATGGATATTGCAGCTGAAAGAATCAATTGAAGAATTGATCAATGAAGTACTGACTCACCTTGATTGATAGATGATTCCAATCGGGATGCTCTAATTCTGTTTCTAATAGAAAATTGATGATCGACTAATTTTGAAAGAATTGGAACCTAGACACAGCAACTGCTTGAGCCTTCGGTTTATTACACAGGAAGTTCGTTCAGAACTCAGGAAGGTCGAATCGTCAGTCTTCCAGGCATCCCAGCGTTGAGGCGAGCTAGAGCAGGTGAAAAAGGTAGACGGGGGTTGAGTGAACCGGGCGGAACTGCATCGCATCGTGAAATGGGGAACTGTAATGGATTCAACACTTCGCCAATCGATTCAATGGTGTAAATGGTTTTCTTTTGGGAGCAGAATCAATGGATCCGGGAGATCGGGAGACGGTACGAGACTGCAAGACATCGAAGTTCAACTCGCTTATCACTAATTAATGGGCTGGGATCGGGGGCCCTGTGTGGTTGCCCAGGTCGCATGCCCTCATGGACAGGTCCCTCCTACGCCAAGGAAGATTTGGTGATGATGGTGGCGGTGATTTCCACTAGGTGGAGGCCTCGGAACAGCACAATATGCCCTCACCCGGAGTAGGAGAAGACATTCGTCTCCGTTTCTTTATCTGTAAACCTCAAGAAAAATATGGCGCATGTTTTTTGTGATATGGAGCTTCTAGTAAAAAGATAAAGGCAAGGGAGCGCACAAAGGCCGTGTGGGCCCCCATGGCGTGGCAGGCTGGTCGCACCATGGGACCTATCTGAAGCCCCGTGGCTTCCCTGTTGACTTCTTGTGGGTATTCCCTCCTATGAAAAAACTTTTGTGGTAATCTTTAAATTAATTGAGTCCCTAAATATGCATGAAACATAAAAATACGAAGAAGGAGGTATTCTGCATCTAAAAATTAAATACCAAAACAAATTTGTACGAAAGTCCCATAAATAATATTAATTAGTCAAATAATGTAAAACCAATGTACGTAACATTATAAAGTATCACTAGATAATGTAAATATGATGATATTAAATGCATGTATCAGCCCTCAAGAAGGAAGGATCAGGTCTTCCCTGGAGACACGAGACAAACAAGATCCGCGACACTGCCTTACAAAGGAAGAATAGGGATTCTCCCCGGAGACACCTATTGGAAAACCCTCACAACCATGATTCAGGAGTTTCCAAGGGCGTTGAAGGGAGTCCATCAATTCCTCTCACCAACCCAATAGTCTAGCGAGGGGACCTGGCCAAAACCACGGCGAACAACACCCGAGGGATGACGGCGCCAATTTTCACGGTCAACCTTTAACCAGTCTCCCTATCTTAGCTTAGATTCCTCATGTTCCCCGGTATCGATGATTTTAATAAAAATAACCTAATCTCTAAAGTTTAACACTGATCATAAGACCGTAATCTATTTGTCCTTTCGTCATGCTTTTCTCGTACTCCAACTCCGCCAACATATCTCACCCCTTTCCCCATAAGCACAATGTTGTCTCCCCGATGTCAACTTCTCATATCGTCAAAAAAAGATTGCTATCATGTATACATGATGTTCGCTGCAAGAGGTATCGTGTTTTGCTGCAAGTATTCCCTTGTATATTTCAGTTTTTGGAATCTGTAATTTTGTGCACATGAAACTTCCACTCCCGGAAATTTTGACTCCCCATTTTCTTATTTATACTATTATTTCCTGGAATTTCAACTCGCGATTTTCTTACTTGCTGAAATCTCGTTCTTATGTATCCTTGCATGTCATCAAGGCGGAAGCTAACAATTTATATGCTAGTTTGTGGGTTAAGATCTGAGGGTGTCTTGAAAACATTACTTCAAATTTGATCGTGTACTAGCAATCATTAAACCAGGTCTATCTTCAGTTAACGCCAGCATATCTAGACCAAGCATTTTTTTTTTGACGTAACAGAACATAGACCAAGCAAAATTTGACATCCATTGATGTCGAGATTGAGCTCTATGCCTCTATCATTGCTGGCCACATACTACCTACCCTGCTGGCGCGCCGCGAAATTTTCCTTCCTTTCCGTGGGCGGGAACACAGAGGCGCAGACTCTTTGCTCTCCGAAATTCCCGCGCACCTGATTGGACCAGACCAGCCTCCCACGGATCCCCCCTCCCGAATTGCCATCTACCGTCCATCCTCTCCAGATCCCACCGCCCAGCGCCGTTGCGCCCGGATCGACGGGCGCACCACCTGCGTCCTCCCCACGGTTTAAAAGTACCTCGCCCCTCTGCAGCGGTTCCCACCACACCTCGTCATCCCAATCTCGCATCGCCAAGCCAACCTCATCTTCCCCATCCCGAGTAGAAGCAGCAGCGCCAGGAGCCATGGACGTGTCAGGCACCGGAGCTGGAGCCAAGGGGAAGAAGGGCGCGGCAGGGCGCAAGGCCGGCGGCCCCAGGAAGAAATCCGTGTCGCGCTCCGTCAAGGCCGGCCTCCAGTTCCCCGTCGGCCGCATCGGTCGCTACCTCAAGAAGGGCCGGTACGCCCAGCGCGTCGGCACCGGCGCCCCCGTGTACCTCGCCGCCGTCCTAGAGTACCTCGCCGCTGAGGTACGCGCGTTTCTCTCGACCATCTCCCAACCGTTTACCTGCTCTCTCGCTTTTGCTTGGAAACTGGTCCTTCACTAATGAGGTGTTAATTCGTGTGATTAGGTGCTGGAGCTCGCCGGCAACGCCGCCAAGGACAACAAGAAGTCCCGCATCATCCCGCGCCACGTCCTGCTCGCCGTCAGGAATGACGAGGAGCTCGGGAAGCTTCTCGCCGGAGTAACCATCGCTCACGGCGGCGTGCTGCCCAAGATCCACTCGGTGCTGCTCCCCAAGAAGGCGGCCGAGAAGGCTGCCAAGGAGCCCAAGTCCCCCAAGAAGACGGCCAAGTCCCCAAAGAAGGCCAAGGGCAAGTCTGCGTAGTGTGTTCGTCATGGTAGTGTTCGGCTGGCTCTGTCGACATGCTGTACCTTGTTCTGTTCTTGTTAATAGAAGATCATCAGAAGTACCTCTGAATTGCCAAATATTTTGCCGTGCCTGGTATCGTATTTTCTTGCGCTCTGGAGATCTGCCATCGTGTTGTAAACTACATGTTTGGCGGATATGCATGATCGGATAACTGAACTTGTCTGAATTTTTTTCAGACGGTGGATGTTTTGTGCGCATATTTGCTTCTAGGTATAGTTCGCTTCGATTCAATTAACTTCATTATTTGCCTTAGGGCTCGGGATAAAGCGAAAAGAACCAGAGGGAGATACAAAAGTGAGCTCTCGCGACCATGGCCGCTCCAGGTGACACCGCGCTGCCGCCGTGCTGATCTCCCATCACCGGCCACCTCCGCCAGCTCCGCGGCCAGATCCGGAACCACCTCTGCGTCCTCTCTCCAGCCCTCTCGAAGCCCCTTGCTGCTGTTGTCGGGTCGACGCAGCCAAGCTCTTCTTCCTCCGCTCGTCAGCTCAAGTTTCCCTGGGAGGATGTAGGCAATTTGCAGGTGAAGCTGGTACTGGGCCTGCTCCTGCTTTCGACGCCTGGCCGCCGTACCTCTGTCCGCCGCGCCTCCATCAGGGACGGCCTGAGTGAGCTCGCCCCGTCTTCCGCTCCGCGTCTCTGCTGAGCGGTGCCTCGTGGCCGGCATGCTGCCGCTGCCTTCGGCTGCCCCGTCTGCCGGGCTGCCTGCTGGCGGCGCGCTCGGGGCCCCAGCGCCTGCCGCCACTGCTCGTTCGTCGCGGCTGCCTCCGGCCTGGAGGCTCAGGAAGGAGAATGTGGGCGTGTTGGCCTCGCCCCCGGCCGCGACGGCTCCTGGCTCGACAGTCGTCTCCGGCCTGCAACCGCTGTCAGCATCGTTGCCGGTTGCACCTCCCGCTGCTTCTCGCCGTTTTGATGAACTGCTGTGTGACAGTGCAGTGGTAGTTGAGGGGCTTGGTTCCTTGTCACTGCCGTCGGTAGCCCTTGGAGAGCCTATGTCCGAGGTGCCTGTTCCTGCTGGTGCATCGTTGCCGGCTTCAAGCCTGCTTTGGGATGCCTCTTTGAGCTCCGACGATGACGATGACGACGATGAGCTGTTGGCTCCGCAGACGCCGTTGGCCTCCGCCAATGGTGATGTTTCCCGCTTGGTGCTCGGCACTGCTGTTGTGCAACATGATGTGAAGGTGCTTGCAAAGCCTTGTGGTGATCTTTTTGTTGCCGATGCTGCTGTTGCAGTCGATGAAGGATGGGTACAGGTGGGTCGGGGCGGCCGCCTCGGCCGCGAGTCATCTTCTTCGCTTCAGAAGGAAGGTCTCGAGCGTAGTCTTGCCTTCAAGCGTTGGGCTCGAGGAAGGTGCTTTCGGTGCCTCAAGCGTGGACACCAGGTCAGCTCATGCCGTGGTCCCTTCAGATGCATCCGTTGTCGTCGTCCTGGTCATCGAGAGCGTTTCTGCCATGCCGCTCGTTCTAGCTCTCCGGACACTCCTGCTCGTCCTCTAGACACTTGTGCTCCTTGCCAGCAGAGCCGCTCTTCGTCCGCTCAGCCTCCTTGTCCCCCGTTGTCCAGGAGTTGGGCTGAGGTCGTCTGCCACTCATCATTGCGTGTTGCGGCACCGCCAAGGCCCTCTCCTAGGTGTTGCGAGGAGTTCAATGTCATTTCAAGTTTGGACTCCGTCGTTCAGTCTCAGTTTGCCTTGATGCGTATGGAGCTACTTCAGTTGGTCGAGGTCCGTGTCGAGGAGGCGTCTCGCCCCCTTCGTGAAGAGGTGGCAAGACTCAAGTTGTTGTTGACGCGTGTTGGGGATTCTTTGGAGTCGTCAGAGGGATGTACTCATGGTGGCTTGGAGCCTGTTTCTGCTCAGGCTTCGATTCTGCATGACTCCACTAAGCAGAAGTCGTCTTTTGTTGAGGAAGATCATATTTATGGTTGTTTCTCTCCGTGTGGCAGTCCCTGCCTGTCGCCACGGCCTGGTATGTCGATTGCCTCTGAGTGCGAGGGCATTGATGGGATCTTGGCTCCTGTTCCGCAGATTGCATCTGAGCCTCATGAGTTGTGTGTGGAATCTTCTGTGGTGCTCCCGTTGGAGTCGGGACCTTTTGAGGCTTTGGGAATGGCCACGACGCCCTCACCACCATCGCAGTCGCCCGCCTATATGGCGAGTGGAGTGTTGGAGCATAGCCATGAGGCTCTTTTTGGCAAAGAGCTTTGCGGCTTGATCGCTAGTTTGAAGGTGGTTAGCCCTGGATATGGCAAAGACATTGCATGTGTCTTGGCAGGAAAAGCTTCAGAGGACTTAATTAGAAAGGTTGAGAAGTCTCTTAGGAAGGTAACTATCAAAGGCAAAAGAAGAAAGCGGGGCGTAGGAAGGAGAGCTTTAACATATGCTTGATTGATGAACCTCTTTGGGGTCATCAGTTTAGTGGGTTACTTGTGATGTGGTGCTCTTGATGTCGTTTGTTGGCATTTGTAGTAGGTTGTGTGTGTTTGTTGGTTTGGAGGTCGCTTATGTTTTGGCGTTGCTCTCTTGTGGCTTTGTTGTAACGGTTTTTGTCCAGTTTTCCATTAATTAACTGGGCAATTCTCTTCTTCTTAATAAATAGATCGGGGCAAAGCTTTTGCCCCCGTTTCAAAAAAAAATAAAAAATTATTTGCCTTGATGGTACCTGAATGGTCACTCGCTCAGGTGAATGTAATCTTTTGCAGGGAACCGTAATCGCCATCGCTGGCTTGGTTTTGACAGTCATTCACTCAGACTCAGCCAAGCCCATGTGTTTTACGCAGTGCCGAATCAAAATTTGGTCAGACGATAGTTGTTTCGCGCGCATAATTTCAGTTTTCCCGCTCGGTAGTTCCGTTCGATTCATGTTGCCGCACCTTTTTTTCCATGTGCTGCATACGAATACAGCTTTTCACTCCCATTCTGGTGCAAACCGTCTGAAAAAACTTTGGATGCAATTGATTTTTGAGCGAACTGAAAATCATCTGCCCGTGCTGAGTACCGACATCACTGTCACGCTTTTCAGTCACTCTGCCAAGTCCACCAAACGGACGCCATACCGGCATACCGCTACGGTTTGTGTGATCGTGGCGGAGGGCCGGAGGCTGTTCATCGGCAGAGTGCGTTAGCCCTTCCCATTGGTCATTCCCACGCTCGTGCTCTTCGAACTGTCCACAAGTTTAACGGTATCTGCTTGAAAAAACACCACGCACATATGCTCGCTCGCATTCGTAGGTGAACTGAAGGTTCTACTGATCCTCATTTTCTCGACGGAATGCCTGACAAGTGCAGCAACGGTATCTGCAGGAAAGAATACCAGCGTGGCCCAAATCGGCGTGCTAGCTGGCCATAAGACATCTCTGGCAGTGACTATAAATCGAAAGTAAGGAAAATCTAAAACGAGTTTGTAGATTGCGTTGGTGTCGGCGCAGTTCAGAACCCGTATCCCAACTCATAAATTTTAAAAATAACATTCGTGCGGAAATAGATCGCCGGAGTTTATCGGATATATAGCAAAGTTTTTACAAAAGGGCCACGGTATATGCACGCGGATCATGCTATTCAAAATTCGGCCCCTGGAAAACTCACCCGGGCCTGTCTATGGCGGTGGCGGCGACCTAGAAGAGGCGGTGGCCAGGGAGGTCGCGCTCGCCGTTGGATTCCCCGGAGGAGACACCGAGCGCCTCCTCCAGGGCTTGGACGGGAGCGGCCTCTCTCGCCTGGAAGGCCTCAACGGCACGCAGCGCGGCGCGATGGTCGGCCTCCTCTTCCGTCCGCCGAGTTGTGGCCACCTCCGCCGTCTGGGCCAGCGCCTCTGCCAGCGTGCACGCCTCCTCCACGGGGTCCTTGATGAAGTCCTCGGGTCCGATGACATGCCCCTCCTCGGCCTCATCGTCGTCGTCATTGCAGGAAGACGGCGGGGTCGGAGAGCGGGGACGACGGCGCGAGGACGAAGCTCCCATCGCATAGTGCGCGTACGAAGCGAGCGACTGCGGCGGGGTCACACCGCGGTTGGTGTACTTGCGCACCGCGTGCTTCTTCACTGGCATTCCCAAGCTTATGGTGTTGTCCATTACTTAGATGACTCCTTGTTCGATAATCCTTTCTTCCCTGTGCAAAAACTTCACCACAAAACTCTTTCCCATCTTTTTTTAGAGTGGATGATATTAGAGGGCATAAAAGATATTATGCAAGCTGTCATAAAACCTCTAAATAAGATCAGGTCTAAGGTGTCCAAATAGTATATTAAGTTGCCAACATTCACAAAATATCAAATGACTTAAAAAGAATCAACTTGGGGCTCAAATGAATGCTCGAAACAACAAAAGACAGAATCTGACCAGAGCTTGGTGAATTTTTTCGCCCCCCTTAAACATGTCAAGAATTTTTGCTGATTTTTGTGCATATAGCTGATGAAAAGTTGCAACTTCAATAAATTTTGCAAGGTCATAGGAGTTACAAAAAATATCAGAAAAATCAGGCACTAAAAAGTGGTGTGCAGATTACAGAAACTCAAAATAAGTATTTCAACCTTAAAACATCCAAGACGGGTACAACGTGACACTTTATTATTTGCTACAGTAAACAAACTAAACCTAACACTCTTGCTACATCAAGGATACAAAAAATAAAACTCAAAAGAAAATACTCTCTTGCAAGAGCAAAGGAAACAAAACCGAAATAAAAATCCTCTCGTATAGCGCTTTTTTTTTGAATTTTCAACTGGGGGTGCAAATCCCCTCCTGAATTTGTATTCAGTTGCCTATGAGGCTTTGCAACCTATTACAAGATGGGTTCAAGGGAACCAGAATTACAAGGGGGAACTGAAGGGGAGCATAAATAAAAACAACACACACAAACACACAAAGAGAGAGAGAGGAAGGCAGGAGGTGTCTCTGAGAAAGCCCTAGAGACAGTTGCCTGATGATAATAGTCACCGAGAGGCAGCAAACCCATCAAGACCCAAGCAGGAGGAGCACGACAAGGCGACAAGAGGCACAGATCAAAACAGAGAACACTGCCGGCGTAATCACCAGCTCCTTTCAACCGAGTCCAAACCGGGGCACCGTGCCATCGACAGAGCCTAACAGAAGCATACAACCAAGACCACACAACACCATGACACCACCTGCATTGGGGGTATGGTCGAAAGGGCATGCGCAGCAAGACAACGCCACGACAACCATCAACAAAGTCTAACGGAAGCGCAGTCGAGACCACACAACGCCACGACACCAACTGCATCGGGGGTGTGGTCGAGAAGGCTACGCATAGCGAGATGACGCCTTGACACCCGCATGGCACTGGTGTAGACGATAGGCCTCACGGTGCCGAGACACACCAAAGAGCGCCGCCGTGTCCCACATAGCCACCCACGCCCGCCAAGCTCTGACAAACGCTTGAACCCAGCAACAAGCATAGAGCCACCACCAAACAAGACGAAAAGATGCCACGGAACAAAGCAGCATGAGGTTCCCTTGAGAGCCTTCAACAAGGAGAATCGGCGCCCAGAGACACCACCATCGCAGAGCTTTCGCTCAGAACCACAGCAGGCTGACAGCCAACAGGAGGTTTATCTCCAAGACCATGCCCCCAACAGGGATGAACGGCACCGATGAGCGCCGCCATGGTCGGCTCTGATACGAACCAGAGCAAGGATTTCGCCGGGGAGACGCACCTCGAATTGCAAGCAGCTCGCCGTGCGCTTGGAGGGACGACAACCTCCAGAACATACCGAGCCAAACGCCAGAGGGAGTAGAGCTGCAGGACCACCATGCACAGTAGAGGTGGAGGGCCGCTGGCGGCACCACACCCTACGCATCGGAGAGGGTCGTACCTGGAGACAAGGCCCACAGAACACCCTGAGGCGGCACAGGCAGGGGCGCTGCAACTGCGCAGCTGGACCTAGAGCAGGAAGGTCTTCTCTAGCGCAGGCTCTAGGAGGGCGGACACGGACCAGAGCTTGGTCGCCGGCCAACAGCCAGGAAGGGGAGGGACGGACAAGCCTCGAGGAGGAGGCAACGCGCCGGAGCAGGACCAAGAGCGGGTTTGGATCTAGGGACCTGCTGCAAACATGGATCAGAAAATGGAGTGATGGGATGGAGAGGGAGGCGAGCAGCAGGCCGGGCGAGAGCGGGAATGGCCGGACGGAGAGGGCCATGCAGTGGTGGAGGGGCGTGTTGGGTGCGGGGGGGGGGAGGTGGAGCGGGGATGACGGGGGCGAGCGCCAGCACGCCGAGAAAATGAGTCCCGCTGCCGCCAGTCGCCGGCGGGCTTTGCCCGATGATGTTTGCCGCTGCCGGCAAGGGGGGGAGGGAGGGGTGGAGGAGGAGGGGTCGGCGGCGGCGGCTCCTTTGCGCCCGAGCCACCTCGCAAGGAGACGGCGCCTTAGCGCTTTATTTATAGCCTTATAGCTACCCTTCATAGCTTATTTCTTTATGATGGGAAAGTATCATGATGACACTTGTACCTCTGAACATTTATCTTCTTCCTTGGAAACTATTCCATACACTTCTTATGTGAAAAAAGTTAGGTATCCATCAAACACGGGGAACAAAATAACCCAATATAGCACACAGTTTTATTCAGAGAGGCTGACATCGAGGATCCACTCGACAACAACGTCCATGAACATTATCTAAGTGAGCTGTTTCGGAAAAAAGTCAAGTAGCCAACAATCATGTGGAATAGATACTCGAACGGAGAGACTGACATCGGGGATCCACAATCTAGACCATAGTCGGTTGCATCGAGCAACATGAGCTAGGTCACAAGAAGGAAAAGAATAAGTCCGCTTAAGACACTGACATCATGACTCCATAGCCTGAAAAGCTCTATCAGTAAAAAATTGGACCCAGAATCAAAAAATGACATCTATCACGCATCACACGAACCATCTATCATGGTTTGTCCAAATTCATGGCAGTAGAGGGCCGCCGAAATGAGCAAAAAATATTTTTCAATCTACCACAAAACGAACAAAAATCGAGGTAGAAAAGGGGGTCTTCCGCAAGGGCTGGCGGAGCCAGTCGTGGTGGATGGACACTTTTTTGTAGTGTCATTTGGATATTATTTCACCTCGAAGGGAAATTTTCATCTATGGTTGTAAAACCTTTTGTTTATGTGGACCATTTGGGTGTATCTCATCTAAAAGATCCCTTTCTACAAAAAACTAGAAGATCCTCGACCGTTATTGACGAGGGTATGACCCCTCGGGTTCTCATGTTTAGCATATCCGCTATCGGCCACGGAAGAAGCCTACTCGAAGGATATATGAAGCCCGCAAGGCCCAACATGCCAACTTGGAGTAGAAGTCAAGAAACCCCTTGTAAATCCTAACTGGCTACATATATAAAGCTACCAGGGGCACCCTCTAGAAACGGATCTCATACAGATTAGACTAACAACCCTCTGCCTACGGCGGCTCCCTGTAACACAACTATATCATATACTAGATTGCTAGCAGGATGTAGCGATCCTCCACCGAGGGGACGTGAACCTGGGTAAAATTCGTGTGCCCCTCGATCGTCGTTTATCGACCGCCGTCGAGTTCGCCGGATCCCACTCTCTCTCCCTATGATTCGAAAGCCCTCAAGCATGTGCATTGCTGGGGTAGAACCTCGTCAATTGGCGCCGACCATGGAGACGACGAGATCTGGATCTACGAGCTGGCCAGCTCCATCACCATGAACCGCCGGCAGATGTCATCTAGAGAAATCAGCAGTTCGACTCATCATCGATGCTTTCAAGGTCTATAAAGACCGTCGGCGACTTTGATGGTCATCCACGCCAGCAGTCTCGAGGCATGCATGCACCTGCGATACGTCTCCTAATCGCTCCACTACAGGATATACAAGATTCAATCTACAAGAAGTTCACACTTTCGGCGGCGTCCCGAGCGCCGCCTTTGGAGATCCGTTCGCTGCAAAAGGACTTGTCGTCCCGCACGTCGCGTCTGAGGAGTCACCGAGATCGCCAGATCTCCGTCCGCGAGTAAGCTTCATCAATCTATCAACAGTTGCAGTGTTGGAATGAATTCCAATTTGCTGCGTCTCTCCGTCTCCAGCTGCCGAGTATTTTATTTGGTAAACCAGCTTCGATCGAGTCTCCGCGAAGCCATACCAGGTTGATCACCCATCACTATATCTATCGATGGATAAAGTCTAGAGACAACAGCGAACAATCTTCTAATTCTTCCAGTGAAAGCTGTTATTGCGATCTTCTGCTAAGTAGTTCAACTTCACGTGAATCGGGAAGAGTTTGTTCAGATTATCTTCTCTCTCCAACTGCAACTTCCACAACCGCGACGGTACCAGGCCCAAGCATATATGAATCAAGTGCCAAGCCGGTTCACGAAAAGGAGAAGTCAGTTGAAGCAATTTTTTATAGAAAAAGGGCATTTTATTACTTAAAGAGTTTTAAGCATTATTACACCCGGCCTCTGCATAACACGATGCACACAGCCGCAACAACACAAGGTCTGAATCCAGCACTAAAAAATAAAAAGGCAAATTACATATCATAATGAGAAATTGTAAGACGCCTATGGGGGAGGCGGTCCAATCCGAAGATTATGCTGCCATCCATGCTGAAAGAAAAGGTGTCTCGCAGTATCCTCTAGCCGGGTGCACACCTCTGTAAAGAGGTTGCGGTCCTCCAAACAATGAAGCTGTGACCATAAGCGGAGAGTTCCAGTGCACCGATAGATCACCTACAAGAGAGAACAATTTTTATCATTAAACACTTTGTCATTTCTACATAGCCAGAGAGACCATATCAAAGCCATAGCTCCCACCCTAAAGAAGGATCAAAAACTTGTAATCAATACCATGTAACCAATTCCCAAAGATATTGGCAATACTAGTAGGAGTGTACAAGTCTGACGTTACTTGGATGACTGACCATATAGAACGATCAAAGTTACATTGGAAGAACAAATGTTTAATTGTCTCATCTTGTGGACAGAAAACACAAGTTTTGCTACCAAGCCAATTCCGCTTAGAAAGATTATCTTTAGTAAGAATAACCCCTCGATGTAAATACCATGCAATTTTTTTATTTTTAAGAGGTATTTTCATCTTCCAGATTTTCTTATTGTCATAAACTGGTGAATCAGAAAGGATCATCGCGTTGTACAAGGAGGCCACCGAGAATTTTCCATTCTCATGGAGGTTCCATCGGAAAATATCTTTCCCAGTAGTTAGTTGGATATTAGCCAATCTCAAAAGCAAGGCGTCCCAACTAACTTGCCTAGGTCCAAAAAAAGTCCTTCTGAACGTCACATTAGGAGGATTAGAATCCAACACATGGGCACGTGTATCACCCTTATGACGCACAATTGCATACAAGGCCGGATACTGTTCTCGAAGTGAAGCATTTCCTAGCCACTTGTCCTCCCAGAACCGAATCTCTGATCCATCTCTAATAAAAAATGAACCATGGCCGAAGAAAAATTTCTTTGTTGCCATTAGTCCGGCCCAAAAGTGTGAATCACCTGGTTTTCAAAGAACCCGTGATAACGCTTTTGACCCAGCATATTTTTGATAAAGTATTGTTTGCCAAATCCCGTCCTCAGTAAGCAATCTGAAGAGCCATTTACCTAGAAGGGCTGTATTTTTGACCTCAAGGTCATGAATACCCAGCCCTCCTTGGTCTTTGGGACTACAAACAATACTCCATTTAGCCAGTCTATACTTTTTCTTTTCGCTGTCCCCCTGCCAAAAGAATCTTGATCTAAAGAAATCTAATCTATTCAAGACTTCTTTTGGCAAGAGGAAGAAGGATAACATATATAGTACCATATTAGAGAGGACTGAATTTATGAGAACCAGCCTTCCTCCAATAGATAACAGCTTGCCTTTCCAACTACTTAGTCTTAACTGAAGTCTTTCCTCGACAATTTTCCATTCAGCATTTGTAAGTCTCCGAAAATGAATTGGGATACCCAAATACCTAATTGGAAATTGACCTTGATTGCATCCGAACAAATCGGCATACGATTGGGCATGATCTAAAGCCTCGCCAAAACAAAACAATTCACTTTTATGAAATTAATTTTAAGACCTGAAAGATGCTCGAAAGCTAAAAGAATTAGTTTCAGATTTTTTGCATTATCCAAGTCATGTTCCATAAAGAGAATTGTATCATCAGCATATTGAAGAATGGATAAACCACCATCGACTAGATGTGGAATCACTCCCTCAAACAGGCCATCAGATTTTGCACGCTCAATCATAATAGCTAACATATCAGCCACAATATTAAATAAGATGGGTGATAATGGGTCGCCCTGCCGAAGCCCCTTCTTAGTTTGGAAATATTGGCCTATGTCATCATTGACTTTAATTGCCAAGCTTCCTCCAGACATAGAACTATGGATAAGAGCACGCCACTTAGGGGAAAAACCTTTCATTCTGAGTGTTTGCTGAAGGAAAGACCACTTTACTTTATCATAGGCCTTTTCAAAATCAATTTTTAGGATTACCCCATTCAACTTTTTACTATGTAGTTCATGGACAGTTTCATGCAGAATAGCAACTCCATCAAGGATGTTCCTACCTTGCATAAAAGCAGTCTGAGAAGGACGAACTACATGGTCGGCCACCGTGTTTAGTCTGATTGTGGCTACCTTAGTAAATATCTTAAAACTAACATTAAGAAGACAGATAGGTCGATATTGTTGGATCCTTTCTGCATCATTAACCTTAGGTAGTAAGATAATCTCACCAAAATTCAGACGAAACAACTCTAGTTGTCCAGAGTGAAGAGAGCTGAACAATTCGAGAAGATCCAATTTAATAACTTCCCAGAAAAATTGATAAAATTCTGCTGGAAAGCCATTCGGACCAGGAGCCTTGTTGTGTTCCATTTGGAAAACAGCTTTCTTAACTTCTTCCTCTGAATAAGGAGCAGTCAGTAAGCCATTTTCTCAGTGGAAACCTGAGGGATATCATCTATTCGGGTCTCGTCCATACTAAAGTTGCCTTCCTCTGGAGACCCGAACAAGCCTTTGTAGTAATTAGTAATATAAGATTTAAGATTTTCATGGCCTTCAATAATCCCTTCATCTTGGACAAGTGAGTGAATAAGTTTCTTTCGGTGTCTACCATTGGCAACACTATGAAAGTATCTTGTATTCGCATCACCTTCCAGAATGAATTGACTTTTGGACCTTTGATACCATTTGATTTCCTCTTCTCTCAAAAGACGAGCTATTTCAGCATTCGATTGGCTCTTAAGCTCAATCTCATGAGGTAATAGGGGACGAACTTCAGCGAGAGCTTCTAGGTTATCAATGATACTAGAAAGTTTTAATTTTTCTTTTTTGAGAATACCCGTTGTGTGCCTCGCCTAACCGCCAAGGTGTTTACGAACAGATCGTATTTTGTTATTCCACCTTTCGATTGGGATTGAACCCACCACATGACGCTCCCAAACCGACTTAACCATATCATGGAAACCATCCCGATGTAACCAACCTAGTTCGAACTTGAATTGTTGACGACATTGGGGTCTCAACGATCCAGTAGTCAGAAGAATAGGAGCATGATCCGACAGAGCTTCAATACATTCCAGAGCTCGTACTGAGACCATTGGGTATTTATCTTCCCAATCAGAGTCCATCAATACTCGATCTAGCTTTTCGTATGTAGGTTCTGGAAGATTATTTGCCCAGGTGAATTGTCTGCCAATCATTGAAACCTCTCGCAGATCCAAGCTGTCGATGACATCATTGAACAGAAAAGGCCAATGATCATCAAACCGGCCTTTACTCTTCTCGAAAGGAAATCTAAGCAAATTGAAATCCCCTCCAATAATGATTGGATATGGTTATCTTTTGCTAAATTTACCATTTCTCGAAGAAAATCAGCCTTAAACTCTTCCTGAGCCGCACCATAGACCGACACGAGGCTCCATATGAAATTGTCAGACTTGTTGCGGATATGGAGTTTCACATGAAAATCTCCATCCGAACAAGCCAGAACATCCATAGTAGAAGACCTCACGCCGACCAAGATGCCACCAGAACGTCCGCGAGGTGGGCAGGAATGCCATGCAAAGTCAACACCCCCGGAAAGGCGGTTAAGAAAACTTTGAGGGAAATCCCGTCTACCTGTTTCCGAAATGGCAAGAAAATCTAAATTATGATCCCAAATACAGTCAGCAAAGAACAGATGATTAGCCAAGTCACCAAGATCTCTGCTATTTGAAAACATGCCATTCATCGGGAAACAATGGTACTAGGTGAAACTTTTGCCCGTTTCTTAGGCTTCTTACCCTTCTTACTAGAACATGACCCAGATTTCCTACCAGATGCCTTCAGTTCATATAATGAACTTAGCCTAGCCTCATCCATGATCACGTCCGACACCTCCCCAATTAAATGAGAGAGAAGCTAACCATCTGATGTGGCAATCGCTTCCTCCTCATCCTCATAGGTGGTGCAAGTAAATGCCGAGTCTTTAGGAATAACCGTAAGATGGTCAACTTCCATTCGTCTCAAGGCGTTAGATGTGACGACCTCAAATTTGATACAAATTCGAAGTGCCCGTTATGTATTCCACCACAATCCCAGAACCATTGTTGCGATATACATAACGTAGTTGGTACTCAGTTCCATAGTCATTACAATACGATGGTTCAAATATAATGGTCATATTTACCAAGTCATATTACAACACAATATAGCAGCGGAAATAACGTCTTCGGCCCATGCCTTCTCCCTACAGGCAATGGCGACTCACGGAGACGAGCTTAGTTCTGGTACTCTTCTTCATACCCTTCCTCCTGGTATTCCTCCCCATAGTCTGGCCAAGTTGATAGCCAGGGACACAGCCGTGAGTACATTGGATGCACTCGCAAACCATCTTATAATTGAAATGATGAAGTAGAAATGCAAGGTTGATATGGTGGACTAAGCACGAAGTTGTTTTGCAAAAGCTAGTTTTATTTCCCAAGAATGTTCATTTATAGGGAAGAGATTTAGTTCTCTAAGTTCCATCTAAAGAGGACTTCAAGTGTGTCAACAACATGTCAAGTCAAGTCATTCACCAAGTCACCATTGTCACTTTTAATCCTAACAAAAGTCAAGTACAACTTGCCAACCGTCCATGACCGCGGACGCGGCTATTCGAATAGTTTTAAAACCTCTGCAGAGGGGTACACTTTACCCACAAGATTCGATACATCTGCCGGGAGAAATCCACGGTTCGACATACACAAAGTATGCGAGGTTCAGATAATCAAACAAACTCTTTCACTTGCTCATCCTAGTATAGGATCCTTCCCTAGAGCCCGGGATACGGAACCCCGCTCCGGCGCCTCTAGTTCTGCCCATCCCGGGTACCGGGTTAGTGGAATCCACCTGGTCCAGAAGTAACCGTTTCGCGGTGTCCTTCCATGAAGCTTTGATACAAGGCCTCCCATACTAAGATAAACAAGCTACGGATTAAGCCCCTTCCCATATAGGGGTAATGTGGTCGTACGGTATAATTGGCTCCCATAGTACATCACCCGTTGTCATTTGAGAAATAGATTCCATAGTTCTTAGTCAAGATTACTTTCTTTTATAAGGCCATCATGTAAGAGTAATCTCCCATTTCAAGTTTCAAGTTCAAGTCACCACCTTTCCAATGAGGTTCCTCCAGGGATAGCATCAACTTTTATTAGCGACTAAGCAACTACATTGAGTGATAGTACTACTAAATAGGGTTGGATAAACTCAGCTTGATGCTCTTGATAATCAAGACATCAATATACTTCTATCATTCTACTCTAGCAATTCAATCATGCAATTTACTTAAAACAGGTAGAATGCAATATTAAAACTAGGCATGGGGAGTATGAATCAAAAGATGGCTTGCCTTGGTTGGCAAAGTGTCCGGGGTTTTCTTCTTCTTCTTGATAATAATAATCCCCTCCAATATCCTCCTCGGCAACACTAGCGTCTAATAACGAATAAACACAAAGCACACCATCACTTCACCAAGCTAACAACACACCAAGCACATATCTTTGTTTGCTAACCAAAGCATTCATGTTGCATTTTTATGGTGTTGGATGGTAAGTCTTTCTTCTAAGTTTTTCTTCAAGTGTGCAAGCTAGATTCTTTACTAAGTGGCATAGGTGGTTCACTTGTGCAGCATTGGTATTGATTTAGGGTTACTAAGACAAGTTTAAGTGGGATGGATCCACTAAGTGAATTGGTATTGAGGGCAATTAAATCTAAGTGTGCAAGTAGGGATCTATCATTTTATGCTACAAAAATAGGATTGGATTAGGATCTAATTTATCACACTAATAGGGTTTGGGGTAGATTAGTGTTGACTAACAGTAAGAGGGGTCATTAGTAAGTTCACATTTTAATTTTCATGATTTTTGATGGCTTAAATAATTTTCTAGAAATCTTTCATTATTAAACAAGCTATGGTCACACTATTCATATCTGAATTATTTCTTAACTTATTTTGAATTCTAACCAGTACTATTGTGTAGAGTATTTCATAAGCTTTCCAATGCATATTCATTTGCTAAATTTGGATTTGTAAAACTCTAGGAATTAAAGTTTGAAAATAGCATCTGAAACATATTCAAATTAATTAAAAAGGCGGGAGAGTAATTTAGAAAATGAAACGGACCGTTTTCTAGCTAACTGGGCCGAGTCTGAGTAGAACCCGAATGGGCCTGGCCCAGAAAACGATTCGCTCGGCTGGGGAAAAATAAAACGGGCCTGACAGGTGGGACCTACTCGTCAGACCTAATTACAAAACCCGAATCGGTATGCTAGCGTCGGATTAGAATCGGACGGCTCAGCTTCATCGTCTTCCTCAGCACGGCGGGAGCTCACCTGCGAGCAGTGACGAATGTTCGACGGCGAGGGCGAGGCGTAGGGGATGCAGAACTCGTCGGCGACGTGCGGGATCGGCGGCGGTTCGTCTCCTCCTCCGATTCCCAGCAGCAGCTTGCCTCCAGGTGGTCGAACGCGGCGGCGCTCCGCTTGTCCAGTACCACTCCGGCGAGGCTGGCGACGGCGAGCTAGGGCAAGCGGGGCTAAGCGACTATGTCTGGGAGGTAGCTGGGAGTGAGGTGAGTCTCTGCGTTTGATCGGCGGGGCATTTTATAGGCCGGAGCGACGAGGGCAAGCGTGGCCAGAAGCTCGACGGTGCGGGGGCCCTGGCGGCGTGTGAGGCTTGCTCCGGTCACGGCGGTCACGGGGGCGTGCTGGGAGGGTCATGGCTCGGCCGCGGAGTGCTGTGGGTCTCCTCTGGCGCCTCCAAGCTGGTCGGCATCGTGCAGGGAAGAGGGTTGCTGGGAGGGGGCCCTGGGTGCGTTTCTCCTCCTTCCTCCTCTTCTCACGGCTTGGGTCGGGGCTGGGGAAGCTGGAGTCGATCGAGGCACCGTCCAGCAGCATGGCAGCAGTGCCTGGGCGAGCTCGAACAGTGCAGCACCAGTGATCTTGATCTTATTTGATTTGCTGCTGCCAGTGTTCGACGAAATGCCCGCAAGAACTCAAAATTTGAATTTTCAAAATTTTCCACTTTGGGTGCTCATCATATTGGATAAGGTACCCAGTCATATTTTTGTTATGAAGAAAGGTTGAGTTTTGCAGAAATTTATATTTCAAATTTGGTATAGTACCTGTTTCAGATTCAAACTTTGGCTCAAGTTTGTGTGATGTTCTAGTTTGAAATTTGTGAAAATGCTTGTTGGTTGAGTTTGTCCATAACTTGGTTAAGCTCAACTAATAGGTCAAACATGAAGGTGAGCTGTAGATTGCTTAATCTAAGGGCTCAAAGTGGTGTAGTCACTAACAATTTCTAGATCATATTAACTTTATCTCTTTCTTTCTTATTTTTACTTCTGGTTTCTTTGCTTCCTAAAAAGCTTCTCAATTGATTCTGTTGGTTCACTTAGAATTATCTAACCAATGCTCAATCAAAAATCACACACATAAAATCATAGAATACAAATAAAAGAAAATGCATGTATGCATACAATAATAGATAAAAAGTTTTATTTGGGTCCAAAATTTGGCACTTTATTTATTAAGAAGTGGATTACAATTTCTGAGTTGTTACAATCTTCCCCCCTTAAAAAGAATCTCGTCCCCGAGATTCACTAATTAAGAACTGAAAAGATTGGGAAACTCTTTCTGAAGGTAATCTTCTCGTTCCCAAGTGGCTTCCTCTTCGGTGTTATTAGTCCACTGAACTTTCAGAAACTTGATACTTCGGGTTCGAGTGGTTCGATAGGCTTCCTCGAGGATACGAATAGGCATTTCACGATAGGTCAAATCCTTGTTGATGTCCACAGAACGATGATCAATGTTCTTGAAAATTTCTGGCTTCTCCGGCACTTCAAGACATTTCCGAAGTAAAGACACGTGAAAGACATCGTGTACTTCGGACAATTCCGGGGGCATTTCCAACTGATAAGACACTTCTCCTCTGCGGTCTAGTATCTTGAAGGGTCCAATATATCTTGGGGCAAGCTTTCCTTTTACTTGGAATCTTTGCATTCCCTTGAGAGGTGATACTCTAAGATAAACAAAGTCTCCACTCTTGAAAGTCAGTTCTCGACGTCTCTTGTTGGCATAACTCTTTTGTCTTGACTGGGCTGCCTTGAGATATTCACGAATCATGCGAACTTTCTCCTCGGCTTCTTGCAAAATATCTGGTCCAAAAATCTGACTGTCTCCGGTTTCTGACCAATTCAAAGGGGTACGACACTTTCTTCCATACAAAGCTTCAAATGGGGCCATTTGCAAACTGGCTTGATAACTGTTGTTGTAGGAAAACTCCGCGAAAGGCAGACAATCTTCCCACTTAGCTCCATAAGCTAGAACACAGGCTCTCAACAGATCTTCAAGTATTTGGTTTACTCTTTCAGTCTGTCCATCAGTCTGAGGGTGGTAAGCGGTGCTGAAAGCTAACTTGGTTCCCAAAGCTTGATGCAAACTTTTCCAAAATCTCGAGGTGAATTGAGTTCCTCGATCGGAAACTATGGTTTTAGGGACTCCATGCAAACTGACAATTCTGGATAAATACAGATCTGCTAGCTGTCCCGAGTTGTAAGTGGTCTTGACAGGAATAAAGTGGGCTACTTTGGTTAGTCTATCCACAATGACCCAAATAGAGTCATTGCCACGACTAGACCTTGGAAATCCAGTGATGAAATCCATTCCAACCGATTCCCACTTCCATTCTGGAACTTGCAAAGGTTGCAGCAATCCTGCAGGACGTTGATGTTCAGCCTTGACTCTTTGACAAATATCACACTTAGAGATGAACGATGCAATCTCCCGCTTCATTCCATGCCACCAAAATTGTTCCTTCAGATCTTGGTACATCTTAGTTCCACCGGGGTGGATGGAGTAAGGTGTCTCATGGGCTTCCTTCATAATCACTTCCTTCAATTCTGAATCAGCAGGCACACAAATACGTCCTTTATACCAAAGAACTCCCTGATCATCTTCCTCAAATCCTGGCACCTTACCGGAACTAATTCGGCGCTTAATTCCATCAATACTCTCATTTCCCTTCTGGGCTTCTTTGATTTGGCTCATCAAGGTGGGCTGAAACTCAAGGTTGGCTAAGAATCCTTGACTGACTAGTTCCAATCCAAAATTTTCAAACTCTTGGTGCAACATAGGTTGCTCTTCTTTGATTCTCATATTCAATGAGCATGGCTTCCTACTCAACGCATCGGCCACTACGTTGGCCTTACCGGGGTGATAATGAATTTCTAGATCATAATCCTTGATCAACTCTATCCATCTCCTTTGCCTCATGTTCAACTCCTTCTGGGTGAATATATACTTCAAACTCTTGTGATCAGTGTAGATCTCACAACGGTTGCCCATCAGATAATGCCTCCAAGTCTTCAAAGCTAGAACCACGGCTGCTAATTCTAGATCATGGGTTGGATAATTTTCTTCATGAGGTCGAAGCTGTCGAGAGAGGTAAGCTATGACCTTGCCTTCTTGCATCAATACACAACCAAGTCCAAGTTTGGAAGCGTCGCAATAGACATCAAAGTTTTTGGTGATATCAGGCATGGTTAGGACAGGTGCGGTTACTAATCGCTTCTTGAGCTCTTGAAAACTCTCTTCACACTTAGGGGTCCATTCAAACTTCCTGTCCTTCTTCAACAATTGGGTCATTGGCCGGGCAATGCTGGAAAACCCTTCAACAAACTTGCGGTAATATCCCGCTAATCCGAGAAAACCTCTAACTTCAGTCTGAGTGGTAGGGGCTTCCCATTCCATGACTGATTTGATCTTCTTGGGGTCCACGGATATTCCTCCTGCTGATAGTACATGGCCTAAGAATCCAACTTCCTTCAACCAGAACTCACATTTACTGAACTTGGCATACAACTGATGCTCTCTTAAGGTTTCTAAGATTAATCTCAAATGGGTTGTATGCTCTTCTTCGGATTTGGAGTAGATAAGAATGTCGTCAATGAAGACAACAACAAACTTATCCAAGAACTCCATAAAAACCTTATTCATGAGATTCATGAAATAAGCAGGGGCATTGGTTAATCCAAATGACATTACGGTGTACTCGTACAATCCGTATCGGGTAGTGAAGGCTGTTTTGGGGATATCCGCTGCACGGATCTTCAGTTGGTGGTATCCGGTTCTAAGATCTATCTTTGAGAACACTCTAGCTCCAGTCAGTTGGTCAAACAAATCTTCAATCTTTGGGAGAGGGTACTTGTTCTTGATGGTCACATCGTTAAGCTTGCGATAATCAGTGCACGGTCGGCTAGAACCGTCACTTTTATCCACAAACAGAACAGGTGATCTCCAAGCGGAAGAACTTGGTTGAATCAATCCTTTGCTCAAAAGGTCATCCAATTGCTTCTTCAACTCAACTAATTCAGCTGGGTTCATACGATAGGGTCGTTGGGCTATTGATCCAGTTCCGGGGATAAGCTCAATGATAAACTCAATATCCCGATCCGGTGGCATTCCGGGTAGCTCATCGGGAAAAACATCCGGGTATTCACAGACGATGGGGACTTGCTCCAAAGTTGGTCCTGAGATACTCTTATGACATCTGGGGATTGGAATGGGTTTGACGGACACATGCTTCACGAAAACTCCATGGCTACTCCTCATGGTGATGGTCTTTTTGGCACAATCTAAAATTCCTTGGTGTTGGGACATCCAATCCATACCTAAGACTACTTCCAATCCTTTAGTTCCTAACACAATCAAACTGGCTAGGAATGAGATCCCATGGATTTCTATGGGCACTGCCAAACAGGTACAACTGGCTTTGGTTACCGACCCGGGAATTTGCACAGACATGACATCTTTCAAGGGTGTAGGTTGAAGTCCACTTTTATCAACGAATAATTGGGTAACAAATGAGTGTGAAGCTCCAGAATCAAACAGAACTCTTGCAAGAACTGAGTTAACAGGGAACATACCCAGCACAACGTCGGTTGCTTCCCGAGCTTCTTCAACATTCATGTGATTCAGACGGCCTTGAGAGCGAGGCTGGTTCCTTGGGGGATAGTTCTTGCCATTTCCCACACGGCGCTGTTGCTGAACCGGAGCAGTTGTCTTGGATGCATCATTCAGCTTCTTGGGGCACTCATTGGAGTAGTGCCCTTTAAGTCCACACTCATAACAGGTAATCCCAGACTTGTCACCAGGCTTGGGTAACACAGGGGCACCATTTGGCCTTGGAGTATTGGTGTTGAAGTTGTTGCCACTAGGTCTTGGAGGTGCACGGTTGAAGTTGTTGCCGGGTGGACGGCTGGGATAGTTGGGACGTGGAGCAGGTGCAGACGGCCTCATTGGTCTAGGGGCGAAACCCATAGGTGCATTTCCCCTTGGCTTCTGCGAGTTGCTAGAGTTGCCTTGATACATCATACGACGCTTGCGGTTCTCGGTAGCTTGCTTGAGTTTGCCTTCCATCTGAATGGCAGAGTCAACCAATGACTCCAGGTCGGCAAAGTGAATGCTGACCAGGACACATTGCATCTCATCATGAAGTCCATCCAGAAACCTTTCTTGCTTCTTCTCAGTGGTGTTGGTGTCATCTGGGGCATACCTAGACAAGGTAAGGAACTTGTCACGGTAATCCACCACAGACAGGGAACCTTGCTTCAGATTTCTGAACTCATCTCTCATCCTTTTAACCAATCCCAAAGGGACATGGGCTTTGCTAAACTTGCTCTTGAACTCCTCCCAAGGCATCACATACCCTGGGGCTTGCATTGCACGGGTGCTATCCCACCAAGCTCTTGCTGCTCCAGCAAGATAGTGGGTGGTGTACAAAACCTTCTCATTTTCACCAACTTCGGCAACTGCCAAATTGTTTTCCATAGTACGAAGCCAGTCATTGGCATCTAAGGGCTCTTCAGACTTAGTGAATATAGGAGGGTTGGTGTTTTGAAAACTCCTTAACTTGGATCGGTGCTCTCCATTGCCATGGTTTTCTCCTTCACCATTGCCATTGCCATTGTTGTGGTCCATTGCCATCTGGGTTAACTGCTGAAGAGTGGCCAAGTTGGCTTGGCGCTCAGCTCGTGCTGCTTCCCGGTCTTCCATGATCAACCTTAGCAATTCGGCCATTTCCGGGTTCGGGGGTGGGGGTGCTCGCGGCATCTGAAGATAAGGTGGTGTAAGACAAGAGGGAAAAGCTAATTTGCTAAGATTTAAAGGTAACATGGATGATGCAATTTTTGTCTTACTAAGGCCTTAATAGCCAAACTCATATTTCATTCAACACTCATCAAACATATCATACAAACGAGTTCACACATTACAAATGGTTCACATCAAACCATTGCGACTCGTCTACTAGAGAGGGGGATACAACTCACACCTACACGAAGTGAAAATAAAGTGGAACTCATAACTAGATAACACGTGGATCTCGAGTCTAAACAGCGGGCTCCTCGGGGTCTTCCTCCTCATCACTCACAATGAATCCATTGTGCCCACCATCTTCCGGATCATCAAGGTCCTCCATGAAGTCATCCTCATCACTAATGAGGGCATTATCCTCTTTGCGGAGATCAATGCCTTCCTCCTCACCAAGGTGATCCTCAAGACTCTCAATGTACTCAGTCAACTCCGCCACATTGGCCTTCAACTCCTCAAGGTCTTGTTCCTTCTCATCGCGCTGGCGACGAAGGCTCTTGCGCTCCTTCGCAAGAATCCTGATAGTGCTCCTCGCCTCCACTAGGGCGAAGTGCTCAAGGTTGGCCTTGGTACGTGCACGGTCGGCCTCCTGCTGAGTGGAGTACAGCAAGAAGTCCATGTGATCGATGTAGGTACTCGGCTCATTCTGCCCGGGCATGTTTGCGGGACGTCCGTCCGCATCACGCCGAGCAAAGTCCCTGAAGCGTCCTCCCTGAACCTCCTCAACATGCAGTCCGCACAAGCGGGCGTGCATCTCCTGCATCGCTCGGACCAAACCATCGGCCCAAGTGTTCTCCACAAGCTCAAACTTAATCCTTGGAGCACTCAAGTTTCCCTTCTTGCCACGGCAACTAGCTCGGGTGAGCCACCATAGCTCTCCATCTGGGTGCTCATTGAGCACGGCTCCCTTGAACTCCGGATACAAACGATCCAAGAACAAGGTCAAGGTGGTGAGGTCGCGCTCGAAACAAAGGCTGCCACCATGGCCCAACTGGTACTGCTCAGTGAATACCGGGGCCATCTACAAAATTTTAGATTAGTTCAAGTTAGTGATCAACTCAAGTGTGCAAAATTTTAAGTAGGCAAAAGCTGAAGTATGTATAAAACTTTGCAACTAGAGAGGAAAGACTAAGAAATTTTGAAATCATTACTTATATCTCTGTTTTTATCAAGTGTTCATTTAACGCCCATTCTAACTAAGGTCTCCTATGGTCAGCCTAGGCTCTGATACCAACTTGTGACGACCTCAAATTTGATACAAATTCGAAGTGCCCGTTATGTATTCCACCGCAATCCCAGAACCATTGTTGCGATATACATAACGTAGTTGGTACTCAGTTCCATAGTCATTACAATACGATGGTTCAAATATAATGGTCATATAGACCAAGTCATATTACAACACAATATAGCAGCGGAAATAACGTCTTCGGCCCATGCCTTCTCCCTACAGGCAATGGCGACTCACGGAGACGAGCTTAGTTCTGGTACTCTTCTTCATACCCTTCCTCCTGGTATTCCTCCCCATAGTCTGGCCAAGTTGATAGCCAGGGACACAGCCGTGAGTACATTGGATGCACTCGCAAACCATCTTATAATTGAAATGATGAAGTAGAAATGCAAGGTTGATATGGTGGACTAAGCACTAAGTTGTTTTGCAAAAGCTAGTTTTATTTCCCAAGAATGTTCATTTATAGGGAAGAGATTTAGTTCTCTAAGTTCCATCTAAAGAGGACTTCAAGTGTGTCAACAACATGTCAAGTCAAGTCATTCACCAAGTCACCATTGTCACTTTTAATCCTGACAAAAGTCAAGTACAGCTTGCCAACCGTCCATGACCGCGGACGCGGCTATTCGAATAGTTTTAAAACCTCTGCAGAGGGGTACACTTTACCCACAAGATTCGATACATCTGCCGGGAGAAATCCACGGTTCGACATACACAAAGTATGCGAGGTTCAGATAATCAAACAAACTCTTTCACTTGCTCATCCTAGTATAGGATCCTTCCCTAGAGCCCGGGATACGGAACCCCGCTCCGGCGCCTCTAGTTCTGCCCATCCCGGGTACCGGGTTAGTGGAATCCACCTGGTCCAGAAGTAACCGTTTCGCGATGTCCTTCCATGAAGCTTTGATACAAGGCCTCCCATACTAAGATAAACAAGCTACGGATTAAGCCCCTTCCCATATAGGGGTAATGTGGTCGTACGGTATAATTGGCTCCCATAGTACATCACCCATTGTCATTTGAGAAATAGATTCCATAGTTCTTAGTCAAGATTACTTTCTTTTATAAGGCCATCATGTAAGAGTAATCTCCCATTTCAAGTTTCAAGTTCAAGTCACCACCTTTCCAATGAGGTTCCTCCAGGGATAGCATCAACTTTTATTAGCGACTAAGCAACTACATTGAGTGATAGTACTACTAAATAGGGTTGGATAAACTCAGCTTGATGCTCTTGATAATCAAGACATCAATATACTTCTATCATTCTACTCTAGCAATTCAATCATGCAATTTACTTAAAACAGGTAGAATGCAATATTAAAACTAGGCATGGGGAGTATGAATCAAAAGATGGCTTGCCTTGGTTGGCAAAGTGTCCGGGGTTTTCTTCTTCTTCTTGATAATAATAATCCCCTCCAATATCCTCCTCGGCAACACTAGCGTCTAATAACGAATAAACACAAAGCACACCATCACTTCACCAAGCTAACAACACACCAAGCACATATCTTTGTTTGCTAACCAAAGCATTCATGTTGCATTTTTATGGTGTTGGATGGTAAGTCTTTCTTCTAAGTTTTTCTTCAAGTGTGCAAGCTAGATTCTTTACTAAGTGGCATAGGTGGTTCACTTGTGCAGCATTGGTATTGATTTAGGGTTACTAAGACAAGTTTAAGTGGGATGGATCCACTAAGTGAATTGGTATTGAGGGAAATTAAATCTAAGTGTGCAAGTAGGGATCTATCATTTTATGCTACAAAAATAGGATTGGATTAGGATCTAATTTATCACACTAATAGGGTTTGGGGTAGATTAGTGTTGACTAACAGTAAGAGGGGTCATTAGTAAGTTCACATTTTAATTTTCATGATTTTTGATGGCTTAAATAATTTTCTAGAAATCTTTCATTATTAAACAAGCTATGGTCACACTATTCATATCTGAATTATTTCTTAACTTATTTTGAATTCTAACCAGTACTATTGTGTAGAGTATTTCATAAGCTTTCCAATGCATATTCATTTGCTAAATTTGGATTTGTAAAACTCTAGGAATTAAAGTTTGAAAATAGCATCTGAAACATATTCAAATTAATTAAAAAGGCGGGAGAGTAATTTAGAAAATGAAACGGACCGTTTTCTAGCTAACTGGGCCGAGTCTGAGTAGAACCCGAACGGGCCTGGCCCAGAAAACGATTCGCTCGGCTGGGGAAAAATAAAACGGGCCTGACAGGTGGGACCTACTCGTCAGACCTAATTACAAAACCCGAATCGGTATGCTAGCGTCGGATTAGAATCGGACGGCTCAGCTTCATCGTCTTCCTCAGCACGGCGGGAGCTCACCTGCGAGCAGTGACGAATGTTCGACGGCGAGGGCGAGGCGTAGGGGATGCAGAACTCGTCGGCGACGTGCGGGATCGGCGGCGGTTCGTCTCCTCCTCCGATTCCCAGCAGCAGCTTGCCTCCAGGTGGTCGAACGCGGCGGCGCTCCGCTTGTCCAGTACCACTCCAGCGAGGCTGGCGACGGCGAGCTAGGGCAAGCGGGGCTAAGCGACTATGTCTGGGAGGTAGCTGGGAGTGAGGTGAGTCTCTGCGTTTGATCGGCGGGGCATTTTATAGGCCGGAACGACGAGGGCAAGCGTGGCCAGAAGCTCGACGGTGCGGGGGCCCTGGCGGCGTGTGAGGCTTGCTCCGGTCATGGCGGTCACGGGGGCGTGCTGGGAGGGTCATGGCTCGGCCGCGGAGTGCTGTGGGTCTCCTGTGGCGCCTCCAAGCTGGTCGGCATCGTGCAGGGAAGAGGGTTGCTGGGAGGGGGCCCTGGGTGCGTTTCTCCTCCTTCCTCCTCTTCTCACGGCTTGGGTCGGGGCTGGGGAAGCTGGAGTCGATCGAGGCACCGTCCAGCAGCATGGCAGCAGTGCCTGGGCGAGCTCGAACAGTGCAGCACCAGTGATCTTAATCTTATTTGATTTGCTGCTGCCAGTGTTCGACGAAATGCCCGCAAGAACTCAAAATTTGAATTTTCAAAATTTTCCACTTTGGGTGCTCATCATATTGGATAAGGTACCCAGTCATATTTTTGTTATGAAGAAAGGTTGAGTTTTGCAGAAATTTATATTTCAAATTTGGTATAGTACCTGTTTCAGATTCAAACTTTGGCTCAAGTTTGTGTGATGTTCCAGTTTGAAATTTGTGAAAATGCTTGTTGGTTGAGTTTGTCCATAACTTGGTTAAGCTCAACTAATAGGTCAAACATGAAGGTGAGCTGTAGATTGCTTAATCTAAGGGCTCAAAGTGGTGTAGTCACTAACAATTTCTAGATCATATTAACTTTATCTCTTTCTTTCTTATTTTTACTTCTGGTTTCTTTGCTTCCTAAAAAGCTTCTCAATTGATTCTGTTGGTTCACTTAGAATTATCTAACCAATGCTCAATCAAAAATCACACACATAAAATCATAGAATACAAATAAAAGAAAATGCATGTATGCATACAATAATAGATAAAAAGTTTTATTTGGGTCCAAAATTTGGCACTTTATTTATTAAGAAGTGGATTACAATTTCTGAGTTGTTACATTAGAAGAAAATGAAATCTCCCTATCATTACTACCAATATTCACCCCTACGCTAGCAAGTTTAGAGGAAATCATTGGAGTTGAAAATGATAGAAAGGACTTAGACTTGGAAGGCGAGATTATACCTGAGTAGTCGAGGTTACGCTCCGCTTTCCTTCGCATGGCCTTGTGCATGGAGTCCTCGTCCGTCACAGATGCACCATCCAATGCAGCCCCATACCTCTCACTCCGCCTAGCCGGCGTGACGAAGTCCACTTTCAAAGCGGGAACAGTCGGAGAAGAAGGCGGAGTAGACACGTGAATCTCCGGCTTAGAAACCAGAGGCGAAGTCTCCATGATCACCGGAATCAGAGAGGTTAATGTTGATGAAGAACCCTCTTCGGTTCCGGACATCGGCGATGCAGCAATAAGCAGAGCGTCGGAGCCATGAAGGCCGACGACCATAGAAGCACACGTAGACGGCCCAATAGTGGCCTGGCAGCCCGCATGAGCAGAGGTGAAGACCGGCCCCGCGGCCAGACCCATACTGGGTGTCGGAGTGCCATCCTGCACTCACGGACGGGCCTCAGAAGCACCCGCCGTGAGCAGCCCACCCGGCCTCAGTTCAGGACCCGAGCCAAGTCCTAGGGCGGGAGCAGCGTCAATGCCCAAACGAAGTCCCAAGGCTGGAGTTACGCTGATGCCGGGGCGAGTCCTGCCCATCATATTGGGCCTCCCCCTCGAAGGGGCTGCCGAAGGCCTGAGAAGCATCAGCCCAGATGCCGGGGTAGCAGCCAAACCCTGTTGCTGAACTCCATAGCCTAGACCAGCACCAGTCGAAGAGGAACCATCACCATCAACATCCATACTAGTAATCTGAGAACCAGAACCTTGTAGGTTACTTTGGGGACCCTTCCCCTTAGATTTACTCGGGTCATGTCCCTCAAGGTCATCCTCTTTACGCCTCTAGAAGAATGGTGAGTACCTTGTATCCGGTTTGAAGTCAGTTTTCTGCTTACGAAACCGAAGGTCATAACCCTTCAACTTGAGAGTAACAGTGACATCCACATAAGAACCCAAATCATCTTGATGCTTATTCAGAGTATCCGGGCTCATCATAGCCACTAATATTCAAACCACGTTCTGGCTATATATAGTGGGAAGATCAACATCGACAGTAGTACCCATAAGCGAACCAAGAGCCCAAAGACCGTGAAAGTGTCTAAGAGTATGTGGCACCCCCTCAACATGCACCCAAAGCTGAGGTAAATCAAACTTGGGCTGAATATCTTGGACCTCCCACTTGCTCAGCTTGAACTGGGCATCAAAATTAGGCACCCCCATCTGAATACCATTCACTCTCTCCAAGTCCTGAAAGGAAGGAAAATTCACCAAGAAAGAGTTTGCATCATGAGAAACAACCTCCCACTTCCACTGAGAATTCAACGGGCAAATTCTAGCCAGTTCTGCCTCAATCACAGTAGAAGGAACAATGACCCCGGTAATAGTAACTTTGGCAATGGGGTCACTCTTCGGAGCCAGGTGCCCCTTGAACACATTATCAGGCAACTGGATAAAGATGGTCTCCTCTGTCCCATTGCCAGTGAAAAAAGCAGAAGGCCTCGGCAATCTCAAGGTAGGACACCTGACCGTAGGATGAGCTGCATTATTGCATACAAGACAGTAGTGTATAGCTGTGCAATCCTTCGCAGCATGAGTGTCAACAGCACACTTCCAACATTTACCCGGCTTCGAGGCCTTAACCTGTTCCACAGTCGCATGAGCACCCTGAGTCACCGCATTAGAGCTCTACGGCGCCAAAGAAGGAGATGCTACCTGCTCTGTTGGTGCATACTGAACCAACGGAGGAATCGGCTGAGGCACCCGTGCAGCAAAATTTGGCGCCACCACCGGCTGAATCGGTTGTTGAGGCGGAACCGGAGCTGGCGGAAAGGTCGCTGCCTGCTTCTTCTTCTTCCTTTTCGGACGAACCGCGCCGGTCGCACCCGGCTGCATCGGCTGAGGAGCTGGAGCCTGAACCTGAGGAGCCTGAAGATTGGGCAAGAACTGTTGCCCTTGCTGCGGGAACTGCTGACTTGGCTGAGCAAACGGCGGGAAGGACAAATGTTGAAACTGCTGATACGGCGGATATTGCACGATCGGCAGCTGCTGCGGCGTCAAATATGCCGGCGAACCAAACTACCGCGACGGAGGCTGCAACGGCATCGAAGCCGCAACCCCATTGCCACCAGCCCCAGCCGTCGCCACGGCTGACAACGCGGGTGCCGGAGTAGGAGCCGGCTGGCGCATCGGAGGCTGGACATGGCCCGATGCGAATGCGCCCGCAGGAGGCGGCCGTTGAGGCGGCCCCGACATCCCCGGCGCCGAAGCGACTTCGGCGAAAGAGCGGCGCGTAGAAGCTTGACGAAGCACCGGCGGAGATGAAGCAGGGGTCGGAGAAGGAGTCGAGGCAGCGGAGTCAAAGCAGGGAGATCTCGACGACGATGAGGCGGCTACGAGGGCAACTGGATCGATCAGACACGGGCGACGCGATCGGTCCCAAAGGCACCTAAACCTACGCCGCAGGTGGTCCCACGCTTGGACATGTAGCCCGCCCTGAGACTGCTGGAGAGGCCCACCGCTACGGTCGAGCGGGATCATGGGAGATCGATCCGTTTCTCCCGTTGATCGCGCGTCGTCCTCCCCCGCGATCTCCAGCCGCAGCGCGCCGCCAATGCCGGCTGCCGCCACCTCCGACGACATGGAAGCCTTCTCCAGGAACTGCCCTAGGACGGGGGAGGCGTGACTCTCCTCTTCATCAGGGGCCCCCGCCACGGCCCCATACGAGGCGCCCGGGCGATGCAAATACCAGCCGGCGAAGAAGATGAGCCCCGGGCTGCCACACTCGCCAGGGGAGGGCTCGGCTGTGAAGAACTTGGCGGAGATGATCCGGCGGCCACCCGATGGATGTCGACGGACCTGCAAAACAGCGGGGACTCACCTGCGCATGGCGGTGTTCGGGCCTTCTCCGAAAACCTAGACGCAGAGGTGGGAAACCCAATCTCCCTCCAGAAGTCTTGGATCACCTCCGCTCCAAGTTTCCTTCTCCGGTGAACCACCGGAGTCCAACCTTCTTATACATTCTCATCCAGCAGAGCCTGCAACGCCACCTGCTTCGGAACCGCCCCATCGTCGGAATCCGATCCGCTCGCGTCGGAACCCAGACAAGAAAACCTGGAACCAGTGGAGGATCCTTCCCCGGCTGGCGGCCGGTGAGGAGTAGGGGCGATGGTTAGGCGGCGGCGACGCCTTGGAGTGCCATCCTCTCGTTCGTGCTCGTCAGTTGAAGCAAATAATTTCATATGCAGATTATACATGAATTTTCCGGTCAGAGTGCTAATCTAATCTAATGCCGGCCGCACGACGTACGACCGCTTTCGGCATGTTCCGATTGGAGAAACAATCAGCTGCCGAATTCAAAGTATACTTCAAAGTTTTGTACAAATACATGCTCAAATCGGACCAGTCCACACGGAAGCCCAGTAATTAGCTAGCTGATCCTCCAGTTAGCTCTGATCGCCGTGACATGTTATTTCGTCCGTTGCGTTGACTTCTTTCAGCCAAACCGCATCCGGCTAAATTATCTGCTGCGAGTCTTCATCAATAAACGGCGACAAATTACAGATTAACATCATTAGGCCGCTCTTTATGCGCGGCAGAAATACAATCAGCATGTATCAAGTATCTAAGGAAATCGATGGCTGCTATAAGACTAAGTGCTACTTCTTCGACAACAGATGTGCGACCTCATCGCACTCTGCGGTACCTTCCTCCGCGCAGACTACATCTGCGTCGACTTTGCCGCGTCCTGGTTTGTGTCGACTGCGGCTTGCCACGCCCGGTGGCTCGCTGTCACTCACTAGCGTATTCAGCACCGCTCAGGGGCTCGCCGTCGCGCACTCGCGCATTCGGCACCGCTCGGGGGGCTCAGACATCGCGCACTTGCCGTCATCGACTACGTCTACATCAACCCCGACTGCGCCGACCACACCGATATCGTTCGGAAAGCTAAGTGTTTCTCTATCAAGAATATAGTTTTGTTTTTTACTTTCACCACACCCGATTTTCAGGGGTTGCACTATGCGAGCTAACTTTACACAGGGCATCGACTATGCGCTTCGTGCTGCATCGACTATACCTACGCCGCGCCGCGTCGAGTGTGATCATCCATGCTCGGGGGCTTCGCCTTAAAAATGTGCATTTACCCACACTCGGGGGGCTTTGACAAAAGGTCTATGGCAGTCAACAGCAAACACCTATAATCTTGAGGGCAAGCCCAAGTGCAAGCACTTCGACTCATCCTCGGGGGCTACTGGGGGAGATAAAATCAGTCAATCGACAACATCGTTCACATGAACTTTCGAGTGCGGGCTGATTTGTCCCTCGAAGGATTTCATTCGATCGTCAGTGCCGCTTATATTATTTTCGAGTGCGGGCTGATTTGTCCCTCGAAGGATTTCATTCGGTCGTCAGTGCCGTTATATTATTTTTGAGTGCGGGCTAATTTGTCCCTCGAAGGATTTTATTCGGTCGTCAGCGCCGCTTATATTATTTTTGAGTGCGGGCATTAATGTCCCTCGAATCATCTTCATCGGGCCAACAACGCCTCCGAATTATTCGAGTACGGGCTTGGTCCCTCGAATTGTCTTCTTCGGGCTAGCAGCGCCTCCGAACTATTTGAGTGCGGGCGTTAATGTTCCTCGAATCATCTTCATCGGGCCAACAGCGCCTCCGAATTATTCGAGTACGGGCTTCGGTCCCTCGTATCGTCTTCTTCAGGCTAGCAGCGCCTCCGAATTATTCAAGTGCGGGCATTAATGTCCCTCGAATCATCTTCACCGGGCCAACAGTGCCTCCAAACTATTCGAGTGCGGGTGTTAATGTCCCTCGAATCATCTTCATCGGGCCAACAGCGCCTCCGAATTATTCGAGTATGAGCTTCGGTCTCTCGAATCGTCTTCTTCAGGCTAGCAGCGCCTTGGTATTATTCGAGTGTGGGTGTTATTGTCCCTCGAATTATTCTCTTCGGGCCAGCAGTGCCTCTACGTTATTCGAGTGTGGGGTTCGATCCCTCGAATCGCATCTTTCGGCAGTGCTTTCGTTCTATTCGGATACGGACCGCTGTCCTTCGAATCTCTATTTTGTGCTATCAATGCTTTCGAATTGCCCGAAATATGTTAGCAATACGCTAGTTCGGATGCCGTATGTCAAATACGAAGATAAGTCCACAGTTAGCAACACTAGATGACCCGGTATTCGTATCATGCGCGCTCTGTCGAGACAATTTCTGTGCTTACAGCATGAAGATATGCACCGATGGACGCATCGGGTGCCTCGCAATTACTGGGCTTTGACT
The DNA here is from genome assembly GCA_007115705.1 of Dactylis glomerata. Taxonomy (NCBI): domain Eukaryota; kingdom Viridiplantae; phylum Streptophyta; class Magnoliopsida; order Poales; family Poaceae; genus Dactylis; species Dactylis glomerata. The sequence goes on along the minus strand of QXEO01002112.1, from coordinate 1,774,416 downwards.
CGATAAGTCCAACGCGGCATGAGTCGAAGTAGCGCCAGTCCACATGGGTTCGAGTCCGGGGACTCGAACTTGAGTAAGCTAACATTATTTTTGCTGCTGTGCAATTAACTGGACCCGACGAGTGTTCCAGGCATGTTATGCCAATCTCCATGATCATCACCCGACGCACTTCCGGGTCTCGCTATTTCCACTCATACATTCGCCTCGGCGTTGGCAACACGCTCGAGGGTTGCGCCTCGAATTGGTATTTCTTTGCCCCGGCGTTGGCAACACGCTCGAGGGCTGCGCCTCGAATTGGCATTCCTTCGCCCCAGCGTTAGCAAGATGCTCGGGGGCTGTGCCTCGAATTTGTATTCTTTCGCCCCAGCGTTGGCAACACGCTCGGGGGCTGCGCCTCGAATTTGTATTCTTTCGTCCTTGCGTTGGTAACACGCTCGGGGGCTACGCCTTATAACCCGATGCTAGGAACGCTCGGGGGCTACGCTTACATGCTAACCTTAGCATCCACTATTTCTGTACCCGGTGTTAGCAACACGCTCAGGGACTCCGCCTTATGATGTTAACCTCAACAGTCTTCAATGATATCAACTGCACTCCGTCTACTACGTCGACTTCGGTCTGCGGTATTCGGCACCTTCCGACTCGACGCCGATGACTTTATGTCGTGTCGACTCTGGTCCACGGTATTTGACTCATGTCAGCCACCTGCCAGCAACACCAACCTCTTCGCCTACAATGACCAAGCATTCGGGGGCTCGACAACAACATAGCCCCTAACGATCCGCGAAACGGCAAAGTGTTCGACAACATCATCACAGTGATTCAGCTACCATGCAACTCCATCGACCGCGACATGCAAGAACTTCATTTGGTGCCCTCACACGCGACATGCAAGACTACGACTTCAAGGCAAGATTTGAGTCTCTACCCGATTCTACGAATCGACTAGACACTCAGGGGCTACTGATGAGGGTATGACCCCTCGGGTCCTCATGTTTAGCATACCCGCTATCGGCCACGGAAGAGGCCTACTCGAAGGATACATGAAGCCCGTAAGGCCCAACACGCCAACTTGGAGTAGAAGTCAAGAAACCCCTTGTAAACCCTAACTGGCTACATATATAAAGCCACCAGGGGCAACCATAGAAATGGATCTCTTACAGATTAGACTAACAACACTCCGCCTACGGCGGCTCCCTGTAACACAACTATATCATATACTAGATTGCTAGCAGGATGTAACGATCCTCCACCGAGGGGACGTGAACCTGGGTAAAATTCGTGTGCCCCTCGTCGTTTATCGACCGCCGTCGAGTTCGCCGGATCCCACTCTCTCTCCCTATGATTCGAAAGCCCTCAAGCATGGGCATTTCCGGGGTAAAACCTCGTCAGTTATATAGAAAAAATTAATCAAACATCACTGTTCTTTTTACACTGTTATAATCTATAATTATTTTACCAGTGCACATGTATTTTGTTTATGTGCTTGAGATCAAAGCAATTGGTTTTTGAGAACAGTTGAGCAATTTTCTTTTTTGTTTCCCTAGACAAATAATGTGATTCCAAATAATTAGAAGTTTGACATTTGTCTCGATAGACAACACGCATAAGTACAATCATTCTATAATCTGGTTAGTTTTTTTATTTTATCTAGCAATTAAAGCATACACAAAACTCTCATTAATGCCCAGTTTCTTTGGTTGGCCAAACCACGCTTCAATTTTTGTTTAAGTGTATAGGTGTAAGTTGCATATTCTATCTGATGACAATAAGTACAACACAAAGATGGTGTGATATTGCTAAAATGGTGAATTTATGATATGGACAGGTCAAGTGAGTTCATGACCTATTTTTCTTCGAGCGATTCGGTCTATAGGGGCAGGCGACAAGTTAGGATTAGTGGCTAATTCCAGATATGGAGAAAGTAATCCCTTTCCAATTTTCTTTTTTCTCATCTGATTCTAAACTTTTGTGACTATTCTTTCTGAAACCTTTTTGGGCCAAATTATGTCCTTGGTTTCGTGGAGTCTCGGTGACAAGGGTATAGCTAATAGAGCCCGCTAGTTGAGTACCCCTGAGGCCCGTTTAACTAGGCCCAATTTTAATGATAGTCGAGATACGAGTTCTTACCGTATGTCGATATTGTAATCTGTATCGGACCCTACCCGATCCTCGAGACCTGGCCACCTATATATAGGGGCCAGGAGGGGACGGTGCAGGGCAGATTGAAAGCAAGCCAGGTTCTACACCCAAGTTTACTTTCGATATACACTTATTTCGACTAATCTTACCTTCGAGTTCATCCGACGCCCTATCTCCCCGATCCTAAGTCCTTCATTTAGGACATTTGTCGAGTTAACCCTCGTCAATTGGTGCACAGAGTCGAAGTAACTAGCGGCCAATTTAGCAACCGCATGGTCCTTGGTGAGCTTGGTGAGGCTCCTAACTCACTTGTCGATGTCTTGCTTCTCCATTAGATCTTCAGAGATGCGAGAAGGATCCTCCAAGCCAGAGTAGCTCCAAAGTTTGGCAAGGCGATGCTGCAGGGGTTGAACTCGGCGTTGCACAAAGAACGCCATGAGCTGAATACCCGACAATGCGCCTCCTTTACCTCCTTTCAGAGCTTGGATGCGTGTCAGTAGATGAGCAATCTGTTCCATTTCAGCATCTGAGGGAGGCGAATCCCACGATGCCAATTTCTTCAGCTCCTTGGAGGCGTCAAAGGGGGCTAGGCCATATTCGTCTTCGGGGGAGGCCTTATGGTCTTTGATGTAAAACCATTTTGTCCTCCAACCTTGGACTGACGCAGACATGGAAAATTCTAGATATTGCGCCTCAGGGCGCACAGAGACAACAACACCGCCCAGTTCGGGTTTTCTGGATAAAGCAACGTTGGGGCGGAGCTGGAAGATTGATCTCCAAAGAAGAAAGTGGGGCTCAATGCCCAGGAATGACTCGCAAAGAGTCACAAAGCAAGCGATATGGAGGATGGAGTTAGGTGTGAGCTGGTGAAGCTGCACACCATAAACAAAAAGAAGCCCACGAAGAAATTCGTGGGCAGGAAGAGAAAGTCCGCGGAAGAGGAAGGCAAGGAACATCACCCGATAACCGCTCGGGGGCTGAGGGATCCGCTCGGTGCTGGGGAACTTGATGGAGTCGCTGCTGGAGATGAGGCCGTCCGTCCTGGCCTTCTCCACCTCCTTCTGCACGATGGCAGAGGGCACCCAGCTAGTCACGGAGGTTGTTGTCTTTTCCTTAGCCATGGTGTTCTTGGACGCAAGATGCTTCATGCGCATCTACCAATCCGCGTCTGGGGGCTATGCACGAGAGGAGAAGGAAGCAGAGATCGACAATGGCGGCGGCGACGGAGAGGAAGAGCTGGTAAACAGTACAAATCCCCACTATCCCTTTATATATCTTCTCGGTGAAGGAACGTGGGTTGAGACGTGGCGAAAGGAGCGGAAGCGGCAGCCCACTAACGGGGAGAGAAATATAAAAATTACCGCGCTACCCATGAAACGGTACGCGCTCAGTAAGGATGACGTATAGCTAAATTTGGCCACTGACGTCACGAAGAGGATGAAAGATTAGAGATTAATTCAACAGATGCATATAATTGACGAGTATCAAATATGGCGACTATCAAATAAAAGATGATAGAAAAAAGCAAACATGGTTGGCGCCGACAATACAAAAACCAAGTTAGAAGACTATACCCGACAACATTCGACTATAGCCCGGGGGGCTACTACCATCGGGAGCGCTCAACGCGTACCCGATGAAAGTTATCGCTAAACTATTTCGAGTTGAAGCATGATGATGAAGTACACTATATTTGAGCCTATACTCGAAAAAAGTTTTTTTTCAACTATAGCCTCGGGGGCTACTCCCATCGGGAGCGCTGAGCGCGCACCCGACGATGTTTATTGACAAGCACTAGAGCATGGGAAGTGAAGGAGTATGCGATGAAACATTGTTACTCCCATCGGGGGTGAGTTTTTATGGTTGTATAACCCGAATATCTTCAGTCAAAATTTGACTGCGACATGTGATTCTCGAGCTACGTTATCGCAACGAAACTCGAATGCCGTGATTTATCACGAAGGTAAGACCCCAGGATCCGTCCTGTGTGGCCTAGTATACGCACATGGATGCGCTCTGCTGGTATGTATCCGTGTCTACGATGCGAAGAAAATCCTGGTGGACGCACTGGGTACCCTGAGAATCACTGGGATTCATTCTTTGTAAGTCCTAAATGCGGGAAAAGAGTGGGTTTGACCGGTATCCCAAATTCAAGTCCAAGGGGATTGAATTTGATGTAGGTGACAAGTATCTGTTCCGACAGTTAACTGACCTCTTGATCCGTCAGAGTTGTCAGGCTTGTTCATAAAAAACCCCTTGCGAAATATTATCATGAAAATAAGTCGAAAGGCCAAGTCAAAGATTTGAAGATATGAAGAAGTCGAAGAGTTGATCAAGTCGAAGATTTAAAGATTAGAGATTCAACCCGAATCTGCAATTCTGGTAGAATCTCAGGGGCTACTGATAAGGGTATAGCTAATAGAGCCCGCTAGTTGAGTACCCCTGAGGCCCGTTTAACTAGGCCCAATTATAATGATAGTCGAGATACGAGTTCTTACCATATGTCGATATTGTAATCTGTATCGGACCCTACCCGATCCTCGAGACCTGGCCACCTATATATAGGGGCCAGGAGGGGACGGTGCAGGGCAGATTAAAAGCAAGCCAGGTTCTACACCCAAGTTTACTTTTGATATACACTTATTTCGACTAATCTTACCTTCGAGTTCATCCGACGCCCTATCTCCCCGATCCTAAGTCCTTCATTTAGGACATTTGTCGAGTTAACCCTCGTCACTCGGTTTTACTGGATTATGTATTTGGTTTCATATCGTCTTCTTGCAAATAGTTGTGTCGATATTATTTACCTCTAGAAACAGATATTTTTAAGTATATAGTAGGAGAACATATTGTATAGTGCTTTACTGCTATGATTGACGCTTTTTTTTAACGGTAGGCAGATAATGTAACTCAAGTTTGCTGCTTTTTTTGCTTTGTTACAATTCGGATTCTCAGGCTCTGTGATTTTGAGTTTTTCTTTGATTTTATTTGAAGTTCATTTATAACTTCACCTGACCATGTATGGCATTTTTCACGGGAGGATCATGTACGGTTTGCATTTTATAATCACAGAGTTAATATGCGTCTTGAAAGAACATTGTGGTATAATGTTTGCACCGATGGGGGTGGTTTTATTTGCATATATATAGAATGAAAAGTGAGCGCTGTTACATCATCTGTCTAATATCACACATGAAGCCAAATGGGTACTAATCACATAGAAAAATTAAACGATAATAGAGTGTCCTCCAGCAATGGCAAGTTAAGAAGGTGCTGTGAACTTCTGCAACTGTATGATCAAAACACTGATGTCGTCCGTAGAGCCCCTGGAAGCCGCGGTATCAACGAGCCTTCTGCATGCATCCACGCGAGAAGCCTTGTCGTTGGTGATGCAGTGAGGCCTAGCGATGTCTATAGCTTCCTGGTTATCCACCTTGTCCCACAGGCCGTCCGAGGCAAGTAGCAAGAATTCACACTGCAGGTCGACAAGGAGTGTCCTGGTGTCCGGATCAGCGATCACCCACTGCTTGAGGTGTGCGTCTCCGATGCCTCTTGACACTGCCAAGGAGCTCTGCACTCGCCATGTTCCTTGGTAATTCACCACGAATCCACCCTGAAAATTAGTAACAGAGATAGCATAAGTCAGAATACTCAATTCCGGGGAACTGGAAGACACAAACAAGTTTGTCGTGCAAATTATTCAAGCCAAGGAGAGTCAGTTCTTACCAGGTTCTCGATCCTTTGCCTCTCGTCTTCGCGTGCGGCCCGGTGATCCGAGGTGAGCGCCTCCGCCTTTCCTGCCCGGCTGAGGACAGCGCGGCAATCCCCAGTGTTGGACACGGTGAGGCCGCCCTTGTGGAGCAATGCTGTGACACAGCACGCTCCCCCGCTCTCCTCCATCTTGAGGAACTCTTCGTCCGTCTTCAGGTAACCCTTCTTCACAGCGCGCTCGATTTTGTCAGTGTCACCGCCGTCCACCTTCTTAATCTCATCTGCCATGAACTTGGGCATGTTCTCGGCGGCGAACTCCGCCGCGCTCTTCCCACCATGGCCATCGAATATAGCAAACAGCGCCTGCATAGTTGGGGAAAACGAGAGGGTTCATAACTACTTTTCAGAAACTTTCAGATGAGCAAATTCATAACATGCCGAAGTTGGGTGGGGTTTACCATTTCGGGGTCTCCACCGAGGGCGACCTTGGCCACATGCCGGTCCTCCATCTCCACCCTTCTCCTCCCTCTTCCACTCCGGCAGTAGGCCGCGAACTCATCCCCCTGCTCCTCCACCTCGTTCTTCGGATCCGACTCAGCCGCCGAAGCTGCAGCAACGACCGCCGCTCCGTGTACCGGCACCAAGAGCGGCGCCGGCCGCCGCCTCTTCAGCACCGACCCGCCTGGGCCAGAGCCGGCGGCAGAGCACTTCTGAGGCGTCGGCGAGGCCTCCTCCCGGACCTGGGCGCGCAGCAGCGAGCAGGCAGTGGACGCCGGCGGCGCGGGCGACGAGACCGACGCGGAATCCGGCGAGGCGGAGGCGGCCTTGCAGGAGAGCGGGCGGCGCGACGGGGAGAACACCGGCGAGCTGGGGATGGGTACCGTGAAGGACATGGCGAGGGCCTCCAGAGACGAACGGACGCGACTTCGGTTGCGGCTCCGCCTCCTCGCTTGGTTTTGCTTTGCTTTTCCGAAACCACTACGCGTACGATGATCGAACGGACGCTGATCTAAGGATGGTGCTGCATGCAGCACTGGTGATGAATTGATGCGTCGCATGGGCCGTGAACCCGGTTCTGGCTTTTTTCCGTGATCTGTGATGAGGTTTGTATTTGGTTGGGTGTGGGGTAAATGGTCGTACGAGGGAGGGCAGGTGGGCAAGTACGCGTCGCTGACGCTGTGGCCGCTCCCGTGAGAGCTGGACTGGGGTAGCGTACATTCTGTATTGTGAACTGGACTAGCTGACTGTTTTTAATACTCCTTCCTACCACTTAATTGTTTTTAATATTAATTTATTAGTAAGATTTTAAAATATATTATAATATATTTGTATTAGCGATAGGTAGTAATAGTGGTCGAATGGAGTAATATTTATTGAGCCAGATATTTTATTGACCAAACTTTAATTATTGTGCCTGTTTTCCTTGATTACATTTCTTATCTTAGCCTTCTCTAAAGAACATATATTTTCTAACACTCAACTATATTACTATACCTCCTTTATAAAACAAGCCCTAAAAATTTGGTCACGGGTCAAAACTTCTTAAGTTTAACCAAACATATACTCCCCCCGTTTGAAAATATAAGATGTTTTAGCTTTGTGAACCTAATGTATCTAGACATCTTTTAGTGTATAGATTCGAGCGAACCTATACACTAAAAGATGTCTAGATACATTTGCTTTACAAAGCTAAAACATCTTATATTTCTAAACGGAGGGAGTAGAAGAGAGTATTAAATTTGACAATATTTGATAAATACACTACAAAAATGTATACCTTTGGTACTTAACCAAACATATACAAGAGAGTGCATGACGTCGAGTATGGCTTTCTCCCTGGTCCTTCACTGTGACCCCCATTTTACCGGAGTCAGTTGACTAGGGACGAGGGACGGGGATGCAGTTGACAACTTGAACCACCTCCCGAGAGGCAAGAAGCAGCAAAAACCTCACCATTGAAGAAGAGATGTGATGGACACTATTTCGCTAGCCAAAAATGGGCTCAACGGAGTAGGCACCAATGCAGGCCACCGCCCACCACAGCAGTCGCATCGACGCAACAAGCCGGAGCTCCTCAGACAACCACCGTGCCTCAAAAATATGCCCACAATTAGCTTGCTTAGGACTAGAACGGGCCCAACCACCATGCACGACCATGGGCAGCCAAACGCTCACCACACGCGGCAGCCACCCTCGCGCCCTCAGCACCTCCACCACAAGCCCTTCATGTGCGGTCGCATGCCATCGCACCGTTAGGGACCACCGTGCCTAGGGTTCGGGCCCTCTAGTGTGGCCCGAGCAGGGATGGCATGGGAGGAGTGGGGCCACCAATCCAACTTGGCATGCATCTCCTACATAGATGCGTGGTTTTTGCCTTCCCATTTCACCATTTCAGTTTCGAATCCTTTGTGCGTACGTAGGACACTTCTTTGTCCAACGTACGACGTGCAATCCTGTTGCCTGCTTTAGACACATGGATTGATGGCTCGATGGTGCATATCGTATGCAGATTGGTCAAAGTGACTGAAATCGACTCTTTTCTAAAACTTCAACACAAAATGAACCAGATTTATAAAAATTTCACAATCTAACCCTTTTGCACGACGCCCAACCTCGGAGCGCCATGGTTATATTTCATGGCGCCGTAGGCTAGGACGTCATGGTCGCACGACGACGTGACTTTGTTGCAGTTTTCGGTGCCATGCAGGACCATGGCGACGTACCCCATTAATGTATTTTTTTTTGCAAATCCGGTTTATTTTGTGTTGAAGTTTCCGCAAAGGATCATTTATAGCCATTTTCACTGCACTCTTTTCAGTTTGGCACACATGGTCGAATACGTTACATTCTCTAGATGCGACGCTTTTGTTCGCTTCGAAAGATACGCGTAACTGCACACGCGCGCACGAGCCAACAGCCAAGAGTGGGAAAATCCCAGTCGTCAGGAATTCAAGGTGTTCAACGCATGTCAAGCTCTGATTTTTCTTGTTTTGCTAGACAATGCATGTTAAGCCAGGCGACACGTATGCCGTTACGCCATGGCTGTTTGACTTTCCATCTGCGCCTTTCTTGCTCTGCCTTTTCCACTGGCGGACGAGATAGCCCGGCCCTATATATCGCGCGCGCTGACTTGACCAAAGATTTCATCGTCCTCTTCTTGGTCTATCGACCGGTCAAGCTTTGTCCACTGGATCATGGCGATAACTTGTGCTGCCACCCGCGAGCTTTTCCTTCCTTTGTAAGTTGGCGGTGCTGACCCTGACCGCCCCCGCCCACGAGTTGCATACTTTCAAAGTTGTCTTACCGATCGTACGTGCGTTCGGGTCAATGGCCGACTGAATCCAGGTCTGGTCTGAGCGGAGACAGGCACGTCGCCCGACTCAGCCGCTCATTCTTCGTCTTGGCTGTCGACTCTCTCTTGTTAATAAAGATGTAAACGGATATGATAATTTTTATACTAAATCTGTTACTGAATCCGTTTTAAAAAATTCATATTAGATTTATAGGAATTCAACGGATAAGGATATCCGATTTTAAACTGAACACCCGGATACAGTATAAGATATGGTATGCAAAATAGCTTCAAATATGGATTATCCAAAAACTAATTAGGATGCCCGCATCCCACGTCATTGAGCGTCGAGGAGTCCCGCATCCCGCGGCATGCCCACTCTATGATCAGGAGCCGGAGACGATTCAGCACCTATTGCTAGGGTGTGTGGTGGCTCGAGAGGTATTTGCATGGGCCCTAAACCAGTGGGATCGGTTGCAGTGGCTCCCGGAGGTAGACACAGATCTCCTTCAGTAGTGGGCGTCGAGGCCCTGTCCCAAGGCTACGGAGCGTGACCTGCTTCTATTGCATTTGGTGACACCGCAATGACGTGGTCTTTAATGGAGCCCGACCAGACGTGGAGGTTATTTTAGCGAGGATTAGAGAGGAGTACGGTAGGTGGCGTCTAGCTAGACTCTTCCGTAGTGATCCTTTTGGCTTTCCGGAGCCGGTGCCGTGGATAGGGGAGAGTAGTTCTTCTCGAACTTGAGGAGCTGCCACCTCTTGTTGGCAGCATCTGGTCGTTCATCGGCGTTGTCTCTTCTATGTGATTAATGCACCCGCTTGGGTGTATTCTCGAAAAAAACTAATTAAGATAATCCTATGGTTTTTTACCGAATAATTTGTTTTTTCAAAAAGGTTAAGATAATATAGCACAACTAGTAGTTAGTAAGTTGCCAAGATAATATACCGTAAAGATTATAGGTTTTTTTTTGTTACTAGGCTACTTAAACATGTGTATATGTTAGCTTAGGTCATGTGTGCACATTATTATTTATTTTATATTTATTCATTTTATCATATTACTATTTTTATTCTTTGTATTATTGGTTGTATGGTTATTAACTACTTTTAAATATACCGATCCGATTAGTTTTGTTTCTGCCCTGAATCCGCTCCATTTACACTCCGAATCCGTGATCAGATATATCTGTTTTCGAATCCACATCTGTTTATTATCCGCTCCGCTCTGAATTCGATAAAAATACATAGTAGAGAATATGGTAAAGATAAAATTCAATACAATCCTATCCGTTTACATCCCTACTTGTTAATCACCCCCACTTCAATGAGGACCATGGCAGTAATCAACATTATCAACTACGGCCTCATCACCTCCTCAGGATGGCAATGGGCCGACCCGGCCCTGACCTTGTGGCCTCAAGGCCAATTTGGGGGGCCGCAGCTTGACCCATTTAATAAAACCTAGTTTCATCGTTGGCCCGATGGGTGTCGTGGTTCGATCCAAACTTGAGTTTTGATCTTCAACTTGAAACACTGATCAAGATTAAAACGTGAATCTATTTTCTCACAACTACTAGCAGTTAGCTACCTCACTAATTAAGCTAATTCCGGCGAGACAACAAATCATATACGTGAAGCTAGCTAGCTAACTAGCTAGAAGACCATCAAGCTGCTTGCTTAGCTACCGCGTGCGCGTCTCGGCAATTTTGTCGGCTCGGTCGCTCGGAAGCGAATCAGCTTTACGTGCGCGAGCGGATGGATATTAGACTATGAATAAAACAATGCCTTACAAGGCTACATAGTAATTAATCGATGTCAAGTAAGCTAGCTTCTCTTCGTACACAAATGCATTGGCAGTTGGATGACGAGCTGCATATCGAGCGGCATGTCGACGATCGGGAAAGCAAACAGGAGGCAGCGCCGCTAGCGTGGAAGAGTCGGCCCTACTGACCCAATTGGTACCTCGATGCCGGCTTTATTGGCCCAAATTTTGTTTAAGGCTGTCCCACGTGTCCCATCAGCCTGGGTCACTGACCTAGTGGGCCGACCCGACCCATTTCCATCCTAATCACCTCTGGATGTGTTTCTTAGCTAAATAAGAACCTCGAGCATCCATTGTACTCCCTCCATACCGGATTATTGGGCAAATATGTATTTTAAGATAAACTTTAACCATTAATTTTAGTTAAGAAAATACGAGATATTTGATATAAAAATTATACCAACCATTGAAAAGTTCTTTTAAATATGAATCCAATGGTATAATTTTTATATAATATATTATATGTTTTCTTGACTAAAATTAAAGGTCAAAGTTTGCCTCGAAGTACGCAATTGCCCTATAATCCGGTATGGAGGGAGTACTACTTGTTCCTGCCAACAAGCACATCTATTTTGCTCTGGGCTGCGCATGTCCGAGCCAGATAAGAAACATGCATCTTCACGGGCGGTGACATGTATTTAATGTTGAGGGTGAAATCCATACTGTGTGGTTGGCCGGAATCATCGATGGTGGCGCCTATGTGCGTCGTTCCCTCTTTGGAAGCGTCGGTGTAGCATCTCTCACTTGCCTTTTTCAACATGCTCCAAGGGAAACCCTTGATCTGGTCTTCATATTAGGCGGTGGCGACACCCTTGATGTCACGTTCCCTCTGTAGGGTCGTTTTGGAGGTGGATCCGGTCAGAGGGACGTGTGTCTCGCGAGGGTGTGCAGCGGTGATAGTTTCGCTCGAGTAGTACAATTGTGTGTCTCATGTGCTCCGCCTTCCGCCATCTTGTATGTTTTGTGTTGCTTTAGGTGTAGCTTGTCGTTGTTTAAGGTTTTTTTCGATTTCCATCTAATAACCAAGCGGTGCGGGTCTCGTCACCATCTTCTATCTAATCAAGGATTTAGCTCCTGTTAACATTCTAGAAAAAATAGTTAACACACATACGAGAACCACGAGGTGTCACGTGCCCACTCCGTCAGCGACAAGGAGTCGAGAAGGACATGTTCAGGGGGCCCATAGGCAGGGCAAACAGGGCAACCGCCCAGCTCCGACAACACGAAGCCTAATACTAAAGTGTACCACTCACCACTTTCAATATACTACACTTCAATCCATATACTTTTGAAGTTTTCATAAATATGATTACGTAATCATATACTAGAAACTACTATTACAATATTTTTAAGCCATTTGCTTTAGAGATCTCTACCATAATACCCATACAAAAAAAGGTTGTGCAATTTTCCCATAAATTAATTTATGAATAAAATAATACAATGACAATTAAGTTCAATATAATGCAAGTCTTTCTATACAGTATACATTAGAATTATGTAACAAATAACACCAACACTAATATTATTAACTTTTTATGTGGTTATTATGCAACATAAGTTGTACTCCTTAAGATTGTGACACGCTAAATGAGTTCTAAATAAGTATAAAATTTTAGTACAAAAATTATTTTTGTTCCGGCTGAATTTAGGCTCGGACCGGCCCTGGACATGTTCAAGAAGTTCACACATATTTGTCTTTGTTTTGGTTGCGAAGTACATGTATTGATTTTGGTGGGGTGGATAAAAATTTGAGAGAAGGGGGAACAACTAAAAATGGAACAAAAAGATATAAGAAAAATAGGGGAAAATAGCAAAAATTGAAATGAAAAACGTGTCTCGTGGGCATCTCGTCCAATCTTCCATGTGGGATAGATTTGTTTGACTGCATCTGCTCTTAAATGCCAAGTAGTTCATTGCTTTCATCATACGATTTTTCATTATATTGATTAAACTTTTCTCTAGTGGCAAGATCATTTACTGTGAGCGTATTTTACTCTTGGCCTCACTTAAGAAAAATCCTAGATCCACTAGGCATACATAAAGTAGATTGTAAATGTCTGCCCTAGGCATCAGCCTAAGGGAATGAATGCTCGATCGACCCAATTACAAGCCATCTAATGCTGACACAACATACCGTTTGATCCCCCAACTCGATCATCGCCTTCCTGCCTTCTCCTCTATTCCGACGAGATGTGTTCTCACACACCTGCGTAGCTCACCGCTTTTACCCCCTAGACTTGGCTTTCCTAGTAGCTCTCGTCTAGAGCATGGTGGTGTCATGAGGCAACTGCGGCACCGATGGTTGGCTTGCAAGAGAGCGCATCATGGCTTGTAGTGCGGTGCAGAGGTCTGAACATCTATATAGTGCTTGCAACACCGTGTATCATCCCACAATAGCGGCGGTGTCGGCAGCCGGTTTGCATCACCAAACTTTGCAACTTGAAGCATCAGTGTCCTTGTCTTGGAGCAATCGGGCGGTGGCTGCCTGCAGTAGCAGTCAGTGGCGGAGCTTAGTGGAAACAATCCTGTGCCATGGCCCACCCTGCTCAGTGATTATTCAGCACTGACACACAATTAGTTCTTTCCAATCTTAGTGTTTCCTGTCATGTTCTTCCTAAAAAATAGTTTTAGCCCTACCTATTTTCTCTGTCAAACTCCGCCGCTGGTAGCAGTGTCCGCGGTTTGTAGCATGACATGCAGATCTGCAGCACAACAGCGTGAAAGGTCAGCTTGCAGCAAGGTGCATCATGACCTGCAACAACGCCATCCACAATTTGTAACATTATATTGGCCTAGTTTTGCTAACAACTTCATGCAACGAAGATTCGCTTTCGGAGCCAATGCCACTCACCTTCACAAGTAATGATGGCATGTATTCAACACAACAAAGTCGGCTTCACATGACTAAGACTACATGCTATATAGGGTGTCTATGTAAAGCTCTTGTGCATAGTTCCCTTTATGGTGGCAATTGTTGGAGGACCTTTTTCATAATCAGGGCGTTGTCAATGGTGATGATTGTTTCATGTTTTAGTTAATCTCTGCATGCATCTGGTGAGATCATGTTTTTTTATAATTTTCCTTTTTTGTTATGTGTACCATTGATGTCTCAACAAGCTCTTGGTATTTGCGAAGGCCGGGTGTGACCCTTTATCCAAAATGTGGGGGCCGAACTTGGGTGCTTATAGAGAAGGGTCATCGACGGAGAAGAATGGCTAGGACGGCGGTGCAGTTTGGCTTGAGCTGATGAGTGATAAAACACTCATCTTTATCGTTGTTTAAACCTGATATTAATCCATTATTATGATGGAAATATCTCTCTTGACCTCATACTAATAACTAATTATTGCTTAGATATGTAAAATCTCTTTATTTATTTATTTCTATGCAAAATGGGTGTTTTAAGGAGGAAATCAGAGCCGACTAACAAAGAATAACGGACTAGAATTTTCATCAAGTCAAGTAGGCTTCGGAGACAAGTCGTTGAAGGAATAACAACCACTGGTATGGTAATCCCCGCCCGTACCAAATGACCGTACCACGTGTCAATGACTTCGCCTCATCAAACTGAGTATTCATCGTGAAGGCACCTTGGTCATTAGAGCGAGAGAATGCTGATGAAATACAGCTCTGCCACCACAAGTAAGATCTCCATCTCCATCGAAGCTCCTTCATTGTGATCGACTGTATCATCTCCATCACCATTCCCCCTCTCTATCTTCTACTTTTTATAATATTGATTTCATCACAATTGACGGCAATTTTTTAAAACCTCTACTTTGGGGGAACCCCCCATAGCCTTTTCTCACTTTATTAAGATAAAAATAATTACAAGATATGTATAGACTATTTACAAAAAGAAACCAAAAAATGAATTAAGGAAGGCTGTCAATCCATGATAACAAAACTAAAACAGTGTCATCGTTCACCCTATGCTTAAGCATGGTGACTTCTTGTACAAAACAAGACCTCCATCCTCTAAAAGTTAGTCTGATATTCTTAAATATCCATCCATTCCTCTGTTTCCAAATGCACCAGCATGCTATGATAACAACCTCTGCAAAATAGGGGCCAAAAAGGATTTCCTGGCTTACAATTGACGACATTGTAATACTATTGTTATTAATATAATACAATGTTTATGATTGTTGATCTAATCATGAGTGAGTTGTCCTCACGGGTTGAGGGCTGAGGCCTAGCCTCGCATCAACAAGTGCATCTACTTTATTCATGGGATATCGTGTAGTATGTTAATAAAGATTTACACATGTATCCATAGTCTTTTTCCTTAATCCTAGGGCTTGATAGGTACCCATGTCTCGAAAGATTAATAAAGGTATTAAGGTAAAACTCATAATAGTTGCACAGTCCGATGTGATTCCCAGATGAGAGTGTGGATAGGGTTGGAAGTGTGGATATTATTCAGGGATTATTGGTGACACCACTACTCCTAATGGTTTGTCGTTGTTCTTAATAACTATTTCCCTTGGGTTGCTCGGAGACTCATAGTTGGATAATTGAATCCAAAGAGTATGTCGCGAGCAGACCATGGTCATATTAAGATGCACCACCCATAATATTTGAGTATCTATATTATTCATATTGACACATGTGTTCTTCATATCATATTTTTTTGTCCCATTATGTTTATTACTGCACAATAGCAGGTGAATCCTTAGCCCTCAGAAAAGATAAAACACAATTGGCATGTAAATACTTATTGTGTTTTTGGTCATCATGAACAGACTATTGAACACCTATTATTCCGGTACAAATTTGCTAGATCTATATGGTCAGTTATGCAAGTAGGGTATACCTTATGCCTATGATGAAGCCGTTGCTAATATATTCAGTAACTGGCTAAATGGTGTGGCTCATAGGTTTAAAAATACTTATTAGGGTGGAAACACTTACCGTCATTTGGTCGCTCTGGCTATTTATAAATAATAAGGTATTTCCTAAAAAAAGTTCGTCTTGCAGGTACTCTATCGATGCATGGATTTTCTCTATTTATGGTTATCTCTACAACGTATGGAGAATTGTAACCTATTTATGGAGGTGTCGATTTTTTTACCCAACATGAATGGCTGTGTAATCTTTCGATCAGTCCTCCATCGCCTTAGGTGCATATGCAGTACCCATGTGGACAACTTGTTTGTGCTTTTTTCTCTTTATGTTTTCTGAGCGGGTAGGTTTGAGCGGCTATGTGTATCATAGTTATGCAGAAACCGACTGTAAGTTTTAAACTTTTTTAAGTAATAAAACGGCTTTTATTAGTAGAAAAAAAATGAAAAAGCGAAACATGGCACTCGCCAATCTCCACCAGTTGATGCAAACAAATAAAAAAAACATAGGTCTGGTGAAACAACGATTAAACGAAGTCTCATTTGTAGTGATCTTACATCAAAAGCAAACTTCCCATGGATTCAATGAACCTAAGATCTTCTAGAAAAAAAAGCAATATACTACAATTTGATAATCCAGATAGAAGGGAATAAAATACTACATGTTGTATTCGCGTGGAGAATGAGAGGATAAAATACCGCAATCAGGAATTGAAAGTGATATGAGAGAGAAGATAAGGACAACATGAACATGGTGAGCCCTCCGTTGTGTTTTTTTGTTTGGCGCGAGTGACAAATCCAGGCTGGTCTGCAGCCGTTTGAACTTTTTATTATTACTAGTTGAATGTCCGTGTATTGCTTTAGGCTTTTAATTTATTTCTCACTAATTTTTTATTTAATACGTTCCAACAACATTGTGTTTATGTGTATGTTGTTCTTTCTTTTGAAGAATTGAGAATATCTATTTTGTTACACACATGATCTAAAAAAAAGCAAACCATATGTTGAATATTAAATTATATGTGTGATACGTCTCCAACGTATCTATAATTTTTGATGCTCCATGCTTGTTTTTATACCATTTGCCTACTGTTTCGTTACACTTAGTGGCACTTTTATGCATTTTCCGGAACTAACCTACTAACGAGTTGCCACAGTGCTAGTTCCCTGTTTTCTGCTGTTTTTGTGTTTCAGAAGTGATACACAGGAAATATTCTCGGAATTGGACGAAACAAGTTCCTGAAGTCTTAATTTACCCGGAAGCTTCCAGAGATCCGAAGGAGAGAAGGAGAGGGGCCACCAGGGCCCCACACATAGGGCTAGCACGGCCAGGGCCTGGGCCGCGCCACCCTGGCGTGAGGGCGCCTGGGCCCTCCTCTGACATCGCCCCTTCGCCTATAAAGACCCCCCGACGGAAAAAACCTAAGTACCCGATCACTTTTCCAGAACACATCGCGATCCGCCGCCGCCGTCGACCCAAAGATCGGGAGGGTCCAGAAGCTCTTCCCGGCACCCTGCCGGAGAGGGGAATCGCCACCGGAGGTCTTCTTCATCGCTATGCTTGCCTCCGACACGATGAGTGAGTAGTCTACCTTGGACTATGGGTCCATAGCAGTAGCTAGATGGTTGTCTTCTCCACCATGTGCTTCATGTTTAGATCTCATGAGCTGCCCTACATGATTGAGATCACCGTTATGTAATTCTACATGTTTGGTTTGTTGGGATCCGATGAATATTGGTGTTTATGATTGAGTTGCTGTACTGAATATTATCTTATGTTATCTCTATGTTGTTTATGATCTTGCATGCTCTCCGTTGTTAGTAGCTATCTTGGCCGAGTAGTTGCTAGTGACCCCAAGAGGGGGTATTTATGCTCGATAGTGGGTTCATGCCTCTATTTAACCTGGGGGAGTGACAGAAACCTCCAAGGTTGTAGATGTGCTGTTGCTACTAGGGAGAAAACAACATTCATATGCTCAAGGGCATATGCTTTGTTTACATTACACACTTTGCTTAATGCAATTATCTGTTGTTCGCAACTTAATACTTGTGGAGTTCTCGGATTGATTCGCCACAAGTGGATTATTAGTCATAGATGCAGTTGGATGGCGGTCTATGTATTTTGTTGTAATGCCCAGAGTAAATCTCATAGTGATCTTCTTGACATATCACGTTTATCTCTATTCTATCAATTGCCCAACTGTAATTTGTTTACCCAGCATGTGTTATTTATCTTATGGAGAGACACCACTAGTGAACTGTGGACCCCGGTCCTATTTCCATCATATTGCTATCACCTGTTTACTTTACTCGCACTGTTTACTTTACTCGCATACTTTTACTGTTTTCCACTCGATACACTCA
Organism: Dactylis glomerata; assembly: GCA_007115705.1. Classification (NCBI taxonomy): domain Eukaryota; kingdom Viridiplantae; phylum Streptophyta; class Magnoliopsida; order Poales; family Poaceae; genus Dactylis; species Dactylis glomerata. Next base: position 1,756,235 of record QXEO01002112.1, on the reverse strand, counting down.
TAACCTTTGTTTCAAGCAAACCGGTGAGATTGACAATCTCATCGTAAGTTGGGAGCAAAGTACTTGGCTGTGTGTGTGCAGGTTCCGCGTTGCAGCTAGCAAGCAAAGCTTGGACGAGGCGCCATATATAAATTGTCCGAAGCTGTCGCAAACTAGCAAGCATCACCTTCAGTCGTTTGTCTCTCCTCTCCAAGAACGATAAACCTTGGTTTCTTAACTGAGGGAAAACCAGCTGCTATACTCATCACACCTTCCTCTTGGGGTTCCCAATGGGCTGATCATTCACCACGCATCAATGTGTTTTTATCAAACATGCATAGGAGAATAACGATAATACTGTATGCACACTTTATTTGATTTTTTAAACCTGCTATTTTTTGGCAAATCCCAAATTTTGCCCCAAAATAGATTAAATAGTCATTTGTACAAAAATCTTTTAATTGAGAATAAGTTTGTGATCTTCAATTGGTTATGTATTAATAAAATTCTCATGCGTTGCCACCGCCTCTCTAGATATTATCATCTTGTGATTCACAAAATTGAATGTAGCGCCCCACCTTTGGATTAAGGTGGAACATCTGTGTTAAGTGCTATTTCCTGGATCACTGATAGCACCACACCACAGAACAAAATGAAATATTCATTGCATAGTATCAAGATTACAACGTGGATCCAGATACATAAGTCTTCAATTATTACAAATCGGCTTAGTCACATGGACTAGCTCACATAATAGAGTTCAACATAACATAAACACAACGGAAACTATGATAGTAGTGAGCCTCCATCTTCATCATGCGCCACAGGCAGTCATGTTGGAATGTAGACTCGAGATCCTAAACATCTTACTCCTCATCAGAAGAACCTGCACATTTGAATATGCAGCCCCATGTATGGGGGTCAGTACAATGATGTACTGGCAAATGACACTTATTTGGTGGCTGTTGTGAAAGAACTATCTACATGATATTTAGCTGGTGGATCTTTGGCTAATTTGCATAAAGCAGGTTTTAACCTATATCAAAACATTTTTAATTTCTTTGAAATGGTTTTTGAGATGAGCACATGAAAATCACTCGAGTCCATCCCTCGAAATAACCCCATATGATTAAGTCTATCTTGAACTACTTAGACACCCGAGTCCATCCCTCGAATGACCAATCAATTTTTTTTTAAAAAAGGTGATGAGATTCTCCTGTACAAACATAAGTGCACTCTCAAGCCACCACATACTCTAGGTCCTTCCCCTAGGTATGCAGCCCTGAACAACCACTAACTAAACCAGACACCACATACTCCAGGTCCTTCCCCTAGGCATGCAGCTCTGAGTAGCCACTAACTAAACCAGACACCACATACTCTAGGTCCTCCCCCTAGGCATGCAGCCCTGAGTAGCCACTAACTAAACCAGACACCACATACTCTAGGTCCTTCCCCTAGGCATGCAGCCCTGAGTAGTCACTAACCCAAACTATCATTCTACCCAAGTGATTCATTGAAGTTGTTACTTTTAAATAAGCAACAGACAACACTTTCAAAACAACAGTAGCAATCCTAGCAAAGAATGGGGTTCAAGTGTTGGCTACACACTACTAGGATCTAGCATTGCACAAACTTATTTGAAGAACAACCTATCATACATACTACTGGTAAAACACTAACGCAGTAGTAAAAATAGGTAGAAGAATGGGTGTCACTTGCCTTGGTAACAACCTGCACACTCATAACAATCACAGAAGGTGTTCTGCTCCTCTTCACAATCTATGCAAACAATATGGAACAAACATAAACACACTATTTCTAATGGCAACCATAGACATGTATGCAGGTATGCAAATGTCATTTTAATTTCACACACTAAGTTAGTGTGTGAAAATGTTGTAATTAGTGTTCCATGCTGTTTAGAAAACAAGTGTGGTGTTGGAAAAGCTTTCTTAAACATTTAGCAAAGCAATAAACAAATGGGTTAATTGGAAATTGTGCTAATCCTTCCCAAAATTGGTTCTGGTTTGGTACTGTTCTGAAAATTTGGGTTATGAGCCCACTGGATAGACAACAGTAATATGAAGCTACTGCAAGTGGTTTCACTCCAAAATAGTTTTTAGAAAGCAAATGAGGTCCAAAATAGTGATTTGAGTAAATTTAATAGTAGCAAGTTTGTGCACGTTTCAAGTTTGACAACTTTTGGTTCTATAATGATCTACATATTCCAAGGAATCCATAGACTACAAATTTGTAGCAATTGGACCTACATAACAAAAGTTATGAATTTTATGGTGTTTATAAGTCATTTTGCTATTTTTTTTTTCACTTCAAAACTTTGTACAGAACCACTGTTATTTCTCTGCATAAGTGTGTTCTACACATTTCAAGGAATCCAGGGATACCTGGTTTGTAAATTTTGTCCAAGTATTTGATTTTATATTGATTTTACAAGTTGCAGCCGAAATCTGGAAATTGAATTTGAATTTAAAAACGAATTTTGACTCGGTTGACCCGGGGGCTGACTAAGCGGCGACGTGGCAGTACCCTACTGGAGGATACCCCTTCGTTTAAGTGATCTATTTGTGATATTTAGATGCAGATCTAATGGACCAAAATAGTTCACCGGAATAGCTCACCGGAAAGGTCGCCGGAAACGCGTCCACGGTGGCGGTTGCTTGGTTGTCCGACGTTGTGGAGGTCTCCGATGATTATGAAGTACCGGACGGCGTAGAGGAGGACGAGGCGGAGATGATGGACACCATTTGGATCCTCGATAAAGCTCCCGGTAGTGGCGGTGAGCAGATGGAGCGGCGGCGATGTCGGGCGGTGCGTCCAACGACGATGATAAGATGCACAACGATGTCCTGGAGGTAGGAGAGGATTAGGAGAGTCTACTGTGAAAAGTAATAGAAGTAAAGATCAACGGAGATGTCGTACCAGTGTGATGAACTCGCCAAGATCTAGATTAGGACGTCGATGGTGCGGGCAATAAAGCGATCCTATGAAGAAATTCTGAGAACCAAAGTGAGGGAGGATAACTAGTAACACGCGGTGGACATGTCTTTTGGTACTGGTATGTCCTGAGGAGGGAGATCGGGAGTCTTATGCCACCGATTGGCATTCGGGGCGTCGGTTTCGTTTGGGCGATTAAGACCATAAAGTGGTGAAGTAACTCCCTGAATAAGTTGCCCATGCAATATGGAGTAAATTTCGTGTTGAAGTCAAGAAGAAACAGTCGCTGTATTGATGGGTAAAGAGAGGAGGAGGTGGCAGCCATTGGTACTGTAACGTACAAGCTGGAGGTTGAAGAAGACACGAGTTCGCTCGGTCACCTGGGCTGGTCGGCCGGGTCGGCCTGTTTGGGCCAGGCGGATGCGGCCCAGTTGGGCAGTTTATTTTTTTTTCTGATTCTTTTCTAATTTTCTGATTTGTTTCATAACTCTATCTTTTGAGCTCCAAATGCATTCAAACAAATTTCTAAAATTTTGTAAAATTCAACACAGCAATATGACACAGCAAGAAACAAGTTTTGATGATAAAAATTAATTTTCAACAATATTTGGTATGTTTCGCCAACAGGGCTTTGTTTGGGTATTCACAAAATAGGAATAGGATTTAGAAACAATCCTTTAAAACTTCAGAGAACAAACTCTATAAAACATAATATTTGAATTTTATTTCAAAACACATTCCTGGTTAGGTAAACTTTTATAAAACCTTTTTGAAGATATAATCTTTTGCTAAAAAAGCTTGCATAGGTTTGTTTAAATGCAAAAATAGTAATTTGAAATTATATTTTCTCAAAGAGTTCTTCAAGGACTAATATAAGGTTGAAATAGTTTTTCTAACTAACATTTTAATTGGGAAATACTTATAAGAAATTATTTTATAAATTGGAAACCTTGGTGGTAAAAAAAGTTTGATTTGGAAGTTTAAGAAATACTTCAGGGAAAGGCATTTAGTTAAACATCAAAAAGTTTTAAATCCCTGTGATTTTTCACACAATACAAATAAAACAATTTTTTTATCCAATTTTTTTTTGATAAAAACTTGGGATGTTACATACTAACCCCCTTAAGATGAAGCTCGCCCTCGAGCTTCGGAAAGGCTAGCAAATAGGTATGGGTATTGTTTCCCGAAGGGTTTCTCCATACTTTCAAGTATCTTCCAATGTGTGGTGACTCCTCTGTGCTCTACAGAACTTGATGGTTTCTTCTGGTAAAATAAAACACTTCCCTACCATGTCCATAACTTCTAGGCTAATCCCCTTAAGATTGTTTAGCCTAATAATTTTAATTTCCAAACAGAATTTGTATCTAATCCTCTTCTGCTGGGGTGGTGGGTGTAATTGCTCCTTCTAATACCCCAGTGGGAAAATGCATGTTTGCTTACAATGCTCTTGATATGACTAAATGTGATGCTTCATTATCAAATAGAATCCAATGCTGTAAAGGAGTTAAGTGGAAACGTACCCATCACTTCTTCAACATTGATGTGGTTCACATGTCCCTTCTTGAATGGATTGGGCTTGGCATTTTCATCTGGCTTATTCTCAGGGCAATCATTTGCAAAGTGTCCAGTCTTCCTGCACTTGAAACAAGTGATATGAGAGAGATCCCTCTTGGTTCCCGACTTCTGAGGGTGTTGCCCATTTCCTCCATTCTGATGCCCATTGTTTCCATTGTGATGACCATTGCCTCCATTGTGGTGACCATTGGAGTGGTTTCCCTGGTTTCCACCATTGTGCCCATGGCCATTTGAGTTGCTACCATTTCCATTTCCTCTAGAGGAGTGGTGTCTCTTGTGGGAGTGTTCAGTGTGAGTCTTGCCGTTGCTAAACTTCCTCTTACGGTTTTCTTCCTTCTTGATGTTGTTATCCAGTGTGATGGCCTGATCGAGCAGAGACTGATAGTTGGGAGCATAGGCCACTGACAAGGGTATCTTGAGTTCTCCCTTGAGTCCACTGAGGAATTTTTCCTTCCTCTTTGCATCAGTATCAATATCTTCAGGTGCATACCTAGACAGAGCACAGAAGTCATCCATATATTCTTTCAGTGCCCTTCCACCCTGCCTTAAACTGCGAAACTCATCCTTCTTCACATTCATAGTGCCCGAAGATATGTGGGCACTACGAAAGCCTTCTCTAAAGGTGTCCCAATCCAGACCATCAATTGGGTGAGTGATCTGGTATGTCTCCCACCACATAGCTGCTGGTCCTTCGAGCAAATGAGCCGTGAATCGCACCTTCTCAGCATCGGTGCACTCACATGTCACCAGGTCCTTGTTGACTGAACGCAGCCAGTCATCAGCCACTATTGGCTCAGTAGCAGAGGAGAACTTGTTGGGCCTGAGCCTCAGAAACCTTGCCAACCTATCCACTTGGGGTGGGGGTGGCGGTGGAGGTGGTGGTGGAGGGTTATTGTTGTTGTTGTTGTTGTTTGCATTGGCTTGGATGAATTGGGTCATCATCTGCATCAGTTGAGCCTGTGCTGCCACTAATTGCCGAATCACTGCGTTGGTGTTGTTGTTGTTGTTTTCATCGTTGTCATTGTGCATATTCCCCATGTTATATCCAAACTTTCATTAGTTATACACTTTTTGATTTGAGCAACAGAAAACCCTTGAAAAAATCGACCTTTGTCAGCTGTTCTGTTTTGACAGATTTCTGCCACTATTTGTGTTTGCCTCTTTATCGCTTTCTTTTTGAGTTCTTTTGATCATGGAACTTTTGCGGAAGTTGCTACAGTATTATATGCTTTATATGTGGTGGTTTTGAGTTGAAACCTGAAGCAAAAAGGGGTTGATTTATTATTATGCTTACACTAATGTTGCTAATAGAATTGTGTTTAGTTTTGTATGAAGGAAGTTTTCAAGTGTAGGGATTGGAGAATGATGAGATGAGTTGAAGAATGGACAAAAGCTCAAGCTTGGGGATTCCCACGCACCCCAAGAAATATCCAAGAGGTACAAGCGTCAAAGCTTGGGGATGCCCCTGAGGCACCCCTTCTTCATCGGCAAAAATCAGGTCACCTTTCAAAACACTATATTTTTATTGCTTCATGCACTATGCGTTTTTCTTGGAGTGTGAGTTGTCTTTAGTTTTCAGTTTAGTTTAGTTTTGTTTGCTGCAATAAATGGTTGGACCCCAAAAAATTTCCTTTGGAGAAGTTGCCTTGCTTTTTATTTGCCAAGAACACTCCGTTTTTCACTCTTATCGTTCAACAAGTATTCTCTTTTTTTGCTACTGCTTTTAGTTTTCGTTTTTCACCTTGATTTGTGTTCATATCTTGTTATATCTTTTCATCAAGGTGTATTTTGACCTCTGGTCCATGTTGGTTTTCATCAAAAGAGTTGAATCAAAAAAAGGTTTGAATGGTGTTGGAAAAGAGAAAAAATTTACGCAAAAAAGTGGTACAAAAAGAAGCTTGTTTAGACTATGGCTTACACTTTTGCATGTCGTGCTTGATGTGGTTTTGATAGTATGCTTAGTGGTTTTGATGTAGCATGACTTGTCTCAAATGACTGAGATTGCTTAATGAGCCTTTGAAAAAATCATGCGTTGTTTTTATTATTTGGAAGCATTATTTTGGTTTTCTCCTTGATGGTTTATTTGGGTTGACTTGGCGCATGCTCACACATGTTAGACTCATACAAAGTCGCCATAAGCCTCTATGATCATATATTTTTTGACTTTTGATGACATCTTATGCTTCTTTTAATGTTGCTTTGTCGCTTTGCATGATTATGGCCGCTATTGCTCTCTTAGTTGGTCGCTCCCAGTCTTTTGCTAGCCCTCATTTTGTACTGAGTATGAGCTCTACTCATGCATCCAACTCCTAAAAACTAAGTTGTTCCAATATGTCCACCATACATACCTATTAGCAATTTGCTATTCCAAAGTACATTTGACTTGATTTTATCTATCCTTCAAATTAAACTCTTTTTGGTGTTATGCGAAAATTGGTCAGTAAAGCTCTCATGAACTTGATGGCACACTTTACTTTTCTCGTTCTAAAAAATTTGACATTCTGGCTCTCTAATGTTGAGTTGTTATGCTTGCAAGTTGTAAGTTGGAAATTAGCCCAGCCATGCCGTCATGGGGCAAGCTTTCAACATTGCACTTCTTATTTGAGTTGATATCGTGATCTTTTGTTTATGGATACTCGCGATGTGAAATAATTTGGGAATCTTGCGGGATCATGGAGTTTGTATATGTGTTAGAGAAACACCTAGGCCGCTAATCTAAGCCATGCATAATTCATGGTGGAAATTTACAGCATGCCCATAGTGAACATTCGACGACACATCTCACAATAAAAAGCTATACCAATGGTAAATAAAAGAGATGCTGAGGTGTTCATTGTCTGTTTGTCCTGTCATTTTGATGTGGGCTTGTTCCATGTCATCGGACACGGAGGTACCCCGTTGGCGGTTCTCAATGATACGTGTATACTTACAATGACAAGAGGTTGCTTGGGACTCTAAGTCAAGTAGCATGAGGTTTGGGTATTCGTATTTCATGGGACACGAGGTTTTCAACTTATGATTTGTCAAGCATATGCTTGATGACCCACAAGTATAGGGGATCGCAACAGTTTTCGAGGGAAGTATTACCCAAATTTATTGATTCGACACAAGGGGAGCCAAAGAATATATGTAAGCCTTAACAGATGAGTTGTCAATTCAGCTGCACCTGGAAACAGTCTTGCTCGCAATGGTTTATCAGTAGCAACAGTTTTATAGTGGTGACAGTAGTAAAACAGTAACAGCAGTAGTAAAATAGCAGCAGTAATAGTAACGGTTGTAAACAGTAGGAACAAGTACTGTAGGCATAGGGATGGATTACGGGCGTTGCATGGATAAGATAATTCATGAAATCAATGAGACAAAGGCATTGCAGATAAATAATGATAAAGCATCCTAGTACAAACAATCATAGGCATGTGTTCCGTATATAGTCGTACGTGCTCACAAGGAGAAACTTGCACGACATCTTTTGTCCTACCAGCCTGTTGCAGCAGGGCCTCAAGGGAAACTACTGGTAATTAAGGTACTCCTTTTAATAAAGTACCGGAGCAAAGCATTAGCACTCGGTGAACACATGTGATCCTCACATCATAGCCATCCCCTCCGGTTATCCCAATTTCTGTCACTTTGGGGCCTCAGGTTCCGGACAACAATATGTGTATACAACTTGTAGGTAAGATCATAAACAACAAGTATTATCATAGAAATAATAACAAGTTCAGATCTGAAATCATGGCACTCGGGCCCAAAGTGACAAGCATTAAGCACAACAAGTTGCAGCAATGTCATAGGCACTAAATAAAGATACTAGGCACTATGCCCTATCAATCTCATATCAAATTACATGAACAATCTCATCCAATCCCTACCATCCCCTCACCTACAGCGGGGGAATTACTCACACATGGATGGGGGAATCATGGATGGTCGATGGAGGAGCGTCGGTGGTGATGGTGATGAAGATCTCCTCCGAATCCCCGTCCCGACAGGGTGCCAGAACGGAGTTTCTGGTTCGGAATCGCGGTTTCTGATGGCGGCGGCGCAACGGAAGTTTATCTGGGAAAAATGCCCTCTCCCTGATATTATGTCGTCAGGGGGTATATGTATGCAAGAGGGGAGGTCGAGAGGGGTCCTAGGGCCCCCTCACGCCAGGGTGGCGCGGCCAGGGCTGGGCCGCGCCACCACTGTGTGACGGCCCCTCGAGCCTCTTCTCCCTCCTGTCTTCTGGCTCCGTGGGTCTTCTGGTGAAATAGGATTTTTCATGATTTTTCCCGAATTTTTACTGAAAGTTGGATTTCTGCACAAAAACGAGACACCAGAGCAATTCTGCTAAAAACAGCGTCAGTCCGTGTTAGTTGTATTCAAAACTCACAAATTAGAGGAGAAACAATAGCAAAAGTGTTCAGGAAAGTAGATACGTTTTGGACGTATTAACTTCCCCTAAGCTTAGCTATTTGCTTGTCCTCAAGCAATTCAGTTAACAACTGAGAGCGATAAAAGAAACTTTCATGAACACGTTTGCTCATATGATGTATATATACTAACTATGTGATCAAATACTCAGGCAATTCATAATAAGAAATATGCAACTAATGTCACCTCATAGTCAAGCAAGCTATGAAAGAGTGCCAATGCACTAATAACAAGTTACATGTACATAAGAAGCTACAAGATTATAATATGCATAAATGATATGAAAGAGTGGTATCCCGCTTGCCTTTATTTGTAGAGCAAAACATAAATGCTGAGGCACCTCTGAAGTCTAAGGGAAGACTAGAAATTAAAGATATCAAAGATACAAGCATCAAAGTTATACCACAATTAACCGTGTTCTGGGACAAGCACATTACACTAAGAATAACAGCTATGCTCTCAAGAAGTGCTTAAAGTTAAAAGATGATGACTCAACATAAAAGTAAACGAATGGCCCTTCGCAGAGGGAAGCAGTGATTTAACATGTGCTAGAGCTTTTCATTTGTAAAACAGAGATAAAAATTTATTTTGAGAGGTGGTTGTTCTATGTCAACGACTAGCAATGGGGACTTGCTATCTTCCATAATAAACAAGTGAGAGCGGTTCCGAGTTCTTTGAAATTTTGGCACATTGGTGCTCTTTTATAAAGCTTTGGCACTCCTCCCCACCTTTTTCCTTTCTCAAACCATGGCTAACCGATTCCATCGGGTGCCCACCAACTTTCACATTCCTTTGGAGGAGTGCCTTTTTTCTTTCTTTTTCTTTTTGAGATTATAATGGTCTGACCAGCTCCCTTGCAAAATTAATGACGAGCAGATGAAGCTGCCTAGTCGAGGGGTACTTAATTTAGTATGGAAGATAACAAACCCATCCACTACGTCCTCATGAGCTAAAAACAGTGGCACAAAATGAGAAGTGTTTGAAAGTTTTTTGAAAGGTAGCACATGAAAATTTACTTAGAATGGCTTACAAATATCATGCATAGGAATTTATAGTGGACTCTTTGGAAAACTTGATTTTTGGTAATTGGATGCACGAGTAGAGCTCATACTCAGTACAAATGAAGGCTAGCAAAAGACTGGGAAGCGACAATCGAGAGAGCAATAACTGTCATAATCATGCTTGCGATAAAACAAAATTAATATAGGCATAAAAATGATACAAGAACTCTGAGGCAATTTAGATCATCGAGGCTTAATTGACTTTTTGTTCAGTCATATGCATGCTTGAGCATGTGCCAAGTCGATTCGAATGAAGCTTTCAGAGGAGGATACCACAATAACGTACCATAATATGAATAAAACAAAGCATGCAAGCGTCTACATGACATGCTACAGGCTAATAGTAAATTGAAACTAATCATATGAAAGCAAGAACTACAAGGCATCCATTAGATAACATATACCTTACATGAACCGACTAAGCATGTCCACATAGATGAGTATATGTACAAAAATGAAAGCAAATAGAGTTCATACCAGCCTCTTACCACATCTCGAATTGTCATATGTCGTCATTATTACTCTTCACTTGTGTGGCTTGAATAATATAAAGTGAATACCAAGCTCCAATGGAGTAACGGGAGACTGAACTCTGCAACATACTTTACAAAACCGAAGAAGAACAACAAATATTTTTGGGGTTTTCGATTTTTGAAACAAAAGCAGAAGGAAATAGCAAACAAAGCAAAATATTTTTGGGTTTTTCAAGTAGCAAACCGAAAATAGCAAGTAAAACAAACCAAAGGTAGAGAACCAAAGAACCAAATAGAGAGAAACAACGGAAATATTTTTGGTCTTTTTGTGTTTTGGAAAGCAGAAGTAAGAACGGAAACACTAGAGAAAACGAAACATGAATATACAAAGGTCCGACAAAATATGATATATAGATAAGTGAATCATCGGCGTACCTCCCCCCAAGCTTAGGCTTTTGGCCTAAGTGGAGATCAATTCCGGCTCTGGTAGCTGCCCCAGGCTGGTGGGTCATCATAGGTGTAATCGTACCTGTGCTCTCGTGAAGATGAAGCTGATGGCGCATAATCATAATAAGGCTGCTCATATGGAAAGTTCACAATGTCGGAGGGCTGTCCCAAATCCTCGGCGCCTTCCTCATCGTGCACAGGCGGCGGATGCTCCCCTATGTACGCGTCAAGCTCGTCTTCAGTAAGCGACCATCCATTCCTGCGATCAAGGTTAAAAAAAAGAGGTGCAGGCAAACGGACTGATCGATCAGTCTTTACTACCCTCCAGGTAGTCTTCTTGAAAAAGGTTAGCTCAAATGTTAAATTAATCAAACTAGCAGGAAGAGAAATAAACTTATGTTGAATCATAGCATCAAGACCAAGTTTCTCCTCGGGGAACTGCAGATCTCGAAAATGAGGCACAACACCATGCAAAGCTAACAGGCGTGAAGCTATAAGTCCCCCACAGATTCCCCCTTTCTCACGATTAATATCAAGACGGAAAGCTATTAAGGCACCCAAATGGTAAGTCCTATCACGCCTCAAAGCAGCAGCAATAAAAGCTAAATCATGGAGAGACAATTTACTTGCAGATTTCCTAGCAAGAACACATTTGGTAATGAAGAAGGCAAAATATCGAATGGATGGGAAATGAATATTTCGAGTTTTACCACCCTCTCCTGTGAAGCTTCTTCCTTGACAAATCTCCTCGTATAGTTCTAAAAATTGCCTTGGTTGTCCCCTTATCTTCTCGAGCGATCCCCACTGTGGTACTCTAATAGCTATACAGAAAACATCAAGAGGCAAGTCCACAGATTTGTTATAAATTTTATAATGAACCATGGGATTAGAAGTGGACCTACTAAATCAGAAATCCTGCACCACAGACATTGTTAGTTTAACATATTGGGGAGGTTCACCCTCAACAAAATATTCTAATCCTGCATTAGAGAGTAAGGTTTGAAAATCCTGCAGGATTCCAGCAGCACTCAAGAATGCTGAGCATGGATAGTGTGAGGGGAAAACCTTCTCTTCACGGTGAACTTTCATAACATCTTGCACTTCTAGTTCATGTTGAGAGAGTTGATATGCATTCCCCTCCATTTCTGAAATTTTTGACAAACCTCATAAAAAGTGATTTAAAGACAAGCTAGTGTAGGAAACTACTATAGAGGGTTACTAGAGAGCTAACATGCATCAAAATAACAATTTTAAGCAATAGAACAAGCATGCATACTCATCTATACTGTCACCTACAATGCTAAAATACTCAAGGAATACTTTACCAAAAGAAATTCTACTTGGACAAGTGGAGGAGTCACATACCGAAGAACAAATGCTCCAAATTTCAGCAGAAATGTTGGGCTGAGCAAGGAGATTGAAAAATCGAGGTGAAGAACAGCAAGAACTCGGGTTTCAGCTGAGTGTGTCATTGTTTTCGGGAGAGAGAAAGAGCTGGGGAAGAAGAGATGAGTGAGGGGCCAGGTGGGGCCCCCTCACACCTGGGTGGCGCGGCCAGGGCTGGGCCGCGCCACCTGTGTGTGAGGTGGCGTGGCAGCCCCACCTGGTGCCTCCCAGGTGTCTCTCTGCCCCATTTTTGACATAAAAAATTTATAAAGAATTTTCTAGAATTTTTCAAGAAACTTTATTTTCGAGGATTTTTCAGAAATTGGCATATCGATAAAAACTCAGTAAAACGACGATAAAATGATTTCAAGCGAATCAAAACTAAGCATGCAGCAGCTCTGAGATACTCTTAATCATGCAACTAAACTGAAGGAATAAAATTTGATGAAATTAAATACAAGTGAGGTGGAGTGGATGCGGTGAAAACGAAGTTTCGTTCATATAAAATCACTTTGTTAACATGGTTGATCAAGTCTTGTTACCAAACTAACTTTTTATGAGGAGAAACTTTGCATCTCACTTAATGCTTATGTTACCTCAACTTTGGTAGGTATAGTCCCAACCATAACAATTTGACATTCTTCCTTGGGCTTTCGCTCTGAACAAATAATTTGACCAACTTTGATGGTCTCAACATGCTTGATTGTATTTAGAGCATTCTTCCTATCAATCTTCTTGGGAAAATATACCGTATACTCTTTGTCATTAACATTAAAAGTGACTTTTCCTTGATTGCAATTGATAACAGCACCTGCAGTGTTTAGAAAAGGTCTCCCAAGAATAATAGACATATTATCATCTTCAGGCATTTCCAACACAACAAAATCAGTTAATATTAAACAACTGTTAGCAGCTTGAACAGGAACATTTTCACATATACCAATAGGAATAGTAGTAGACTTATCAGCCATCTGCAAGGATATATCAGTTGATACCAATTTTTCTAAATCAAGTCTCTTATAAAGAGAAAAAGGCATGACACTAACTCCAGCTCCCAAATCACATAAAGCAGTTCTGACATAGTTATTTTTAATGGAGCAAGGAATAGTTGGTATACCTGGATCTCCAAGCTTCTCTGGAACTTTACCATCAAAAGAATAATTAGCAAGTAAAGTGGAAATTTCCTCACTACGAATTTTCCTTTTATTAGTGACAATATCTTTCATATACTTTGCATAAGGAGGCATTCTAATAGCATCAGTCAAAGGAATTTGCAAAAATAAAGGTCTCATCCATTCACAAAACCTGTTGTAGTGTTCTTCTTCCTTGGACTTGTGTTTCTTACTAGGAAAAGGCATTGGCTTCTGTACCCAAGGTTCTCTCTCCTTACCATGCTTGGTGGCAATGAAGTCTTCTTTGGTGTACTTTGCATTCTTGTCAATCTTCTCTGGTTCTTCTTCAACTTCTTCTTTATCTTCTTCTTTATCGGAAGCATCTCCTGGTTCAGTTTCAGCCTCAGAAATAGAAACACTGTTAGGATCTTTACCTGCATCAGAGGATTGTGCAGTTGTTTTATGCTTCTTCTTCTTCTTAGAAGGAATATCATTATTTGAAGTGCATTGAGAATCTTGCTCGACCCTCTTAGGATGCCCTTCAGGATATAATGGGTCTTGAGTAGCAGCACCACTTCTTGTGCGTATTTCACATGCTTGCTTCTCTCTTGCAGCATTAACTAGCAAGTCTTTTTGCACCTTGGTAAGCTGATCAATTTGTGTTTGAACCATTTGAAAATGTTTAGCAAGTATCTTTACATCATTAGCGGTTCTCTCCACAATATCCTGCAACTTGTTAATAGCTCTAGAATTTTCCACCAAATGATTATGCACCATTCTATTAAAATTTTCTTGCTTAACCATAAAATTATCGAACTCATCTAAGCATTGATCAGGAGGTTTAGTATAAGGAATATCTCTTTCATCAAAGCGTTGGAGAGAGTGTACCTCAATAGTAGATGAGCGAGGGATTGGCTTACATAATTCTTCAATAGGAGGTAAATTCTTCACATCTTCGGCCTTAATACCTTTCTCCTTAAGAGATTTCTTAGCTTCCTTCATAACTTCATCATTTAATTCAATCATCCCTCTCTTCTTCGGTGTAGGCTCTATAGATGGCGCAGGGGTTGGTGCTGGTGTTGGCTCAACTAAAGCCCAATCATCATGATTCTGGCTTATTTTTGCCATTAATTCTTTAGCTTCAGCCGGAGTTCTTTCCCTGAAAACACAACCAGCACAACTATCCAAATATGACTTAGATTCATCCGTTAGTCCATTATAAAATATATCAAGGAGTTCATTTTTAGGCAATGGTTCTTTAGGCAGAGCTCTAATTAAAGAACAAAACCTTGTCCATGATTCAGGCAACATTTCTCCTTTTCCCTATTCAAAATCAAAGATTTTCTGCACAGCAGCATGTTGAGTACTAGCAGGAAAATATTTCTGAAAGAAAGCATTAACCAAAGCAATAGGACTAGTAAGAGATCTAGGAGACAAGCTATTAAACCAAGTTTTAGCAGCATCTTTCAATGAGAAAGGAAAAATCTTAGCAACAAAGTAAGTGCGGAGCTTAATATCATCAGAAAACAAGTTACTCAAAGTAGAAAGCTCATTCATGTGCTCCATCGCACTCTCATCTTTAGTACCACAAAAAGGAGTTTTCTCAACAATAGATATGTAAGATAAATCCAAAGAGAAATCATAATCCTTATCTCTAATATTTATAGGAGAAGCAGCAAAATTAGGATCAGGAGACAAATTATATCTAACAGAGCGTCTTGCAAGAAGTTCTTTAACATTACCTGCATTACGAGCAGCACGTGCTTCTGCAATAAAATCATCATTAAGCTCAATATAAGCATTATCATCATAATCATCACTAGGACACTCCCTAGACTCAGGTGAACTAATAGGCGTAACAGTGGTGTTTCCCAACTTAGCTCTAGCAATAGTAACGTCTAAAAAGGAACCTAGTGAACCACTCTCATCAAGCATAGTAGAAGCATCATCTAAATTATCAGTGGCATTTTCAATCTCAGCAGAAGTAGTAGCAGTAGCGTGTGGGTGTGGTGGTGTAAGCAACTTACTCATAACAGATGGTGAATCAAGAGCAACAGAGGTGTTGAGAGTCGTACCTCTTCTTGTAGTGGATGGCAATATATGAACTTTTCCATCACGAGGCTTACCCATGATGAAAGGATTGCAGCAAACAATATGAATACCAAGTGAACTTACAAATAAAGCTATGCTCCCCGGCAACGGTGCCAGAAAATAGTCTTGATGACCCACAAGTATAGGGGATCACAACAGTCTTCGAGGGAAGTATTACCCAAATTTATTGATTCGACACAAGGGGAGCCAAAGAATATATGTAAGCCTTAACAGATGAGTTGTCAATTCAGCTGCACCTGGAAACAGTCTTGCTCGCAATGGTTTATTAGTAGCAACAGTTTTATAGTGGTGACAGTAGTAAAACAGTAACAGCAGTAGTAAAATAGCAGCAGTAATAGTAACGGTTGTAAACAGTAGGACCAAGTATTGTAGGCATAGGGATGGATTACGGGCGTTGCATGGATAAGATAATTCATGAAATCAATGAGACAAAGGCATTGCAGATAAATAATGATAAAGCATCCTAGTACAAACAATCATAGGCATGTGTTCCGTATATAGTCGTACGTGCTCACAAGGAGAAACTTGCATGACATCTTTTGTCCTACCAGCCTGTTGCAGCAGGGCCTCAAGGGAAACTACTGGTAATTAAGGTACTCCTTTTAATAAAGTACCGGAGCAAAGCATTAGCACTCGGTGAACACATGTGATCCTCACATCATAGCCATCCCCTCCGGTTATCCCAATTTCTGTCACTTTGGGGCCTCGGGTTCCGGACAACAATATGTGTATACAACTTGTAGGTAAGACCATAAACAACAAGTATTATCATAGAAATAATAACAAGTTCAGATCTGAAATCATGGCACTCGGGCCCAAAGTGACAAGCATTAAGCACAACAAGTTGCAACAATGTCATAGGCACTAAATAAAGATACTAGGCACTATGCCCTATCAATCTCATATGAAATTACATGAACAATCTCATCCAATCCCTACCATCCCCTCACCTACAGCGGGGGAATTACTCACACATGGATGGGGGAATCATGGATGGTCGATGGAGGAGCGTCGGTGGTGATGGTGATGAAGATCTCCTCCGAATCCCCGTCCCGGCAGGGTGCCAGAACGGAGTTTCTGGTTCCGAATCGCGGTTTCTGATGGCGGCGGCGCAGCGGAAGTCTATCTGGGAAAAACGCCCTCTCCCTGATATTATGTCGTCAGGGGGTATATGTACGCGAGAGGGGAGGTCGAGAGGGGTCCTGGGGCCCCCTCACGCCAGGGTGGCGCGGCTAGGGCTGGGCCGCGCCACCACTGTGTGACGGCCCCTCGAGCCTCTTCTCCCTCCTGTCTTCTGGCTCCGTGGGTCTTCTGGTGAAATAGGATTTTTCATGATTTTTCTCGAATTTTTACTGAAAGTTGGATTTCTGCGCAAAAACGAGACACCAGAGCAATTCTGCTGAAAACAGCGTCAGTCCGTGTTAGTTGTATTCAAAACTCACAAATTAGAGGAGAAACAATAGCAAAAGTGTTCGGGAAAGTAGATATGTTTTGGACATATCAATGCTTCATAATTGTATTCGCATTAACTTTAACCATTCAAGATGCCTATGATGGGGGCAATGAGAGCTCAAAGCTAGTAAGTACCATAATTTTTGAAGGTTTATAAAACTTGCAATCACTGCTTCCCTCTGCGAAGGGCCTTCCTTTTACTTTTAGGGATTTCTATTTTCATGCCCTCGGGTCCTTAGTTGTGCTCAGTTTTCCCCAGCCGCTTAGTTTTTCCTCAGTTTTGCCCAAGCCCTTGTCTGAAACTCTCACAAGGAGCTCGGATGGGAGGAATCCCGTTAAGTTGACCGTTGGTTGGTGCTGGCAAGTGGGGCCGCTGTTGGTGCCCCGCAGTGGACACGCCTCCACTTATCCATATCATCGTGGGACCCGCAACTTGTCCACATTAGCGCGCCGGACCCACAGCTTACCCAGGTGCCCGTTGCAAAATGGGAGCCCGAGCCAGCCCCGCGCCCGCGCCCGTGCCATTGCTTCCCCCCTTCTTTCCCCGCGCCCCATTGTTCTCCTTCTCCGCCAGCGGCAGCCCTTCTCCGGCAGGCGGGTGATGTCTAGTTTCTCTTCGACCTCCCGTTCTTCATGGCCGCAGTATGGACCCGTGCCTTTGACAAGATGCCCTGACTGCCCACGCCAAGAGCCTCTGAAGCGGTCGATCTGTAAGACGAACGACAACGGCAACCGTGGACGTGAGTTCCTTGCATGCGAGAGCTTGCCATATAGAGAGGGGGATAAGGTTAGATCTCGCTCCAATTGCTCTGTTTTCTCTCGATTTTCTTGTTATTCCCTCGAATTTGGGATTTAGGGTTCACGTTGTTGTTTTCAGATCCTGAAGAAATGCAGGTATTTCGAGTGGATCGATGTGTACGTTCAGAGGCTTAAATTGCAGGAATCAATTGGCGGTATTGGGGAGCGCAATTTGGGAGGTGGGCACTTACTGTAGAGAATGCGGCGGAGAGAGGGGCCGTCCCGATTATGCCTAATGCTCCCAATGCAGAACTGGTGGAAGTAAAGGGAGAACTGAAGAAAATGAACAAGCAATTAAAGCAGCTGATCGAGTTGAAGAAGCAAGCTAATCTGATGGCTGGTTGTTTTTTTGTTGTATAATTGCGATCGGATTCTTATCATTGCTCGTCAAGCGCTAGAAGTTGTTAGAAGGGATCCCTTGTTACAAATCCATTATTCAGTTACATGTACTTGTAGTTGTTTTCAAAGTTAGTGTGTGCATTCATCGAAATTACCAAAAAAAAACAGTGTTAGAGAATATAGGAATGCTAAAGATAGTTGATAATTGTTAGAGGGGTGACAAATAATGCATTCACCGAAATCCCACAAATATGTATGTCTCATATTTATACCAAAATTATACCTTTTTTGGGACGTTTCAAATAACCAAAACTATATCCCAAACTATATTCCCTAAAAGAAAAGGAATGCTAAAGAAAGTTGATAATTGTTAGAGTGGTGATAAATAATCCATTCACCGAAATCCCACAAATATGCCAAATATGTATGTCTCATGTTTCGACCAAAATTATACCATTTTTGGGCCGTTTCAAATTGCCAAAACTATATTCCCTAAAAGAAAAGGAATGCTAAAGATAGTTGATAATTGTTAGAGGGGTGATAAATAATTCATTCACCGAAATGCCCCAAATATGCCAAACATGTATGTCTCATGTTTCTACCAAAATTATACCACTTTTGGGCCGTTTCAAATTACGAAAACTATATTCCCTAAAAGAAAAGGAATGCTAAAGATAGTTGATAATTGTTAGAGGGGTGATAAATATATATGTCTCATGTTTCTACCAAAATTATACCACTTTTGGGCCGTTTCAAATTACCAAAACTAAATTCCCTAAAAGAAAAGGAATGCTAAAGATAGTTGATAATTGTTAGAGGGGTGATAAATATGTATGTCTCTTGTTTACCACTTTTTAGTTTAACATTTTTAAATCATGGAAAATAATGCATAAATAGAGGGAATATAGTTACGTGGCAAAATAATCCATAAATGCACACGGATCGACTCCACCAACCGTTTATCCACCGACAGACAGAGAGAGAGAGGGGTGGCCACGAAGAGAGAGAGAGGGGTGGCCACGAAGAGACGGATAGGGGTATACTGCCCGTTAGATCAGTGGATCAACGGTTGGTGGAGTCGATCCGTGTGACAACTGCTTAACCAATCAGGATAAGTTTGGGTTTCTGTGAGCATTTGTGATAGTACTTGAGGGCAAAACTGAGTAGTACTAAGAAACCAAGGGCACGTAAATAGTAAATAGACTAAGGGATTCAAACAAAATAATTACAAAATGAAAAATGCGTGTTTTGTACAATATAATTCATATTGGGCTACATCAAATTATTTGCAATTCAAATATACATGAGTGTGACAATTATGGCCTCATTTAGACAAACTATGTTTTGGGGAAGATGTTTTGCAAAGGGGTTTGAGTGGAAAACCATGCATCTTCATAGCTACTAGTGATTATGAGAAGTGGCAATTTGTGGTAAAACATGATTTATCTATGTTTGTTAAGGTGGCAGGTTGCGTAGGAAGACTCCATGAGTAGGTGCCACTATGTTTTTTATTTTTTTGGATTTTTTTGCGCATGAAATGACTCAATTAGCTATGTTAATCTCATTTGTTGACTCTCTGTTGACCAGCTACTTGAGGGTAGAACTGAGTATATTGCACTTGCCAGTCTAAGTACTCGAGGGGAAAACTGAGTACATATAAATTTTTTGTATAAGGCCCGAGGGTAGAACTGAGTACACCAAATGTTGAAGGGTTAGCCTCGTGTCGCGGTGCACGCTGCAGCCGTGCATAGCGGACGCGTGTTGCGGTACACCAAACGCCACCTTCATCTTTATAGAGCCCCTCTTTCTCTCTCTCGACGCTTGCCCACTCTCTCATTCTCACTGCAACCGCCTCTCCTGTCCCATCATCTTCTCCACTTCGCGTCGAAAAAACCCCTAAGAAAAAACCCCGGCGATGGAGAAGCATGAGATGCCCATCGCCGACGTAGCCGCCGGCGCATCGGCCGCCGACGCATCAGCCGCCGCCCCCGTCCAGGCCCCCGTCGCTGCTTCCGACGTAGGCGCCGGCGCATCAGCCACCGGCGCAATGGCCGCCGCCCCCGTCCAGGCACCCGTCCAGGCACCCGTCGAGGCCCCCATCGATTGGGACCTATACAAAGACCCGTACGAACCAGTGCCGTACGTCACGCCGGTGAACCCCTACGACACCAGCATCGTCGACGACTACCCGGAGGTAACCCTTTGTTCCCTTGTTCTTATGCCATTTCAATCCTTTTGTGTTAGATCTAGCGTTATTAGGGTTCGTCTATTCCTAGTTCAATCCTTTTATGATAGATCTAGCATTATTAGGGTTAGTCTGTTCCTAGTTCAATCCTTTTATGATAGATCTAGCGTTATTATGATAGATCTAGCATTATTAGGGTTTGTGATTTGCTTTTGTTTAAGATTCAGTTAACTTATGTGAGTAATCAATTCCATCCGGTTAATTTGTGCCGATGATGATGAATATTTGGGCACAAATTGATTCAGGGTTTGGTCTGTGAACAATTGGTGTGTACAAATTTGTTGTGCATGATCTTTGGTTGACTGACCCAAATCCTGGATATAAGTGTGTCCAATGTAACTGAGGCTTCTTTTTTTCGTGTCCATATTATCATGCATGATCTTTTGTTCACTCTCTGTTCCATCATCGCTGCAATTGACTCCGTGTTTTTCGATCTTTGGTGCTACGTGACAGGTGCAGAGCAGCGACATCGACAGCGACGACGAGTCCTTCCACACCAAGACTCGTCACGTCCTCAGGAGGTTGCAGTCCGGCCATTACGATCGCCACTTTGCTCGAGGCGTTTACAGGTGCCCCTTCTGCAACAGGAGGCTCCGCGCCACCGACTTCAACTGCTTGGTGAACCATGCCGAATCCCTTGGCAGTGCCCCTGGCGGCGCTAGAGTTGGAACGACCGTGAACGTGCATGCGTTCATGGCCAAATACAAAGCACTTGGGATTCACCTGCGCAGCCTCCAAGCTTAATCCCATGTAAAATGTAGCTTATGTTGGATCTAGGGATCAGTAGTACTGTTGGATCTGTCCTGAATATATATATATATATATATATGCTATGTTGGCTGCTGTATGTAGCTTATCCTATATTTTCTCGATTTATTATGCTGCTGTGAATTTATCCTCTACTAGCTTCTAGATTTGCTACTAGATTTGTTAACATATTGGACAAAAAACAAGGGCCAAAAGGCAACAATCATTAAAGAAAGACAGAAATAGAAGCTTCTCTAGATTTGATACTAATTTGGTGAAAAGAGAGAGAACTGTTACAGAGAGAGAGAGGGGAAAAAGGCGCTCTGAAAAATGCCAATTTGGGTCGAGAGAGACAAAACCGAGCTCTCACGTACAACCAAATGCGGTCTCGTCCTGTCCCACGCGGTCCCGTTCTACCAGCCCCACGCGACGCGGCCCCACACGACGCGGCCCCACACGTCAGCACGGAACGGTCAACTAAACGGCAACCCTCCCGTCCGAGCGTTTGCGAGGGGTTTCAAACTAGAGCGAGGGGAAAACTGAGGAAAAGTTAAGCGGCTGGGGAAAACTGAGTACAACTAACGACCCAGGGGCACGAAAATAGAAATCCCTTACTTTTATATTGAGTCACCACCTTCTATCTTTATGCACCGTCTAAGA
Source organism: Dactylis glomerata (assembly GCA_007115705.1). Classification (NCBI taxonomy): domain Eukaryota; kingdom Viridiplantae; phylum Streptophyta; class Magnoliopsida; order Poales; family Poaceae; genus Dactylis; species Dactylis glomerata. The sequence continues at coordinate 1,734,478 of QXEO01002112.1, read as the reverse complement.
GGGCATAGTTGTCATTCTGAGTATCATGTGCATTGTCCCAAAGTTTTCATTGATTGATTCATGATATTGGTTTCACTTGTTCTTAAATTACTTGTATCTAGTCGCCCTCTTAAACTTGAAGGTGTCCTATGCATTTATGTTTTGCTCTCTCATGAAGGACAAGCTGAAAACCATTTGTATGTTTTTCCATATAATTTGAACACACGTTTGACTTTCATTGTTTCATTTTCATGATCTTTTGTTTGTGTTCTTTTTCATGTTATAACATGGTTGCTAAGTTGCTTCTATCAAGATTATATCTTTCATGCCCATGTTTTAAGTTCTTTTGATCGCAGCACTCAATGCTTTACATAGATGATCAAGATTGTGTAGGTGTATGTCACCTCAAAAATTATTTCTTTTGTTATCACTTACCTACTCGAGGACGAGCAGGAGTTAAGCTTGGGGATGCTGATACGTCTCAAATGTATCTATAATTTTTGATGCTCCATGCTTGTTTTTATAACATTTGCTTAGTATTTCGTTACACTTCGTGGCGTTTTTATGCAATTTCTGGAACTAACCTATTAACAAGATGCCATAGTGCCAGTTCCCTGTTTTCTGCTATTTTTGTGTTTTAGAAAACTTACATAGGAAATATTCTCGGAATTGGACGAAACAAAGCCGAATGTCCAGATATTAAACGAAGCTTCCAGAACACCGAAGAGGAGACGGAGCCGAGCCAGAGGCTGGCCTCACCATAGGGCGGCGCGGCCTGCGCCTGGCCCGCGCCCCCTATGGGTGAGACCACCCTGGTCCACCTCTGACGCTGCCCCTTTGCCTATAAAGACTCCCCGACGGGAAAAACCTAAGTACCCGATCAATTTTCCAGAAACACATCGCAATCCGCCGCCGTTGTTGACCCGAGATCGGGAGGGTCTAGAAGCTCTTCCCAGCACCCTGCCGGAGAGGGGAATCGCCACCGGAGGTCTTCTTCATTGCCATGCTTGCCTCCGGCGCGATGAGTGAGTAGTCTACCTTGGACTATGGGTCCATAGCAGTAGCTAGATGGTTGTATTCTCCACCATGTGCTTCATGTTTAGATCTCGTGAGCTGCCTTACATGATCGAGATCACCGTTATGTAATTCTACATGTTGTGTTTGTTGGGATCCGATGAATATTGGTGTTATGATTGAGTTGATGTGCTGAATCATATATCTTATGTTATCTCTATGTTGTTTATGATCTTGCATGCTCTCCGTTGTTAGTAGCTATCTTGGCCAAGTAGATACTAGTGACTCCAAGAGGGGGTATTTATGCTCGATAGTTGGGTTCATGCCTCTATTTAATCTGGGGGAGTGACAAAAACCTCTAAGGTTGTAGATGTGCTGTTGCCACTAGGGAGAAAACAATATTCTTATGTCCAAGGGCATATGCTTTGTTTACATTACACACTTTGCTTATTGCATTTATCTGTTGTTCGCAACTTAATACTCATGGGGTGTTCGGACGATATCCCCGTGGGTGGATTATTAGTCATAGATGCAGTTGGATGGCGGTCTATGTTTTTTGTTGTAATGCCTAGAGTAAATCTCATAGTGATCCTCGCGACATATGCACGTTATCTTTATTCTATCAATTGCCCAACTGTAATTTGTATACCCAGCATGTTGTTATTTATCTTATGGAGAGACACCACTAGTGAACTGTGGACCCTGGTCCAATTTCCTTTATATTGCTATCACCTGTTTACTTTACTCGCATTGTTTACTTTCTTGCATACTACTATTGCTTTCCACTCGATACACTCATACCTTTGTTTACAGCAAACCGGTGAGATTGACAACCTCATCGTAAGTTGGGAACAAAGGATTTGGTTGTGTTGTGTGCAGGTTCCGCGTTGCTACTAGTTGAAGACGCGCTAACAAGAATCATTAACGGCACCCTTGTTGGAGTGTCACTAAGCTAGCAAGCATCACCTTCTTAAGTTTGGCTTTCTCCTACTGGTTTGATAAACCTTGGTTTCTTACTGAGGGAAAACTACTACTGTGCTCATCATACCTTCCTCTTGGGGTTCCCAAATGGTCGGCGATCTATATATCCACCGGCGACATCAAACCCCCAAAAGCAGAACATCATCCTCCAAATTTTTATCTACACTGATCTTTCCTTGTCCTGAAACTATTCCAGCAAAACACACTGAAGCTCCCCGGCACAATCCTTGAACCAACACATAAAAAATCGAATTTGTCCCAAAACACCAGATCTTGTTTATATTGGATGCAGCAGTTGTGCTGGTTGTGGGTTTACCAGACTCAGCTGCTGGCTGACGGCGATGGTGTCCAGTGGGGCTTTGTTGAGAGCATATTCGAGAGAACCTATACCTAGACAAAAGAAACCAAGCGTGGATGCGATGATGAGTTTTAGGGATTAATGGAGATGGCGTGCTGATGGGGGGCAGAGGGCGAGATGAGAACTGGTTCAATGAACTTGACTGGTCACAATTACCGCCGCTGTCAGCAGAGGCCAATGTTTAGGGTGTGTAGACAAGTACTTGTATATTCTCATAACTTCGGCCTGATTTGCTTGTTTGGAGGTAGCCCATGGATCCTGATTTGATACCCCGAGGGCAAGAGCCAATTTATGTTCTGCTTGGTGTGTGTTTTGTAGATCTTCTGTATGGGTGGATGTATGCTTGTTATTTGTTGGATGTTTTTGCAACTTGCATTGACTGAAGAAAAGATGGTAGAAGTGAAATACGCAAACAATATTTTAGTGATTACATGTCTTATTTCTGATTGCAAGCTGTTACTGACTCGGTACTACACAGATTAAAGGTCCTTTTTTCACTTGTCAATTCTTGCTCTTTTTGGCTTCTGCGGGGTAGCCGCTGAATAATCTCATCTTAAGAATAAAGTCCAAATTTGGTGCAAAATATTGGATAGAGTAATCTAGTGGATATGTCATGTATATGCTTTATCATGTTTGTGGGTGGAGTTGTCAAGCTTTCTGCTAATTGATTTGTACATCTCGTCTCCAAATAAACCAGGTAAATGCGATTAGATAAGAAGTTGAATGTTATTCATTATGCTAGTAAGACTCTTGATGCTGCTCAAAAGAATTATGCTACTACTGAAAAAGAGTTCCTAGCTGTTGTCTTTGCTTGTGATAAGTTTAGACCTTATATTGTTGATTCGAAAGTTACTATTCATACTGATCACGCTGCTATTAGGTATCTTATGGACAAAAAGATGCTAAGCCCAGGCTTATTAGATGGGTGTTGCTTTTACAAGAGTTTGATTTGCATATTGTAGATAGGAAAGGTGCTGAAAATCCTGTTGCTGATAACTTGTCTAGATTGGAAAACATTTCTTATGATCCTATTCCTGTTAATGATAGTTTTCCAAATGAACAGTTGGCTGCAATAAAGGTAACCTCACGAGAGAGTCCTTGGTATGATGATTATGCTAACTTTATTGTTTCCAAGTATTTGCCTCCAACCTTTATAGCTCAGCAGAGAAGGAAATTCTTTTATGACTTGAGGCATTATTTTTGGGATGACCCACATTTATATAAAGAAGGAGTGGATGGTACTATGCGAAGATGTGTTCCAGAATATGAACAACTAGAGATATTGAGGAAATGTCATGGCAGTACTTATGGAGGACATCATGCTGGAGATAGAACTACACAAAAGGTTCTACAATCAGGTTTTTATTGGCCTACCCTTTTAAAGATGCAAGAAAATTTATTTTATCTTGTGATGAATGTCAAAGAGTTGGTAATATTTCTAGACGCAATGAAATGCCTATGAATTACACTCTTGTTATTGAACCATTTGATTGTTGGGGATTTGACTTTATGGGTCCTTTTCCTCCTTCAGAAGGTTATACTCATATACTTTTTGTTGTTGATTATGTTACTAAGTGGGTAGAAGCTATACCTACGAAAAGTGCTGATGGTGAGACCTCATTAAAAATGCTTAAGGATGTTATTTTTCCTAGGTTTGGTGTGCCTAGATATCTTATGACTGATGGAGGTTCTCATTTTATTCATGGTGGTTTTAGGAAGACCCTTGCTAGATATGATGTTAATCATAGAATTGCTTCAGCTTATCATCCCCAAACTAGTGGGCAAGTAGAGTTATCAAATAGAGAGATCAAGTCTATCTTGCAGAAGACTGTAAATAGATCTAGGAAAAATTGGGCTAGTAAGTTAAATGATGCTTTATGGGCTTATAGAACTGCTTATAAGAACCCCATGGGAATGTCTCCTTACAAAATGGTTTATGGAAAAGCTTGTCACTTGCCTTTAGAATTAGAACACAAAGCTTTTTGGGCAGTGAAAGAGCTTAATAGAGATTTTAAGCTTGCTGGTAAGAAAAGGTTGCTTGATTTGAGTTCTTTAGATGAATGGAGAAGTGAAGCTTATGAAAATGCCAAACTCTTTAAAGAGAAAGTTAAGCAGTGGCATGACAGGAGAATTCTTAAGAGAGAATTCCATGTTGGTGAGAAAGTTCTATTGTATAGGTCTCATCTCAGATTTTTTGCCGGAAAATTATGCCCGAAATGGGAAGGACCCTTTATTATTGAAGAGGTATATCATTCCGGTGCGATAAAGATTGCTTCGCTTAAAGATAACACTACGCAAGTGGTGAATGGGCAAAGACTCAAGCATTATATTTCTAGAGATTCTTATGATGAAGATATTGATATTATTCAAGTGGTAACTCTGGAAGAATTCATCAAATAAAAAATGCAGGAAACTCCAGAGTCCATTTTGGAATAGGTAACAGTTCTAGTCAGAAAAGGTTCGTGTTAAATTTTTCTGCTTATACTTTTGTTGTTTTTATTAAATATAAAAAATTACAAGACGAAAACGAGTAGGAAATGGTGCCGGAGGCACCACACCATACCATGGCGCGGGCCCCCTGCTGGTCGCGCCACCTGGTGGTGTGGTCGCCTTGGAGTTCGTTTCAGACCCAGTTTCATCCTATGCCTTCCTTTTGTTGTTAAACTTTCACCTATATAATCCCCCGGAATCCCCGAGGTCTGTATATCATTTTCTCGTCATGTTTTTGTTTCGATCTGTTTCTGTCAGGAGCTGTTCTCAGTTTTAGAGGCACCATGGCTTCTGCTAACAACGACAAGGGCAAGAAGCCTTTGAAGGATGATCACCAAGACCCCAAGCTGAAGGAAGGACAAATTGCTGCAGGATCAAGGGCAAGAGAACCTACTTTTGTAGGATTAATTAACACTGGACGTGCTTTTTCTCATAATATGCAGGGACCAATACCACCAATTCGAGACCTAAGCTCCTTCCCTGCAACAGAGGAAGCCCTTCGGGTCACCGATGAGTTTTTCGATAAATATCGAGTTTGAAGAGGGAGGTGGAGATACTTCAAGAGGAGAATAGCAGGCTTCGCAGGATGTGGAGAATTTTCTCGCCCCAATCATGATCGCACCACCACCACCGAAGGAGTAATTCGTCATTGGTATTGGCATCCCCTTGGCTTGTTCCAAGCTTGGGGGAATGTCGTGGTATCACATCATTATCTTTTACCCATTTACTTTTCAGTAGTCATATCATGAGTAGAGAAGTTATCATATAGGATAGTTTGCAGTATGGAAGTATCTCTCCTTTAGTTAGTTATCTATGTATCCCTTGGTGTGAGTTGCGGTTATAAAATATTAATGAGAAGTCTTATCATTTACTTTCTGCACACTTTATTTTAGTTTGCAATTTTTGTTATATGATTAATCTTATTGATTAGTATTGGTATCACTTTAGGAGCATGAGTAAATCCAGTTGGTTATGGCAAACTTAGCAATGGTCAGTAGCAACAATACCTTGAGGCTTGAGTAGAAAAGAGGGAAATACATGTAGATACATTATTTCATTATCTTTCTTTCTTGATTGGCTCATAAAGCTTAGTATTCTCAAGTTAAGATCGTTTGTACTTCCAAGGAAGATTGCATGATTGTTTTCTATCACATGTATGCTTGTTTGTTTCACTCAACTCTTATGCTTGCTACTCAGCCTTGCTAGCCAAAAACCTATACTGAGAGGGAATACTTCTCGTGCATCCAACTCCCAAAAACCAAGTTACTCCAAAGAGTCCACTATAAATTCCTATGCATGGTATTTCAAGCCATTCCAAGTAAATTTTCATGTGCTACCTTTCAAAACCTTTAAATACTTCTCATTTTGTGACACTGTTTTTAGCTCATGAGGACGTAGTGGTTGGGTTTGTTATCTTCCATACTAAATTAAGTACCCCTTCACTTGCATGCTTCATCTGCTCGTCACTAATTTTGCAAGGGAGCTGGTTAGACCATTATAACAAAAAAAAGAAAAAAGAGAAAAAGGCACTCCTCCATGGTATGAGAAAGTTGGGAGGTACCCGAAGGATTCGGTTAGCCATGGTTTGTGAAAGGAAAGGTGGGGAGGAGTGCCAAAGTATAAAAAAGTGCATATAAATGCCTTTATCAATAATTTGGAACCGCTCTCAACTTGTTTAGTATGGAATATAGCAAGAACTCCATTGCCATTCGTTGACAGGAACAACCACCTCTCAAAACAATTTTTATCTTTGTTTTACAAATGAAAAGCTCTAGCACATGATTAATCCCTGCTTCCCTCTGTGAAGGGCCTATCTTTTACTTTTATGTTGAGTCAACCTATTCACCTCTATCTCAAGCAAGCATTTGAGTTGTTGTGATCCAACCATCCATATGTTGATTTTTGCAATCATGTCTTTTATCCTTCCTTGTTTAGTACAATGCTTTTATCTAAATGAATATGTCTTTGAAAGCTATCAATGACCGTAAAGAGATTGTTATGATTGAGCATGTGATTTTTGCAATATAAGATCTGATATTAAGACTCCGATTGATATATAAGTACAATCTGTTTATTGTTCTCTGACCAAGAACAAAGGTTTGCCATCACCAATCATGATTTACCTTGTGCACCTTTATTGTGACTCCTTTTCTCATTGCAAGTTAAATTATATAAAGGGAAGTTGCTGTCTATTATGACTTGTGTATTGGTAAGTGTGATGCTTCTTGTCCGTATTTTGTTTATCGACACTTCACTCCATAAACCTGTGGTCATGTTTACTGAGTTCAGTTTCGCTTGGGGACAAGCGAGGTCTAAGCTTGGGGGGTTGATACGTCCATTTTGCATCACTATTTAATATCATAATTTACTGTTATTCATTGATATATTTCATATTTAGAGATAATACTTATGTTATTTCCACTATTTTGCATGTTTGATGATTATTGGAGAATTCACTGCCGGAGTGAGGATTCTGCTGGAAAAAGGACCGTCAAGATACAATATTTCTGAAGACCAGCAATTCCAGGAAAATACCTAGAAGTTCCTATTTCGCCAGAAGACGGAAGTAGCTAGAAGGAGAGGGCGAAGTGAGCCACCAGGGGCCCACACCACCTAGTGGCGCGAGCTAGCCCTAGGCCGCGCCGCCTGGTGGTGTGGCCATCGCCCCCTCATGTATATCGTCTCCCCAAAAACCTAAGACCAGGGGAGGATCGCAGAAAGACTTCGCGGCCTCTGCGGGACAGAAAACACACAGAGAGAGGAAGCTCTCTGGCAGGTAGAAATATGCTGGGGAAATTCCATCCCGGAGGGGGACATCATCGCCATCGTCACCATCATTGAGCTGGGCTTCATCGGGATCATCATCACCATCACCATCGCCACTAGCACCTTTATCACCATCATCACCACACCATGCCGCTGTAACATCTTGGGGTGAATCTTGTCTAGTTCATAGGGGAAACTTTCCCGGTGTTGATTACTACTTGTAGTTGATGCTATTGAGTGGAAACGTTGAATTGAGGTTTATGTCCAGATTGTATTCACCATTATTTCATCTCTGATCATGATCCATATGATGTCTTGTGAGTAGTTCGTTTAGTTCTTGAGGACATGGGAGAAGTCAAGATGTTAGTAGTGGAACTATGTTGAGTAATATTTAATGGTTTGATATTTATGTTGTGGTGCTATTCTACTAGTGGTGTCATGTGAACGTCGACTACATGATACTTCACCTTTATGGGCCTAGTGGAATGCATTGTGTATTTGGCTACTAATTGTGGGGTTGCCGGAGCGACAGAAACCTAAACCCCCATTAGGAAACCATTGCACTAGGGAGTGTAGGATCTCAGAGTTTAAGGCTGTGGTTAGATTTATCTTAATTACTTTCTTGTAGTTGCGGATGCTTGCAAGGGGTATAATCACAAGTATGTATTAGTCCAAGTTGGGGTAGTGCATTAGTATAGGTTCACCCCCATAACACCTATCAAACCAATGAAGATTAATCAACTGTATGAAGCGAAAGCACTTGACGGAAACTCCTATGTGTCCTCAAGAATGTTTGTTTATCATAAGTAACACAACTGGCTTGTCCTTTGCTCTAGAAAGTATTGGGCCACTCGCAGCAATTATTATTACTGTCTTTTATTTACTCGTACTTTATTTATTTGCATTATCAAATGCCCCTGAAAACTCGTTTGCTAGTATTTACAGTGATTCCTTGATCATAAATGCTTGTCAACACCTTCTGCTCCTTGTTGGGTTCGACAGTCTTATTTATCCGAAAGTACTACGATACACCCCGTATACTTATGGGTCATCACAGCTCCTCGGCACACCTATGGCAGCACCCCTGCCCCATGATACATCCAAAACGTATCTACTTTCCCGAACACTTTTGCTATTGTTTCTCCTCTAATTTGTGTGTTTTGAATACAAATAACACGGACTCACGCTGTTTTCAGCAGAATTGCTCTGGTGTCTTGTTTTTGTGCAAAAATCCAACTTTCAGGAAAAATCCCGGAAAATATTGCAAAAATTCTATTTTGCCAGAAGACCCACGGAGCCAGAAGGAGAGACGAAGGGAGGCAGTGGCCTGGGCTCACCACCAGGGGGCGCGGCCCAGGCCTGGCCGCGCCCACCTATGGTGAGGCCGCCTCGGCCATCGCCTCGACCCCTCCTTCCGCCTACATATACCCTCTGACCTGAAAGGGGCGGGGGTTCGGCGTTTTTCCCAGATAGACTTTCGCTGCGCCGCCACACCCAGAAACCATGATTCGGAACCAAAAACTCCATTCTGGCACCCTGCCGGGACGGGGATTTGGAGGAGATCTTCATCACCATCATCACCGACGTCTCTCCATCAACCATCCATGACTCCCCCATCCATGTGTGAGTAATTCCTGCTGTAGGCGAAGGGGATGGTAGGGATTGGATGAGATCATTCATGTAATTTGCTATGAGATTGTTAGGGCATAGTGCCTAGTATCTATTGCTAGTGCTTATGACGTTGTTGCAACTTGTTGTGCTTAATGCTTGTCACTTTGGGCCCGAGTGCCATGATCTCAGATATGAACTTGTTATTGTTTTATGATGATACTTGTTATTTATGATCTGACCTGCAAGTTGTTTACACATATTGTTGTCCGGAACCTGAGGCCCCAAAGTGACAGAGATTGGGATAACCGGAGGGGATGGCTATGATGTGGGGATCACATGTGTTCACCGAGTGTTAATGCTTTGCCCCGGTACTTTATTAAAAGGAGTACCTTAATTACCAGTAGTTTCCCTTGAGGCCCTGCTGCAACAGGCTGGTAGGACAAAAGATGTCGTGCAAGTTTCTCATTGCGAGCACGTATGACTATATACAGAACACATGCCTATGATTGTTTAGTACTAGGATGCTTTATCATTATTTATCTGCAATGCCCATGTCTCACTGATTTCATGAATTATCTTATCCATGCAACGCCCGTACATCCATCTCTATGCCTACAATATTTTATCCTACTGTTTACTATTGCTATTATTACTGCTTTTATTTTACTACTGCTATTACTGCTTCACTACTATCACCACTATAAAACTGTTGCTACTGATAAACCACTGCGAGCAAGTCTGTTTCCAGGTGCAGCTAAATTGACAACTCATCTGTTAAGGCTTATAAATATTCTTTGTCTCCTCTTGTGTCGAATCAATAAATTTGGGTTTTACTTCCCTCGAAGACTGTTGCGATCCCCTATACTTGTGGGTCATCAAGACTATTTTTTGGCGCCGTTGCCGGGGAGCATAGCTTTATTTGTAAATTCACTTGGAATTCATATTGTTCGCTGCAATCCATTCATCATGGGTAAACCTCGTGATGGAAAAGTTCCTATATTGCCATCCACTACAAGAAGAGGTACGACTCTGAACATCTCTGTTGCTCTTGATTCACCATCTGTTATGAGTAAGTTGCTTACACCACCACATGCACACGCTACTGCTACTTCTTCTGCTGAGTTTGAAAATGCCACTGATAATTTAGATGATGCTTCTACTATGCTTGATGAGAGTGGTTCACTAGGTTCCTTTTTAGATGCTACAATTGCTAGAGCTAAGATGGGAAACACCACTGTTACACCTGTTAGTTCACCTGAGTCTAGGGAATGCCCTAGTGATGATCTTGATGACACTTATATTGAGCTTGATGATGATTTTATTGCCGAAGCTCATGCCACTCGTGATGCTAATGATGTTAAGAAACTTTTAGCAAGACGTGCTGTTAGATATAACTTATCTCCTGATGCTAAGTTTGCTGCTTCTGCCATAAATATTAGAGATAAGGATTATGATTTCTCTTTAGATTTATCTTTCATATCTATTGTTGAGAAAGACCCTTTTTGCGGTTCTGAAGGTGAAAGTGCTATGGCCCATATGAATGAGCTCTCTACTTTGAGTAATTTGTTTTCTGATGATATTAAGTTGCACACTTACTTTGTTGCTAAGATTTTCCCTTTTTCATTGAAAGGCGCAGCTAAGACTTGGTTTAATAATTTGTCTCCTGGATCTCTTAATAGTCCTATTGCATTAGTTAATGCTTTCTTTCAGAAATATTTTCCTGCTAGTGCTCAACATGCTGCTGTGCAGAAAATCTTTGACTTTGAACAGGGAAAAGGAGAGATATTGCCTGAATCTTGGGCAAGATTTTGCTCTTTAATTAGAGCATTGCCTAAGGAGCCATTACCTAAAAATGAACTCCTTGATATATTTTATAATGGACTAACTGATGAATCTAAGACATATCTGGATAGTTGTGCTGGTTGTGTTTTCAGGGAAAGAACTCCGGCCGAAGCTGAAGAACTAATGGTTAAAATAAGCCGGAATCATGATGATTAGACTCTAGTTGAGTCAACACCAGCGCCAACTCCAGAGCCAACACCGAAGAAGAGAGAAATGATTGAATTAAATGATGAAGTTATGAGGGAAGCCAAGAAATCTTTTAAGGACAAAGGTATTAAATCCGAAGATGTGAAGAATTTACCTCCTATAGGAGAATTATGTAAGCCAATCCCTCACTCATCTACTATTGAGGTACACTCTTTCCAATGCTTTGATGATAGAGATATTCCTTACTCTAAACCACCTGACCAATGCTTAAATGAGTTAGATAATTTTATTGTTAAGCAAGATAATTTTAATAGAATGGTGCAGAATCATTTATTGGAAAATTCTAGAGCTATTAACAAGTTGCAGGATATTGTGGAGAGAACCTCCAATGATGTGAAGATACTTGTTAAACATTTTCAAATGGTTTAGACTCAAATTGATAAGCTTACCAAGGTACAAAAAGACTTGCTAGTTAATGCCGCAAGAGAAAAACAAGCATGTGAAATACGCACAAGAGGAGGTGCTACTACCCAAGACCCCTTATATCCTGAAGGACATCCTAAGAGGATCGAGCAAGATTCTCAACGCACTTCAAGTGATGATATTCCTTCCAAGAAGAAGAAGAAGAAGCATAAAACAGTTGCAGAATCTTCTGAAGCAGGTAAAGATCCTCATAGTGTTTCTATTTCTGATGCTGAAACTGAACCAGGTGATGCTTCCGATAAAGAAGAAGTTGAAGAGGAACCATAAAAGATTGCCAAAAATGCAAAGTACACTAAGGAAGACTTCATTGCCAACAAGCATGGTAATGAGAGAGAACCTTGGGTGCAGAAACCAATGCCTTTTCTTGGTAAGAAACATAAATCCAAGGAAGAAGAACACTACAACAGGTTTTGTGAATGGATGAGACCTTTATTTTTGCAAATTCCTTTGACTGATGCTATTAGAATGCCTCCTTATGCAAAGTATATGAAAGATATTGTTACTAACAAAAGGAAGATTCCTAATGAGGAAATTTCCACTTTACTTGCTAATTATTATTTTGATGGTAAAGTTCCAGAGAAGCTTGGAGATCCAGGTATACCAACTATTCCTTGCTCCATTAAAAATAACTATGTTAGAACTGCTTTATGTGATTTGGGAGCCGGAGTTACACTGGTGGAAAAAGGGCCTATGGTCCCGGTTCATTTGGGCCATTGGTCCCGGTTGCCGAACCGGGATCCATTACTCGGGACCAATGCCGGTCCCGGTTCCAGCACGAACCGGGACCGATAGGTCTCCATGTGGACGCGCTGCGGCGCGAGGGGGCCTGGGTCATTGGTCCCGGTTCGTAGAACGAACCGGGATCGTTGATCCAGGTTTTTTTTTCCATTTAGGGTTTAGGGTTTTATTTGGTGTGTTTTGTATTCAATTTAATGGTATTATATATATACAGCAATAATGAAGGAACCACACTATATATATATTACACATCATGGTCACGAATATATTATTCACCGTCTCATCCGTCGTGCTTGGTCGCTATTACAATCGGTAACTCACACAAATTTGATTTTACATCTTCTTTTTTACACTTCACCCTTCTAAATGAACCGGGTAATAGTATTCTCCTTTCGGATCTATGACTTGTTCTAATAAGAATCCGGCAATTTCCTCTTGAATTGCTTGCACGCGTTCCCGTGGTAGAAGACCGTCCCGCATCCGTTCGATCTAATTTAAAGAAGGGGATCAATATATATGAATGAAACTAAACACAGTTGATGGTAATAAAATAATGTTGAGATTATTGTTTATCGTACTTCAAGTTTTTTGATGTTTTGGTCTGCACCCTTCTCTTTGGTCGTCTGGCGAATGAACTCGCAGACATAGTATCCACATAAGTTATTCCCAGCTTCTTGCCTCAAGCACTTTACGAGAACGGAGTTCAATCAAAATAAGAATCAAGCATGATAATTGTATTGAAACTAGAATCAAAGAGATGCGTGGATCTAGCAAGTAGTACTTACATTCAATGGTTTAAATATAAGCTCTGGTTTCCAAACACCCCTAGTGTTGGTGGTGAACCGTTTCCAAGCCTTCTGGAGGCATTCCTGCATGTTCGCCCAATTTCCTAAAGGTGTGCGTTTTGAGTCCATGACTTTGACTACTCCTTCGTCAACACTAATGATTAACAGAATAAAGTGGAAGCTGCACAGACATAACGAGTCAAATAGCTTAACATCGAGTAAAGCGAAAACAAAATGTGTACAAGACAGTAACACTCACTCGAAGTTGTAAGGAAATAGTATTTCCCTTTTGTTGCTGAAATACTTCAACGATTGTACCAAGTTATCCTCTGTCTCTTTGGTTTTTTTTTTAGAGTATCTTCATGAACGAAATTGCAGTCAACGAACCCAAGGTCAAAGATTCCTCCTCGGTCGCATTTGAGAATCTTCATTCTGCATATATAATTAGTATAATGATGAGTAAGATTATACAAGCAACGAATGAGCTGAGCTAGAAAGACTTAATAATACTTACAGGCAATAGGCACTGACAATAGTTTTGTCGAGGGCGTCTTGTTGGTAAAACTGAAATAATTCTAGAAATTCAATCAGTAAGAAGCCATCTCCATGACCGTAATGGTGGTGTTTATATCCAGCATAGATCCAGTTTGTGGATTCAGCACAGGCTTGTATGTACCAGTTATGCAATCTCCGCATTTTTGTTGGTAGATCTTTGACTAACTCGGGTTTGACGAGAGGATTCCCGTACCGGTATTTGTACGCTATTTGCTGGTACCCCTCGAACTCATCCAGACGGCTCATGTACTCAGCAATAGACAGTCCATATAACTTGGCCTTTTCTCCGTAGAGTTGAATAAACTCCGGATCAATGTTCGGATCATGCCGCTCCTAGGCTCTCCACTCATTGGTATCGTACACTTTGAGCGGTTCGATCGATTGATTTTTCTGTTGTCCGAGCTGGGCAACTTCTTTCCCGACTCTCCGCTCTTTTGCCTCAGCCGACTTGGTAATAGAGCGATTATAGTCAGGTGTGAGCGCTATGGGTTGGTGAAGCTGAATCTTAAGCGCGGCTGCTTTGGCTTTATCTTCTGCGGTGACCGGGAAGATCAATGGCTCCGTCGGCTTTGGATTTTTCTTGTTAGCCATGTCAGTCTTCCACTGTTGATAATGGGCATCTGCGGCCGTAGCAATTTCCTCATCTGTCTTCTCGTAAGGAAGCTTCTTCATATTCTGATGAGGTACTCTTGGGAGGGGTGATAGCTTACGTTTCGGTGATCGGAACGTGCTCTTGCTGCTGCTGGTGGTGCTGCCCCTCTTAGTATACTTCCGCTTTAGTCTCTGAGGCTCAGGGGACGGAGACGGCTGACGCGGCGGCGGAGACGGCTGAGGCGGCGGTGGAGACAGCTGCGCTGAGTGGTGAGGCGGTGAAGGCGACGGTTGCGCTAGAGAATGGTGAGGTGGCGGCGAAGGTGGACTGCTGCTCTGAGGAGTGGGTGGCCTTGGCGGGACATAATTTGGAAGCACGATGTGCTCCTTTGGCCATACAACAGTCCCCCTATCTTCCCCTGCAGGGTGGTCCAGCTTCAGCTCCTCAAAATCTTGCTTGACATCATCCACCGTGACGACAGCGTACCCTTTTGGAATCGGTCTGCAATGCCAAGTTCCGTTAGGCGCAGTTGGTACGGCCATGCCGACCGCCGCCGTCACCCTTAAGTTCATAACTTGCACCTTTAGCTCACAAGCTGTGCTCTCCGTGATATCATCCACTGGGTAGCGTTTAGGAGGAGCCGTCGTCAGTGCATCATCACCACCATCGTGGAGCTGGGTGGAAGCGACGCTGCTTTTCTTATTTGATAGGGCATCGATACCATCGAATGCAGCTTCTACCATGTGCCGCTGAGATTGGCCGCTGATACCTTGCTGGCTAAGTCTGTCGAGTTGATCCTGCTGCCGCTTTAATGCTTCTTCTACATTACGCAGCCGGTCTGCAGCTGCCGCTTTCTCAGCTGCCTCCCTTTCCTTTCTCCTCTGATGACTTTTATCGGGATATCTCTTCATTTCCGCGGGGAAGGCAACCTTCCACGGCTTGGAGCCCGGTGTGCCTCGTGCTCGTCCGGTGTGTTCATCATTTTTGAGGGCTCGTGTGAGCTCGTCGTTCTCTCTATCGGGAACGAACCGTCCCGCTTCAACATCTTGTACTGCACTTCTAATATCTTCGATGGGCAGTAGGGGATGATCTTTGTGTTTCTGGGTATATATTTCCCTCCCTTCTTCGTCCAACGTGCCCCCATGGCCGTAAAACCAGTTTCTCACCCGTGGTGTCCATGTTGTGGGCTCTGGTCTGATCCCGACAGCAATATACTTGACCTCAAGTGCATCCCACTTAGGCATGCAACCGGCGTAGCCAGCAGACCCCATATTATGGTGGTACACTTTCTTAGCAGCGTTCTCTTTATTTATTCTCGACCTTTCCAAAGCTTTCTCCGATGTCTTGTACTTCACAAAATCAGCCCACTAGTGTCTTAACTTAGCATAGCCGGCTTGATTGAAATCCGGAGTCTTGTCTAACTTGACAAACTTAAGGTACAGTTTCTTCTTCCAGTTCTTGAATGCCTCGGCCATCTTGATCAGAGCAAACTTCTTGACTCTTTTAAGTAGCTCCTCATTTGCTTTCGCCTCCTCATCTGGATTCACATCTAGCCTCGGCAGGAGGAAATTAAGCATAAGCCTGTCAAAAAGCTTATCTTTGGCGATGTCGCCGACAAACAGGACTCCACCGCTGCTTGGCCGATTCCATTCTTGAACGATGATCGGGATGTGGTCCCTCGCAAGAACTCCACATTGCTTGACAATTTTTTTTGCGACATCTTCAGGAGCTAGCGGTTGGCCGTCTACACCGACCACTTCGATCCTATATCTCACTTTGTTATCCAACTTTTTGGTTGGGCCTCGTTTTGTTCTGACGGAACAAGTGCTCGATCCGGAGGGCTAAAATAAGAAAGAGTGTTAATATATGCATGTATATATATAGACAGTCGGGCATTACAAAAAAACATATATACACCTCGCCGGAGTTTCCGAGATTTAAGGTTCGGCCGGAGCCGTCGTCTTCTCCCTCGTCGGCTTCTCCCTCGTCGCCTTCTCCCTTGTCGGCTTCTCCCTCACCGGCTTCTCCCCCGTCCCAGGCTTCTACCTCACCGGAGTCGTCTCCTCGGTTGAGAGATTCATCTCCCTCACCGGAATCGTTCAGAAACGTCCTGGTGACATCAATATCTACATTTTCTCGGATCATTCCTTGGAGGAAGTATTCATCATCTTGACTTTTTTTATGTGCTGGATCCATAGTTTCTGCAATATACCGACATTTGTTAGTTAGAATACACGCTATATATTCAAAATGCACGCTAAAACTAATTTTAACTAATTCTAATTCTAACTAACAAACTAACACTAACTTCTAACTAAGTACTAAGTAATATACTAACTACAATCTAACCTAACTAACTAACTAAGGGCATTCCTATTCGGCGCTTCAAGCGCCTGTTACGGGTGGACGCCTGAAGGCATGTTCTTAACCGGACAAAAACAAAAGATTTTTATTCCTACTGGGCCGGCCCACTAAGAATTTAACGCCTGTGGGGGGTGTGCGTCAAATAGGAATTGCCCACAGCACCCAGCGGACAAAAGAGGCCGAAAAAATAGCACCCAGCGGGCCGACCGCGACGCGTCGGCCCGCGTCAGTGCGTCAGTGAGTCAGTACGTCTTCTCCAACGCGACGCCCGCGTCAGTGCGTCTCCCATCGCCTCGAGTCCCGCCGCGTCAGTGCTTTGGGCGCCCCGCCGTCACCTTCAATGCCTGCCGCGGCATCAACGCCGGCGTGGCGTGCCGATTGGGCTGCCGCTCGGTGGCATTCATTGCGGCCGCTGGACGCCCGGCCACTAGCCCCTTTAAAAGGAGGCCAACGGAGCCGCGGCCACCAGCCTCCATCGCCATAGCCACCGCAGCCGCCAGAGCCACCACATCCCGGCCACCACAGCCCAGCCATGGGGTTCTGGAAGAAGGGCAAGGGCAGCCACGACCACGAGGCCGGCGGGTCTCGACGCCGGTCTCCTCCGCGCCGGCCTGGACGCCAGTCTCCTCCGCGCCGCGCCAGGACGACCTCGCCGCAGCGCCAGGGTGATCGCCGTTACATTCCGGTGAGTCACTGCCAGGCGCTGTACTAGTGCGGCCAGAGCGTGGACTGGCCGGACTGCAGCCTCCCCGGCGGGTGGGACCTCAATAGCCGGCGCGTGCCGGTCCTGTCGGTGCCGCGCTTCGGCCCGGAGCGGGTCGCCGAGATCCGCCGCCGGCGCGCGCTGATGCCAGCGCGCCTCCGCGCCGATCCCGCCTTTGGCTACGATAGCCAATGGTGGGACAACTTTGGGCCGCGGGAGCGCGACCCGGTGCGGCGGGCGGCCTTCCTAGGGGAGGTCGCCCCCAACCCCTACGCCGGCATGTACATGCCGGAGCTGGGGCCAGAGCCGCCGCAGGTGGATCCCTTCATCGAGGAGATGGAGGAGGACGCGGAGGAGGCGCCGCCGGAGGTCAAGCAGGAGGTGGGCGACGACGACATCCCTGGCGAGGAGCCCAGGGACGACACCGACGACTTCGTCGGGTGCGTCGCCTACGACATCCTCGACGCGATGGACCACGGCGAGGCGCCGCCCCCCCCGCCGCCGATGACCGAGGAGGAGGAGCTCCGGGTCGTCGTCCTCGTCTCCGAGGAGGAGGAGAAGAGGCGGTGGGCCGGCATCGACACGGCGCTGGCCATTTCCGTGCACCAGCAGCACGGCCGGCCACCGTCGCCTCCTCCACCAGGCCCGCCGCCGCCGCCACCGCAGCGTGCGGCGACTCCACCGCCGCCTCCTCCACCAGGTCCTCCTCCACCGCCTGCGGCCAACTGGCCGTGGCCGCAGTGGCCCTACATCATCCTCCCCGACGAGGATGACGAGTAGGCCGCGGCGAGGACGACGACGACGCCGCCCCTGTGCCCGCCCCGACGAGGGCTTTTTATGTTTTTTTTATTTTTCTATGTTTTTTTAATTTCTATGTATTATATATATATAAGTAATGAAAAATTTGCGTACGTCAATTTAAATGACAAATTTAAAAAAAGACAAAAATTGGCCAAAGGGCCGGCCGGCCGGGCCGGGAAGCTCCCTCCCGAGGAGCTCACCGTCGAAGGGGGGGCGGCGGCGCTGGGGGGCGGGACGGCCGCAGGGGGGCGTCGGGGGCGGTGCTGGGGGTGCGGGGCGGGCGCACGGGGCCGGGCGTCGCGGCGGTGCTGGGGGGCGGCGGCGCAGGGGGCACCTGCAGAGAGAGAATGTGATGAGCGGCGGCGCGGGGGGAAAAGGGAGAGGTCGCGGCGGCGGCGGCGCTCACCTCCTACGGCGGCAGCGGCGGCGCTCTCCGAGGACGGCGGCTCGAAACTCGGACAGCCTGCCGGCGTGGTTTCGCTTCGCGCACAAAAGTCCTTAGCAGTTTTGGCCGATTTGGGGGGAAGTGGGGGAAGGAAGAAGGGCCAGTTATATTTGGGGGGGTCATTGGTCCCGGTTGATGGCATCAACCGGGACCAATGGATCAACGGTCCCGGTTGATGCCACAAACCGGGACCAATGACCTGGGCGGGGGGGGGGGGGGGGGCGCTGCTGAGCTGCCACGTGCCCAGGATCATTGGTCCCGGTTCGTGGCACCAACCGGGACCGTTGATCCATTGGTCCCGGTTGATGGCATCAACCGGGACCGTTGATCCATTGTTTTTCTTTTTTGTTTTTCTGTTTTAACTTTCTGTTTTCATTTTAACAGGAAAAAACTTTCTTTTTATTTAAAATTTGAAAAAACTTTCAACAGGAAAAGTGTTTCAATTTAAATAACTAATCCAAAACCATTTTCTGTTTTCAAAATTATTAATCCTAACTAAACAATTTTACTATTTTTAATAAAAAATGCACTAACACGTTTAAAACGGGCATAAGAAATTCAAAAATGATCCAAACAATGTGAAACCTTCGCGTGGTGTCATATTATGTGTCATAGTTGCAAGGAAAAATATTGAACTTGGAAAATTGCAAACGTCATAAAAAATCCTTCACAAAATGACCTATCATGTTCGAGGTTTCATGCATTTAGGTCAAACCACCAATGTTATGGCTAGAATCAGGGCATAGTTTGTGATAATGTGCCCATATTGTGCACACATGTGCATCTTGGGATGGCTTACGATGTTGCAGGAGGAAGTTTTCCTTTTCGACGCACGAAATAGCCAATTTCCATTTTTGAGGTGCCGAAATTGGGGTGTTCTATGAAGGAACCACCAAATTAAAGTTTGGCATTGGCACCAACCCATTTTTCAAAAATACTAGACCACCTTAGATGGACCAATTCCCAACCGGTGTATCAGAAACCTTACCGTCCATCCCTCATGAAAAAGACAAATTCCTGCCGATTCGATAGGAGGGTGCCCAGATTTGAACTACAAGTACAGGATATAATGCTTGTAAATTTTTTTAAAAATCATTTATAGGTTCACAACATGCTATTTCACCAGAGATCTACTTCAAGTTTAGCGAGGCTCAGCCCCGGGCTAAGAAGCTTCAAGCCCGCCGTTTTGAATATAGTTTGAAACGGGCATAAGAAATTCAAAAATGATCCAAACAATGTGAAACCTTGGCGTGGTGTCATATTATGTGTCATAGTTGCAAGGAAAAATATTGAACTTGGAAAATTGTAAACGTCATAAAAAATCCTTCACAAAATGACCTATCATGTTCGAGGTTTCATGGCATTTAGGTCAAACCACCAATGTTATGGCTAGAATCAGGGCATAGTTTGTGATAATGTGCCCATATTGTGCACACGTGTGCATCTTGGGATGACTTACGATGTTGCAGGAGGAAGTTTTCCTTTTCGACGCACGAAATAGCCTAAACATGGGGGCTCCATGCTCTTTCACCTGTCCTCCATCCATGGGGATAAAACTCTCCCTACCTTCTAGGTTGGCTTGTTGAGCTGCTTGCCATGGCGTATTGATGCTACATGCTTTATCTCATCGAGCAGTGCATCCACCCATGCGTCCTTATCCTGCCGATAGCTTTAGTCTCGGTTGTGTCCACCAACCGGGACTAAAGGTTACCCACACGTCCTTATCCCACCAACAGTTTTGTTAGATGACACAAAAACCACCTTTAGTCCCGGTTGTACCCACCAGCCGGGACTAAAGGTTAGATAGTTTCCCGCGCCACTGCGTTCCCGCCTATTTTCTTCCCGCACTTTCCACCTTTTCCCGCCTCCGTCTTCCCGCCATTCACTACAAGAAATCTGTTGACTGGTGACCCTTCATTTTGGTCACTAGATGGTCACTGTTGTTCAACTTATGACCCTATTCTGACCAAAAACATTTGGTCGGCAGTTGAGCGTCACTGACCGCCTACGATGACCAATTTTTCTAATTGGTCATAAGCGATTATGACCAAAATAGATGGTCATAAGCATTATGACCAAAAAATTGGTCACTAGCAATTTGGCTAGGCCACATCGGATCCTACGTGGCCAATCCTACGTGGCAGGATTGTGACCAAACCAAATGGTCGTAATTCGAATTCAGCCCAGTCCAGTTTTGGTGTCTACATGGGCTGGGCCCAGTAATTTTAGCCTTTTTCTTCTCTAAGATTTTGCTTTTACAATCCATTTATTTAGTGGGCCAAGCCCAAAACTTCAGCCCATATACATTTAGAGCATGCCGCTTTCTTTGGCCCATTTTTGTTTTTTCATTTTAATTTATAGCAGGTCCCACATGTTGGATGGGCCCTAGTAGTCAGCTTTTGTTACCAATTGGTCCCACACGTCAGTTAGAAGTTTTCAATGGTCCCACATGTCAGTTGTACGTTTCTGCAACGCCCACTTGTCAGATTTCAATTTCTCACATATCTACACCAGGTTTTAGTTTTCAATGATTGATAGCTGTAAAATCATTACAGAATTCTTCTCACATCCGCACCAGGTTTCAGGTTTCAGATTTCAAATAACATAAATACAATTTCTATTACAATCATTACAGAATTCTTCTCATTCAAAGTACTGGTAATAGCTGTAAAATCTAGAGCTAAAATCTAGCTCTGAATATACATCTAATGTGCGGAGCATTGGGATTCTTTGAACTTCAGCCTGGAACTCTGTGAGAGAGGAACCCCTATTATCTGGTAACAAGAAAATAAAAGTGAGCCACGATGTTTATCTTGAACAAACACAGAAATCACAAGCATTGCATATAATTTCAGTAACTATAGAAATTAGATTGTACTCCGTATGAGTGTAATATTTCTGAAGATCAAAGCAGATGAAGTTTGCAACAGAATATACAAGTCAACTTTATCTACACTCTTTTTTGTAATTTCATAATCCAGTAAGCATATCTTGTTGGTATGGATCAGAAACTCAAATAGAATTCAATATACTCAAGCAGTTCTACATTTTTCCATGCCAAACTTGTTCAAGCTAACAAAAACTAAAGAAAAGCTGTCATCTTGTCACCTGCTACAAGCTACAGGCCATTGTAGTGGTAGAAGAGGGTGGTACTCCAGAACCTCAAGTAGTAAGCAAGGTGGAGGTGGCATCCGCAAGCACCCCGCCAGAGGTCTTCTTGTTCCTCCACATGAATAGATCGGTAGCTGCAAGCACAAGCCATAATCCATAAGTAAACCACAGCACATCAAAGGCAATGATGAACAAGGATATCAGAATATATGACCGACTCAGGAACAACTTGGAACGGGAGAGGGGAGTCGGTCATACCTCACAGCGAGACTCAAAGGAATTGTCCATGAAAAGGCGAACAGTGGCGAGCTCGTCGGCCTGCAGCTTCCGCAGTGTGGCGACGAACAAGGACCTGCATCTGGAGGATAACAGGACAGAAATAATAGACAAGAGTGACACAACTAAAAGAAGTAAGTAGCATTGGAGAAAAACCGAGGAGGAACCGCACATGGCATAGAAGGATATGTGCCTCGCTATTCTCATCTGCCTTGGCTAGCATCGCACTGAACAAAAAAGATTCATACGCATTAGTTTTCTGAAGAACTGCTTAACTGAGCATTGCCTAGTTAAATAAATGCATTAAATGTTATAAATGCACCACCGCTGATGGCAGGTTGTTTTTTCCCCATTCTTCAGGTAGGAGTATCTAATTCAGCCTAGCTACAACATTTTATCAACTGTTTCAGGATTTACAAACCAAAAGGCTGAACGGACATGAATAAATTGACTCTATGGATATGAGCAGGCAGTATCTAATTCAGCCTAGCTACAACATTTTATCAACTTTGTGTAGGTCTGTTTCATATTTCAGCAAAATGTCCCTAATGAATTCTGAACAAACAAATGCATTTGCTAATATGAATCAAATTCTTGTAGAGCACACAAAATACCTCCTTTAGAGGCTTATCCAAATAACTGACAGTAGGGTAATACTAAGCAGATATGGGAACACTACTGATTAAACTAGGCAGATTATTTGGGTAATACTAAAATCTTAAGCTCCTAGCAGATCATGAAATTCAACAATAATCAAATAGCATCAACATGCAGATGACAAAATGGTTTGTGACAACAGAGACAATGAGGTAATGCCTGCAATATATTTTTAAGAGAAAGAAAATATTACGACAGCAGATTGGGAACAGTTTGCGTGAGCTCCAAAATTATAAAACATGCATTACTCTCTGTCATGAGGATGATATTCTTAATATGTATTTACTGGAATAGCTCAAGTGTGAATTACCAAATGGAGTTCGTTCCTAGAACATGTTTACCTTATTTTGCATAAATCAAATCTGAATAGTTCTTGTAATTAAAGGGAGACGGTAATGTAACTACTGGCTGTAAAGCTGACACAATTAGCTATGGACAAAGCAAGCTTTTATATATGGATCAGACTAGCCAACAACTCGATAATGATTATATGATTCAATAGCAATCTTAACATTAGAATGGCGCTGTTCTTGTGTAACGAGGATTTGTTCAGTAACAGATCACAGAGGCTACAATTCACACAATCAACAGCATCACATTCTAGTAACGCAAGCAACGACATCCATGCTCATACAGATCACGCAAAGGGAAAGCTCTCCAAGTATTTCCACGAAGGCCCTCTACTCCAATCCACACGCAATTAAATCGCATGCATACAGCTAGTTTAGCAGTGTCGCCTAGAAATTTGGTGGAATTATGCACATGCGAAGGGAATATATTCGGCCATTTGTTTGGGGAAACCCTGATTTTCCTACCAATCCGAACGAAATCTTCCACGGCCGCAAAATCCGGAACGGAAACAAAACGAAACGAGTTTCTGGAGGTCTCACCGATGAAGGGGAAGATGATGAGGAAGATGTAGAGCCCGAATCCAGCGTTGTGGAGACGAAGAACTGCGGGATGGCGCGGACCTGACGACGATGACCGACGCGACGACGATGGTGAGGAGGAGCTGCAGGGAAAGGATGATGTAGATCTTCCAGATGAGCGCCCAGCGCAGCGAGAGGAGTTTGCCTGGCGCCGGATCTGGCGTCGTCGAGCGCGGCGTCGAGATGATGCCTGCGTACGGGGCTGGATCCTGACAAGAAGAGGTGCGCGTGTTGGAGGTTGCCTGGCGCCGGATCTGGCGTCGTCGTTGAAGGCTCCGATGAAGGGGACTGGATCTGGATCCGATGAAGGGGACTGGATCTTGCAGAGGGAGGAGAGGCGGCGTGGAGGAGGGAGGAAAAGGAGGCGGCTAGGGTTTGGGTTGGGCACGGCCACGAGGAGAGAATGAAATGGGATCTCGGTAGGCGGCTAGGGTTTGGGTTGGCGCGGCCTTTTCCTTCCTGTGCTTTTCCATCGTTGGATTGGAAACTGGGTGGATGGATCAGATGCTTGTCTCGAGCGATCCGTGGGTACTCTGTTTTGGTGATCTTATTGGTTGGAAATCAAATCAGAGGGAGTAGTGTATCTTAAGCCAAACAACTAATGTTATAGCCACAACCATGACATAGTTTGTTCAAATGATCCTATATTATGCAAAATTATTTAACTTGGAATGACAAACAATATTGCAGAAGGAAGTTTTCATTTTTTTTTGCACAAAAAAACTCATTTTTCATTTTCTGAGTGACACAAATCGATGTTTTTGTGGAGGAGCTACCAAAATTTAATTTGAAAAATGGACCAAAACAATTTCCAAAAATACTATATCATTTAGGGATTACAATTCAGCACTTGGTTAAACAATAAACCATTTGTAGGTATTTTAAAAAAATTGACAACTTTCTGCCGATTCAGCTGGAAGCGGGTCCAGTTTGAACTACAAGTGCTTTATAGTTTCCTCATGATTTTTTCCAAAAATGATTTTTAGGTACACAACATGCTATTTCATCATAGATCTAACAAAAAATTCACAAGATCCACAACTATCCGGGAATAATCGTTCCCACCATTTTGACCACCTTTTAATATCAACATACGAAATTCAAAAAAAAATCAAAAAAATAAAAACTCTTTGCATTGCGTCATGTTATGTGACATGGTTGCAAGGAAAAATAACAAACTTGGAATATTATAATTTTTCAAAAAAAGTGTTCCCAAAACAGAGCTATCATGTATGAA
The DNA here is from genome assembly GCA_007115705.1 of Dactylis glomerata. Taxonomy (NCBI): domain Eukaryota; kingdom Viridiplantae; phylum Streptophyta; class Magnoliopsida; order Poales; family Poaceae; genus Dactylis; species Dactylis glomerata. Next base: position 1,709,614 of record QXEO01002112.1, on the reverse strand, counting down.
GATTCCTACCTTTTAAGACAAACTACCAATGTTATGACCACAATCATGATATAGTTTGTTCAAATGATCCTATATTGTGCAAAAGTGTTCGACTCGGAATGACAAACAATGTTGCAGAAGGAAGTTTTCATTTTTTTTGCACAAAAAACTCATTTTTCATTTTCTGAGTGACACAAATCGACATTTTAGTGAAGGAGCTACCAAAATTCAATTTGAAAATTGGGCCAAAACAATCTCAAAAAATATTAGAACACTTAGGGTTTACAATTCGACACTTAGTTGAACAATAAACCATTTATAGGTATTTTTTAAATTTCTGACAACTTTCTGCCGATTCAGCTAGAAGCGGGCCCAATTTGAACTACAAGTGCTTCATAGTTTGCTCATGATTTTTTTTTAAAAATATTTTTAGATGCACAAGTTGCTATTTTATCAGAGATCTACAGAAAGTTTCACAAGATTCCACCCATATCTACAAAAAAGCTATCATATACGAAGATTTTTGAGTTTTAAGCTAAACGACCGATGTCATGGCCACAATCATGGCATAGTTTGTTCAAATGATCCTATATTGTGTAAAAGTGTTCGACTCGGAATGACAAACAATGTTGCTGAAGGAAGTTTTCAATTTCTTTGCACAAAAAAGTCATTTTTTTATTTTCTAAGCGACGCAAATCGATGTTTTAGTGAAGGAGCTACCAAAATTCAATTTGAAAATTGGGCCAAAACAATCTCAACAAATATTAGAACACCTAGGGTTTAAAATTCCGCACTTAGTTGAATAATAAACCATTTATAGGTATGTTTTAATTTTCTGACAACTTTCTGCCGATTCAGCAGGAAGCGGGTCCAATTTGAACTACAAGTGCTTAATAGTTTGCTCATGATTTTTTGAAAAAAATATATTTAGATTCACAAGTTGCTAATTTATCAGAGATCTACAGAAAGTTTTGCAAGATTTCACCCATATCTACAAAAGAGCCACCATGTATGAAGATTCTTGAGTTTTAAGCTAAACTACCGATGTCATAGCCACAATCATGGCATAGTTTGTTCAAATGATCCAATATTGTGCAAAAGTGTTCGACTCGGAATGACAAACAATATTGTAGAAGGAAGTTTTCATTTTCTTTGCACAAAAAACTCATTTTTCATTTTTCTAAGTGGCGCAAATCGATGTTTTAGTGAAGGAGCCACCAAAATTCAATTTGAAAATTGGGCCAAAACAATCTCAAAAAATATTAGGACACTTAGAGTTTAAAATTCAACACTTAGTTGAATAATAAACCATTTATAGGTATTTTTAAATTTCTGACACTGTTCTGCTGATTTAGCAGGAAGCGGGCCCAATTTGAACTACAAGTGCTTAATAGTTTTCACATAATTTTTTTAAAAATTGATTTTTAGATGCATAAGTTGCTATTTGAATAGAAATCCATAAATATTTTCGCAAGATTAAACCCCTAGCTAAGTGTGGTCATGCCCACCATTTTAAAGATATTCTGGAAACAACATAAGAGAATTAATAAAGATAAAAAGAATACTTACATATATGAATAACTCACCAACATGAAAATTGTGAGTCTAAGCGAGTTGAACAAAGTTGCTTTTTGGATCATTTCAATCCGAGCTTATATGCAAATTTTGTGGTCCAATTACTCAAGTAGTTCTTAAATTATTCATAATGAATTCTTTTTAGGAAGCTATTTGGGCCGAAATCATTTGCCAGCCCATACTATTAATGGGGGACACTTGATGGGCCGGTCAAGTTCTATATAGTCCCAGGCCCAACAGATTCGATTAGGCATATAATGGACTGAAAGCATTGTTTGACACAAGTGATTTGGTGGTGTAGTGGAAGGGGATGGTGGATGACCAAGATGTTGGAGGTCTTGAGTTCGAATCCTCCTGGATGCATATTTTGCGAGAAATATTTTCCTTGTTCATATGACATGTGGGACCCACATGGGGGCGGGTGGGACCCACATGGGGGCGGGTGGGACCCACCTGGTAGGTGGGGTAGGGGGTGGGGGTGGGTGGGACCCACCTGACAGGTGGGGTAGGGGTAGGGGTGGGGTAGGGCGGGTGGGACCCACCTGACAGTTGGGGTAGGGGTGGGGTAGGGCGGGTGGGACCCACCTGACAGGTGGGGTAGGGGTGGGGTAGGGTGGGTGGGACCCACCTGACAGGTGGGGTAGGGGTAGGGTGGGGTAGGGCGGGTGGGACCCACTGACAGGTGGGGTAGGGGTAGGGATGGGGTAGGGCGGGTGGGACCCACCTGACAGGTGGGGTAGGGGTGGGGTAGGGCGGGTGGGACCCACTGACAGGTGGGGTAGGGGTAGGGGTGGGGTAGGGCGGGTGGGACCCACCTGGCAGGTGGGGTAGGGATGGGACCCACCCATCATATTAGTCAAAGAGTCAGTATTACAATGGGTCCCAGTCGTCAGAGCATTGACACGTAGGCATCAATGCCACCTAGACATTGACACGTAGGCGTTAATGACACCTAGACGTTGACACATAGGCAGAATTGCTGAGGTGGACATCTAGTCACACTGGTTATAGTGGTATGACCATTTAAATTGTTCATAATCGGCATAAAATCAATTAAAAATAATGTGCTAAATTCGATTATATAGGTTATGACCATTTCGTGTCTGAGCATTATGACCTTTTGGACTAAATTGGTCATGAGGATTAAGACCTTAAACCCTCCGAAACGGCTTACGACCATTTGATCCGAGTTGGTCATAAATCTATGACCAATTTTTCTGTGGTCACTATGAGTTGGTCACTAGTCAACACATTTCTTGTAGTGATTTTTTCACTATATATATGTAGGCTTGGCCTCCATTTACATATCACATCTAGACTCATATCTGCAAACCTCATCACTCTCTCCCATGGCCTCCATCGTATCTCTAACCCCCAAGGAGGCGGAGGCGCTTTGCGCCTCAAACAACCCCTGCCCGCCGGGCTACCGCGTCCCCACCGGCTGGATGCTGAGCGTCGGAGGCGTACCGGTCCCTCCTGTCCCTCTAGGTGTGGCGCGTCAGATGGCCATCACGAACCACTACTACTTCGAGCTCACGCCAGAGCAGCGGAGGAATCCCCAGTGGCATCCCGACTACAGCCCGACTTGGGATGCCTTCTTCATCAATCAGCGTGAGAGTGCGCTTGCCAGGCACGAGGAGGACGGCCCACCTTGTTCGAACTTCAACGAGGCCGGCCGTCGGCTGTGGTGGCGCGGCCGGACTCTCCAGAGCGTCATGGCCTACCGTGGCCCCCGCCTGCGCTACCCTCAGTCTCAGCCCACGCGTGCTCACCCACCGAGGTTCGACTACCGCGACTCCGATTCCAGCGATGACAACGTCGACGACTACGACGACTACAGTGGCGACGTTTATAGGGCTAGGCATGACTATGACTGAATCACTCCAATATTATGTGTCATAGCTGCATGGAAAAATATTGAACTTGGATAATTGCAAACATCATAAAAAATCATTCACAAAATGATGTGTCATAGTTTTCATACATTACATAGATTTACATAGGGTTTAGGGTAATTCTCCTTCGTCGCGTATGTCGATCCCTTGCCTATGATCGCTTCTTAGGCCGTAACCATGGAGCATCTTCATTATTTAACGGGATGCAAGGGTCAGTTTTCACGGTGAAGGGCGGAATTTCTTCAAACTTATCATAATCTGCTGACATGTCTGTCTTGTCCTCGACTCCCGCGATGTTTCTTTTCCCTGAAAGAACTATGTGACGCCTGGGCTCATCGTCTGATGTATTCGTTTCCTTATTTTTCCTTTTTTCGGTCAGGAGGACATGTCCTTCACATAGAAAACCTGAGCCACATCATTGGCTAGGACGAATGGTTCATCTCTGTAACCAAGATTCTTGAGATCCAGTGTTGTCATTCTGTACAGCTGGTCCACCTTTACCCCTTCTCTATTCATGTTGACCCAACTGCACCGAAACAAAGGGACCTTAAAAGTAGGTCCATAGTCAAGTTCCCATATGTCCTCTATGTAACCATAGTATGTGTCCTTTTTCCCATTGTCACATGTTGCATCAAAGCGGACACCACTATTTTGGTTAGTGCTCTTTTTATCTTGGGAGATCGTGTAAAATGTATTCCCATTTATCTCATACCCTTGGAAAGTCAATATAGTCGCAGATGGTGTCGCGGCCAACAAGTAGAGCTGATCTCCAATAGTGGTGTCATTCATGAGATGTAATTGCAACCAAGTGCCAAAAGTCTCCATGTGATTTTCTTTAATCCAGTAGTCATCCTTCCCCGGGAACTTGGAGCGTACAACATTCATGTGTTCCTTGATATACGGAGCCACGAAGGTAGAACTTTGTAGAACTGTGTAGTATGCTTGATTCAAAGAATGCCCGTCCCTAAATATCATTGCTTTCTTTCCTAGCGTGCCTTTTCCACTCAGTCTCCCCTCATACCGTGATTCAGGAACACCAATCGGCTTAAGGTCAGGAAGAAAGTCAACACAGAACCCAATGACCTCCTCTGTTCCATAGCCCTTGGAGATGCTTCCTTCTGGCCTTGCACGATTACGAACATATTTCTTTAAGACTCCCATGAACCTCTCGAAGGGGAACATATTGTGCAGAAATACAGGACCGAGAATGGAAATCTCATCAACTAGGTGAACTAAGAGATGCGTCATAATATTGAAGAAGGACGGGGGGAACACCAACTCAAAACTGACAAGACATTGGACCACATCCTTTTGTAGCCTTTCTAGACTTTCTCGATCGATCACCTTCTGAGATATTGCATTGAGGAATGCACATAGCTTCACAATGGGTACTCGAACATTTTCCGGTAGAAGCCCCCTCAATGCAACCGGAAGCAACTGCGTCATAATCACGTGACAATCATGAGACTTCAGGTTCTGGAATTTTTTCTCTGCCATATTTATTATTCCCTTTATATTTGACGAGAACCCAGCCGGGACCTTGATACTATTCAGGCATTCAAAAAAGATTTCCTTCTCTGCTTTGGTAAGAGCGTAGCTGCTTAAGTATTGATGGCCTTTATCAGTATGCTTGTTGTATGGGTCTTTGATACGTTGCTGGTCCTCCCATGCTTCTGGTGTATCTTTTGTCTTCCCATACACGCCTAGGAAGCCTAGCAGGTTCACGCAAAGATTCTTCGTCACGTGCATCACATCGATTGAAGAACGGACCTCTAGGTCTTTCCAATACTCAAGCTCCCAAAATACAGATTTATTCTTCCACATGGCCGTGTGGCCGGTAATGGGGTCTTTCGGAACAGATTGACCGCCAGAATCCTTTCCAAATATTACTTCTAGGTCCTTCACCATACCAAATACATCAGCACCTTTAGGGAGCTTAGGCTTCTTCCGGTGATCTGCCTCACCGTTGAAATGCTTGCCTTTTTTTCTTACTTGATGATTGGTCGGAAGAAATTTACGACACTCCAGGTACACAACCTTCTTACATTTATCCAAATATGTACCTTTAGTCTTATCTAAACAGTGCGTGCATGCATTGTATCCCTTGTTTGACTGTCCTGAAATGTTACTAAGAGCAGGCCAATCATTGATGGTTACGAACAGCAACGCTCGTAGGTCAAATGGCTCCTGTTTGTGCTCATCCCACACCTTTACACCTGGTTCTGCCCATAGCTGCAATAGTTCATCGACTAATGGCCTTAGATACACATCAATGTCGTTGCCGGGTTGCTTTGGTCCTTGGATGAGCACTGACATCATAATGAACTTCCGCTTCATGCACAACCAAGGAGGAAGGTTGTAGATACATAGAGTCACGGGCCAGGTGCTGTGACTGCAGCTCTGCTCCCCAAAAGGATTCATGCCGTCTGTACTTAGACCAAACCATAAGTTCCTCGCATCACCTGCAAAGTTCGAGTACTTTCTCTCGATGTTTCTCCACTGCGACCCATCGGCGGGGTGTCTCAGTTTCCCGTCTTTCTTACGCTCTTCTTTGTGCCATCGCAACAACCTAGCATGGTCTTTGTTTCTGAACAGACGTTTCAACCGTGGTATTATAGGAGCATACCACATAACCTTAGCAGGAACCTTCTTCCTGGGGGGCTCGTCATCACCCTCAACATCACCAGGGTCATCTTGTCTGATCTTGTACCGACATGCAGTGCATACCGGACATTTATCCATATTCTCATACTTCTCACCACGGTATAAGATACAGTCATTAATGCATGCATGTATCTTCTCCACATCTAATCCTAGAGGGCAAATAGTCTTCTTTGCTTCGTACGTTGTCTCGGGCAGCTCATTATCCTTTGGAAGCTTTGGCTTCATTATTTTCAGTAACTTTTCAAATCCCTTGTCAGATAAACCAGCCTCTGCCTTCCATTTCAGCAGTTCAAGTGTGGTACCGAGCTTTGTGCTGCCATCTTCGCAATTTGGGTATAATAACTTTTTGTGATCGTTTTGCATGGCCTCCAACTTCAGCTTCTCCCTTTCTGTATCGCATTGTTGCTTTGCATCAGAAATGACCCGACCAAGACCATCACCGGGCTCATCCGATGCCCGTTGTTCTTCTTCATTGCCGCCTCCCTCTTCTTCATTGTCTTCCATTGCAGTATCACCGTATTCTTCAGGATAGCTGTCATCATCCTCTTCTTCATTTTCTTCCAGCCTAACCCCTCTTTCTCCGTGCATGGCCCAACAATAATATCCGGGCATGAAACCTCTCCGAAGCAGATGGCTTTGAAGGATTCTCGGGGCAGAGTGCTCCGTCAAATTTCGACAGTCGATGCAGGGACAAGGCATAAAATTATCCACTTTGTTTGCCTTAGCCACATCGATAAATTTATGCAGGCCTACAATAAAATCAGAATCGCGTCGGTCGCCGTACATCCATCGCATCCGCGCATCGATCTGCGTTATAATAATTAACTATTACAATAACATCGTGAATAGTGAAATGACCACCCACATGGACACATATGCAAGATTTTTATATCAGTTACAGATGAAGAAGATAAGGTTGCTAACCTCGGCGGAGGATACCGTGTTGTGCGAACTTAAATGTGGCATGGACATTTCGTCGAACACCTTGTGTGCAATCAAAGGAAAAAAAAGCTAGCACCCACACCACACACACAATCCAGCAAATTTTTGTGGCAAAGGGCAAAGGGCTGGGTATCAATTTATAGCCAGGGGAGGGTCTTTGATCCCGGTTCATGCCATGAACCGGGACCGATGATCCGCAGAGAGGCACGTGTCATGCTGGGGATGCATTGGTCCCGGTTCATGCCACAAACCGGGACCGATACCCCGAAATGAACCGGGACCGATACCCCGAAATGAACCGGGACTAATCTCAGGCGGCATGAACCGGGACCAATACGTGTCATTGGTCCCCAGTGGCCAGCCGAACCGGGACAGATGACATTTGGGTGCTGGACCAAAGACCCTTTTTCTACTAGTGTTAGTGTCATGCCTTTTTCTCTTTATAAGAGACTTGATCTAGAAAAATTGGTATCAACCGATATATCTTTGCAAATGGCTGATAAGTCTACTACTATTCCTATTGGTATATGTGAAAATGTTCCTGTTCAAGTTGCTAACAGTTGTTTGATATTAACTGACTTTGTTGTGTTGGAAATGCCTGAAGATGATAATATGTCTATTATTCTTGGAAGACCTTTTCTAAACACTGCAGGTGCGGTTATTAATTGCAATCAAGGAAAAGTAACTTTTAATGTCAATGACAAAGAATATACGGCCTATTTTCCCAAGAAGATTGATAGAAAGAATGCTCTAAATTCAATCAAGAATGTTGAGACCATTCGAGTTGGTCAAATTATTTGTTCAGAGCGAAAACCCAAGGAAGAATATAAAATTGTCATGATTGGGACTATGCCTATCAAGGTCGAGGTAACATATGCATATAGTGAAATGCAAAGTTTTGCCTCATATAAAGTTAGTTTGGTAATAAGACTTGATCAACCTTGTTAACAAAGTGATTGTATATGAATGAAACTTTGTTTTCACCGCATTTACTTTACCGCACTCATTTTTTTTTACTTTCACCATTTTGTTCCCTTTGTTAGTTACATGATTAGAATATCTTAGAGCTGCTGCATACTTGGTTTTGATTTGCTTTCTATCGCTCCACCGTCGTCTTCCCGAGTTTTATTCTCTTATCGTTTTTCTGAAAAATTCTCAAAAATAAAGTTTTTCGAAAAATTCCAGAAAAATCTGTTTAAATTTTTATGTCAAAAAAGGGGCAGAGAGGCACCTGGGAGACCTCAGGGGGACCTACCATGCCACCTCACAACCATGGGGCGCGGCCCAAGCCTGGCCGCGCCCACCTGTTGTGAGGGGGGGGGTGGCCTCTCACTTATCTCTTCCTCCCCAGCTCTTTCTCTCTCCCAAAAAATCACGACACACCAGCTCAAACTCGTGTTCTTGCTGCTCTCCATCTCGATTTTTCGATCTCCTTGCTCAGCCCATCATTGTTCCTGAGATTTGGAGCATTTGTTCTCCGGTATGTGACTCCTCCGATTGTCCAAGTAGAATTTTGTTTAGTGGAGTATTTCTTGAGTATTTTAGCTCTATAGGTGACAGGTGAAATGAGTTTGCATGCTTGTTCTATTTCTTAGAAATGTTATTTTGATGCATGTTAGCCCTCTAGTAATTCCCTATAGTAGTTCCCTACATTTGTTTGCCTCAAAATCACTTTTTATGAGGTTTGTTAAAAATTTCAGAAATGGAGGAGAATGCATACCAAATCTTTCAACATGAACTAGAAGTGCATGAAGTCATGAGTGTTCACTGTGAAGAGAGGGTCTTTCCCTCAATATATCCATGCTCAGAGTTCATGAATGCTGCCAGAATCCTGCAGGACTTCCAAACTTTAGTGTCTAATGCAGGATTGGAACATTTTGTTGATGGTGAACCGCCCCAATTTGCTAAACTAACAATGTCTGTGGTGCAGAATTTCAAATTTAATTGGTCCACATCTAACCCCATGGTTCATTATAAAATCTACAATAAATCTGTGGACTTGCCCTTTGATGTTTTCTGTGCAGCCATTAGAGTACCACAGTGGGGATCGCGCGTAAAGATGAAGGAACGGCCTAGGCCATTGATAGACCTATATGGGGAGATTTGTCAAGGAAGAAGCTTCACAGGAGAGGGTGGTAAAATTCGAAATATTCATTTCCCATCCATTCGATATTTTGCCTACTTTATTACCAAGTGTGTTCTTGCCAGGAAAGCTGCAAGTAAGTTATCCTGCTGTGATCTAGCTTTTATTGTTGCTGCTTTGAGAGGTGATAGGACTTATAATTTGAGTGCTTTGATAGCTTTTCGTCTTGATGCTAACCGTGAGAAAGGGGGGATCTGTGGAGGTCTTGTTGCTTCACGCTTATTAGCTTTGCATGGTGTAGTGCCTCATATTTTAGATCTGCAGTTCCCCGTAGAGAAACTTGATCTTAATTCCATGCTACATCATAAGTTTGTTTCTCCTCATTCCTGTTTGAATAACCTAAAGTTTGAGATAACCTTCTTCAAGAAATCTACCTGGAAGGTAGTGAAGACTGATCGATCAGTCCATTTGCCTGCACCTCTTTTGTTTAACCTTGATCGCAGGAATGGATGATCACTCACAGAGGGTGAGCTTGACGCATACATGGAGGAGCACCCACAGCCCGTGCACAATGAAGAGGCGACCGAGGAGTCAGTCCAGCCTACTAACATTGCGGAGTTTCCATACCAGCAGCCTTATTATGATTATACACCATCTGCTTCATCTTCGCAAGGGCCAGGCTATGACTATGCCAATGATGACCCACCGGCATGGGGCATGTATTGGAGACGAAGTTGATCTCCACTTAGGCCAAAAGCCTAAGCTTGGGGGGAGGTACGCCGATGGTTCACTCATCTACATATCATATTTTGTCGGTACTATGTATATCCATGTTCCGCTTTCTCTTCTTTATTGTTCTCGTTCTTATTTCTACATTCCAAAACACAAAAAGACCAAAAATATTTCCTTTGTTTCTCTTTGTTTGCCTCTTCAGTTGCTAGCTTTGGTTTGATTTACTTGCTATTTTCGGTTTGATATTTGAAAAATCCAAAAATATTTTGCTTTGTTTGCTATTTCCTTCCGTTCTTGTTTAAAAAAAAAATCGAAAACCCAAAAATATTTGTTGTTCTTCTTCGGTTTTATAAAGTTTGTTGCAGAGTTCAGTCTTCCGTGACTCCATTGGAGCTTGGTATTCACTTCATATTATTCAAGCCACACAAGTGAAAAGCAATAATGACGACATATGACAATCCGAGATGTGGTAAGAGGCTGGTATGAACTCTATTTGTTTTCATTTTTGTACATATACTCATCTATGTGGACATGCTTAGTCGGTTCATGTAAGGTATATGTTATCTAATGGATGCTTTGTAGTTCTTGCTCTCATATGATTAGTTCCAATTTACTAATAGTTTGTAGCATGTCATGTAGACGCTTGCGTGCATTGTTTTATTCATAATATGGTATGTTATTGTGGTATCCACCTCTGAAAGTTTCATTTGAATTGACTTGGCACATACTCAAGCATGCATATGACTGAACAAAAAGTCAATTAAGCCTCGATGATTTACTTTGCCTCAGAGTTCTTGCATCATTTTTATGCCTATATTAATTTTGTTTTGTCGCAAGCATGATTATGACAGCTATTGCTCTCTCGATTGTCGCTTCCTAGTCTTGTGCTAGCCTTCACTTGTACTGAGAGGGAATACTTCTCGTGCATCCAATCACCAAAAACCAAGTCTACCAAAGAGTCCACTATAAATTCCTATGCATGGTATTTGCAATCCATTCCAAGTAAATTTTCATGTGCTACCTTTCAAAACTTTCAACTACTTCTCATTTTGTGCCACTGTTTTTAGCTCATGAGGACGTAGTGGTCGGAATTGCTATCTTCCATATTAAATTAAGTACCCCTCGACTAGGCAGCTTCATCTGCTCGTCATTAATTTTGCAAGGGAGCTGGTCAGACCATTGTAATCTAATTCTAAAAAAAAGAGCACTCCTCCATGGTATTTGAAAGTTGGTGGGCACCCGATGGAATCGGTTAGCCATGGTTTGAGAAAGGAAAAAAGGTGGGGAGGAGTGCCAAAGCTTTATAAAAGAGCACCAATGTGCCAAATTTTCAAAGAACTCGGAACCGCTCTCACTTGTTTATTATGGAAGATAGCAAGTCCCCATTGCCAGTCGTTGACATGAAACAACCACCTCTCAAAATAAATTTTTATCTCTGTTTTACAAATGAAAAGCTCTAGCATATGTTAAATCACTGCTTCCCTCTGCGAAGGGCCTTTCTTTTACTTTTATATTGAGTCTTCATCTTCTAACTTTAAGCACCTTCTTGAGAGCATAGCTGTTATTCTTAGTGTAATGTGCTTGTCCCAGAACACGGTTAATTATGGTATAACTTTGATGCTTGTATCTTTGATATTTTTACTTCTAGTCTTCCCTTGGACTTCAGAGGTGCCTCAGCATTTATGTTTTGCTCCACAAATAAAGGCAAGCGGGATACCACTCTTCCATATCATTTATGAACACTACAATCTTGTAGCTTCTTATGTTCATGTTACTTGTTATTAGTGCATTGGCCCTCTTTAATAGCTTGCTTGACTATGAGGTAACATTAGTTGCATATTTCTTATTATGAATTGCCTGAGTACTTGATCATATAGTGAATATATATACATCATATGAAGCAAATGTGTTCGTGAAAGTTTCTTTTATCGCTCTCAGTTATTAACTGAATTGCTTGAGGACAAGCAAATAGCTAAGCTTGGGGGGAGTTGATACGTCCAAAACGTATCTACTTTCCTGAACACTTTTGCTATTGTTTCTCCTCTAATTTGTGTGTTTTGAATACAACTAACACGGACTCACGCTGTTTTCAGCAGAATTGCTCTGGTGTCTTGTTTTTGTGCAGAAATCCAATTTTCAGGAAAAATCCTAGAAAATATTGCAAAATTTTTATTTTTATAGAAGATCCACGGAGCCAGAAGGAGAGACAAAGGGAGGCAGTGGCCTGGGCTCCCCACCAGGGGGCGCGGCCCAGGCCTGGCCGCGCCCACCTGTGGTGAGGCCGCCTCGACCGTCGCCTCGACCCCTCCTTCCGCCTACATATACCCTCTGACCTGAAAGGAGCAGGGGTTCGGCGTTTTATCCAGATAGACTTTTGCTGCACCGCCACACCCAGAAACCGCGATTCGGAACCAAAAACTCCGTTCTGACACCCTGCCGGGACGGGGATTTGGAGGAGATCTTCATCACCATCATCACTGACGTCTCTCCATCAACCATCCATGACTCCCCCATCCATGTGTGAGTAATTCCCGCTGTAGGCGAAGGGGATGGTAGGGATTGGATGAGATCATTCATGTAATTTGCTATGAGATTGTTAGGGCATAGTGCCTAGTATCTACTGTTAGTGCTTATGACATTGTTGCAACTTGTTGTGCTTAATGCTTGTCACTTTGGGCCCGAGTGCCATGATCTCAGATCTGAACTTATTATTGTTTTATGATGATACTTGTTATTTATGATGTTACCTGCAAGTTGTTTACACATATTGTTGTCCGGAACCCGAGGCCCCAAAGTGATAGAAATTGGGATAACCGGAGGGGATGGCTATGATGTGAGGATCATATGTGTTCACCGAGTATTAATGCTTTGCTCCGGTACTTTATTAAAAGGAGTACCTTAATTACCAGTAGTTTCCCTTGAGGCCCTGCTGCAACAGGCTGGTAGGACAAAAGATATCGTGCAAGTTTCTCATTGCGAGCACGTACGACTATATACGGAACACATGCCTATGATTGTTTAGTACTAGGATGCTTTATCATTATTTATCTGCAATGACCATGTCTCACTGATTTTATGAATTATCTTATCCATGCAACGCTCGTACATCCATCCCTATGCCTATAGTATTTTATCATACTGTTTACTATTGCTACTATTACCGCTTTTATTTTATTACTGCTATTACTGCTTCACTACTATCACCACTATAAAACTGTTGCTACTGATAAACCACTGCGAGCAAGTCTGTTTCCAGGTGCAGCTGAATTGACAACTCATCTGTTAAGGCTTATAAATATTCTTTGGCTCCCTTTGTGTCGAATCAATAAATTTGGGTTTTACTTCCCTCGAAGACTGTTGCGATCCCCTATACTTGTGGGTGATCACCCCACCATAGGCAGGAAACGTCACTCACCGCCGGCAGCAGGGTAATAGCACTGCCCACTTACGGTAGCATTGAAGCTCTCCCTTGGCAGCACCAGCGACGCGGCGTCCACCGATGTAGCACCTCTGTCCACAGTCGACAACAGTTATTCCCACCGTCGGCACCGTCCGGTGGCTTGCTTTGCAGCACCTCGAGCGGCACCAGCGTGGCTTGCTTTGCAGTGATCTGAGACGCAGCCACCGCACAGGTGCTCATCGGCTTGCAGCACCGGTGGTGCCGGCCCGCAGGATACGATCCGCCACACTCAAACTACTGATGGGGGATTGCGGCCGCGAGTTGGTGCTTGAGCTCCAGCATAGGAACGAGTCAAGACACTGGGATATGCAAGATGGGAAGAGATGCAGAGAAGTGGGAGGCGGTGTCTAGAAGAGAGAGAAACGCAGGGCGGCAGCACGTGCGTGCGATGGTGGCGCGTGGGTGAGCGCGGCGGCGCTCATCGGTGGTATGGCAGAGGCCTGCACGGTGAGAGAGAAAGAGATGAGGGAAATGAGCGGTGGAGACGATGGGCAAGGAGATAGGATCGGTGCTAGGTCCACACACTGGATGCTTCGTCCCGTTTTTTCGCCAGGAGAAAGGACGCGTGTCACGCAGAGAAGGCGGAGGACGCGAGAGTGAAATCCCCTGTCTGATATGTATCATTTTCCTTCCACAATAGCTCTACAGTTCTCCAACATTAAATTTGGAAAACAAATACTCCAATAGTCATTGCATATTTATTTTAAGAAAAATGCTACATTTTTCTACCGATTCCCTCACGATCACCCTACAAGAATACTATTACCTTCTTCTACAATAACACCAAAAAATACTTTGTTATTTGTTGTCTCTGGCGCTACAACCTCTTATGACTATCCACCATTCGTCGCCTCATTAATTCGTTAAAATCTACACAGTGAAGCTACACTACAAGTGTTTTGTTTTGTGTCCACCGGTTCTTTGTTTTCTTCCTTAAGTAACAATAATTCAAATACACAATTCCACAAATTGTTAACAAAAACGCTTCACGCATTAGCAGTCACTAACTACTTCTATAGAAGTATTAGAACTAAGGGTGTGGCGTGCCGCCACGCCAACCTTCCTAGTGTATAAGTAAAGAGTATGATTTTCTGCATTGCTTATTCATCCGTCTATCTCATTATAATCGACAATGACTAAGACGGCTAATTACCTAAATAGTGTGTGCTCAAGTTATGTACCCAGTCATAGGAGAGCATGGATGGAAATTAAGAACCTACAATTGACCCTATGAAAATTAGAAAACAAGCTGGAAAGAGGAGGAAAGGAACAAGTGAAGGACCAAAAGTTGCATCAAGGCTTAGCCTTATTGAAAGGAATCGATATGTTGGATCAGTTGGGTTCCTCTTCTATTGTGGTGGAATCTGATTCTCTAGAATTAATTCAAGCTTCCAATGGTGTGATTGAGGTGTGGAGTCCATACTCCGTAGTCATGGCCGAATGTTTTATGAAAGCAAGTACAATTAAGGGGATCTCCTTTCAACATTACCCAAGGGATGTGAACAAAGTGGGTCATGAATTAAGGAATGACTATAGTTTTAAAGGTTTTCTTAATTGGGATGGTGATCCTCCGGGTTTTATCAAACCTTTTGTAATAAAGGATGCGACTTTTCGACTAGGTATTCCCTCAAAAAGTTGCATAAAGGCCACTCTCTCAATGCTCTCCAAGATAGAAATATATTGAGCGTTTGATTTTTTAGCCCTACCTATTTATAGCTTTAAAATTTGTATGTGTTCTTCTAACATACTCCATTTTTGGGATTACATGTGGCTATGACCATGGTACTGAACCATTTAACTTGTTATCAATAGTTTTTTTTTTGAAACGGAGGCAAAAGATTTGCCTCAATCTATTAATTAAGAAGAAGAGAATTGCCTAGTTAATTAACGGAAAACCGGGCAAAAACCGTTACAACAAAACCACAAGAGAACAACACCTAAGAACTGCAACCTCCAAACCCACAAAGTACTCGCAACCTACAACCGAAAACTCACAACACCTTGAACACCATGACACAAAGAAGATCCACATAACAGAGAACCCAAAGAGGGTCATCACTCAAGAAGCTGCCGAAGATTTCTTTACAACGCATTTCTTCCTTCTTCTGCCCCAGATGGATACCTTTCTGAGAGACTTCTCCACCATCCTAATCATGTCCTCTGAAGCCTTCCCCGCCAACGCTCTCCAAGATAGAAATATATTGAGCGTTTGATTTTTTAGCCCTACCTATTTATAGCTTTAAAATTTGTATGTGTTCTTCAAACATACTCCATTTTTGGGATTACATGTGGCTATGACCATGGTACTGAACCATTTAACTTGTTATCAATAGTTTTTTTTTAAACGGAGGCAAAAGATTTGTCTCAATCTATTAATTAAGAAGAGAATTGCCCAGTTAATTAACGAAAACCGGGCAAAAACCGTTACAACAAAACCACAAGAGAACAACACCTAAGAACTGCAACCTCCAAACCCACAAAGTACTCGCAACCTACAACCGAAAACTCACAACACCTTGAACACCATGACACAAAAAAGATCCACATAACAGAGAACCCAAAGAGGGTCATCACTCAAGAAGCTGCCGAAGATTTCTTTGACTGCATTGAAATAATGTTGTGTAACAGAAGATGCAATTGATATGGCTACCACATGTCCACAACACATATCAGTTTGAATTAATGAACAAAAGGGGGAAAAAAACATGTTATGCCCAACCGTAGGGCGACCGAACAAACATGCAAGTCCACCCCACCTGACAGAGAATGCCCCAAAAGGCATTGTAGGCGTCACGGGCTTCACCGTCTAGTATATGTATGTGAAGCAAGAAACGCCGAACATTGGTGCAGAGGAAGCCTATGAATGATATATCTATCCACCGGTCCTTATGTAGATATGTGAGGCTGGTGGCTTCACGCCTTCACCAATGATGTCGCCGAAATAGTTTCTTCTTCCTCAACTGAAGAAAAAGAAAATATATCAGATCACATAATGAAGAGATACATATATATAACTGGTAATTTGAAGCGAGAAATTACGTCGCTGCTATGGCCGCACTTCTTCTTGCGGCAGTTGGTGGCCCTCGGAGAAAGGCGTGCATAGCACCTAATTTTAACACGAACGAATCAATGGCGGAGAAAAGTCAGTTAATATGTCACTGAACCGAGATGAAAAAAATTATAGACTATATATATGCACGTACTTGCGGCAGATGAGCTTGTTCTCGTTGTAGCTGAGCGCAAGATCTCTGAGGCTGTAATCCATGAAATGCGCGTAGCCGCCCCGGAAGCCGCCGCGGAGGCCGAGCGCGAGGTGCAGCGTCGACTCCTTGCAGATGCCGTACTCGGCCAGGGTTCGTCCGTCCTCCTCTAGCTGCTTTCCGGCGAAGACGAGAGACGGTAGCTGATGCCGATCGTCGCCGTCGTCGTTGTCGTCTTCAGAGGTGACGATGATTCCTTGCTTCTCCTGGATCTGGGCCTTGACGCTGTCAACCGTGTCGCTGCTCTCGATCTCGAGCGTGAGAGTCTCCCCGGCGATGGTCTTCACGAAGATCTGCATCGTCGTGGGTGGGCAGCTGGCGATGGTGGCGGTGGTGGGATTTCGCGCCGCATCGCGGACTTATATATACACGAAACGGAAACGCGCCCGCTACGAAATTGATCTACCCGGCAATACGTGATCGCCACGCCAGGGATAAAGACTAAGAATTCCGAACGAACAAACAATTTGGAATTTGAAAAACTGTTTTGGAAAAAGATATAGTCGAATTTGAAAATGATGTTCGGCATGCAGCTTCACCTGTTTGGAACCTTTAATTTTTCCTGGTGGACGGAGATCCCCTCGGCAGCAAGTTCCTACTCACCAATGCGGACTCCAATTTTTTTTTTTTTTTTTTGAAATAGAGGCAAAAAGAATTGCCCCATCCATTAATTAAGAAGAAGAGAGTTGCTCAGTTAATTTACGGAAAACCGAGCGAAAACCGTTACAAACTAAACCACGAAGGCCTCCAAGGCACACATGCACCACCTAAAACATGAGACTCCAAACAGAAAGCTCCTACAACACACCACAATGGGGGTCTTAACAACCCAAAGTGCCTCCATGGACTGACACAAGCACAACCAAGAAGACACGCCAACTCGCCACGACACCGAGAGACATCCATCAAGCAACCGCATATACCTTTTCCATGGCGCCACTCTTCTTCCTCCTACACTTGTTTGATTTCTCCATGGTGCCACCTTTCTTGCTCTTATCCCTATTAGCCCTTTCCTTCAGGAGACACCCAGTCGTCTTGGATGATCCAGGGTTAGCAGCAGCCAAAGTAGCAAAGAAATCACATATTTCTTTGGCGACGAGAGAACCAGGAACACGTGCCACCGCTGTAGACGTATCAACCACATCACCTATAGGAACCACATGCCCAATGGACTTGGGCAAGACCGCATCACCACTCTCCTTGAAGTCTAGCACATGGCTTGACAAAGCCTGATCCGAGATCTCAAGCGAATCGACCTTCGCTTTCTCATCGGACAGAGGCACAACAAGTTCCCCACACATCTCTTGAAGCTCAGGCATGACCTGCACCACTGGAGCCACCCCTGTCGAGTTGTCCCGGACACGTGGAGAGAAATGGCCATAAAGGTCCGCTCCACTCTCGTCCACGAAACCAGTATCAGGCACAACCACAGAACGCACCTCAGAAGTGCACGTCAGGGAGAGCCTATCGAGTGCAGCCTCAGCCCGCTCAAGAAAGCTCCCAATCCGTAGCATCCAACCTTGCATGGAGTCGACAACAGCACGCAGAGGTTGGACCGTATCCTGAAGGTGAAAGGAAGCCATGTTGAGAAGCTCAGAGCGCAACAGTTCAGCCTGCTCTTCCAAAGCAGACCGCACAGGAGTGGAAACGACGGATGCCCAAGTAACAGGACTGGCATCAAACTGGGTCCTCCGAGGAGTTGGAACTTGGCAATGCTCGGCGGCAAGGCATGGCGACGATGCTGCAGCGCTTGCCAACAAGCTAAGCGGACGCCAAGCGTTGTGGCACCCGCGCGCCCGATGTCCATTCTCAAGGCATCGAGAACATCTGAAGGGATCTCTACACGCAGCTGCACGATGTCCACGAGCAAGACACCTACAACACCTTCCTGCAAGCCAAGCAGGAATGGGACGGGGAGCATTTGACGGGACTAGCAACGCCGGACGGCGCGGGCTGCGCCGCGGCAACACATCCTGCCAGCAACCATACTCTCCCGTCTCAGGCGGCACGCTCGGGCACACAGACGTCCCACCTGAGCCAAGGCCAATGGAGGCAGCCAACAGCTTCTGTGAGGTCCCACTGCCGACATCAAGGGCAGTGGTCTTGGTGACAGCCAACGGCGTCCGGGGGGCCAGCTCCTCCTCCTCATCGACGTCATCGTCAGCTACGGAGGCCCACAAAACATGTCGTGGTGCGGCGAAAGGGGCCGACGGAGACGAAGCAGCCGGCGGCGCCACATGATCCAGGCTCTCTTCGTTGGCGTCAGCAGAAGGACGCAGCACAGTGGAGGGCCCCGGCAGAGTCGGAGCAGCACACGGGACAGGCCGCTGCGTCGCGGAGGTGCCCGGCAGAGACGAAGCAGCCGGCGGCGTCTGGGGGGCGAGCTCTTCTTCATCCTCTTCGTCGTCGTCGGCGGAGCGGGCAGACGTTGTCGTTGCAGGCCATGGCGAGGCGGAGGGGGGTCGCCGAGATGGAGCAGACGGCGGCGATAGGGGGGGCAGCTCCTCGGTGTCGTCCTCGTTGTCGCAAGCAACGGTACTCTGCGCGGCGGACGGTGGCGATGGAGACGGAGCAGCAGACGCGGGGTCGCCTGAGCTCATCGCCCACAGCTATCTGACGCACGGGGGTGGATGAGGTGGCAGAGCAGAGGCTGGATCTGGTCACGGCGGACGCGGGGGTGGCCGTAGCGAGGAGATCCGGCCGGCGGCGGCGGCGCGCTCACGCAGCTACGCTCGCGGACGCGAGAGCCATCCTCTCGTTTTTGATGTAAAAGTGAGTGGAACTGACTGAGTATCTTTGTGGCGGACTCCAATTTTGATGTCATGTGACATATCGTCATACACAACCGCGTTTGTACTCGACTTGAGGAATTTCTTGAGATGCATCGTCGGATTTCTGACAAGTAGGTTCACTCTTAGCTTCAAGATGTCATGGAGCAATGTAGATTTTTGAATGTATCTGAACTATTTGGTTTGTACTTTGTTGACTATCATGCTTCGCATTTTTTGTTTTCAAAAACACTGAATTCAGATGTAAACTACAGCGTTTACATATTTGAGATGTTGGCAAAGTTGCGATAGATCATAGAATCCAAACTTCTGAACTAAAGTGGTGCTTCAGGTAGTTTGCGATAGACTATATAAAATTATGCCCGATGTTAGACATCAACATTTGGAGTATTTTTTACTCGATCTAGCCCTTCTCTAAGACTACGTAAAAATCTGGACCTGCTAATTGGAAACTAAATATAAATCTGGACCTCAATCTTGTCTTCAGGGACTTTGGCGCCAAAGTGCAACATTTCGGGACTATACAATGCTCCTCGCGTTGCCTCCTCCAGGCGACCGCGTGGGTGGGGGGGGGGGGGGGGCTAGCCGCCCCGCCACCGCCCACCCCCTCCCATGCTGCATCTCCCTGTCGCTCCCCGAGGCCGCCACCGGACAAAGTCGGCGTCACCGGGGAAGTGTTCGGCGGGGATCTAGTGCCTCTCGGCGTCTGGCTCAGTGGAGAGGAGGGATTCCGCCGAGTTAGGTTTCGGAGGTTGCCGCCAGCGGTGCTGGTGCCCGCTCCTTGCATAGTGGCGGCGTCAGCAACTCCCACTCTGCGTCTCCTTGCCTCGACCCTCGCCGTCGCCCCATTTCCCTCGCCGCTGGCTACGTCCACTCACGCCAGTTCTAGCCGGGTCGCCATGTGCGGAACTGCGGATCTAGGACGGCAGCTACTCTGCGCCAGGGTGGTGCATGACAGCTCGGCGGGAAGCCTGACGTTGGTGTGTGTCGGACAAGGCCGAGCTTCCTATTGGCGGCGGGCGTGGTTGATCTGGTCTGGCCAGATATGTTCTTGGTGAGATTCGTGTGGCTGATGGAGTTGGCCATGGGTCTGTCAGCTCTGCTCATCATGGTTGTAGGCTAGTTGTCACATCTCCTGGTCGTTTCCGCCGCCGGCGACGTGTTGTTGGTGTGTGAGGTGAAGATGTGCATGCGCGGTCAGGGTAACCTGCATTGCCGCTAGCGCCGGAGCAGTGGTCTCTCGGTCTCCCTTCTTCATCCTTGCCCTACTCACAGTGTTGGTCGCCGTCTTGCGACAAACCCGTTTTGGTGCTCCTCCCTATCCCCTTTTGGATTCCGTCAGACCCCGGGAAAAGTTGGTTCCTTGGTGCTTTGTTCTTCTCGGATTTGGCCATGGTGTGCTGGCCTCCACTTTCGGTGCCCCTTTGCTTGTTGTGCATCTCTAGCCAAGTTTGTGTGTCTTTGGCGAGCCTATTACCCTCTCTTCTCCGGCAGCAGAGGCTGGCCGTGAAGGGGATTGGTGTTCTGGTTTGAAGCTACAACTTGGCTTGGTGTGAGATGGGAGAGGCAGAAGGCTCGGGTGAAAACCCTGCCCGGCGTCGCTGGTGTCAACAACGATGATACCCTAGGGTGTCATTTCCCTTCCTGGAGGCATCATTGAGATGCCTTAGTCTTTCTCGCATACTTGGTCTTGTGTTTCTTGGTGAAAAATTTGCCCTCTCTAGGCAAGCGATAGCGGGCATTCTAGTGCTTGGAGGCGTTGCTTAAGAACTTTGATCCTCGACGGTTCCCTTGTCCTGCACTTTTGGTGGTTTCCATGTTGGCAAGCGAGAAGAAGACGTCAAGGTGATTCCGGGGAAGGTTGCGACTAGACCTGGCAATGCCCTATGCTCTTTAATTGCCGAAGGATGAAGCTCTCAAGCCTAAGACATTAGATTTCTTTTGTCATTGTTGTGTGTAGTGTTCCTTTCTGTTGTTTTTGGCGTGGTTCTTCTCTTCTATGCTTCATTTGTAAACTGATATCTCCAATAGGGTTGTAATCGTGGAACTGCCCATTTGGGGCTGTGTTAATTCAAAGTCGGGCACTGAGTGCCTTATGTATCAAGTGCAACATTTCGGCTCCATGACATTTGGTGCCACACGCTCCACGGTAGTGTACGCTTGTCGGCTCTGTAGATTCCTTGTTCAATTATAGATATATATCATTATGTATGTTTACTTGCGTTGAGTAATACTTATTTTTTAGAGAATCGTGCGCTTTATTGATCAAATCATCAAAATGTCATTATAAATAACCTCGCGTGTGCAATCTGGAGCAACACCACACCACACAAAACTAGGAAAACTAGCACATGATCTAGCTAAGAGATGAGCTGCAACATTCAGACCACGAAGGACATGAAAAAACTCACAGGAGGAGAAAACCAATGCCAATCGCTTGACGTCCCGATCACCAGCCCACACAATAATCTATCAGTGGTAGTAGATAACACACACTGAATCACCGAGAGACAGTCAGAGACGATGATAATTCTTGAGAAGAAGAGCTCTAGCTTCCGCCAACTTAGGTAGAGTAACCTCCTCATAGAGCCATTGTGGTCTCGGATTACAATATCCGCACCCATTTTCCTGGAAGATGCAAATATAGCTGCATCAATGTTAACCAGCACTGACCCGGCGGTGGAGTCCATTTGAGCTTGGGCGTAGAGGGCTCACACCTTTGTGCAGGGGCAGGCTTGTAGAGGTGTTGTATGATCATATCAACATAAGCTTTCACCTTCACCACGACCGACTTGGGATGTGATTGCTATAGATGGCGCGGTGATGATGAAGTAAATGGCCGGCCAGTTGGGAAACCGCAAGAGGAAGGTATGATGAATATAGCAGCAAGTTTTTCTCTCAGTAAGAAACCAAGGTTTTCAATCCAGTAGGAAAAAGCCAAACTCAAGAAGGTGATGCTTGCTAGCTTCGCGACAACTTCGGACAATTTATAGGGCGCCTCGTCCAAGCTTTGCTTTGCGAGCGGCAACGTGGAACCTGCACACAACACAACCAAATACTTTGTTCCCAACTTACGATGAGGTTGTCAATCTCACCGGTTTGCTTGAAACAAAGGGTATGAGCGTATCGAGTGGAAAGTAATAGTAGTTGATGCCGAGTAAATGACCGGCCAGTTGGGAACCCCAAGAGGAAGGTGTGATGAATATAGCAGCAAGATTTTCCCTCAGTAAGAAACCAAGGTATGTCGATCAGGAGAGGAAAGAGCCAAACGACTGAAGGTGATGCCCACTAGCTTGCGACAGCTCCAGACAATTTATAGGGTGCCTCGTCCAGGCTTTGCTTTGCGAGCGGCAACGTGGAACCTGCACACAACACAACCAAATACTTTGTTCCCAACTTACGATGAGGTTGTCAATCTCACCGGTTTGCTTGAAACAAAGGGTATGAGCGTATCGAGTGGAAAGTGATAATAGTATGCGAGTAAAGTAAACAGTGCGAGTAAAGTAAACAGGTGATAGCAATATAAAGGAAATAGGACCGGGATCCACAGTTCACTAGTGGTGTCTCTCCATAAGATAAAGGGATTTCTATTTTCGTGCTCTCGGGTCCTTAGTTGTGCTCAGTTTTCCCCAGCCGCTTAAGTTTTCCTCAGTTTTCCCCTCCCTCTAGTTTGAAACCCCTCGCAGACGCTCGGACGGGAGGGTTGCCGTCTGGTCAGAGGCCTTGACCGTTACCGGTGACGGCTAGGGAGCCGCGGTGGTTGTGAATTGACCGATGCTTTTGAATGGTGCTGGCGGGTAGGGTCAGGAGACACGTCGGAGCAGCCATCCATCTATCGCTGACGTGTGGGCTGTTTTATTTCCTGATTGTATACGTGGTGCTGCCAATGACAAATGGGGCCGCTCTATAGGGCTGCTGCAGCCAATGACCAGTGGGGTCGTGTATTTTTCAGGAAAATACATATATTGCCGCTCTGTGGGGCTGCCGCATCCAATGACCAGTGGGGTCGTCTATTTATTTAGAGAATCATATATTGCCGCTCTGTGGGGCCTCCGCAGCCAGTGACTGTTGGGGTCGTCTATTTATTTAGAGAAAATCATATAGAGCCGCTCTGTGGGGCCGCCTCAGCCAATGAACGCTGGGGTCGCCCTTAGTGAAAAGGCATATATCCCTGCTTTTAGTTAGAGAGAAGCAAAAAGTTCGCTAATTAATTTTTCTTAAGCTAGACCCAGCAGGTGACTATTTTCGTAGCTTAATCTAAAGTGAATCTTATGCTAAACATGGCTGGAATCTAGTGTTGTGTATCTCATTAGTCATCAGAGAACCGCTGGCAGCTCGTTCCCCACCCTCGGATGGAGCAGCCATCGCCGGCGCCTCGTCGCGCCGCCAGCTCTGTCCCCCGGCGGCGTCGGACGGACTGCGGCGCTGCACGTCAACCACGGCTCCAGCACTTGTTTCGTCCGCACGCATTATACCCACCGCAGAAAAGTCCGCCGCAAGCAGATCCGCCGCCCACGAAGACCGGGATTTGTTCCGCGCACCAATTGGTAGTATAGCTTGGTAAGACCTCCGCTTCTGCCTCCCCCGCCCCCTAATCGATTCGGTTCCCGTAATTTATTAGAGTTTGCAGGTGCGAAATAGTCCTCAATGTCTGGTCGTAGCGGGTACACCGGCGAGGGTGGGAATTCGATCATGTCGTGGCCACGTTCTACTTCTCCTACCTCGTCGGAAGTGCAGGTATCTAGCTTCTGCTCTCTGTACTACCGTTGAATTTGAAGTGCCGCCATGGCCTGTTGGAGTGATTTCAGTTATTCTTTTTTCCATTATTGTTACATTTTGCCAGGCAAGCCAATGATCTATGGTACATTGCATACCAAGATGAATCAACCCAGTGGTGTAGCCAGAGGATGGATTTGGAGGAGAAGGTGGCCAATTTAGGTGATGAATTGGCCCGTAAAGACCTGATGATATTCGAGCTGAAGCGTACTGTAGAGGAAGAAAAGAAGAATTCAGAGCTTATTCGCAAGGAGAAGTTGATACTTGAGACAGATCTTGCCGTATTTGATCAAGTGGTAGAAAATCTAGAACATGAAGTTCAAGTGATGGGAGAGGAGAAAAGTAGATTCATCTGGGCAGTTTTATTAGGTGTCATCCCTGTCCTAGCAGTTATGTGGTTGTGGTAGATGATTTAGATAGTATAGAATTGTTATTCAGTAGATGGCTCTAACCACTGTATTTTGGTGTGGCTCTAACCACTGTATTTTGGCGTACAATTTCCTAGTTGTGATAAGTAATGCGCGCGATAATTTTAGCATGCATGAACATCTTATAAAAGTGAAGGAATCCCAAAAGTGAAAGCATGTACCAGCCTCTCGGATCAAATACATATCAATCTTCCCAATCAAGTTGGGATAGAATTCAAATCATACATACGGATGTACAGGGACACATCGAGAAAGTGGCGAAGCTTTTTTTGAGACGGAGGTAGTAGTTCGAACAATTTTATCCCAATTTGAAATTGAAAAATACAAATTTATCATAATTTATCCCAATTTGCAGCGTCGAACACGGCCGCGCACCGATGGGCTAGAAGGGCCGGGACGACGGGCGGCTGAGGGGTGGTCATCTGCGCCATCCGCAAACTCGGACTTGGAGGAGGGCTGGATCTGCGGCTTCGCAACCACTCTTCGCACCACCGCCGTCTTGGTGTACTTCATCAGCAACGGATCTGAGGAGGGCTGGATCTGCGCCGTCGTAGCGATGTTGTAGGCGATGACTTCAATCGTCTTGGCATCGATGACCACTGTCGACACGGCCGCCGTCTTGGTGTCCTTCATCAGCAATAGATCTGAGGAGGGCAACGGAAGTGAGACATCGGCAGGCTCCGACATTGAAGGCTGGATCTGCGCCATCACAGCGATATTGTAGACGATGGCTTCAATCGTCCTGACATCGATGACCAGTGTCGACACGGCCACCATCTTGGTGTCCTTCATCAGCAACAGATCTGAGGAGGGCAACGGAAGTGAGACATCGGCAGGCTCCGACATTGAAGGCTGGATCTGCGCCGTCGCAGCGATGTTGTAGGCGATGGCTTCAATGATCTTGGCATCGTTGACCACTGTCGGCACGGCCGCCGTCTTGGTGTTCTTCATCATCAACAGATCTGAGAAGAGAAACGAAAGTGAGACAGAGAGAGACATTTCAACTATTTCTGAGGGTTAGATCCTCACCGGCACTCTTAGATCCTCACCGGCACTCTTAGATCCATGCCGCCGCACGGTTAGATCCGCGCCGCCGCACGCACGGTTAGATCTGCGCCACCGCACGCACGCTGTAGTTCTGCGTGGCCGCACGCACGGTTAGATCCGCGCCGCCGCACGCACGCTGCAGTTCTGCGCCGCCGCGACCGCCAGAGTAAGAGAGGAAATAGGAGAGAGGAAGATGCGACTGGAATATGCGACTGCCAGGGTTGGTAGGTATGTGCTCTGCTCTTCTCTCCGTATGCGTCCATCGAGGTAGAGAGAGATATACAGGCCGTCCGATCATAAATGATCCAACGATGCAAGCGTACGTTGAGCTATCAACCAACCAAGATCCGTGTGACATACATCTCAACCAATCAGAGATTAGCCAGTGAGTACAAGTGAGGAAAACTGAGTAGAACTAAGAGGGGGAAAAGTGAGGAAATATTTATCGGAAGGGCAAAACTGAGTAGGACTGAGTAAAGCAAGTGGACCCGGAGGGGGAAAACTGAGTAAAACTAAGTAAAACAGGGGCACCCAAATAATAAAGGGAGTAGGGGAAATTGAAGCTTTTGGCATAAAAATTGTTAGATTGTGTTATTTGAACAATATAGTACATTTTGGCCGACGTGATATTGTTTGCAATTCAAAGATACACAAGTGTGACGAATTTGGACTCATTTGGACAGAGTTTGTAAGCATAGTGGTTATTTGGGAGGTGTGTTGAGTAGAAAGCCCTGCATCTTCATAGCTAGTAGCTCATGGACTAGGAAGTGGTTTTGGGAAAAACTTCATATCTCTATATTTCCTTTTCCATTATTATTTCTCTAGGTTGTAGGTAACATAACAAGACTCCATGGGAAGTTTCCACCATGTTTTGAATTATTTTGAATTATTTTGAATTAAACTAAACCCAAAACTATATTTTTTTAGTTTAGTCACTTAGAAAATGATAAATGTGGCTTAAGCAATGAACTTATTCGAGGTGCATGACCATAGAAAACTTGCAATAACACATACATTCAAATTAATTGTTCAAAATAAAATCTTTCTCTTGCTCCTGGTGTGACTCGCTGGGTCCACCACCTTACTCCGGGTAACCCTACCAGGGATATTACCGGTGTCTACCTTCCTTTTGCCCTCTTTCTTGTTCTTCTTCTTCTCTTCGGGTTGTGCCAAGACCGAGACAACCATATCATACCAAGCTTGTGCTCTTTCTTCTAATGCATTTTCTTCCCTTGCTTCTACAATCTGCTCTTGATCCATCGGTTTACCCAGCTCTCGATCAATTCCTTCACTCAGCTGTCTATGCATTGCTTCAACGGCCTCTAGATCCATCTGTTCCCTCTGCTCTTGATCCATCGGTTCAAGCAGCTCTCGATTCATCGGTTCAAGCAGCTCTCGATCCATCGGTTCAAGTAGCTCTCGATCCATCGGTTCAAGCAGCTCTCGATTCATTGCTTCAATCTCCTCATGTTGAATTGCTGCTTCATTCTCCTCTGCATTTGCTGCTCCCGCCTGATCTTCCATTCCAAAAGCTGGGTCAACTGGATTTTTACAAAGCCTAGCAATGTGTCCAGGGGTTCCACAACGTTTGCACTTATGTCATCGAATCGGTGCACCACCCTCTGCACTAGCTCTGATCCTATTCTTCCTCGGCCTACCTGCCGGTCTAGTCAAAACTGGAAAGTACAGTTTGAAGCCTAGATCGACTTTCATCCATTGGTCTTTTCCCAACATGGTAGAAACATTCATAGCATATTCAGCCCTAAATTTGGCAACAGAGAAATACTCTGACACATACTGATCAACTTCACCTTCTGCACCCGCTATAACACTCATGAAAAACAATGTGTATATGCAGGGTATCCCACGGATCTGCCATCGCCTACAATGGCATGTCCTATCAACCAAACTCACTGGATACCTCCACTGCCTATTTTTACTGTCAGTGTAGGTTACCTCAGCCTCCATTCCTTTTCTGATGCATTTCATCTTCAATTGTTTTGCCCTGGCATGCAAAGACTTAATCAAAGATGGGAGCATGAGATGGCCAACATATTTTGTGGCTGCAATTCTTTGACGCAGATCGATCTTTATCATGATCATCTGCCTAATATTATCAAATATTTGCCACAACATAAGCCCTTTCAATGACTTGACCTTTGCATTGAAACTCTCCGCAAGGTTTACCTTGCAAATTTCATTGAATTGGCTTCTTGACCACACCCTACTATGATGTTCATCCAAGTACTCCTTCACCCCAGGTTTTTGTTTATACAACACTTCCAAATGAAACAGATGCTTCCTAATGCTGCATGTGTATGCAGCTGGCCATAGGTTGTCAGTATAAACTTTATCCTTGAATTTCTTTGTAAAATTATGTACCAAGTGTCGCATACATTCCCTATGCTCCACTCCAGGGAATACTGCTTCTACTGCACTCTCCAAACCTTTGCAAGCGTCTGTGTGGATAGCAAGTCCTGGTGGATGACCTATAAGGTCGCGCAAATTCTGCAGAAACCAAGTCCAACTTTCCTCTGACTCAACCTCCAAAACTCCATAAGCAACAGGGAACATCCAATTGTGTCCATCAACTGTAGTAGCAGCAACTAGCTGTCCTTTAAACCTGCCATGAAGAGCTATTGCATCCACGGCCAAATAAGGCCTGCAACCGTCCAGAAAGCCTTTCTAGCAAGCTTTGAAACAAACAAAAGCCCTTCTAAAACATTCCTTCTGCATTATCCTCCCGCTTTTCAATTTGTAGGGAACTGTATGCTTGTCTATCGCTACAACACTGCCTGAAATAGCCATCTCCACTTCAGCTTTGAAAGTGTAAAGCAACTGAAAGCTTTCATTCCATGGACCATTGATCCTGTCAAGAGCCATTTCCTTTGCATAGAACATCCTCATGTAAGGTATTTTTATATTAAACTTATCAGATATCAATTTTATGAGTGTTGTTGGACCAAGTGATGGAGTTTCTCTCAGCCAATCTATGATTGCATCTGCCAACCACCTAGTCTTCGCTAGCTTTGATTTCTCCTCTGGCGCTCCCGCTCGTGGTGGACAAGTATGGTCGATCGAGTTCTTCTTTATCTGAAACATAATTATAAGGGATGTCAGTAACAGTTAACAAATTTTACACCGTGATCTAAAATACACAACTGGTTGGCGTAGTACCTGAACCACGGTGCTTCTGAGCATTGTGGATGCATGCAGCCTCCACTTACACCTCTTGTATGGGCACTTAACTGTGAACCTACTTGGCTCACTTTTAATAACCTCATAATCATTCTTGGTGAGAATGCAATATGTAGTAATTGCATTACGACAGTCCATCATCGTTTGAAATACGATGCCTTCTGCAAGCTGAGGATCCTCCCTGTACCACTCAATTGTTGGCAAGTCATCACCTTCGTAATCGGCTAAAACGAGGCTATCATTGTTCTCATCCTTCTCTTCATCATCAGTATCATCAAATCTGGCACCTTGTGCAATATCTTCCATGTATTGATCCTCCATTGCCTGCTTACTGCATCGATCTACCAATTCAGGAAACATCAACTCATCCTCATCATCTTGAGGAGACGGATCCTCAATCTCTGCATCGTCCTCCACATCGACCGCAGGGACGATCTGGCTACCACTAGCACTGGGGACAGATGGTGCTACTGTGGACCTACAAGGAGCGGGGCGGCGCACATGATTAGCAGAGGCAGCAATACTAGAGAGACATGATGCCCGACCACCTGATGATGCCCCAACACCAGATGATGCCTG
This sequence comes from Dactylis glomerata, assembly GCA_007115705.1. NCBI lineage: Eukaryota > Viridiplantae > Streptophyta > Magnoliopsida > Poales > Poaceae > Dactylis > Dactylis glomerata. Next base: position 1,680,207 of record QXEO01002112.1, on the reverse strand, counting down.
GACCCTATCCACATGGATACGAATTTTACCGACACGGCAAGAATCATTTAAAGCAAAAAGAATTCCCAGATCATCGTCGGAAATTAGTGGAACATATCTTCCCTCCGTGCTGTTGAAATATTGGAAATCAACTGAATCGCCAGTGCCCCAGGGGTACTGAGCGCAGATGTCATCTTTTAAATTCCTCAACAAGATGGTAGTTGCAACCGCCGTTGGGATGTAAAATCCGCTCACATTGCGTTCAGAATCACGCAAAAAGCTAGTATCCAGCCTAACCACCAGCCGAAAAGCCAGTGCTGGATCAATCCTATTCGAAAAGCAACGCAGTTAGTTGAGCAACAACGATTTGCGCTCAAAAACTGCCTACTGTTAATTCACATAGGCAGACGATGCTTACCCAGATGGAATCCATGCGTTAGATCCCTCCGATTCCCAATCTTCTTCGCCGTTGAGGGGCATAATCGGCACACCAGATGGCTGTACAAACTCTACCGCGATAGGGGTAGATCTAGTGGAGGCGGAGCCCTCTCCGCCTCCCGGGGGTGGTGGTGGGGGTGGTGGTGGGGGCGGGGGCAGCTCGGGGGCGGACGATGCCATAAGGTAGGAGGGCAGGACGACGTGGCGGTGGAGGGGCGGTGTGTGAGCTCTTCCAGTCTCGGGCGGAGGGGAAAGCTTTGGGTGAGTGACAGACTGCCAGTCCGACGTGTCTCATTGGGTCAACAGTCAACACCATTCAAAAGCAACGGTCCATTCACAACCACCGCGGCTCCCTAGCCGTCACCGGTAACGGTCTAAGGCCTCTGACCAGACGGCAACCCTCCCGTCCGAGCGTCTGCGAGGGGTTTCAAACTAGAGGGAGGGGAAAACTGAGGAAAAGTTAAGCGGCTGGGGAAAACTGAGTACAACTAAGGACCCGAAGGCACGAAAATAGAAATCCCTAAGATAAAATAATACATGCTGGGTAAACAAATTACAGTTGGGCAATTGATAGAATAAAGACAACGTGCATATGATGAGAGGATCACTATGAGATTTACTCTGGGCATTACAACAAGATACATAGACCGCCATCCAACTGCATCTATGACTAATAATTCACTTGTGGCGAATCAATCCGAGAACTCCACAAGTATTAAGTTGCGAACAACAGATAATTGCATTAAGCAAAGTGTGTAATGTAAACAAAGCATATGCCCTCGAGCATATGAATGTTGTTTTCCCCCTAGTAGCAACAGCACATCTACAACCTTAGAGGTTTCTGTCACTCCCCCAGATTAAATAGAGGCATGAACCCACTATCGAGCATAAATACCCCCTCTTGGAGTCACTAGCAACTACTTGGCCAAGATAGCTATTAACAACGGAGAGCATGCAAGATCATAAACAACATAGAGATAACAAAAGATAAATTTCAGTACATCAACTCAAGCATAACACCAATATTCATCGGATTCCAACAAAACAAACATGTAGAATTACATAACGGTGATCTCAATCATGTAAGGCAGGTCATGAGATCTAAACATGAAGCACATGGTGGAGAAGACAACCATCTAGCTACTACTATGGACCCATAGTCCAAGGTAGACTACTCACTCATCGCTCCGGAGGCAAGCATGGCGATGAAGAAGACCTCCGGTGGTGATTCCCCTCTCCGGCAGGGTGCCGGGAAGAGCTTCTAGACCCTCCCGATCTTCGGGTCGACGGCGGCGGCGGATCATGATGTGTTCTGGAAAAGTGATCGGGTGTTTAGGTTTTTCCCGTCGGGGGGTCTTTATAGGTGAAGGGGCATCGTCAGAAATGGACCGAGGTGCTCTCACACATAGGGGGCGCGGCCTACCCCTGGGCCGCGCCGCCCTGGTGTGTGGGGCCCTCGTGGACCCACTCCATCTCCTCTTCGGTTCTCTGGAAGCTTCGGTAAAATTCTGGGCGACTGGCTTTGGTTTCGTCCAATTCCGAGAATATTTCCTGTGTTACTTTTCTGAAACACAAAATAGCAGAAAACAGGGAACTGGCACTGTGGCGACTTGTTAGTAGGTTAGTTCCGGAAAATGCATAAAAGTGCCACGAAGTGTAACGAAACACTAAGCAAATGGTGTAAAAACAAGCATGGAGCATCAAAAATTATAGATACATTTGAGACATATCAACATCCCCAAGCTTAACTCCTGCTCGTCCTCGAGTAGGTAAGTGATAACAAAAGAAATAATTTTTGAGGTGACATGCACCTACACAATCTTGATCATCTATGTAAGCGTTGTGCGCTGGGATCAAAAGAACTTAAAACATGGGCATGAAAGATATGATCTTGATAGAAGAAACTTAGCAACCATGTTATAACATGAAAATGAACACAAACAAAAGATCATGAAAATGAAACAATGAAAGTCAAACGTGTGTTCAAATCATAATGAAAAATATACAAATGGTTTTCAGCTTGTCCTTCATGGAGAGCAAAACATAAATGCATAGGACACCTTCAAGTTTAAGAGGGCGACTAGATACAAATAATTTGAGAACAAGTGAAACCAACAATATGAATCAATCAATGAAAACTTTGGGACAATGCACATTATACTAAGAATGACAACTATGCTCTCTTAATGGTGCACAAAGATAGAAGGTGGTGACTCAACATAAAAGTAAAAAAGAAAGGCCCTTCGCGGAGGGAAGCAGTGATTGCAAGTTTTATAAACCTTCAAAAATTATGGTACTTCCCGGCTTTGAGCTCTCATTGCCCCCATCATAAGCATCTTGAATTGTTAAAAGTTAATGCGAGAACATTTATGCTGCATATGCTTGACAAATCATAAGTTGAAAACCTCGTATCCCGTGAATACGAGTACCCAAACCTCATGCTACTTTACTTAGAGTCCCAAGCAAGCTCTTGTCATTGTAAGTATACACGTATCATCGAGAACCGCCAACGGGGTACCTCCGTGCCCGATGACATGGAACAAGCCCACACCAAAATGATAGGACAAGCAGATAATGAACACCTCGACATCTCTTTTATTTACCATTTGTATAGTTTTTTATTTTGAGATGCGTCGTCGAATGTCCACTATGGGCATGCTGCAAATTTCCACCATGAATTATGCATGGCTTATATTGGCGGCCCAGGCGTTTCTCTAACACATATACAAACTCCATGATCCCGCAAGATTCCCAATTCATGTCACACCGTGAGTATCCATAAACAAAAGATCACAATATCAACTCAAATAAGAAGTGCAATGTTGAAAGCTTGCCCCATGAAGGCATGGTTGGGCTAATTCCCAACTTACAATTTGCAAGCATAACAACTCAACATAAGAGACCACAATGTCAAATTTTTAAGAACGAGAAAAAAAATAAAGTGCGCCATCCGGTTTGTGAGAGCTTTACTGACCAATTTTCGCATAACACTGGTAAGAGTTTAATTTGAAGAGTAGATAAAAGCAAGTCAAATATACTTTGGAATAGCAAATTGCTAATAGGTATGTATGGTGGACACAATGGCAAACTTGGTTTTTAGGAGTTGGATGCACGAGTAGAGCTCATACTCAGTACAAAACGAAGGCTAGCAAAAGACTGGGAGCGACCAACTAAGAGAGCAATAACGGCCATAATCATGCAAAGCGACAAAGCGATATTAGAAGAAGCATAAGATGGCATCAAAATTCAAAAACTAAATGATCATAGAGGCTATTGGCGACTTTGTAAGAGTCTAACATGTGTGAGCATGCGCTAAGTCAACCCAAATAAAGCATCAAAGGAGAAAACCAAAATAATGCTTCCAAACGATAAAAACAACGCATGATTTTTTCAAAGGCTCATTAAGCAATCTCAGTTATTTGAGACAAGTCATGCTACAGCAAAACCACTAAGCATACTATCAAAAAGACATCAAGAACGACATGCAAAAGCCTAGGCCGCAGTCTACACAAGCTCCTTCTTGTACCACTTTTTTGCATAAAGCTTTTTCTCTTTTCCAACACCATTCAAACTTTTTATAAACACCTCTTTTGATGAAAACCAATAAAGACCAGAGGCAAAAATACACCTTGATGAAAAGATATAACGAGATCTGAACACATATCAAGGCGAAAATCAAAAACTAAACGCAGTTCTAGAAAAAGAGAACACTTGTTGAAATTATAAGAATGAAAAACGGAGTGTTCTTGGCAGATGAAAAACAAGGCAACTTCTCCAAAAGGAATTTGTTGGGGTCCAACCATTTATTGCAGCAAACTAAAATAAACTAAACTGAAAACTAAATACAACTGACGCTCCAAGAAAAACGCATAATGCATGAAGCAATAAAAATATAGTGTCTTGAAAGGTGACCTGATTTTTGCCGATGAAGAAGGGGTGCCTCGGGGGCATCCCCAAGCTTTGACGCTTGTACTTCTTGGATATTTCTTGGGGTGATGCATGGGCATCCCCAAGCTTGAGCTTTTGTCCATTCTTCAACTCATCTCATCACTCTCCGATCCCTACACTTGAAAACTTCCTTCATACAAAACTAAACACAAATCTATTAGCAACATTAGTGTAAGCATAACATAGAATCAACCTCTTTTGCTTCAGGTTTCAACCTAAAACCACCACATATAAAGTATATACTACTGTAGCAACTTCCCCAAAAGTTCCGCGATCAAAAGAACTCAAAAAGAAAGCGATAAAGCGGCAAACACAAATATTGGCAGAAATCTGTCAAAACAGAACAGCTGACAAAGGTCGATTTTTAAGGCGTTTTCTGTTGCTCAAATCAAAAAGTGTTCAACTAATTAAAGTTTGGATATAACCTGGGGCATATGCACAAGAAATCTCAGGTCCAAAAGATATACAGAGAATTTTCACGAATGTTTACGGTGCAGCACCGAAAACTGTTTCAGGACAGCAACATCCCCAAATCTTACCTCACTCAAATTAGAGGCTTCTCTTGGCACAAAAATGAAATAAAAAGGATAAGGAGAGGTCATTACAGTAGTAATAACTTCCAAGACTCAAATAAAAGAAAAAGAACTGAATGTAAAAACATTGGGTTATCTCCCAAGAGTGCTTTTCTTTAACGCCTTTGAGCTAGGCTCAGTAATTTGAGAAGATGCTCATATAAGAAATATGAATTGAAGCAAACGAGAGCATCAAGGAGCAAATATAAAACACATTTAGGTCTAACCCACTTCCTATGCATAGGAATCTTGTAAGAAAATAAATCAAATAAGCACATAGTAACAAGTATGGGTAGATAAAACAAGAGCAACTTCAGAACTTTCAATATAAAGAGAGGTGTTTTAGTAACATGAGAATCCCAACAACCATATTTTCCTCTCTCATAATAATTTTCAGTAGCATCATGAACAAACTTAACAATATAAATATCACACTTGCCCTCCTTTGTTAAGCATAGAGGGCTATCAAATAAGGTATTAGTTAAAGAGCTACTCTTATTGGGAGGTAGACATGGGTAGCTCCATTCTTCCTCCTCTTGATCATCACTCTCCTCCTCTTTTTCATCCAATGAGCTTCTAGTTTCAGCAATTTCTTCTTCCATAGGCTCCTTCAAGGCATTAGTCTCTTCCGTTGGAGAGCATCTATTAAGATATTTAAGAATATAGCCATTTTCTTCCTTGTAATTATCAAAGCAAAATGTAAGTATATCATAAACCTCATATTTATAAGGTGCATCATCAATATTTTCAAGCAAATAGGCAAGTTCGAAAGCACCCTTCCAAGCAATAAATTCTTCAATTTGTTCCACATCATAAAAGTCATAATTTCCATTAATATAAGAAGATATGGTAACATCATCGTTATACTCACATTGAAAAGGGAGGTGTTTATACCTCCTACAGCAACAAGATCTATCAAAGCAATAAGTAACATTATAAGTAGAGCACACATTTCTAACAATGATATACAATCTATTGATTTGTTCCCATAAGTGTTTCCCTTTTTGTGACAAGCGGTGTTCCTCATAATAATTTTGCTGCTTTTCCGTGAACCCACCTTGCCAAAAAGATTTAGTTTCAAAGAAACCAACCATTGATAGAAAGTATGATAAAGCAAGACAAGTAAAAATAACAACTAATAGGAAACTAATTTTTTTGTATTTTTGATAAAACGATGCAAGTAAAAATAAAGTAAAGCAAAACTTAAAACAAAGTAAAGGATGTGCGTGTGAAAACTCCCCTCGTAGAAGTCTTCTTCCTCCCCGGCAACGGCGCCAGAAAATATGCTTGATGCCGAGTAAATGACCGGCCAGTTGGGAACCCCAAGAGGAAGGTGTGATGAATATAGCAGCAAGATTTTCCCTCAGTAAGAAACCAAGGTATGTCGATCAGGAGAGGAAAGAGCCAAACGACTGAAGGTGATGCCCACTAGCTTGCGACAGCTCCGGACAATTTATAGGGCGCCTCGTCCAGGCTTTACTTTGCGAGTGGCAACGTGGAACCTGCACACAACATAACCAAATACTTTGTTCCCAACTTACGATGAGGTTGTCAATCTCACCGGTTTGCTTGAAAGAAAGGGTATGAGCGTATTGAGTGGAAAGTGATAATAGTATGCGAGTAAAGTAAACAGGTGATAGCAATATAAAGGAAATAGGGCAAGGATCCACAGTTCACTAGTGGTGTCTCTCCATAAGATAAAATAATACATGCTGGGTAAACAAATTACAGTTGGGCAATTGATAGAATAAAGACAACGTGCATATGATGAGAGGATCACTATGAGATTTACTCTGGGCATTACAACAAGATACATAGACCGCCATCCAACTGCATCTATGACTAATAATCCACTTGTGGCGAATCAATCTGAGAACTCCACAAGTATTAAGTTGCGAACAACAGATAATTGCATTAAGCAAAGTGTGTAATGTAAACAAAGCATATGCCCTCGAGCATATGAATGTTGTTTTCCCCCTAGTAGCAACAGCACATCTACAAACTTAGAGGCTTCTGTCACTCCCCCAGATTAAATAGAGGCATTAACCCACTATCGAGCATAAATACCCCCTCTTGGAGTCACTAGCAACTACTTGGCCAAGATAGCTACTAACAACGGAGAGCATGGAAGATCATAAACAACATAGAGATAACGAAAGATAAATTTCAGTACATCAACTCAAGCATAACACCAATATTCATCGGATCCCAACAAACCAAATATGTAGAATTACATAACGGTGATCTCAATCATGTAAGGCAGCTCATGAGATCTAAACATGAAGCACATGGTGGAGAAGACAACCATCTAGCTACTGCTATGGACCCATAGTCCAAGGTAGACTACTCACTCATCGCTCCGGAGGCAAGCATGGCGATGAAGAAGACCTCCAGTGGCGATTCCTCTCTTCGGCAGGGTGCCGGGAAGAGCTTCTGGACCCTCCCGATCTTCAGGTCGACAGCGGCGGCGGATCGCGATGTGTTCTGGAAAAGTGATCGGGTCTTTAGGTTTTTCCCGTCGGGGGGTCTTTATAGGCGAAGGGGCATCATCAAAAGTGGACCGAGGTGCTCTCACACATAGGGGGCACGGCCTACCCCTGGGCCGCGCTGCCCTGGTGCGTGGGGCCCTCGTGGCCCCACTCCATCTCCTCTTCGGTTCTCTGGAAGTTTCGGTAAAATTCTGGGCGACTGGCTTTGGTTTCGTCCAATTCCGAGAATATTTCCTGTGTAACTTTTCTGAAACACAAAAACAGCAGAAAACAGGGAACTGGCACTGTGGCGACTTGTTAGTAGGTTAGTTCCGGAAAATGCATAAAAGTGCCACGAAGTGTAACGAAATACTAAGCAAATGGTGTAAAAACAAGCATGGAGCATCAAAAATTGTAGATACGTTTGAGACGTATCATTAGTATGCGAGTAAAGTAAACAGTGCGAATAAAGTAAACAGGTGATAGTAATATAATGGAAATAGGACCGGGGTCCACAGTTCACTAGTGGTGTCTCTCCATAAGATAAAATAACACACGCTGGGTAAACAAATTACAGTTGGGCAATAGATAGAATAAAGACAATGTGCATATGTCGAGAGGATCACTATGAGATTTACTCTGCGCATTACAACAAGATACATAGACCGCCATCCAACTGCATCTATGACTAATAATCCACTTGTGGCGAATCAATCCGAGAACTCCACAAGTATTAAGTTGCGAATAACAGATAACTACATTAAGCAAAGTGTGTAATGTAAACAAAGCATATGCCCTTGAGCATATGAATGTTGTTTTCTCCCTAGTGGCAACAACATATCTACAACCTTAGAGGTTTCTGTCACTCCCCCAGATTAAATAGAGGCATGAACCCAACTATCGAGCATAAATACCCCCTCTTGGAGTCACTAGTATCTACTCGGCCAAGATAGCTACTAACAACGGAGAGCATGCAAGATCATAAACAACATAGAGATAACATAAGATAATATTCAGCACATCAACTCAATCATAACACCAATCTTAATCGGATCCCAACAAACACAACATGTAGAATTACATAACGGTGATCTCGATCATGTAAGGCAGCTCACGAGATCTAAACATGAAGCACATGGTGGAGAAGACAACCATCTAGCTACTGCTATGGACCCATAGTCCAAGGTAGACTACTCACTCATCGCGCCGGAGGCAAGCATGGCGATGAAGAAGACCTCCGGTGGCGATTCCCCTCTCCGGCAGGGTGCCGGGAAGAGCTTCTGGACCCTCCCGATCTTGGGTCGACGACGGCGGCGGATCGCGATATGTTTCTGGAAAAGTGATCGGGTGTTTAGGTTTTTCCCGTCGGGGGGTCTTTATAGGCGAAGGGGCATCGTCGGAAGTGGACCGAGGTGGCCACACACATAGGGGCACGGGCCACCCCTGGGCCGCGCCGCCCTATTGTGTGGGCCCCTCGTGGCCCCACTATGTCTCCTCTTCGGTTCTCTGGAAGCTTCGGTGAATTTCTGGATGTTTGGCTTTTGTTTCGTCCAATTCCGAGAATATTTCCTGTGTAGCTTTTCTGAAACACAAAAATAGCAGAAAATAGGGAACCGGCACTGTGGCATCTCGTTAATAGGTTAGTTCCGGAAAATGCATAAAAACGCCACGAAGTGTAACGAAACACTAAGCAAATGGTGTAAAAATAAGCATGGAGCATCAAAAATTATAGATACGTTAGAGACGTATCAGCATCCCCAAGCTTAACTCCTGCTCGTCCTCGAGTAGGTAAGTGATAACAAAAGAAATAATTTTTGAGGTGACATGCACCTACACAATCTTGATCATCTATGTAAGCGTTGTGCGCTGGGATCAAAAGAACTTAAAACATGGGCATGAAAGATATAATCTTGATAGAAGAAACTTAGCAACCACGTTATAACATGAAAAAGAACACAAATGAAAGATCATGAAAATGAAATAATGAAAGTCAAACGTGTGTTCAAATCATATGGAAAAACATACAAATGGTTTTCAGCTTGTCCTTCATGAGAGAGCAAAACATAAATGCATAGGACACCGTCAAGTTTAAGAGGGCTACTAGATACAAGTAATTTAAGAACAAGTGAAACCAACATCATGAATCAATCAATGGAAACTTTGGGACAATGCACATTATACTCAGAATGAAAACTATGCTCTCTTAGATGGTGCATAAAGATAGAAGGTGGTGACTCAACATAAAAGTAAAAGAAAGGCCCTTCGCGGAGGGAAGCAGTGATTGCAAGTTTTATAAACCTTCAAAAATTATGGTACTTACTGACTCAACATTGCCCCCATCATAAGCATCTTGAATGGTTAAAGTTAATGCGAATACACTTATGATGCATATGCTTGACAAATCATAAGTTGAAAACCTCGTGTCCCGTGAAGTACGAATACCCAAACCTCATGCTACTTTACTTAGAGTCCCAAGCAAGCTCTTGTCATTGTAAGTATACACGTATCATCGCGAACCGCCAACGGGGTACCTCCATGCCCGATGACATGGAACAAGCCCACATCAAAATGACAGGACAAACAGACAATGAACACCTTGGCATCTCTTTTATTTACCATTGGTATAGCTTTTTATTGTGAGATGCATCGTTGAATGTTCACTATGGGCATGTTGTAAATTTCCACCATGAATTATGCATGGCTTAGATTAGCGGCCCAGGCGTTTCTCTAACACATATACAAACTCCATGATCCCGCAAGATTCCCAATTCATTTCACATCGCGAGTATCCATAAACAAAAGATCACCATATCAACTCAAATGAAAAATAGTGCAATATTGAAAGCTTGCCCCATGACGGCATGGCTGGGCTAATTTCCAACTTACAACTTGCAAGCATAACAACTCAACATAAGAGAGCCACAATGTCAAAATTTTAAAACGAGAAAAGTAAAGTGTGCCATCCGGTTCGTGAGAGCTTTACTGACCAATTTTCGCATAACACCAAAAAGAGTTTAATTTGAAGGATAGATAAAAGCAAGTCAAATGTACTTTGGAATAGCAAATTGCTAATAGGCATGTATGGTGGACACATTGGAACAACTTCGTTTTTAGGAGTTGGATGCACGAGTAGAGCTCATACTCAGTATAAAACGAGGGCTAGCAAAAGACTGGGAGCGACCAACTAAGAGAGCAATAACGGCCATAATCATGCAGAGCGACAAAGCAACATTAAAAGAAGCATAAGATGGCATCAAAAGTCAAAAACTAAATGATCATAGAGGCTTATGGCAACTTTGTATGAGTCAAACATGTGTGAGCATGCGCCAAGTCAACCCAAATAAAGCATCAAAGGAGAAAACCAAAATAATGCTTCCAAATAATTAAAACAATGCATGATTTTTTCAAAGGCTCATTAAGCAATCTCAGTCATTTGATACAAGTCATGCTACAGCTGAACCACTAAGCATACTATCAAAAAGATATCAAGCACGACATGCAAAAGCCTAAGCCGCAGTCTACACAAGCTCCTTCTTGTACTACTTTTTTGCATAAAGCTTTTTCTCTTTTCCAACACCATTCAAACTTTTTTGAAACAACTCTTTTGATGAAAACCAACATGGACCAGAGGTCAAAATACACCTCGATGCAAAGATATAACAAGATCTGAACAAAAATCAAGGCGAAAATCGAAAGCTAAACGCAGTTCTAGAAAAAGAAGAACACTCGTTGAAACGATAAGAGTGAAAAACTGAGTGTTCTTGGCAAATAAAAAGCAAGGCAACTTCTCCAAAAGGAATTTGTTGGGGTCCAACCATTTATTGCAGCAAACAAAACTAAACAAAACTGAAAACTAAAAACAACTGACGCTCCAAGAAAAACGCATAATGCATGAAGCAATAAAAATATAGTGTGTTGAAAGGTGACCTGATTTTTGCCGATGAAGAAGGGGTGCCTCGGGGGCATCCCCAAGCTTTGACGCTTGTACTTTTTGGATATTTATTGGGGTGACATGGGCATCCCCAAGCTTGAGCTTTTGTCCATTCTTCAACTCATCTCATCATTCTCCAATCCCTACACTTGAAAACTTCCTTCATACAAAACTAAACACAATTCTATTAGCAACATTAGTGTAAGCATAGCATTGAATCAACCCTTTTTGCTTAAGGTTTCAACTCAAAAGCACCGCATATAAAGCATATACTACTGTAGCAACTTCCCCAAAAGTTCCATGATCAAAAGAACTCAAAAAGAAAGCGATAAAGCGGCAAACACAAATATTGGCAGAAATCTGTCAAAACAGAACAGCTGACAAAGTTCAAATTTTTAGAGGGTTTTCTGTTGCTCAAATCAAAAAGTATATAACTAATGAAAGTTTTGATATAACCTGGGGCATATGCAAAAGAAATCGCAGGTCCAAAAGATATTCTGAGAATTTTCACGAATTTTTACGGTGTAGCACCGAAAACTGTTTCTGGACAGCAACATCCCCAAATCATACCTCACTCAAATTAGAGGCTTCTCTTGGCACAAAAACGAAATAAAAAGGATAAGGAGCGGTTATTACAACAGTAATAACTTCCAAGACTCAAATAAAAGAAAAAGTACTAAAAGTAAAAACATTGGGTTATCTCCCAAGAGTGCTTTTCTTTAAGTAATATCAAGTGATGAAGCATCAAGCTCATAATTTGCTCTAAGAATAGAGTCAAATAGTAATTTATTTCTCTTTCTAGGGAAGTGTTCCATACCTTTCTTGAGTGGGAATTAATATTTGATAGTGCCTTCTCTCATATCAATGATGGCACCTACAATTCGAAGAAAGGGTCTTCCCAAAATAATAGGACATGAAGCATTGCATTCAACATTCGTGACAAGAAAATCAACGAGAATAAGGTTATTGTTAACCATAATAAGAACATCATTAATCCTTCCCAAAGGTTTCTTCTTAGCAACATCAGCAATAGGAACATCATAATAACACTTTTCAAGCGGTGGTAAATCAAGCATGTCATAAATTTTTCTAGGCATAATAGAAATACTAGCACCTAAATCACATAAAGCATGGAAATCAAAACCATTAACATGCATATCAATGATGGGTTCCCAACCATCTTCTAACTTCTTGGGAATAGAAGCTTTTTGCTTCAACTTTTCATCCCTAATTTTCATGAGAGCATTGGTTATATGCTTAGTAAAAGCAACATTTAAAGAACTAGCATTGGGAGTCAAAGCAAGCTTTTGTAAGAACAAAATAACTTCAGATATATTGCAGCCATCAACATCAAAATCATTAAAGAAAATAGAGCTATCATCTCCCACACTCCGAAAAATTTCAGCACTCTTTTTAGAAAAAGTTTTAGCAGTTTTAGGCTTTTTAACACTAGGAGTAGGGGTTTTCTCTACACCAATCAAAGTAAGAGGATTGCTAGCATTATGAGAAACATCACTAGAGGTAGTAATGGTACATACCTTCATCTTCCTAGCCATCTCATCTTCTCTTTCCCACCTGGCATGCAATTCTGCTAGCATCCTAACATTTTCATCAATTCTAACTTGGATAGCATTAGCAGTGGCAAAAGGATTGTTCTCCTTCACATCATTAGGCAACACTTTTAATTTCAGAATTTCAACATCATGAGCAAGGCTATCAACTTTAGAAGCAAGAATATCAATTTTGCCTAACTTTTCCTCAACAGACTTGTTAAAAGCATTTTGCTTACCGATTAAGTCCTTGAGCATTACCTCAAGCTCGGAGGGCGCGGCCCTAGTATTGTTGGAGGAATTACCATAAGAATTACCATAACAATTACCATTGGTAGAAGGATACGGCCTATAATTGTTACTAGCAAAATTGTTCCTATAAGTATTGTTGTTAAAATTATTATTTCTAATGAAGTTTACATCAACATGCTCTTCTTGAGCAACCAAAGAGGCCAAAGGAACATTATTAGGATCTACATGAGTCCTATCATTAGAAAGCATAAGCACAATAGCATCAATCTTATCACTCAAGGAAGAGGTTTCCTCAACAGAATTTACCTTCTTACCTTGTGGAGTTCTCTCGATGTGCCATTCAGAGTAATTTACCATCATATTGTCGAGAAGCTCCATTGCGGCGCCCAAGGTAAGGGACATAAAAGTGCCTCCAGCAGCTGAATCCAATAGGTTCCTTGAAGAAAAATTCAGTCTTGCATAAAAAGTTTGAACAATCATCCAAGTAGTCAGTCCATGAGTGGGACAATTCTTTATCATAGATTTCATTCTTTCCCAAGCTTGAGCAACATGTTCATTATCAAACTGGCTAAACTTCATAATATTGCTACGCAAAGCTATAATCTTAGCAGGAGGATAGTATCTACCAATAAAAGCATCCTTACACTTAGCCCATGAATCAATACTATTTTTAGGCAAAGACAGCAACCAATCCTTAGCTTTTCCTCTCAAAGAAAAAGGAAACAACTTAAACTTAATAATATCACTCTCTACATCCTTATATTTCTGCATCTCACATAGCTCAACAAAATTGTTGAGATGAGCTGCAGCATCATCAGTACCAGCACCAGAAAATTGCTCTCTCATAACAAGGTTCAACAAAGCAGGTTTAATCTCATAAAAATCAGCAGCAGGAGCAGGTGGCGCAATAGGAGTGCAGATAAAATCACTATTATTCGTGCTAGTAAAATCACACAACTTGGTGTTCTCATGAGTACCCATTCTAGCAAAGCTAAAATTAGACAAGTAAAAACAACTATAAAGGAAACTATTTTTTTGTGTTTTTGATAAAACGATGCAAGTAAAAATAAAGTAAAGCAAAACTTAAAACAAAGTAAAGGATGTGCGTGCGAAACTCCCCTTGCAGAAGTCTTCTTTTTCCCCGGAAACGGCGCCAGAAAAAGTTGTTTGATGGTGCCAAGTTGACGTGGGAACATGTAGTTGATGTGGGAGCTTCTTCTTCTTTAATCCCCGGCAACGGCGCCAGAAAAAGTCTTGATTGCTATAGATGGTGCGGTGATGATGAAGTAAATGGCCGGCCAGTTGGGAAACCTCAAGAGGAAGGTATGATGAATATAGCAGCAATTTTTTCCCTCAGTAAGAAACCAAGGTTTTCAATCCAGTAGGAAAAATCCAAACTCAAGAAGGTGATGCTTGCTAGCTTCGCGACAGCTTCGGACAATTTATAGGGCGCCTCGTCCAAGCTTTGCTTTGCAAGCGGCAACGTGGAACCTGCACACAACACAACCAAATACTTTGTTCCCAACTTACGATGAGGTTGTTAATCTCACCGGTTTGCTTGAAACAAAGGGTATGAGCGTATCAAGTGGAATGTAATAGTAATATGCGAGTAAAGTAAACAGTGCGAATAAAGTAAACAAGTGATAGCAATATAATGGAAATAGGACCGGGGTCCATAGTTCACTAGTGGTGTCTCTCCATAAGATAAAATAACGCATGCTGGGTAAACAAATTATAGTTGGGCAATTGATAGAATAAAGACAACATGCATATGTCGAGATGATCACTATGAGATTTACTCTGGGCATTACAGCAAGATACATAGACCGCCATCCAACTGCATCTATGACTAATAATCCACTTGTGGCGAATCAATCCGAGAACTCCACAAGTATTAAGTTGCGAACAACAGATAACTGCATTAAGCAAAGTGTGTAATGTAAACAAAGCATATGCCCTTGAGCATATGAATGTTGTTTTCTCCCTAGTGGCAACAGCACATCTACAACCTTAGAGGTTTCTGTCACTCCCCAGATTAAATAGAGGCACTCGTATCTACTCGGCCAAGATAAATACCCCCTCTTGGAGTCACTCGTATCTACTCGGCCAAGATAGCTACTAACAACGGAGAGCATGCAAGATCATAAACAACATAGAGATAACATAAGATACTATTCAGCACATCAACTCAATCATAACACCAATATTCATCGGATCCCAACAAACACAACATGTAGAATTACATAACAGTGATCTCAATCATGTAAGGCAGCTCATGAGATCTAAATATGAAGTACATGGTGGAGAAGACAACCATCTAGCTACTGCTATGGACCCATAGTCCAAGGTAGACTACTCACTCATCACGCCGGAGGCAAGCATGGCGATGAAGAAGACCTCCAGTGGTGATTCCCCTCTCCGGCAGAGTGCCGGGAAGGGCTTCTGGACCCTCCCGATCTTGGGTCGACGACGACGGCGGATCGCGATATGTTTCTGGAAAAGTGATCGGGTGTTTAGGTTTTTCCCGTCGGGGGGTCTTTATAGGCGAAGGGGCATCGTCAGAAGTGGACCGAGGTGGCCACACACATAGAGGGCGCGGGCCACCCCTGGGCCACGCCGTCCTATTGTGTGGGCCCCTCGTGGCCCCACTCTGTCTCCTCTTCGATTCTTTGGAAGCTTTGGTGAATTTCTAGATGTTTGGCTTTTGTTTCGTTCAATTCCGAGAATATTTCCTGTGTAGCTTTTCTAAAACACAAAAACTGCAGAAAACAGGGAACTGGCACTGTGGCATCTCGTTAATAGGTTAGTTCTGGAAAATGCATAAAAACGCCATGAAGTGTAACGAAACACTAAGCAAATGATGTAAAAACAAGCATGGAGCATCAAAAATTATAGATACGTTAGAGACGTATCAGGATGCATCAGACCTTTTCCCTCAAAGGCCTTGTTCCGTGCGTCCCAAATAGGCCACATGGTGACCATGACTACAGTGGCTACAACTTTTGAGCACCGACCGAGGAAGTCCAACACCTAGGTTCTTGGAGAAGTGAAAGAATGGCATCGGAGATGGACCTCAAGATCACCCTTCACCTGTTGCCATACCTCAGATGCAAAAACTGGAAGAATAGTAGTGCATGTTTGATCGTCTCATTTTGGTTGCAGAATATAGACAGAGGCAATGCTGGTATGTGTCTTTGCTTCAATTGCTGGCCACACGGCAAGCAGTCATGGGCCTGATTGACCGGCCGAAAGCTTCCCACTTTGCTCCTCATTGCACACATGCAAGCAATATTACGTCGGTATTTTCATATGCATGCTAAATACATATTGACATTTTCACTATTAGCACTTCAAATTAGGTTATTGTTTCTTTCCAGATTTGCCTATGGTTGATCTATTGGGATAGTTCATACCCCTCTTTGTTTGAGCAACTTCACCCAAAAATATTCGCATTATTTGAATTTTTGTTGGTTGTTTCCAGATTTTCCGATGATGGATTTTTATGAGGCGGTTCACATTCTTCTCTATGCAGACAATCCCACCAGCAATATCACTTTATCTTTTTAGATATATATTTGGCCATGATTGATTTTTTTTTGGACTGGTTCGCATCAGACGACGGTTCCATTATCGGCAGGGGATACACAAATCTAGAAATTCATCGTGTCCATTGGATTGTCATTTGTTCATTGTGGAGTGCTGGACAGAAATGAGGGCATTGGTGTAGAAGCAGATTCTCACGATGGATATGCTGATGTCAAGGTGAATATATACACCATTGAGCGGCATAGTCAAACGTGCCATTGCAATGCTGATTCCTGATTCCTTTGATGGATAGCCATGTCAATAATGGTTTCACACGTTGAAATAAGCTCATTTGTTTAACGTAGCAACGCAGAAGTGTTCACCAAATTAGTTTTATTCTTAAAGAACACCGAGTACAACATAAAGCACATGAACCTCTGCATAATTGCCTGAGCTATTTTTTCCTAGGGACGTTTGAGAAGCACTCTCACTTTCTTCCATTTCAAAGGTGAATCCTCTGGTACAAGGCTGCGTAAGTACTGGCCCAGGTTTTTCAGTGACCCGGTACAACCGAATTATTGGGGCGGTACTACCGCACATGGAAGAACCATCGGCTTAGTACCGAAGGCACCCAAAGCTCATGCGGCTTGGGCCAACCTCCTTCGTACCAACTAGGTACAACCAGTCCTAGCGCGACCCTAGTACTACCGAGGCACATAACAGCTAGGTTTAGGTGTCTCTCTCGATCAAAGAAGGATGGTTCATGGATGCATTTTTTGGGTTGTTTGTGACTTGATTCTACCGTAACCATCCTCACTGAATTCCCCTCTTTCTTGTACAACTGCGACTCAACAAAGCGAAAAACCATCGAAACCCAATCATCTTCCTTTCACTCTTCAAGGGGCGACGATCTGTCTTGTGCCATTTTCAATAGAACATATATGGCTTAAGCACACGATTAGTAAGCACAATATGTTTTCATTTACACCAACACACATTAGGGCGGGTGACGTGGGTATGCCCTTTGGGTACCCGCAGATTAGTATACCGGGTTGGGCCCATTAAGGAAGTGGAGAACTACAAGGACTCGAAGATTGACTTGGAGACGAAGAAGGAAGGTTCTAATCCGTATTCGACTAGGACACTTGTAAACTCTAGCCCGGTTGCATATATAAAGCTAGGCAGGGGCACCCCTAGAGAGATATCTGATGGACATCGAAGATCATAGACAAGCAATATCATAGCATACAAGATAGATTAGACATTGACTAGATACAATACTCCACCTACGGCGGCACCCTGTAAACACCATTGTGATCATATACTAGATTGCTAGCAGGATATAGCGATCCTCCACCGCGGGGACGTGAACCTGGGTACATCATGTGCCAATCTCGATCCCGGAATCTCTAGTCGTTGCTCTTCCCCCGATCCTAAGTCCTTCATCTAGGACATTTGTCGAGTTAACCCCTCGTCAACGGGAAAATGCCCTTCAAACTTAGAGAGCGGTAGACCGAGTGCACTCCCCCCCCCAACACCCACCAAAATGGATCGGGTTTAGTGTAAGTAGGCTCAGGTTGTCATCTCATTCATGCATGTTTAAATATAATCATGTTATTTACTTTTCATTGTTCACTGTTTTCAATATTGAGTAGTTTGGTGTATGAAACTCATTTGAAAATACTTCTACAAGGGTCCTCAAAATTAAGAAGACACTGCCACCACAAGTGAAAAAAGGTATTTCTATTTTCGTGCCCTCGGGTCCTTAGTTGTACTCAGTTTTCCCTAGCTCCTTAGTTTTTCCTCAGTTTTGTCCAAGCCCTTGGCTGAAACCGTCACCAGTGCTGGAACGGCCGGTTGCCCGACGGTTGAACACCTTTGACCGTTAACTGCTGACTAGTGGGGCCACGTAGAGCCCGCAAAGACACGTCAGAGCATCCATCTTTGTTTGACCGTAAACATCGCCGTATCCCTGACCAAAACGCGGACGAGTGGGGCTTCGGTATATCGAATGACAAGTGGGGCCATGACGCTGATACAAGGGGCAATACACGGGTAGGATTAGATTTTTAAACGGAGCTCTACAGCGATGGCACGGAGGAGGTGGCCTGCGGGGTGCCGAGATGAGATCGACGTCCACAAAGAACTGCATGAGGCGAGACCAGACGCATTAGATAGATATGAACTAGACGCGTTTAACCATGCATAGAAGAGAAGAAATGGTCGAGGACATCGACGACGACCTCAACACTTTGACTGACGGTGTCGGACACGAACGCGAGCAATGTAGAGAAAACTAGTGTCTCTCCTTTCTGGCGTGTATAGATAGGTGCTAGGGGAGTGTGGTGGCGAAGGGAAAGACCTCGCGGTGGTCTGTGGCGTCCAGCATAGCGGGGCGACGTGGCCGTGCCCACAGCGGCGTGCATGTTTGGCATTGGCATCAGCATGTACGTTCGTCATTGGCCTCGGCGGTATCTCTGGTGTGTCAGTGATCGAATGAGGGGACGGGATTGAGGGTGCATCCCGAAGGTGACCTAGCAGTGGCGGCGAGCATGCATAGCCGTTCTGACCATGCCGATATCGGCATCGGCATCGTTTGGAGGCTGTGGTGCTCGAATCATGGTGGAAATTGCGATTCCCTATTATTTTTACATGCATAATATATAGAAAATTGCTAGATCTCTAAATCGATGCATATGAAGTTACATATATATTCTTGGTCATAATCCCCTTATCTAAAGGGGATGGATGCATGGCTTCACGTCGTCCTCGCTTTCATCATCAGTATCTTCGTCGTCCGTGTAGTAGTACTTCCTGCACAATGTTACGTCGAACACCTTCACTGTGAGCACATCATCGCCTTCATATTTGAAGTGTAGGATGTAGCCGAAATCCACACCGTGCGCGATGGCGAAATTCTCCCAGCCCTTGTCGAGGTACATCCGGCCTTGTCCGTCAAATAGGACCTCCACGGTCCACAGACGAGGACCACAGTCAGCTGCTCGCAGATACACCTTTGCGGGCTCCTGGCCGTCAAGATAGTCCGCAAACTTTTGTGGGAGTGCCTGCAAAGAGATCGAGCGCCGATCGTTTGAAATTAAAGGCTTTTTGGAACATGCACATAATTAATCACATGCATCATATATGTGGGAACGCGTACGTACCTTCTTGGCCAAAGGGTCTTCATAGATGACGATTAAGAACTCCTCTATGATCAATGGCAGTGTTGACAGTGGTGGTGGCAATGATGATGATCCACCACCCAGGCCGCCCCTTCCCCTTCCCCTTCCCCTTCCGGTCGACGTCCGAGACGTGGAAGCCATGGCAATGGATCAAGTGTATGTGAACGAAGAAGAGAGAGGCAGAAACGAAGAAGATAGAGGCAGAACCTATTGACATGACGGATGGCCGAGGTGGGGGTTTATAAGGGCGAGATGACCGTTGTGGGGTTACATAATAAATTAAGGAGGAGATGACCGTTGTGGGGGTGGTTTATATCTCAACAAAAAAGTAATGCCTAAAAGAAATAGAAATTCGTGATAGTTTATTATTTTACCATGAAAAGTAATGCCTAAAGGAAATTCGTGATAGTTTATCATTTCACCGTGAAAAGTAATGCCTAAAGGAAATTCGTGAAAAGTAATGCCTAAATGGAAATTCGTGATAGTTTATTATTTTACCGTGAAAAGTAATGCCTAAAGGAAATTCGTGATAGTTTATCATTTCACCGTGAAAAGTAATGCCTAAAGGAAATTCGTGATAGTTTATTATTTTACCGTGAAAAGTAATGCCTAAATGGAAATTCGTGATAGTTTATCATTTTACCGTGAAAAGTAATGCCTACAAGAAGTGGAAATTCGTGATTACCAAACTTGTTGAGTCCGGTGGCCAACTCGTTATTTAGCATACATAGAGGGGTAGTAGTTTGCCACCGACAGATAGAGAGAGGGTGGCACGATCCTGCCCGTTAGATCATAGGATCGATGGTAGGTGGGCATGATCCGTGTGACAACAGCTCAACCAATCAGGCCAAGTTTGGGCTTCTGTGAGAAGGGAGAGGGTAAAACTGAGTAGTATCAAGGATACAAGGGCAAGTAAATAGTAAATAGGCTAAGGAATTCAAATAAGAGATTTAGAAAAAGAAAAACACATGTTTTGTACAATGAAACCCAGGTTGGCCTACCTCAAAGTATTAGCAATTCAAATATACATGAGTGTAAAAATTATGGCCTCATTCAGACAAACTATGTTTTGGGTATAGATGTTTTGAGAAGGGGTTTGAGTGGAAAGCCATGAACCTTCATAGCTACTAGTGATTTCAGAAGTGGCCATTTGTGTGAAAACTTGATTTATATATATGATTGTTATGATTTTATTTTGCGCATGAGTTGGAGGCACTATGATTTTATTTTTTTGAATTTTTTTGCGCATGAAATGACTCAATTAGATGGCTTAATCCCATCTGTTGACTCTCTGTTGACCAGCCACTTGAGGGTAAAACTGAGTATATTGCACTAGCCAGTATTAGTACTCGAGGGGAAAACTGAGTACAGATATTTTTCCAGTGTAAGACTCGAGGGTAGAACTGAGTACACGTAACGGTGCTGACGTGCAGTCCCACGGACGCGTGTCGCGGTGAGCAGCGGTTAGCCGCGCGGTGCGCGTGTTGAGACCAAAACGTCAACTGCTGAGACGAACCGTCACTTTGCCAGTACAGAGCCCCTCTCCCTCCCTCTGCACACAGTCTCATCATAACTCACGCACGCAACCACGCCTCTCACGTCCCATCACCTTCTCCAAAAAACCCCAGCCGCCCTACGCGCGCTCCCCTGCCGGCGATGGAGAAGAAGAATGCGCCGGCGGCCATCGCCCCCGAGCCCGTCGCCTCCGAGCCCATCGCCTCCGAGCCCGTCGCATCCGAGCCCGTCGCCGCCGAGCCCATCGCATCCGAGGGCGGCGCATCCAAGCGCGGCGCCTCCGTGAACTGGGCCTCTCTTAAGGGTGACGGACCACTTCACAAGATCGGCGACTGCTTACTGGCGAACGAGGAGTACGTGGACACATACGCTGCTTTGAGGCAAGTTTGTACAAATTGGCGCTCAGATCTACCTGAGCCCGACGTGCACCTGCACGAATGGATCGTGGTAGAACACGCCCTTCCACGCGCCGCTGAGTTCTCCTTCCTCAACCTCCGCACATCCCGCTACGTCACCATCGATCTAACGGAAGTTCATGCAAGGTTCAAATTCCTCCATATCTATAGAGTTAATCTATTTTTATTTTCAATCGTAAACATCTTAGTGCTGAATGTTATCTTCATCAACTCCCTTTTAGATACTACTTTGTCGGCTTTTACCGTGGCGTCATCGTGCTTGCCCAGAGGAACCAGCCGCACAAGATACGGCTTCTGAACCCACTCACAAAGACATTGAACGCTACGTTTGAGGCGTAGATGCCATCTATGATTGTGGAGTCAGTCGCTGTAATGAAGTCCCCGACTATGGTCTTCATTTGTACAGGTTACCCCGATGGAATTGCTTGGGTCGATGAGAGCTCTCCAACTAAGGATATAGATGTACATGATTGGGGAGAAGGAAGATTTACGATCGAGGACCATTCTCTGCGTTGCATTACCCCGTTCAATGGTGAATTGTATGCAATAGCTGTGAATGAGTTCGAAAGAATAGTGTGCACCAACAATGTCCAGTTGGAGCAGCGCGCGAGCACTGTCAGCATGAAGACACTATTTTTATTTCCAGAGCTTGGAAATGATTATGATTCCAAGTTCTACCTTGTGGAGTCGGATGGTGATCTGCTGCTTATGTTGTTGGGCGGCAGCACTGACGACAACCGACATTTGGAGGAAGGTCAACCATTGGTGTACCGTGTGGACACTGAGAGCCGCTCTCTCCATGCCGTCAGTAACATTGGCAGTCGTACCCTCTTCGTC